>CM046454.1:50764852-51372352 GCA_025506515.1 Flaveria trinervia
GTGTAATAGAGGTAATGCAACAGTAATAGATCCTATGGTTGTACAGAGGGATCTTCAACTGTTGTTGATGGAGAAACCTCAGTCATTTGGTCTTTCTTAGACTTCCACACCACCTTTGGAGTCTTGGACTTGACCTTCAAAACCTTAGAAGCTTTTGGAGCTTCACAAGTTTTAGTGACTGACACTTCGGAAGAATCTACAGTCACTGCAGTAGACTTTAGTACTTCGGAAGAACTCCTTTTCCGAGACCAACTTTGCTTCGAAGGTAATTTTCCATTTACCTTCTTCTTTGATTTGGAGCTTCCGAAGGAACAGACTTTCCTTCCGAAGCTTGAGACTTCTTGATTCTTTGAAGTCTTTGTATTGGTCATGTGGATAGTACTTTTAGGATTGTATGGACAATCCTTGGCAATATGAGAAGTACTTTCACACATAACACACAGCATTTTCTTCTTCAAAGAAATCTCCTTTTGAGAGCAAGACTGGCCTTGGTCACATCCCTTTTTCACCTTCATCTTGGTAGATGCAGATACAGTTCCCTTGGGCTGTGAACTGTTCTTGGAATTTGATGGTCCAGGCTGTGCAGCAGTGGTACACAGCAGCTCAGTCTTCTTCTTTGTACTGAGATGATTTGAACATGAACCAGAACTCTTGGCTAAGAGCTTTGGTGGATGTCTTCAGTCCTTATTGCTTTGAAGCCTGCAGAGTAAACACTTGTTTCTGCTTAGCATCAAAGGTAGCTTGATTTCTTGAGCCTTCTTTGCTTTCCTTTTGCTCTCCTGATCAAGTTCTTTCTCTTGGACTTGGTCATCACAGTTAATTTCTTTCCTCAGAAGGATACTGGCCTTGGAGGATTCCTCTTCTTCACTCTTCTCAGAGGGATTCCTCACTATACCACTTTTCATCATCCTCACTTATTGGATCTATGAGAGGAAGCTCATCTTCACAAGTTCCACACCTAGGAGATCTTACAGACAAGATTGTGTTGGAGGAGCTATCTCATTTGATCCCAGTCCCTGTCTTGGCTTCATCATGGTCAGCCATCAATGCTGTTTGGAGAAGCATCTCCACCTGAAAACTCCAGTCAAATCCTCCTCTTCAATAGCAACCGCAGCATGTGCTTTGTCTTCTCAGCCTGAGGGGTATTGTTGGTGTAGTTTGGTCTGAGTTGTGTTTGACCCCCTTTGCTCTAGGTGCCTTACACTCCCTAGCAAAGTGACCCATAAGGTTACAATTGTAACACTTAACTTTGCTTTTATCCAGCCCAAACTTACCACTGGTAGCATTGCTTGGAAATTTTCTTCCTGTCCTCTTGTAGAACTTCTTGGCTCTGTGAGTGAGAAGAGCCATCTGCTGAACTATCTCCATGTATTCCAGGTCATCTGGATGGATACAGTCTAGGTCTTCAAGAGTGAAGATAATTTCCACAGCTTTCATCTGCAGACACAAAGGCTTGAGAAGAACTTGTCTCTTGGAATGGGCTTCCTTGAGTAAAGTTCTCCCTTGGTGTCTCCGGGAAGGTGATGAAAGGACCCTTTTGTGAGTTGTCAGGGTAGCATAGGAGATGATGTTGGGGTTCTATGCTGTCCCTATCAACCACATGAAGGGCTAACCCATTTGATTGTTAGAGTTGCCAGATGAACCTTGTAAGTTCATCTCCATCTGGTATCCACTGAGAATCCCGTATAACTCTGTCAGAGTAAGAGTTTTAAGGTTCTCAGTCCTCTTGATTACCACACAATAGTGTGTCCATTGCCTAGGAAGTGAGGACATGAACTTCCTTACAATGTCTCTGTTCTCAAGAGGAACTCCTCCATCCACAAGGGTATCCACAATCTCAACATACCTGAAGTATTGTTGGGTCATGGTTTCACCTGCTTTAAAGGTGAAATTTTCAAACTGCTGCTTCAGAAGATCTTTCTTGTTCTCCTTGGCTTCAGAGGAGCCTTCATACATCAGCTTCAGTGCATCCCACAGCTGTTTAGCTGTCTTGCACTTCTTAAAACCTCTGTACACAGAGTTTGGGATAGCAGTCTGAAGAGCAGTCATGGCCTTCCTGTCAATCTCTACTCTTTTCCTATCTTCATCTGAGTAGTTGGCCACATCTTTAGGAATCATACCAGCACCGGTAGCAGAGGGGGTGCTGGGTATGAAAGGTCCATATTCAACAGATTCCCACATTCTTGAGTCAAGAGACCTGATGAAGCCTTCCATCCTCATGCACCAGGTGTCGAAGTCATCAAGAGTGATCAATGGGGATTTGTTCATGGTTCCAGTCTCCATATCAGTCTTTGAGATGGAAGCCATTTGAAAAGTTTAGTTTTTGTGTGTGTGAGGGATCTTAAGATGGTTAGATCTTATATCACGAGCCTGAAAGCTCTGATACCAATTGCAGGATCGTTTAAGGGTTTGAACACAATTACAACACAACAACACAATGAGAAGATAACTAAACTTTAATCAAACAGTGAACTAGGTAACCAAAGGTGATACAGAGAACACAAGTAAAGCAAGAGACAGAACAAGAGAGTATAGTTTTCAAGGGAGCAGTATATTGCTTTCTCAAGTTCTTTTACAAGTGTTACAAAGCATAAGAAAGATACAAGAACTTGGAATACTTATACTACAACCTACAGCCGGCTATACTATGAAAGCCAGCTGGATACAATTGACTAGACACTAACAAAATCAATTGTAGGATCAAAAGGCATATCTGCCTTTTGACCTTGTGACTATGACATGCCATAGCTCACATCCTTATACATTATAAAAAGGATAAAGTACATAAAGTGGAAAGTTTCAGACTCAAGACCTCAATGTACAGTTACCAAAAGCATGGACCTTTTCACCAACTCTTGTAAGTTGGTGACTTATCAGAGACGCAGCGGAAAAGGTGTTTTATGGAACAGTACATCAGATAAAGCATGTGTACTAAAAGTCTTCGGAAGAAATCTGTCTTCATAGGGTGAAGCTTCGGAAGACTTTGTCTCTTCAAGCTTCGGAAGACTTCATGTTAGGCTTCGGAAGATATTGGTCTTGGCTTCGGAAGATATTACACTTAGAGTATTTTTCTAATGCTTTGTGTATTCTTCCGAAGCATTCTTCACTTCAGTACTTAGTGCATGTTGCTGAAACACTTAGGCAGTTTTGGGTTGCATCAGACTTCAGGAATCCTTACACATGTCTATGTGATTCCCAAATAATTTTAATGAAACCAAATGTGAATCTTTAAACTTAAATCTTGAAAGTGGTTGCCTTTTTTTAGAAATTTCAAAACCCATATCAAGTTTGTTGTTTTCTTAATTATTTTTATTCAATTTACTTTTCGCTTAAATAAAACCCAAAAATATTTGTTTTTTATTATTTTCGTTTCGTGTTCTAAGTTCCTAGGTATAAAGTTTTGCACTTTCCACCATTTCATGTGGAACGACCTTACATACTTATAATAGTTATAGGTAGTTAAGTCTTTATTTAACTTGTTTTTTATCCAACCACGACAACATGATTAGGTACAATTTTTCTAAAACCTCAAGAAAAGATTATGTTTTAGCGACCACCTTTTGGCCATCCATGGGAGTAGGTTTTGTGAAGTGCTTGGATATATATTTGAAAGTGTGAAAGATGGGATATTATAGGGTTATTTAGGTTTTATAATCAGTTTCAAAAGAATATAGGTTTTTAAATAATATTGTTTATTAAATGAAAGTATCATTTTATAACAATGAAATGAGCTTAAATGGCTCGGCAAATATCAGCCTACCATTGTCGGGTTCACCATGCCACACAACAGGCAACATTATTCTAGCGGGTTTTGTGACCTCCGCATCGCACGCCACACTCTCATAGTATTCACATAATGAACAGTCTCAGGGATGGTGATGCACATAAACCACAATTGAAACAATATTATTTTGTATTTACATTGATGCGTGAAAAGTTTTGAACAATGTTCAGGATGAACCTTGCCCCACCAATTTTAGCACACACTAAAAGTAAAGTTGTACACCCAAAATTGGCCTATTGTGCCACCACTTTCACTAGCTCACGTCCTGCACTATACTTCTAATATAATAGACGTTATAATGTGTTCAAGCAACAAAATACTACATGGATACACAAAATCATATCCCGGAAAGAGAACAAAAAAATTTACTTGATGATAGTTCTTTCCCTTAGAATAGTAAAATCACAATGTTACGTGCATGTATGTCATTATGCTACGGATAGATAATTCTATTCATAATAATGATCTTAGATCCTTAGGCATTAAATAAATTGAATCAATAAACTTACAGTGGGGCGAAACCTCTTCGCTTCAATATCCATCTTAAAGAAATACTCGACCGCTAAGGCAAGTTTTGGAACCTGTAAAAGAGCATACATGTGAAGTGGGTTACTTCCAAAAGCATATTGAGAATGAAAAATATGTGGCTATATATAAAGACAAGGTTATTACATCAATAGCTATTGATCGCTGCCTATTAGCAACTATCAATAATTCATAAGAGAAAACAGGTCCCTTTGATCCTGCATAATAGAAAGGCATTTGAAATATAATATAGCAAAGAAGAACAAGGATACAATAAATCACATTTGAATCTATAAGTATCAGAATATATCAATAATATTCATAAATGCCTATTAGGTGTTTTCTATTTGGTCATGTAAGTAACTAATAACAATCTCAATAATAATGTTTAATCATAACCAACAAAGAATAATGTTTATTGACGATTGCACTGGATATTGTTATGTATACTTACTTAAAAGTAATTATGAGGCAATCGACAAATTATCTTGTATAAAAAAAAGTTGAGAATCCACCAAAACAAGAAAATTAAAGCTGTGCGAAGCCATAAAGGTGGTAAAATGTTGCACATTTCGTCGATTTATGTGTAAAAAATGGTACAATACATGAATGTATATCACCTTACTCACCACAATCGAATAGCATTGCGAAACGAAAAAACCATACTTTAAGAGAGATGATGAATGGCATGTTGATAAGTTCTAGGATGACCCATGACATGTGAGGGAAGCTATCCTCTCGGTCAATTATCTTTTAAATAAAATACCAACAAAGAAAATGGATGTAACCCCTTATGAGTTTTGTGTGGATAGAAAACTATCATATAATTATCTTAAAGTGTGGGGGTGCCTAGCTAAGGTGATTCTACCACCTCTTAAAGCTCAAATACTAGGGCCAAAAGTGTTCATTGCATATTCATTGGATATGCTCAAAACAGTAATGCAAATCAATTTCTTGCACATGAGTCCTAGAATCCCGATATAGAAAGGAACACTATCATGGAGATAAGGCCGGGAAGTGCTTAATATTTTGAAAATGTGTTTCTAATGCGAGGACAGACAAATGCATCTTCGTCAACTCAATTTGATGATGGAGGTGCAAGTTCATAAACATAAATTGATATATTTGTTCATATAGTCAACATGAACGACCGAGGTTGAAGAGGGAGAAATTAGACGAAGTAAAAGGGCAAGGGTTGAGAAATCCTATGGTCAAGACTTCGTATGTTATATGGTTGAGGGTGAGCCTAATACCTATCGTGAAGCGGCTCCTTTTCAGAGGGACCTCAATGGAAAAAGGCAATCAAGAATGAAATTGATTCAGTTCTTTACAACCATACTTGAAAGCTAGCAGATCTTCCTCCTTGTTGCAAACCACTTGGATGTCGTTGGATATTCAAAATGTAGATGAAAGTCGATGGAAGTATTGATAAATACAAAGCAAAGTTAGTAGTCAAAGGTTTTAGACAAAAGGAAGGTCTAGACTGTTTTAATACTTATACACGTGTGACCCACATAACCTATATAAGAATGGTTATTGCAATTGCCAGAGGTTATGTAATTTTATATCTTTATATAGATGATATGCTTATCATTGGGAGTAATGATAAAAAATCAGATCTACTAAGGATATGTTGAAAGGAAGATTTGATATGTAAGACATGGGTTTAGCGGATGTAACTTTAGAAGTGAAAATTATTCGAACCCAAGATGGTCTTGTGTTAAGTCAAGCTCAATATATGGACAAGATTCTTGAAAAATTCAACTCAAGAGACACGCGTGTAGTACGTTCTAAAGTTGATACCACCCAACATCTAAAGAAAAATAGAGGTGAGGGTGTTGCTTACTTAAAGTATTGAAGAATCATTGGTAGTCTAATGTATCTAATGACATGTACTAGACCGACTTAGCATATGTGGTGACTTAGCATATATGGTGAGCAGGCTAAGTAGATGTATTAGTATCCAAGCTTAGAACATTAGAAGAGTATACAACGATGCTTAGATGCATAAGATACATAAGAGACCATGGATTGCATTATACCGTCATCCATTCGTGATTGAAGGGTACACTGATGCAAACTGGAAATCAGATATAAAATATCCCATATCAACTAGGGGTATTTGTGCTTACTTGAGGTGAAACAATATCTTGGAGATCATCCAAGCAAACGGTTATAGCTAGATCCATATTAGAATCAAAATTTATCGCTTGGATAAGGCGGAGAAGAGGCTGAATGGCTACGTCAATTTGTGGAAGATGTTCTAACATCAACGAATAGTGAGTTGGTATTTGGTAGAGCCTTAAGCTTAATGTATAATGGCATATCAGGCGTAGACATAACACAATACGATGACTAATATCAACGAATGTTATCATGATTGACCATTTCAAGTCAAAAGATAACATTGCAGACCTGTTAACAAAATGATTAGCATATAATTAGTTTATAAGTTGTCAAGAGGAATGGGACTAAAGCCCACATATATGAGGAAAACCTAATCTAGCTAACTGGAGATCCCAATATTAAGTTCAATAGGACAACTTAATCGTATGACCAACAACGTCACTTTAGGGGAGTACCCTAAAACTAAAAGGGAGTCATGAACTTCCTTGTCCATTCACTTTGGAGGAGTACCCCGAACAAGTGACCAAAGTGAGGTTAAGCATTTAAGGTTAGATGATTCGTGTGAATCAGTATAACAATTATGATTTTAATGATTAATTAAATCATATATGTTAGAGAGAAATAGGGTCACTACTAATGGATTTATAGGGAGGTGCAAATCCTAGAGCTCTCATAAAACCAGGAAAGTGTTCTATGATTATTAACGGACACAACAATGAGGGGTTGATAAAACCGAGAAGAGTGTTGTGTGAATGTATATTGTCGTCTACATAAAAACAAGGTTTGTATAAAGACATCGTGTTTACACATCGCTAGGAGACTAAGTATATGTCACAAAGAAAGGTTCAAAAGAAAGACCTACTTATCCTACAACACTTGACAGCTAAATTTTTGGAGAATTTATTTCCAATTATATGAGGGATTTTTGGAAATTTATTGATGATATTAATATGGTTATTAATATTTAGTCAATAAATTAAGATGTTGAATGAAAACTAATGTGTTGAATAACATTAAGAACTAATGGTGTGTGAAGTTGTCCCAAATTGAAGGAAAGAAAGAATGTAAAAAGGTCTATATTCTATAACCTCTTATTATATTGTTTCTTAAAGTTTTACACTAAGTGGATTCGCGAAAAGGTGCAAAGCACCCTTAACTCGAACTCGCACACGCATGCGCGCCGTGGGCGTGTGGGCGCAATGTAGTGCTTTGATGGGGCACTTTGCATTTTGTAGAGCCGCTTGAGAGCCATCGTAGTATTTTGAAGGTTGGTTCGAGGATTTAGTTACGTGCAACTGACCTTGGTGCGTGGTCAATACTGTAACTCGTAACAGTTTCGGTTACATGTTGACCGGAACTGATGGCTATTAATGATTATTAAATAAGCAGTTACGATATCAGATTAATGGTTGAGTGGCTATTACACTTCGAATTTCACTATAAATATTGAGGGTGCCTCAGAAGAAAAACACACCAACACAACTCAAAAATCAGCAACAAACAGGTTCTCTAAACATCCTCTATCTCTCTGGTTTCTCTTCTACAAACAACTTAGGGTTCTAGATCAATCCTGGCAATACTAACTACTCCGGATGTTATACCCTGGGAAGCAAAACGAATTCTCTTGGGAGGTTCGTAATTTGTTTTAAGGACCCCGTGTTAAACACGATCCTTAGTTTTTATATTTTTGTTCATCTAATTCTGTAAGTTTACAGTTGTAAAGAGAATTGAAATTGTTAATTTATGTTCTTTTGTATTGATTATATTAATAAAAATTATTTTAGTTTATTTTTATATGAATGATTCCTAGAATATACAGAACGACGACAACATGTAAAAAGATGTGATACGTTTATGGATTGAAGCATTTAGCAACTGAAACCCTCAGCTCATCATCCCCATTCTTTTCACACACAGCCACCCGCCACCGCTTGTCCCCCACCACCTCCTAAGGGGCGAGGCCGCCTCTTTAGATACCACCATTTGCTTTGAAGCACATAATGACGAAATGTTGTTGCTATAAATTAAGGAAGCTATATTGACAACAATCTAGACCTATTACCATCACTCTTATATAGTTGTAAGTTATAGTTGGTAAAACCTGAGTTTTTGTCTATCATACAAGTCCTCTTTTTTGTAGTGTAGGTTACACCGATGGGTCCGTAAGGTATAACCATAGTAAACGAGATAGAAAATAGATAAGAAATATTCATTGAATTATAATCCCCCTCTAAGGAAAGTATTGTGGTTATTATATAGCCATACAAACCAAATGCACTAAAGCAAATTACTTAAATAAAACTAATTATCCACTACTTTCACTACTTCTAACTAATTAAACCAAAATAAATGACAAGAAACACTAATAAATGGTGATAAAGTGGGTGGGATCGTGGGCACATTATCATTTTATTCACTTTGATACTTGGGTTACAACAAAATACCTTACAGAAAATTAAACTATCAATGAGCAAGAGACTATATATGAAGTTCATAAAGAATTATCGAATGTAACTTTCATTAGTTTCAAAATGCCAACTCGAGCGTATTCATTCAGGTGAGCAATGATAGCCTTTATATATAACCCACCAACTTACGATTATTAGCATATACATACGATGTATTAATTATTAACTAGAGTGTTTACCTGTTTTGAATCAAAAGACTCTACGAGAGACCTGAGGTTGCTGTAGTGAGACACTTGTGAGCTGCACAACCATCGATGACGACGATTGTAGCTGCTCGCTGTTCTGAAAATCGAATAAAATCGTCGAGAAATGAACATCTTAACTGTGTGTATGATCATATATATCGGTCTGAGTGAATGAAATGATTGCATATATGTAGGGAAAAGCTTGAAGAAACGGGCAACGTCGTTGTCATGAAGAAGAAATGGAGTAAATTGGAGGGGCTTTGTTGGTGGAGATAGATAAGATCAAATTAATAGACGTTTGTCAGTCGGGTGGTCAGCAGTTTTAATTCAATTATTCAAATACTGTGAAGCTCAAATAGATTTTTGTTAGTTACATATTTATGTTCAGTGGCTTTGGTTCTTTTTCAAAAATAAATAAATAAATAGATTTCACTATTAGTTTTTAATAAAATAATGTAAATAGACTAAACACCCATGTAATACACGGATCCAATCATTAAAAATTGTTATTGAAAACTTTTCGTAAGTCATAATAATATTGTTAGTATTTTGTATATTAATTTTTATGTTTAACTTTTTAAACTCATCTATATCTAATATTAGTAGCTTTTATTTATCAATATTTATAAGTTTATATAGTGTATAATATGAAATGAAATAAAATTGTAAACAATAAATTTAGGTAATAAACAAATTATGTTGAACATGAAAACATTCATAAACATCCAAAAACTACTTTCCATCATTGTCTAATATTAATAATTATAATTCATGTCTAATATTGTTTTAGAGTAAAACAAGTTTAACCAATAGCATTAAAGTGAGAAAAAAAATAGATTTTCTTTAAATCTATTTTGTTCCTCCGTTTGTAATTATAACAATAGTTTATTTAATTCAAATAAACTATGACTAAGAATAATAATAAATAAATTTTTAGACAGGAAATCAAACAAATGTATGCTTAAGAAAATAACATGGGACACCAAATATATTGTTTTATTAATAAGCATAGATATAGATAAAAAAATAAAATAAACATAATATGCATACAACGCTAGTTTCGTCTTGCGAGTCAGCTCGATCTCGACATATGAAGCTCGACTTGACATATGAGTCGTAAAATGAGTTCGAGCTTGTTTAAGCTTAGCTTATTTAGAGCTTTTAGCGAGTCGATCCCGAATAGCTCACGAGATGGCGTTACTCGTTTCTCTGAAACATTTTCTTAAACATCTATTTTGTTATATAAATTTTCTATATACACTATTTAAGGTAAAAATTTAATTTTTAATTATAGCAATAGTTGTTTTCTTTCAAAGAAACTATGACTAAGAAATAATGATAGATATCTTTTCAAACGGAAAATCAAATAAACGAAGCCTAAAAAAATGACACGAGGCACTAAAGATGTTGTTTTATTAATAAGTATAGATATACATTAAAGATAAAATAAACATAATATGCATACAAGGCTAGTTTCGACTTGTGAGTCGGCTCGATCTCGACATACGAGTCGAAAATGAGTTCGAGCTTGTTTGAGCTCAGCTGCTTATTTATAGCTTTTAGCGAGTCGGTCTCGAGTGGCTCATAAGACAACGCTACCCGTTTCTTCCCTTATTATTGTTGGGAGTCTATTAGCAAAATACATGTACTCAGTGATTGAAGATTACATTTATAGTTTCGTAAAACAAAAAGAATAAACCATTGACTTTTTTTGTTTATCATGATATTTATATAAAATATTTTAAAAAATGCATTTGTTGTTAAAAATAATTTTCCTTATATATCTTTTAAGCTACTTAAAAACAATTTTTTTAAAAGGAATAAAAAAAACAAACGTGACTACTTTTGTATGAAATTTAAACTAAATTATAGATTAAAAGTTATGTCTGAGTAAAAAATACATATATAAAAATACAATTTAAAATTAAATTTGAGTAAAAAACAAAAATAAGTTTTAGAAAAACTTTTGTATTTAGTTACAACATATGAACCAAACTGTATTACAATTTTATTAATTAAGCTTTAGAAAAGAAACATTTCCTTAAATAACTATTTTGGTAATAAAATTTTCTATATAACTATTTTAGAAAAAAAAAATTCTCTTAATTATAGTAATAATTGTTTTTATTCAAATGAATTATAACTAAAAATGAAAATAAATATATTTTTAGGCGGGAAATCAAAAGAATGGAGGCGTAGAAAACGACACGTGACACTAAAGATATTGTTTTATTAATAAGTATAGATATAGATGCCTTGACTTAAATATATATCTATTATAAATTATAATAAAAGAAAGTATTAAGATGTCACTTGTCACAATTTTAGACCATCTAATTTTAATTTCCTCACTTTTTCCTCCTATTAAACAATTACTTTAAATATTTATAATACTATTTAATTTCTTTTAAGATTAAATATTGTTTTTCAATAAATTAAAAAAGAGATGCTTTTATAAGTGTAACTTCTAAATAAATAAATTTTTAAAAATAAGAAATTTTTCTAAAACAACAAACATGTTTAAAAATATAAAGTATTTTAAAATGGTTTTTTTAATGATATTTTTTATAAAATAAAATAACTAAAATTAGGAGTTATAATAAGAAAATTTTTAATATTGATATTTTTTAAAATGGTTTGTTTTGCAATAAAATGTTTATTAAAATGCAATAAGGGTTTAAAAACAAAAGTTTAAAATAATGATATCATTGTTTTCTTACTTATATTATTACTCATATGTAATTTCAATCATATCGTTTTATAATTCTTATATTTTTATTACTAATTATTTAATATTTTATTATTCAACCAGTATAATACATGGGGTTCTAACGTTATATATCTTAATCACCTTTGGAGGAAAAAAAGCGTAATTTGCTGTTACTTTACTCTTACTATATTATTATTGTTAGTACTATTTACTATATTATTATTGTTACTACTATTAAGTAGGACGGTCGATTTTATCCGTACCCGATTAACCTGCTCGACCCGATCTCACATGTATCCGAAGAAACCCGACCCAAACAACCCGTTACCCCAAACAACCCGAATACCGATTAAACCGATTTTTATTCGGGTCGGGTTTTGGATAAACTTTCAAACCTTAAGAACCCGAGTCACCCGAACCGATTAACCTGAAATCCGAATTACCCGAACCGATTAACCCGAAATCTGAATAACCCGATATTATACTTAAGTAAAGTATATGTATACATTTGTTTAGATTGTCCAAATTGTTTGTATATAAATATATATTTAAGCACATTTTATAAACAATAGAAATAAGCTAATTTAGTCCACTAATATTATAAGATTTCAAATTAAAACTCATCAAAATCAACTAAATTGAGTCTATTGTTAATACCCGATACCCGACCCGAACAACCTGTTACCCGAAAACCCGAACCGATTAAACCGATTGTTATTTGGGTCAGGTTTGGGTATACTTTCAATGTGAAAAACCCGAATAACCCGAACCGATTAATCCGAAAACCGATTAACTTACCTGATCTAACACCCATTATTAAGATCCAACATTATTAAGGGTATGTTAAACATGCTGTAAATAGATAAAAAATAAAAAGACATTTAATCGAGAACGGTTTTAATAAACCGTTTAAATAAAGTAAATGGTTTAAAAAATACATTAAAAACCCCAAACGTTTCAAAAGGATGTATCCAAAAAAAATTTTAAAAAGAACATTTAAAATAACCAACAATCAAAACTGAATGAAATGTTGAAAAACAAAAAGTAGTAATAATAATAATAATATATAATAATAATAATAATAATAATAATAATAATAGTAGTAATAATAATAATAACAATAACAATATAATAATAATAAGAGTAAATTACCATTTGCATCCCTGACGTTTGTTCATTTTAACCACTTGCATCCCTACGATTTTAAAATTGTCATCCGCCCCTCATGTTTCATTTTTATTTCCATTTGAGTCCAACACACTAACGACGTTAGATTTTTCAGTTAAGTTAATGAAATGACAAAAATACCCTTATTTAATACCCCTCATCCACACCCCCCCCTTTCATCTTCTCTTTATGTCTCTCTCTCCTCCCTCTTTATGTCCACCACCACTACCACCGCAACCACCGCGGTTGCCGCACCACCACCATCGTCGCACTGCCATCGCACCTCAACAACCAGTAGAACCACAACCACCCCTATCTCTTTTCTTCTCTTCTTTTCTTTGTGTATGTGTGTGATCGGTAGACCACAACCACCAAGATGTGAAATTATTTTCTAGAGAAGCAAATCTAGTGGCGGTAGGGTGAAATGGGTGTAGAAGATCGGAACAATCATGATGGCGATGAAGAAATCAAAGCAGATCTAGTGGTGGTAGGGTGGAATGGGTGAACAATCACGACTACTGCTAACTTTTCATCAGATTCAACTCGATCTAATCAACCAAAAGTTAACAAAAATATCAGATCGCGAATCATATCATATGATCAAAAAACGAGAAAAACTAGAAAACGAACCTCTTTCACAGATCTCTCTATGGCTTTATTGCAACGGATCGCCAGAGACCGTCCATCTCGAAGCAAAGGGTTTGGATTTGCGAGATGTCCCTCCGGACGGAGACTGATATCTCCAGCAAGTCGACGGCGGAGGCCAGCCGCTCGAGTTTTTCCAAATCATCTATGGTTTTCAACAGCAAACGCCTCGATCGCTGATATAGCTCCGATAGAGTACCTCCTCCTTCTACAGCCATAAGGAAAAACTAGAGGTAAAATGGTTTATTGGGGAAGAAGCCAGATCAGAATATTACACTTTGAGTCCTTTTCTTTTAGATAATAACATTTCACGTTCAAAGTATCACGACCACAATCAATGATTTTAGCCGGAGGTGATGGTGATGGGGGCTGCAGTGGTGATGGTGATGGTGATGGGTGGCTGCAGTGGTGGTGATAGGGCTGGGAGGTGGTGATGGAGCTGGGGTGGTGGTGATGGGGCTACGGTAGTGGTGATGGGGGTTGCGGGGGTGGTGATAGGGCTGCGGTGGTGGTGATGATAGGGGTTGCGGTGATGGTGATGGGGGTTGCGGTGGTGGTGATGAGGGGCTGCGGTGGTGGTGGTGGTGATGGGGGTTGCGGTGGTGGTGATGGGGGTTGTGATGGTGGTGGTGATAGGGGGCTGCGATGGTGGTGATAAGGGGCTACGATGGTGGTGATAAGGGGTTGCGGTGGTGGTGGTGGTGATAGGAGCTGTGGTGGTGGTGATGAGGGGCTGTGAAAGTGGTTATGGTTAGTTGTCATGGTGGTGATGAATGGTAGTTTAGTCTTATTAACAATAATTTTAATAGAAAAACTAACGGTGTTAGTCATCTGTACTCAAATAAAAATAAAAATAAAACATATATACTCAAATGAAGATAACATGAAACGTCAGGGGTCAGATGACAATTTTGAAACTGTAGGGATGCAAGTGGTTAAAATGAACAAACGTCAGGGATGCAAATGGTAATTTACTCTAATAATAATAATATAATAATAATAATAATAATATAATAATAATAATATAGTAATAATAATAATAATAATAATATAATATAATAATAATATAATAATAATAATAGTAGTAATAATAATAGTAATATAATAGTAATAATAATAATAGTAATAATAATAATAATAATATAATAGTAATAATAATAATATAATAATAATAATAATAATAATATAATATAATAATAATAATAATAATAATAATAATAATAATAATAATAATAATAATAATAATAATAATAATAATAATAATAATATATATAATAATAATAATAATAATATAATAATAATAATTCTCATGTTCTCCGTTTGCAACCTCTGTTGCAGCCATGGTGGTTTAATCCCCTCTTGTTCGGATTGTAAAACAGATCTGAGCCTCATTTTGTGATAAATTAGATTGTTATTTTTGGTTCATTTTGTGTGTTTTGATATTTGTTTTGAGTACAAAGCATGCGATTTGATTCAACATTCAATTCTTTGGTGACATTATTTTATGATTTTGTAGAACATATATTTTTTTTGGTTTTGTTGTATGAATCACTCTTTTTGTGTTTCGATGCCTGTCTAGTATTAGGCTTGTTTTTGGTCTTAAAATTCGATTCGATTTGAGGGATGGATGTTTTTGGTTTACAGCATAGTTTTGGTTCGTGTTTTCTTTTTTCTAATTTTACACATCTTTGGTGGTGGTTACTATGTTTTTGAAGTAGGTCAAGTTGTTAAGATGGGTTAGGGTTTGGGGATGTGATTCTAATCACAAAGTTCATTATTTTAAAAGAAAGGTTAGTTGTGGTTTTAATTTGGTCGGGGCTTTTTTTTTTAAGTTTTGAAGCAGACAACACTAAACTTTAAAGTTTAAACTCAAAAAATTCAAACCTTGCTTACGAGTTGAATTCAACATAAGTTTTTTTTGTTGGTGTATTTTGAGTTTGATTCAAGCCATAAACTACTTAAACAATTGTAGACTTGGTTTTCATAAGTGGAGATAATTTTATATCTAATTATCATTATTATAAAATGATGAGTACACTGGTCATAAACACATGTTGATGATGATACCCGTCAAGCTCTCCTGCAATTGAACATTGCTTTGAAACTACAACGATAGATGTAAAAATGAATGGTTCAAAAGCCTACAATTATTGTTTTTTTCTTTTCTTTATTAAAACACTAGCTTTAGTAAACCCGTGTATTACATGAATTGAATAAAAAAAATATTTAATAAAATAAAAATTATTAATTATAAAATAATAGACTAATACATGATATGATGAAATTATGTATGGGTAACAACTTTTAGTAATAAAACAATAATATGAAAATTTATTTTATTTTTTTCAAAGATAAATTAAATATTTTGTTTTGAAATCATGTTTTAAAATTTTTTTATTTTTAAAATATTTTTATTTTTAAAAATTTCTTACTGTAACTCCTTATTTTAATTATTTTTGTTTAATAAAAAAAAATTACTTTAAAAAACCAAATTTTGAAATATTACATATAATAGTTTTATTTTTCTGAAAAAAAAAATCATTTTATAAAAAACTATCTCTATAAAAATAGCATTAATAAAAAAAATTATTTCTTATTTTTATTAAAAATCTAATTATAATATAAAAATAAAAAAATAATATTATTAGTAATTAATATGGTTATTTAATAGGAGAAAGAAACGAAAAAAGTTTGATAAGAATGAATATGATGATGACAAGTGGCACACTCTTTTACTCTTTTATTAGAGTAGGAAGATTATATATAATAGCATTAAAAGATAACTAAAAATAGCATAATATTGCAAAATAAGCAAATTTAGTTGTAACAATATTCAAATAGTTTCGAGAATAATTTCATTCACTCAATTAGCAATATTCTTAAAAAATGTTTAACATTGTCAAACTCACACTTGAAAGCTATAATATATTAGTATACATTAAAAATTATAAAATTATACATGTAAATTTAACTGGGCCCTAATAATGAATAAAAGTCTTGCAAACATTATAAATAAACTTTACTTATGTGAGTTAGATGAATGAGATGGACTTGTATTAATGAGTAGGTTGCCAGCTTTGTAGTGTGAGTCAATTGTCATACTACCACGATAAACATTTACTAACAAAAGTTGGCATTTGTTGACAACTAAATGTTTGGGCTTTTGCTCTATGCAAACTCAATTTATGTAGGAAAGATCAAGTAAGAAAGATAATGAACACGATTAAGGATGTTATGAACGGTTAATTTGATTGTTATGAATGATGAATTAGTGTACATTAAAAGAAGTTAAAAAGTATATTTTCTATATTATATACAAAACTATAACTAACTTAACAACACTAATTTATTTACATATTAATTAGCAGGTAATGATTATTATTGAGTATGGTACGGGAGATGGAGCTACTTGACATTCATGAATTGACATCCACCCTTATATGATTGATGTTTTTATTTGGAAAGAACAATGTTAATGTTTCTAATTCTAGAATTATTTGTAATTTGACATACATGTTTTTTTGGATGTAATGAACAATTTATGTTTTTCCACTATGATGTTTGATAACATAATAAATTATATAATGTTTTATGCTAATTTGTCAGGTGTGAGGATTCCCGGAGATGGTCCTTAAAGGTTGTGGTTGTAGATCAAGCATTTGATGACCAGAGCATTGTGTAACACCCTGTTATTTTTCTTGAAGCCAAAGAAAGAAGGAAAAAAGAAGAAAAAGAGAAAGAAAAGAAATAAAGTCCAAGGTCTAGGGACCGAACTTGCCAAACAGGGAAAACTTGAATGAATGGGAGTATAAGAGGGGGGAAGGCAGCCCACACCCTCCCCCACACTCACAATTTTCGGCCATAGAGAGAAGAGAGGAAGAAAAGTGGTTTCAAGCTTTGGTTTTCGTGGATTCGAGTGTGAAAGTTGAGGTGTAGCGGGTTAGATTGAAGCTCTACTCAACGATGTTGTTTGTGTGAGTTCTAGGACCCCTCTTTTACATGTTTTCAACTGATTTGGTGCTAGAACACATAGTAAAACCCGTTTTTGAAATGTGTGTGTTGAACCTGTGTGTATGTGTTTGTGTGTGATGCGAGTGGGGTTTGTTTTCGGGCTTGTGTGTGCTTGAATGGTGTTATGGTATGTATTCCTAAGATTTAGGATGGTTGATTTCGGCTTAAAACAGGTTTGAGAGGGTTTGGAGACCGAAAAGTGTAGATTGGGTTCGGGATGAACTACATTCTGCATCAGCTAGGGCTATACGACCGAATGGCATGCGACTGAGGTTCATTCGCATGCGAGTCGTGCGACTGGAGTCCATACGCTTGTGAGTCGTGCGACTGAGGTTCATTCACATGGGGTCATGCGACTGGGGTCCATACGCCTAGGTCCATCCGCATTAGGTCCATTCGCATAGGATCCATCTGCATTGGGTCCACTCGCACAGGTGTTCATCCGTATTAGGTCCATTCGCATAGGATCCATCTGTATTAGGTCCATTCGCATAGGGCCCATTCGCCTGGTGTTCATCCGTATTGTGTTCAGTCGCTTGGGAGGCCATGCGACTGAAGGGTGCCCATACGCCCAAGTAGGGATTGTGCGCCCGAGAGAACATAGTTTATTTACTGACTTTCAGGGGAAAGTGCAGATGTAAGTTTTGATGTGGAAGGTTCCCGGGGGTTCGTGTAAGATGACTTTTGAGACCATAGAGGTTATGTTGGGCATGATGTATGATGTTGTATGTTTATGCATGATGGTATGTATGATGTATGTTATGTCTGTGTGATGCCCGATATGATGATGTTGACTATGTATGTTATGTTCCTTGTTATTATGTATGATTATTTTCCCTTGGATTTACGTGGAATGTTAATGAATGAAATGAAAGTATTATGTAACGTAAAGTGAAAGATAATGAAAGAGGAATATGATGAATGAATGCATGCATTAATGAACGACAGAAAGTAAAGAAAGTCTTGCAAGCCTGGTATGTCGGAACACACCCAATGAAGGGTGTTAGTCCAATGGTGTGTGGGTTAGCTACCCCAGAAGGATGCACATCGGGGTCTTTCTTTGTGATTGACCATATATATAGAACCTTTATCACTTACCCTAGATACTGTGACCAGGCTGCTGTGCGCCATGACGGAAGGTCTATGATAGACTTCGGCCCAGTATCCGCTTTATGCATGATGGTGGGTATAGCACATGAAAATGGTACGCCTGAATTTACCCCTAGGTACTATGGACAGGCTGTTGTGTGCCATGACGGAAGGTCTATTTATAGACTTCGGCCAGTACCCGCTTTGTGCATGACGGTGGGGTAAAGTTCATAGTTTTTGATGGAATGAAAAGCTATAATGATGAACGTATGAACGAAAGTAAGAATGTATGAATGAATGTGAATGAAGATAATGAAAGTGAATGGTAATGACAAACGACGTATGAACGAATGATGAAGATAATTATGGTATTATCAGTGAGTACTTATGATGTGTGACCACATACAAAAGTAAAGGATGGTGTTAATGAAAATAAAGTATGTTTTAATTATAAAACTAGAACTCACTCAGCAACGCTGACTTTTATGTGTTTCCAGTTATCAGGTAATGCTGCTGAGGATGGCACGGGGCGGCTACTCAACTCTTTTGGATGGCATTCTTTTGTTTAAATGTTTTTGCATTGTAATGCGAATGAATGATGGTTTGAAATGAAAGATTGTATTAACTTGCAAAAGCATCTATAATGAAATGAAGAGTTATTTTTATGTTCCGCTGCAATGTTTTGTGAAGGCTAAATGTAAAGTTATATATATTATGTGCAATGATTTACCAACTATAAGCGTCCCGGGAACGGGGCCTTACAAGTTAGTATCAGAGCCAAAGTTTAAGTGAAACGGGTTAATTTTCAAATAAACCTAAACTTAAACTAAAAATGGGACGGAAAAGAAAGGGATGCCAGTCTGAGTAGTTGCGTGCCATTAGGTTTTTCATAGTAAACCAGTATTACGTGCGCATGTTATGTGGTTATGTGTTGTTTGTAGATTTAGATACTGATGTAGTCAGGATAGGTAATGCTTGGGGTATGAAGAGTAAAGTAAGTGGCTAATCATAACTGGCTACTATAATTAGGGACTTCCTATACTTGACATAAACTAAGCTGTTCCCTTGAATGATCGTGTTGGTGTTTGAATCTTTCGGTGTGTGTGTGGATGGCCGGTGGTAGATCTTCAAAATCTTCATTTGGTGGAGGTCGTGGTGCTGAACCACGGGTTACGAGAAGAAGACCCGGAGTTGAAAAGGTGGTTCATGAAGAACTAGAAACCCCTCATCCGGAGGGCGGTGATGAGAGTGCAAACTTAAGGGCCTCGGTGAAAGAGGTTGTGGTTGAAGAGGTGCACCAGGTCATGCAGACAATCTTACCGTCTGTAGTGACTGAAGTGTTTAAAGCTGTACGGGAGGGGGAGAGGAAGGAAAGAAGTAGACCTACGAGCGAAAGAAGATAGCCCGAGACTGAGACGGTTCTGTCTGATGACGAAGAAGAAGAGGAAGAAGAAGAGCCTGCGCCGGAGGCGGCACAAGGATGTAATTAAGGGGCGTTTCAACAATGCAAGCCCCCTACTTTTGATTGTAACGACACTGCTACTGTTGGTCACCTGTGGGTGAGAGAAATGGAAGCTGTTTTGAACATCAGCGAGTGCCAGGAGGATCAGAAAGTGAAGTTTGCTGCCCACTCCTTCGTGGACTCAGCTTTATGCTGGTGGGAAAATGTTGTCCAAGCTGAGGGTAGTCGGGCTATTGGGAGAATGAAATGGTCTGAGCTGAAGAAGTTGGTGATTAAGGATTTGGTCCTCATAGGGAGATGGATAAGGTTGAGAGGGAGTTCCCGCAGTTGGAGGCGGGGACGATGACACATCAGCAGTACACTACGAAGTTTAATGAGATGGCACAGATGGTGCCAGACCAAGTGACACCCTTGTCACGAAAGATTAAAAGATACATTCAGGGCTTGCCATCGGATATTTGCAGGCATATGATCGTTGCCCGACTGAGCACGTTTAGGTCAGTAGTGGATTTGGCAGGGAGGTTGTATGATGTGAGAGTTGTAGTGGTAGTGGCTGAAGGTAGCAAGAAAGGGAGCAGTGATCAGAATTAGAATGAGAAAAGGTTTGGTCGAAGTGGTGCCCCGACGGGTAACAAGAAGGCATGGGTGGATGACCGCTGTGTGGTCACATCTGGTGTAGGGTCGAAGAAGTGTGGTAGATGTGGAAAGGAGCATAGTGGAGAATGTAGGTTGGGATCGAACTTGTGTTTAAAATGTGAGAATATGGGGCATATAGCAAAGGACTGTCGTACGGTCTCGTGTTTTAACTATGGCGCGGAGGGTCATATGAGTAGAGACTATAAGAAGCCGAGGGCTGAGGATTCTGGGGTGACGAAGACTGGAGGTGAAGGACCAAGGGCGAGCGCCAGAGCATTTACGATGACGCAGGAGGAAGCTAGAACGGACCCTGATGTTCTGTCAGGTACGTTTCTAGTAAACCAAACTTTAGCCTCCGTGTTATTTGATTCTAGTGCCAGTAAAAGTTTTATTTATGTTGCTTTCTGTGCTAAACTGGTTGTTAGTAGTAGGAGTGTTGATGCGCCCTTTGATGTAGAAACTGCCATAGGTAAGTCTACCAGGATTTCTGAGATGATAGAAGACTGTGATGTGGAACTAGAAGGTCATAAATTTCCTGTTAGATCGTTCGTGATGACCTTAGGTGGTTTCGATGTGGTCCTTGGGATGGATTAGTTAGCGGATTACGAGGCGAACATTGTGTGTCGCAAGAAGATGATTCGACTGACAGCGCCTGACGGGAGTGAGGTGACGGTTTATGGGGATCGGGTCACGATGATCCCGAAAGTAATCTCAATGGCGGTGGCGGGAAAGTGCATGAGGCGTGGATGTAGTGCCTACTTGGCCTATGTAAAGGACGTGGATACGCCAACACCACAACTATCTGATGTATCGGTAGTGTGTGACTTCCCAGATGTGTTTCCCGAAGACTTACCTAAAGTGTCGCCTGACCGAGAGATCGAGTTTCAGATTGATCTGATACCGGGTGCCCAACCTATTGCCAAGGCACCGTATCGGTTGGCTCCGACTGAGATGAAAGAGTTGATGGAGCAACTGCAAGAGCTACTTGATAAGGGGTTCATTAGACCGAGTATCTCTCCTTGGGGTGCTCTGGTCTTATTCGTGAAGAAGAAAGACAGTAGCATGAGGATGTATATCGACTACCGTGAGCTGAATAAGTTGACGATAAAAACCGCTACCCCTTACCAAGAATTGATGATTTGTTTGATCAGCTTCAAGGTGCCAGTTGGTTTTCAAGGATAGACCTTTGATCGGGCTACTATCAGTTGAAAGTGAAGGAGCGGGATGTTCCTAAAACAGCTTTTCGCACGCGCTATGTACATTACGAGTTTCTTGTCATGTCTTTTGGTTTGATCAATGCACCAACTGCTTTTATGGATCTAATGAATCGAGTGTGTCGGCCGATGTTGGATAAATCAGTGATTGTGTTTATTGATGATATCCTAATTTATTCGAAGAGCGAGTTTGAGCATGCCGGTCACATTCGGGAGGTTTTAGAGACATTGAGAAAGGAGAAGTTGTACGCCAAGTTCTCCAAGTGCACGTTCTGGTTGTGAGGTTCAATTCTTGGGTCATGTGGTGAATCTGACGGGATTATGGTGGACCCGGCAAAGGTGGAGACGGTGATGCAATGGAAGTCTCTAAAGATGCCATCCGAGATTCGTAGTTTCTTGGTTTGGCGGGGTATTACAGGAGATTCATTCAAGACTTCTCTAAGATCGCTTCTCCACTAACCAAGTTGAATCGGAAAGATGTAAAGTTTGTATGGGGTCAAGCTCAAGAGAAGGCGTTCGAGGAATTGAAAGAGAGGTTGACTCAAGCTCCTGTTCTGTCATTACCCGATGGAAGTGAAGATCTGGTGGTTTATTCTTATGCTTCCTACTCGGGGTTGGGGTGTGTGTTAATGCAGAGAGGGAAGGTTATAGCCTATGCATCCCCACAGTTAAAGGTTCATAAGGCCAATTATCCTACTCATGACTTGGAGCTAGCAGTCGTGGTCTTTGCGTTAAAGATTTGGAGGCACTATCTTTACGGGACGAAGTGCACCATATTCACTGACCACAGGAACTTGAAGTACTTTTTTGAGCATAAGAACCTGAACATGAGGCAGAGACGATGGTTGGAGCTCATAAAGGATTATGATTGCGAGATTGATTACCATCCGGGCAAAGCCAACGTGATGGCGGACGCCCTTAGTAGAAAAGAGAACCCCGGGCCGATTCGGGTGAAAGCTTACCAGTTGATCATGACCTCTGATGTGATGAAGCAAGTCAAAGAGTTTCAAGATGAGGCATTGAAAGAAGATAATCTTAACTCCGAAAGAATGAGAGGTCTAGTGGCAGAATTGGGTGAAAACACGCTTGGTGTTAGAACTCAATTCGGGAGGATGTGGATTCCTCGTTTTGCGGATCTATGCATGAAGATTATGGACGAAGCTCATAAGACTCGATACTCTATTCATCCCGGTGCTACAAAGATGTACCAAGACATGAAGAAAGATTATTGGTGGCCGAGTATGAAAGGCGATGTGGTGGAGTATGTGACTAAATGCCTTACTTGTCTACAGGTGAAGGCTGAGCACCAAAAGCCGTATGGGAAGATCCAACCTTTGGATATACCGGAGTGGAAGTGGGAACATATCACCATGGATTTTATTACGAAGCTACCGCGTACCCCGAAAGGGTATGATGCTATATGGGTGATAGTTGACCATTGACGAAGAGTGTTCACTTCCTACCGATCCGCGAGACATATTCATCCAAGAGGTTGGCGGATCTATTCATCAAGGAAATTGTAACTCGTCATGGTGTGCCGATGTCTATTGTGTCTGATCGTGACACCCGGTTTACATCTAAATTTTGGAAGAAATTCCACGACGTGATGGAGACGAGGTTGCATATTAGCACGGCTTAACATCCTTAGACAGATGGTCAGTCGGAAAGGACCATTCAGACATTGGAGGATATGTTTCGGGCATGTGTTATCGATTTTGGAGGAAGTTGGGATAACCACTTACCGTTAGCTGAGTTCTCATATAACAATAGTTATCATGCCGGTATTGGTATGCCTCCTTATGAGATGCTATACGGTAGGATAATGTTGGTCAGAAAGAGTTAGGAAGCATCAAGGTGATCGAGGCTACGACTGAGAAGGTTGAAAAGATCAAAGCCTTCATGAAGGCAGCCAAAGACAGACATGATTCGTATGCTGATAAATGACATAGACCGATTGAGTTCCAGGTGGGTGACAGGGTTATGTTGAAGGTCTCTCCTTGGAAGGGTATCATTCGGTTTAGAAAGCGGGGCAAGTTGAGCCCAAGGTACATAGGGCCTTTCCGAATTATTGCTCGAGTAGGAGAGTGGCCTATAGACTAGAGTTACCAGATGAGTTAAGTGGAATTCACCCGACATTCCATGTATCTCATCTGAGAAAGCGCCTAGCAGACGAGGATATGATTTTACCACCGGAGGATATCGAGGTAGATGAACGACTTAATTATATGGAGCAACCAGTGGCAATCATTGATCGAAAAGAGAAGAGGTTGAGGAATAAAGTGGTTCCACTTGTGCGTGTACAATGGAAGCACAGGAAGGGATCCGAGTCTACGTGGGAGACTGAAGAAGAGATGAGACAGCATTACCCACGTCTGTTCGAGGAATAACAGGTTTCAGGGACGAAACCTATTTAAGGGGGGTGGACTTGTAACACCGGTTATTTTCCTTGAAGCCAAAGAGAGAAGGAAAAGAGAAAAAAAGAAATAAAGTCCAAAGTCGAGGGACCGAACTTGCCAAACGGGAAAAACTTGAATGAGTGGGGGTATAAGAGGGGGGAAGGTAGCCCACACCCTCCCTCACACTCACAATTTTCGGCCATAGAGAGAAGGGAGGAAGAAAAGTGGTTTCAAGCTTCGGTTTTCGTGGATTCGAGCATTAAAGTTGAGGTGTAGCGGGTTAGATTGAAGCTCTACTCGACGGTGTTGTTTGTGTGAGTTCTAGGACCCCTCTTTTACATGTTTTCACTGATTTGGTGCTAGAACACATAGTAAAACCCGTTTTTGAAATGTGTGTGTTGCACCTGTGTGTATGTGTTTGTGTGTGATGCGAGTGGGGTTTGTTTTCGGACTTGTGTGTGCTTGAATGGTGTTATGGTATGTATTCCTAAGATTTAGGATGATCGATTTCGGCTTAAAACAGGTTTGAGAGGGTTTGGAGACCGAAAATTGTAGATTGGGTTCGGGATGAACTGCATTCTGCATGAGCTAGGGCTACGCGACTGAATGGCATGCGACTGAGGTTCATTCGCATGCGAGTCGTGCAACTGGAGTCCATACGCTTGTGAGTTGTGCGACTGAGGTTCATTCACATGGTGGTCATGCGACTGGGTCCATACGCCTAGGTCCATCCGCATTAGGTCCATTCGGATAGGATCCATCCGCATTGGGTCCATTCGCACAGGTGCTCATCTGCATTAGATCCATTCACATAGGATCCATCTGCATTGTGTCCATCCGCATTAGGTTTATTCGCATAGGGCCCATTCGCCTGATGTTCATCCGTATTATGTTTAGTCGCCTGGGAGGCCATACGACTGTAGGTGCCCATATACCCAAGTAGGGCTTGTGCACCTGAGAGAACATAGTTTATTTACTGACTTTTGGGAGAAAGTGCAGATGTAAGTTTTGACGTGGAAGGTTCCTGGGGGTTCATGTAAGATGACTTTTGAGGCCATAGAGGTTATGTTGGGCATGATGTATGATGTTGTATGTTTATGCATGATGGTATGTATGATGTATGTTATGTCTGTGTGATGCCCGGTATGATGATGTTGACCATGTATGTTATGTTCCTTATTATTATGTATTATCATTTTCCCTTGGCTTTACGTGGGATGTTAATGAATGAAATAAAAGTATTATGTAACGTAAAGTGGAAGATAATGAAAGAGGAACATGATGAATGAATGCATGCATTAATGAACGATGAAAAGTAAAGAAAGTCTTGCAAGCCTGGTATGCCGGAACACACCCAATGAAGGGTGTTAGTCCAATGGTGTGTGTGGGTTAGCTACCCAGAAGGATGCATATTGAGGTCTTTCTTTGTGATTGACCATACGTAGAGAACCTTTGTCGCTTACCCTAGATATTGTGGCCAGTCTGCTGTGCGCCATGACGGAAGGTCTATGATAGACTTCGGCCCAGTATTCACTTTATGCATGATGGTGGGTATAGCACATGACAATGCTATGCCTGAATTTACCCCTGGAGACTGTGGCCAGGCTGTTGTGCGCCATGACGGAAGGTCTATTTATAGACTTCAGCCCAGTACCCGCTTTATGCATGATGGTGGGGTAAAGTTCATGGTTTTTGATGGAATGAAAAGCTATAATGATGAATGTATGAACAAAAGTAAGAATATATAAATGAATGTGAATGAAGATAATGAAAGTGAATGGTAATGATGAACGACATATGAACGAAAGTTAATGAACGAATGATGAAGATAATTATGGTATTATCTATGAGTACGTATGATGTGTGACCACATACAAATGTAAAGGACGGTTTTAATGAAAGTAAATATGTTTTTTTATAAAACTAGAACTCACTCAGCAACGCTGACTTTTACATGTTTCCAGTTGGCAGGTAATGTTGTTGAGGATGGCACGGGGCGGCTACTCAGCTCTTTTGGATGTCATTCTTTTGTTTAAATGTTTTTGCATTGTAATGCGAACGAACAATGTTTTGAAATGAACGATTGTATTAACTTGTAAAAGCATCTATAATGAAATGAAAAGTTATTTTAATATTCCGCTGCAATGTTTTGTGAAGGTTAAATGTAAAGTTGTATGTTTTATGTGCAATGATTTACAAGCTGTAAGCGTCCCGAGAACGGGGCTTTACACATCGACGTCATCTACCAGGAGCACTAGAAAGTAGTAAACTAGTACTCGAGCAGGTCAAAGGGAGAGGCCAGTTGGTGTGAGTTAAGAAAGGAGAGTTGTGAGCGGCGATGGGTAAAGGAAATATATTAGGTTAGGATTTTTATATAGTATGCATGTATATTTATTTATTTTAAAAAATAAAAAATATATATATAAACAAGTCTTAATTGGTTAACATGTATTTAACCTATTTATACATGAATTTTATCTTGTATTAATGGGTTGACTTGTTTAAGACACATAATTTGTGAAGCTCAAACACAAAATGTTAAGCTTAAACACAAAACCTATTAATTACATGTCATGTTAGTAGGTCCGTGCAAAAATTATCAGCCCTACTTTCATATTAACATAATTATATTAAGACAACAAAATAATAGTTATACATATGATGTTGATATATAAGGGTTTTCTTAAATTTCTTTTAAGTAATACATTTAAAGCTTATTATCAAACCATAAATAGAGTTAATTACATAAATGGTCCATGCGTTAAAGTCGCTCCAGTATCGTTTATTATAAGTTAGCCCACTAAAATTTGTCAAATTGTAATAAAATTGTCCCTAGCTCTATCAGACATAGTTTTTACCGTTAAATTGATGTAAATTAACCAAATTGCCCATAAAAGATGTCAATCTTTCTCTCTTAACAAACCCCTATTACTATGTCATTCATTACCACAAACAAATATGTTCTCGCTCGTAAAATCAAATATCAAAGAAAGAATAAATCCACAAGATGAACAACAAAGAACAAATTATGATGAATTTAAGATTCTTGGGACCATTCATGGTGATGAACTCAGATAGATGCAAGGGGATGAGGGAGTCTGAAGAACAAGTTGTTGATTGCAACAAATCAAGATCGAACACCTTTCACCACCCACCATCTTCAAAGCCGTCTCTGGTCCGCTATTTTCAAAACCGTCTCTGGTCCACCATCTTCATTGTTTGCACTTCATCTTCTTCCACTGTCCGTATGACAGATCTCCATTGATCGACCCTACAAGTCATAACAGATCTTCGACCACCAATTGCCACTTAGAACAACTTGGAATAGATATCCATGTTGCTGTTTAGATTCGAAACCATATGGGAAGAAGATTATCCATATGAAAAGGTGTAGTTGGATCTTGGGTTTATATGGACCCATGATGAAGATCTAAGGTTACAAACTTAAAGGGAACTCAAATAGTGGAGGCGGTGGGCGCCAATAGTCGCAAAGGTGGTGGTGGTGGTCAACGGTGGTGGGACTATGGTGGAGGAAAGTAAAAGAAGATGATGGTGATGTTGAGTTTATAGACTTTAAATTAATCTATTAGGCATATATTTTATGAGTTTATTTAATACGAGGGTATATGTTAATACATATGTACCTAGTTTACGATCTTAATGTAATATATCTATCATGTCCTAAATGTAAATGAAATGTATGAGTTGAATGAAATAGAATATGTGATTGATGATCTTAATGTTAAATGTTTCAGTGTATGTTTCAATGTTTATCATTTATTAACGCATATTGAACTAACTATATAGGTTTGTGATTGTTTGAATAGATCTTAGTCAAGTAATAATTGAGAAACATATTCAAACTTAGTTGTATGAGGTTATCATGTGAATGGACCATGCAAATAGACCATGCTAATGGACCATACACATGAATACTTCATGCTAATGGACTAGTTGCACGAATGAAACAGGAGACTGGATCAGTTGCATGACTGAGACATATGGATGACTCAGTCGCACGACTGAATCTTCAGTCGCGTGATTGACTCAGTCGCATGCTTTAGTCGCACGACTGAACCATGCTAATGGTCCAGTCGTACGATTGACTAACCCTAACCTATAAATACCACTTAATTCGTGGAAAAACAAAACACTTTGAAGAATTCGACTCCTACTCGTACCCTAGCCGTCCAGAACGTCCAAGAAAGCTAGTCCAAGTTCATAGATCGTTCTTGATCAATTCCTATTCGTTCTTAACGTTTCGTTTAATCTTATATCGATTGGGTTAACGTTCTCACTGATTGGATCGCCAATCAAATAGGATTCCGCACTATTTGAGTTGGTCTACACGTGAATCAGTTAGTACTTTGTCCAGTACACGGTCCCTAACAAGTGGTATCAGAGTCTTGGCTCTTGATTTACATGTGATTCAATCGATTTTGATATAAAATCATGTTATTCACGCAAAAACGCAATCTTTTTGTGTCAAACGTTGTTTTGGACGTCTCCAGGTCACAAAGTTAACATTTTTCCGACATACGACAATTAGGGTTCTTGAGAAATTCGTTTTTTTGCGTCAAAATACCTTAAACCTTCGAATTCTCAAGATTCAGCAGCTTCAATCGCACGATTGACTCAATCGCACGACTGAATCCATACGCATCTCTCACACGCACGATTGGACTCAGTCGTTCATCCATACGTACGACTGAATTGCCTAGTCGCATTGTTCATTCGTACTTGTCCATTCACACGAGTTAGCCATCCACATTGGTTCATTCGCACGTCTGAGCCATACACATTGGTCAATCGCACGAATTGTCCAATCACACACCTTCATTCGCACAAGTAAGACAGTTTTGTTCTAAAGACCAACGTCAAAAGTAATGGAGGATCAATATTCAGTGTTCATCGCAGGAAGGGACTCTAGGATTCAATATCTGTTGCTTCTAGAAAATGAAGTGGGAAATCATAACAAGCCCCCTAAGCTCATAACGTTAGATGATATCCACAGTGGAAACAAATATTTGAGATTTACTTAAATGGAGTAGATCCCAATCTGTGGGAGTCGATAGAGACAGGATATAGCATGCCTGTAGGTGCAGATGGAGTCAAACTTACCTTAAGCGGTATGACGGACGGCCAAAATGTAAAGTACAATACAGAGAAGAAAGTATATGCATTGCTAACTCAGTTAATCCCTAAGGACATCTTCCATTAATTTCTGAGAACAAGCAAGCTAAGAAGCTATGGGATGCATTGGAAAAGAGGTATGAGGAAAATGCATCGTTAAAAGCTCTAAAGGCTAAAGCATTGAAGAAGGAGTTTGACAACTTCTCGTCAATGGGAAAGGAGAGCTTGGACGACGTTATTGACCGGTTCTACCACTTAATGAGTGAGTTGCACACTCATGGAGTCACCACATCTATGGAAGACAAAGTTTCAAACTTTGCAGATGGGTTGCTAGAGAAGTGGGTTTCCTTTGTCTCCAACCTCAGATAGAATGATTTGCTGGCGAAGTTAGATATCAAAGACTTCATTCTGAAGCTGAGAGAGGAAGAGTTGAGGATGAAGTATAGGGCCCAAAAGTCATCATATGATTAGAATCCGGCACTGTACAACTCAACTCCACAAGCCAAAACGTCTGGAGCGCCACTTCAAACGGCATTTATGTCGTGTTTAGCTGGTCCATCACAAGCTACTACTTCAGGATCTGACACGTCAGGGACGTCTTGTACTCAATGCATAGCACCTGAAGCCAATGCTACAAAACTGAAAACTGAGAATCTCGGGAATGTTACAGTGGAGGTAGCAAAGGAGCACATGGATCTCTTAGCAGCGGTCGTTCACTCCTATGACGGACTAGTTGCTGGGAAGATTGGGAACCACCATCTGGCAGATGAGCACTACGAGCAGGTAGACGAGACAGAGCTGGAGAGAATGGACATCATATGGGCCTTAGCAAGTGCTATTCGGAGAGCTAAGAAGTTTGTTAAGAAGACCGGACATAATCTGATTGCCACTAAGGACACAACTTTTGGTTTTGACAAGACCAAAGTTACCTGCTTCAACTATGGGGAAAATGGGCACTTCGAACGTGAGTGTGTGAAGCCCAAGAAGACAGGAAATGGAAATTCATTTTCAACCTTCAATCGTCAGGATAAACCCACAAGCAGTCCTACTTCGTCAAGCAAGGATCCTAAAGCCTTGACTGCTCACGATGACGAAGGATAAGATTGGAGCTTTCGGTTTGTGTCTCCGGGAGAATCCAACATTGCCGGTGTTGAGGATCTAGATGACGACTCAGCAAGCGAAGTTGATATTGCAGTGAAACTCGTGATGTCAAATGTTGAAGAAGCTACAACTGTAGTTGATCACCTGCCTAAAGAAGGGACTAGTTCAACAAGTCCAGAATCACTAGAACCAGAAAAGTCAGACACTGCTTTGATGGCTGATTCAACCACACCCTCTCAGGTAAGTTCCACTACTCAACTTTTCAATAATCATGCTTGTTCCGATTGTAATAAATTTAGGGAAAGTATTGATTTGAAATTCTCTAGGTTATTAGACCATAATGATAACTTAGTAAAAGACTTGCAACTGTGCACAGAAGCAAATAGAGTGTTAAAACAAAATGAGCATAGCTATAAAGAAAAGATAGAACTCGTGAATAAACAACTTAGGGAAACAAAAGTTGTAGCTTTTAACCAAGCTAACGACATTAAGTTCTATCTAAACTCACTAGAACACACTAAGAAAGAAAAAGTAGTTTTAAGTAAATTCATTAAAGCAAAAACTGTATAGTTGGACAAGTATTTCTCACATTGTCCAACACTTAGTGAGAGAACGCAACAATGGGGAGGGTTTGGGATATAAAGTGGTACCACCACCATATGAGATCTTGATGAATGCCAAAAGTAAACCAATAAATAATAACCCAATCAAGGATCATGTGATGTCCACTCCTCTTGTAAATGATCTAGATTCCACATGTAAATCAACTGAATCTGGCACTAAACAAAAGGATGCTACTTCAAAATCAAAAGGTAAAATGGCTTGTGTTAATCTGGATGAACAAGTTGAGAAGGTTAAAGTAAAGTCTGGTTCAACCAAGTTTAGCTCTTATACCACTTGTTAGAGATCGTGTACTGGACAGAGTACTAACTGATTGGATCGTCAATAAAATACGATTCCGCACTATTTGAGTTGGTGTACACGTGAATCAGTTAGTACTCCATCTAGTACACGGTCCCTAATAGTATAATTGTTATTTAAAAAAAATTAACAAAAAAATTAACCTTAAAAAAAACTTAACAGAAAAAATTAACTTCCAACTTACTACAATGATCATTTATGTAATTAACTATCATAATATTAGAAAGGTTTAGACTATACACATCCTTTTTGTTACTTGTAATACTCCCCCCGTTAATAAAGAATTCCAAAACTTGTCACGTTTTACCTTGAAACTTATCATATTTTACTTCGAAAAATAATTTAGAAAAAAGTTTTTATTATTTAAAAAAAATAAGTTTCAAACCTCCTTTTATATAATGATATAAAAATAAATTTAAAAATATGAAATTTCTATATAATAGTTAATATAATACTTTTTGAAGTTAAAATAAACTATTAAAAATATCTTTTAGAAATTGAAATAGACTCAAAGGAATCAAATTCAACTGATTAAACAATTTAAATTGTTTTGTTTTGTTCGCTACCCGATTAACCTGTTAAACCGTTTATTATTCGATTTATATGAATACTCAACCAAATAAGGAAGATTTTATGTAACCTTTGACCGAAATGAAAACCGAGTTATGATTTGATTCAATTTTTATGGTTATGGATACATTCGATTTTCGGTTATTCTATATTTTTTTAATACTCGTAACCATTACAAATAAATATAATAAAAGACAAAAAATAAAAAGACTAAAAGTAATAATAAATAAATAAAATTAAAAAAATAGTTAAAGATATTGAAAAATAATATGATAAATAAAAAACCTAAAAGGAAAATATTAACTATATGTACAAATCAAAAAGAGTGGTGTAACAAGAAGAAAAAAGTTTAAAAGGGGTATATATTGAATAACCCTATTAGAAAAACCCCAAACTCTTTAAGTAGCGTAATATAAATACAACCATCAAAGTAAAATTGGGGATCGCTGTTTTACGGCTCGTGAGAATGAGGCGGAGAGAGGAACAATGGTTTCTGAGGGTGGTTGCCGCCTCTCTCCGCCGGTGATTTCGATCATCTTCTTAGAAGATCCAACAACCCTCGTTACATACGTGTATATATGTATATGTATATGTATATGTATATGTATATGTGTGTATGTATGTATATATAGAGAGAAAGAGAGACAGATATTGATATACAGAAACAACAGTTTCAGTTGGATAGAGCGTTCGATCCGCAGATCTCAGTATGTTGTTCAACACGAGGCTGTGATGATCAAATGTTATTATTGAAGTCGAAATCGGTTGGGATCTGAGATTATCCGCAGCTTGGCCTGGCAGAATCGGAGGACGGTGAGTGAGAGTGCATTCGAGAAATGATAATAATAATCATTTCTTGATGTTCTCTGCTTGCAACCTCTTTTGCAGCCATGGCGGTTTAATCCTCTTCTTCCGATCGTAAAACAGATCTGAGCCTCATTTTGTTGAAATTTGGTTAACATTTTGATTAATTGCGTGCGTTTTGATATTTGTTGGGTGTGGAGAATGCCATTTGGTACCGATTGTTTTGTGATATTTTTTTGTTTTTATTGTCTGAATCTTTTGATTTGTGTGTAATTTAGGGTTTCAAAAGTTTGTACATGGGAACTGTACTGTGGGAGTATGTGGTTTTGAAATTAGGGAAGAACATTGTCTAGAGTTTGGATTTGAACTTTGAGCTGCAAACAATTTAAACAACTGGAAACTGAATTGATACAAACTGAGTCAATGCGCCTGTTGTTTTTGCTATCTTTTGTTATCTTTTTCTTTTTTTTCTTTTACGTGTTAGTTGTTTTTTGTTATTATTATCTCAAGTTAGTAATTATTCTGAATGTGAATATTTGAACCTGGAACCTAAAGAGAGGTAAAAACCTCTCATCTTCTTGTTGATCATTGTCTTTTTTTTCTGTTTTCTTTGATTTGATGTTTTTTATGAGTCTTTGATGGTGGGTTAACGTAGGGAATTAAAGTCTTGTGGTAATGTGGGTTTGTGTTTGTGTTTGGAAATGTGATTGGAATCACAAAGTGAGCCATTTCTGAACACACATTGACTGTCGACTTGTGGCCTAAGTTTTCATCGGGTTTTTTATGGTTTTAGTGTAGGCACCGCTAATTTTTGGACTATAAAAACTTGAACGTGATCGAGAAAATTGAATACAATTGAGACGGGTACTGGATTTGATGATACTTATCTACTACTTGACCGTATGGATGCCTCAAAAAAGTGTTTGACGCTTCAAATGCGCTTGACAATAATTTGACGCTTCATATAGGTACAATGTCACCTAATATTCATGAGGGAGTGAAAGTTGAAGCCTAGTAAATCTAGTGGTATGATGATACAATGTCATCTAATATCAAATTTTTTTCTTAGTGTATATATATTTAGTTCTTGTAAGAATTTTCAATTCATATCATTTCTGTACAAAATAAATATCATATCATTAAACAACTATATTACATGTTCACACAATAATAGATGACATTTCGCTTTTAAGTCTAGATACGAGAAACAAAACATTTCCAAAATAATTGTCCTGAACCAAAATTTGAAAAAACTGAAACTTTTAACTCGAAGTGGCTATTGAGAAATACTCCAAGGACCTAACGTGCAACTTACCCTCAAACACCCTGTTCAAAATCCCACACACTCAACAACACACTCCTCAAACCCACAAATGATTAGGGTTGTTTCTTCTGTAAACAAATTATTATTTTTATTATTATAATTCCACTCAGACACGATGATGAGGCTGTTTCAGAGGTGGTTGACCTCCTCTGTTCGGATCGAAGTTGATTTTGACTTTTTTCAGTCAAAACCCCTCTTCGTGGCCGATGATTCTCTTGACATTTCAACAACCCCTTTCTTATTATACAGTTAATTGCACAATGGTCCTTTTCAACAACTTCTTCTGTCAATGAGGATGGGGAAACATGTGAATGCTCTTAGAATTATATTTTTTTAACAGCAATTTTTTCAGTTCTAAATATAACTTGGATTACTGCACGTTGTTATGTTATAATTTATGAGGCTGTGATGATGTATTTGTATGTGTGTGAGTGGATTGGAGTGAGGTTGAGATGATCCGCATCTTGGCGGGGCAATGCGGATGGTTATGTGATTCTTTAGCATTGCAACCGATGTATTTGCAGCCATGGTGGATTTATCCTTCTTTGTTCCATTGTTTACAGATCTGAGCCTCATGTATAACCATTATCTTTCAACACTCGAAGTATTGATTTGTATTATTGGGTTAAAATAACATGTTTTACTTTTATTGAAAATTACAGGTATCTCAGGCTTTATGCAGCTTTGAACATTGTAGATTACTTCATTTGTACCAAGGTGATACCAGGGTTACCACTACTAGATACTTGATGGCATGATGTATGCACCAAAATAGGTTATGAATCATCATACATATGTTCTTTAATTGAATTAAGTGTAGCTATTGGCCTGCTGATCTTATATAAAAGAAAGGAGATGAGTGGATGTGGTGAATTGCTTATGTATTATTCTAACCATTGTATTTGCAGCACTTAATATGAAAATGTTAAAATTTTGAATAAAAGTTTTCAATTAGGAAACTAGTGAATCATATGAGCTAGTGTTGTTTATCTTTATGTCAGTAAGAAAGTTGTTCTAATTATAGGTATGACTAATATCTTACAGTTTGGAAAATACTAAGTTGATCTGTGCAATTTTAAAATGAAGGGTGCATGTTGTTGGTGCTAGTGTTAGCAATGTTTTCAAAATCGGATCGGACGTCGAACCAGACGTTTTATTGGTTTGATGGTCGGACCAATTGGACCGGATTTAATTATATTTTAATTATATTTATATATGTAGTTAAATATAAGTAATTTATATATGTTATAGTTATATATAAAACTTAATTATATTTGTATATCAAACACACTAATTTATAGTTTAACACTCTGTTTTACCCATTAAAATAAAAAAATAATTCAAAAACCGGTCCAGATTGTTTCGGTTTTCTGGTTCGACTACCAGTTTGACCCCTCAAAACCGAATCACCGGACCAGCCACCGGACCGTCCCCGGTCGAACCGGTCGGACCGGCTGGTTTGATCCAGTCGTGAAAACAGTGAGTGTTAGTAATATCAATGATCAGCAACATCTTTATGCTCTTAAATGAAGTGCTAAACATCTTATTGAGTGTGTTGTTTTTTGACATTTGATGCATTCGGTGTTGAAACTATCTAGAAAATTTGGATTCAAATACTGATTAATAGCTTGCAATAAAGTGAGGCTTGGGAATAGTGGCGGAGTTTCAACTCTTTCGTAATGTGGGTGGGGCGAAGTTAACACTACAGATGAAAATACGGGGGAAGAGCCTCCCCGCGGCTCCTATGATGCTTCGCCATTGTTTCGTGTATTTACTATGTGATTTTAGAATTAGACCGGATAGGCTTGTCAAACCGATTGGATCCCAAGCCAATTATAGATCCATTTGATATGCTTATTTCGATCGTGTTTAGTTGAACCGGTTGGTTGCCATTTGTTCAGGTGAACCGTACTTGGTATTCGATCAGATTTTAAACTTTTTTCTTTTCAAGTTATCTTTTTAAAATCTCATCTTTTGATAAATAATTGGTTTTGTTCGAATCAATGTTCTATCTAATTCATAAGTGAAATAACTATTTCAAATTTAAAGTTTTAAACGAGTTTTGGTCGTAAGAGACCATTTAAATATATATATATATAATAATATACTATATTTAAACGTGTTTTTTTTAACGAAACTTGAATCGACTCGTAGAGAAAAATAAGCTCGTCTAAACGGTATATTTGAAATTTTATATATGTTACATATAAAGAGATAAGAGAAAAACAAAGTAACCAACTAAATTAATTATAATAATATAATAATAATATTATTAAAAAAATAATTAAGCTAGCAGGCACGTCAATTTTGCCTCTCGCATCGCCTTGCAGAACTTTTCATCTGCCTGCATGCTTTCTCATAAATAGATATATTAAGGTTGAATTTATATTATAAGTTTTCTTGGGAACACTCTAGTATTAAGAGAATCTCAAGTAATCAATGTCTCATTGGGTATTGTTATTAGTTGTTTTTGGAGCTCGGGTAGGAGCGCGAGTAGGGAGACTACATCAAATTACCGTAGATAGTTTTAAGGTATGTTCTCATTTAAGTTTATGTCAAGTTAATTATTATTTATTTTAGATTTAGATTATTATTATTAGGAGTAGTTTTAGTACTATTTGTATTATTATTTTTAGGCATTAGGGTTATTGTTAGGGCTGGGTATTGGATATTCTAGCCTTAGTTAGGCATGGAATGATCACCCATGCTTAAATAAGGTAGCGTAAACCAATATCTAACCATTTCAATAACTAGTTATTTGTATCATTACCTAACCTAGGATTACTTAAACTGTATCAGGACCTAGAGATATTACAAAATTCTACTAGAAGTGATTATCAACTGTTGGGCAACTATTAAACATGTGATTTCCTCTGAACTGCTTTTCTAAAACGGGGTGTGATGTTCTGATAATTGGTAATATTTAAGAGTTGACTATCAATAACATCTCTGATATGTAGCAATGCTTGATAGGATTCTTGAAGGCTGCTTGTATGATTTTGCTTTAGCTAGTGGAGTTTCTATACATAGCCTGGTTATGTGATTTATATTGTGCTTACTTTGTTCCTATCTGTTTGCCATGGTTGTATCTTCTAATACAATAGTCAATACTAATATGTTTTGAATCTTGAAGAATACTATGTTCATGAACTCACAAGCTTTATTCTAATTCCCAAATGTTTTTATTTATGGACACACATCCTAGGTGCCAAGAGATTGCAGAAATTGAAAATTACGGGCTAGTTTACGAGGAAATAGAGGTCTAGAGCGCTACTTAAGATTTGAATCTCCAGTTAAATTGATGTAATGTATCATCTAGTATGCCAGATGTACAATATGATATAATGTTAATCAAAGTTAGACTTCCGCTGTGAACTCTATTATTACTATGTGTTCCGTATCTCCGATGCGTAGCGCTCCCCAAGGTGTGCCCTGGGAGGCGGGCATCACAAGTTCGTATCAGAGACATAGTGTAAGCGAATTAGACATTATCAGTTAGTGTCTAAACTTAAACTAAGATTGGGAAGAGTATGAAGATTTTCAAACGAGTCAAGTAACATGTTGATAGATAAGAAGAGTTAGATATGTGTTAAGCATATAATGGAAGATAATTAGAATACGTAAAGAATGAAAAGGTTAATAGTAGTTAACTAATGGTATTAAGGATATTTGTAAATTATGTTTTGGTTTGTTATCGGTTATGTTTACCTAAACATAAGAAGTAGATTAACAACGTTGATCAGGAATTGTAGAAGACGTACACCTCTACGGATATTCTTATGTTAATTAATCTAATTAACGGAAGTGAATAGGCAAGACAAGTGTAACACCCAGTTATTTATCTATTTTGAAGCCGACGAAGGAAGAAAAAGAAATAAAGCTCAAAGTCGAGGGACCAAACTCGCCAATGAAGGAAAATTGGAAAGATGGTGATATTTGTAGGGAGAGGGAAGCCATACTCTCCCCACACACTCACATTTCAGCCAAGAAAAAGAGAGGAGAAGAGAGAAAGGAAGAAAAGATGAAGAAGTGTTGGTTCGGGTTGGTTGAGTGGCCAAAATCGTTGAGAAGCGAGTCAAACCGAAGCTCTACTTCTTGGTGTCGTTTGTGTGAGTTCTAGAACCCCACTTTTACTTATTTTCAAATGATTTCGGGGCTGGAAGCATAGAAAACCCGTTTTTGTATGTGTATGTGTTTGACCCATTTGGGTGTGTTGCGTTTAGAGTTTGTTTTCGGGCTTCTGTGTGCTTGAATAGTGTCGTGGTATGCATTCCTAAGGTTTAGGATGGTCGATTTGGCTTGGAATGGTTTAGATGAGTTTGGAGGTCGAAAAAGGCAGTTTGCGTTCGGCTGGAACTGCATTCTGCATCAGCTAGGGCTAAGTGACCGAATGGAGGCTATATGGCCGAATAGGGTGCGATTGGGGTCCATTTGCACAATTGAGGTCCATTCGCACAATTGAGGGTCCATTCGTACGATTGAAAGGCCAGTCGCATGGAGGTCATGCGATTGAAGGTCCAGTCGCATAAATGCTCATCCGCATTAGTCCCATTCGCATGAGGTCCATCCACATTAGTCCATTGTATGATTGGGAGTTCATTCGCATGAGTGTTCATCCGCATTGGTTCATCCGCATGATGTTCAGTCGCATAGAGGCCATGCGACTGAAGGGTGTCCATACACCCGAATAGGGTTGTTGCACTCGAATGAAAGTGTAGTTTGACTTCTGACTTTCGGGGAAAAGTGCAGATGTAAGTTTTGACGTAAAGGTTCCTGTAAGAGCATGTAAGATGACCGATTGAGGCCTTAGAGAGCATGTTGGGAATGATGATGATGATGCTGCATGTTTATGCATGTTATGAATGTATGATGTTACCCTGTATGTTGTGTGATGATGACTGTGTATGATATGTTCCTTATTATGATATATGTTTATCTTTCTTGTGGCTTTACGTGTCATGTTAATAAACGTATAAAGTATTATGTAACGTAAAATGAAAGATAATGAAAGAGGAACATGAAGTAAGAATGCATGCATTATTGAATGATGAATGAACGAAGGAAAGGCTTGCAAGCACATATATGAGGTGAGCAACCCTGTTATTGTAATAGACTCGGATAGCGTGCAATCATTGAGATTGCCTATGAGGTGAGCAACCCTATGGTTGCAACAGACTAGGATAGCTGTTCCTTTGAATGGCCGTGTTGGTGTTTGAATCTTTCAGTGTGCGTATGATGGCCGGTGGTAGATCTTCGAAAGCTTCACGGGGTGGAGGTCACGGTGCTGAACCGCGACCCAAGAGAGGGAGACCCAGAGTTGAGATGGTGGTTCATGAAGAACCAGAGACCCCTCATCCGGAGGGTGGTGACGATGACTGGGTTTGAGTAAGAGTGATATTCTTACTGAGAATCGAATATGATAATCAAGTCAATGATTGAGTGGCGGAAACAAACAATCAAAGAACATTCAAAGCAAGAAAATTACTCATAAATGCTGTTTGTATTGATATATGAAAGTTGATAAGTTACAGAGAATAATTACAACAAAAATTCTCTATCTATCAGCCGTCATCTCAGTACGAGGTTAACTATTCTATTTATAGGCAGACAAGATGCCTTTACAAAATGACTAAACTACCCCTGACCTATTACATCAGAAACTAGTCTAAGTCTTGATCCGCATCTCTGCTTGTTCATCCGCATTGACAAATACGGATGAGTTAATCATGATAAGCATTTCTACTTGATCATCAGCATTAGTAAGTTAGTCATCCGCATTGGTTAATGCGGATGAACAAATACTTGTGCGCATTTGGTTGGTCATCCGCATTTGTCAATGCGGATGAGCAAAGTCTTGTCCGCATCTTCTTTTGTTTTTCAGCATTAGTATTATGTCTTCCGCATTAGTTAATGCGGAAGAGTAAACACTTGTCCGCATCGCATTAACTAATGCGGAAGATAACACTTGTTATTTTTCTTGCAGATCTTCATCCGTATTTCATCTTGGACTTGTGGGATTCCAGCTGAGCAATCATCAATTCACCCATTGAGTTGGCATGTATGATCCTTTCAGGTTGCAACAATACTCCCCCTAAGGATTATACAGCCTAGTTTTCCTTAATGTTTAGGAGGTGATTAATGTTGTGATGATTCAGCTGGGTCTTCAGGAGGTAGTATGAATGCGGCTTTAGTAGGATCCAGGATAGCCTTGATCATGTTTCAAAATCAGTTGCTTCTGACATCCTGTCTCTACTCAGCACATGTATTTTCATTCTGCTCATGTTGTAGATGGCTTCCATTGGTAACTTTTCAATGAAATAAGTTCCCATATGGAGATTGTGGAAAGACCATCTCTATGAATCAATAAACTCCCTCCCACATCCACTTCAAGCTTAACAATATTTCTAAGTTGCAGTGATGTTTTCTTCTTCTTTCTTTTGTCTCATTTAATATTTATTCTATCATAGGCCAGTTTCAATAACTTGATGCATTTCAAAAAGAAGTGCATGTCTTGTTCACCTAATTTGTTGTTTAATTCCCTGAAGTGCCTGGTATAAATGTAGTGGATGTATGATTCATCAAGTAATCTTACTTCATATCCACTGAATAGTCTTATGTCAGCTCCTTCTTTTCCTCCCCACTTCCTTTCTATCACCATCTCATAGGTTTTATCATATTACACGTTTGAGATAGGAGTGGAAGAATGAGTACCAGATACTACTTTTCTCTTCAATGACTCAGTTGGCTTTACCTTCAACTCAGGGAATACAATTTCCTCTGCTTCTATCTTTTTCTTCTATCTAGGGGATTGACAAAAGTTTTATCTTTTCTTAAGCACAAATGTCTTTAATGAATTGAAGGTTGTTTGTTCTTCTGAACATCTTAAGTATATTCTCAAATTCATATCCCCTGAACATAGCTGCATGATTGATCAGTTCAAGTTGAGCTAGCTATTTCAAATCATGAATCTCAAGGGCATTTACAAGAGCTGAGTACTCTGTAAAGAATTATACACCAGCTGAGATTCTGAGATTCTTTTCACCATGAACATGTTCCATGTGCTGTCATACTTCCAGGCTATTATCTTTTGATCTACCTTGCCCTTGGGAGTAGACACCCCTCTGATCAGTCTCTGCTGTAGTTAGTCCTTCTTGCAGCTTCAACTGAGATGGTTCTGCAACCATTCAGGGTACTTGTGGAGCACTGGGGCAAGTGAGTAGTCGTTCTTGGTCTTTTGGTTCAACAACATGTCTTCACTGACACTCTGCTTCTGGGTTTGGTCCTTGTCAATTCTTCTTCAAATTTTTGAGTTTTTCTTTCTTTTCATTGATAAATTGAAGAGTTGCAGCCCTTAAAGAATTTGTCTTCATGTTGGCAACAATCTTCTTCTTGTGAATCCTGACTTGAGAGATATTCCTTCATTTCCTTATCAGACATATTGTAAGGATCAGGAAATAATGATTCATGGGATGAGGATATTATTTCTCATTGTGACAGTTTGTGTAGAGGGACCCCTTCTTGGCAGTGGTATGTCATACCCTGTTGATTTCTTCAAAGATGAATCTTTATGTTTTGGAGTATCCTTTGTCATTGTTTTCTCATATTCAGGTTTATTGTTGGATCAGCAAAACATTTTACTTTCTCTCCTCCTCCTTCATTCTCTCATAAGTCATTCTAAACACTTCATCAGGATCATAGCCTTGATTGATAAAAAACATGGCCTTAATCATCAAGTCATCAGTTTGTGCTTTTGTTACCATGTCTTCCACTGCCTGTTCTGCTTTAATAGGACTGTCCATGAGAACATCCTTTTCTACTTCATCTCCACCAGCAATTTCTCCTTCTTCTAGATCAATTGCTCCAGCCAATTTTTTCAACTGAGCTTCTACCTGCTCATGTTCTTCCGAAAATTCAGCAATTGCTGCTAAACTTCTTGGGTCATCTTTTTATTTCTTTGCTGGTTCTTCTTCTATTATTGGTCTCTTACCTTTGGATTTTTCACCTAAATACTTCCTCTTTCGTGAGTAAGTTTGAAGTTGAGGGGTAGAGGTTTCAGGTTGTTCTTCTGGTTCGGGGACTTTTCAGGTGTACTGGCTCTTGATCTTCATTTTACTTTTCTCATTTTCTTTCTGTTCAGTTTCAGTTTCTTCTTTCCTTTCTTTTTCATATCTTTCTTTGAGTCTTCCTTTTGTTCTTCAGTTAATGAAATAGCAGGGACAATTTGCAGAGTTAATTTTTTTCTAAAGGCACTGGTGATTTGGGAATAAAGACAATAGGCTCTGCCTCAGTTCTCTGATTGTTTATGAATTCGCAGAAAATCATCATCAATGCTGAATTGTTCAGATGCAAAACTATCCAGTGCACTGAAGAGTTCTTCAAATTCACCTTTTTCAGAGTCTGAATAACCAGTGATTCCAGAATACACTACTATGTCTAGACTTTGATCTTTAATCTCTGTTTGACTTTCATCATCTCCTTGTTCTTCATTCTCATCTGCTGATTTGTTGTCATCATCATCAACCTTTTTGTTTTTCTTCTCATCATCATTCACTTCAGTTCTTTTGATCATCATTTCAAGCTTGGATATTCTTTTGTTCTGGCTCTCAATTTCCTTTTCAAGTTTTGAGATGATATCAGCTTGTTCTTCTATGATGTTTTCTTGTTCCTCCATTGCAATCGTTTGTATTTCAAGAGTATCTACATGTCCACTCACTTCTTCTCTTGAGTGTTTTAGTGCAACTTTTAAGTTCTCAATCTCATTGTCTTGTTCTTTTCTTTCAGCTGCATATTTCTCTTTAAGTTCTTTCAGTTCACATTCTTTCTCATCCAGTTCCAGGATTCTATCATTGATGATTCCAGCTCTCCTTTTTAAGGTTCTTTCCATCCTTTCTACTTTGAGTAACAGCTCAGAGATTAATTCATCCTTTACATCAGGCCTGTTGATGTTGGATTCAACATAGCTCTTTGAGGGAGCAGCCTCAGAAGGTTCTTCACAACTTTGGTTTGACCGTGATGATCCTCCTCATCAGAAGATGATTTGGATGATTTAGATGCACTTGTTGATCCTTATTTCATTAGGGTGATCGTGGGATGATGGTAAAGGTTGGTAAGGAGAAATAGGTGATTGGGTGGTGATATTGGAGTATTGGAGATTGATGATGTGGTGATATAGGTGTAGGTGAGTGGTTGAGTGGTGGTATTAGTGGTGTTGGTTGTGGAGTTGAAAGTGATGATGGTTGAGGTAATGGTTGAGGTAATGTTTGTAGAGATGGTTGTGGAGAAGGTTGAGGTATTTGTTGTGGTAATGGCATTGGTGATGGTATTGGTGATGGTATTGGAGTTGTATTGGAGATGGTATTGGTGATGGTATTGGTGATGGTATTGGTGATGGTTGTGGAGTTGGTTGAGCAATTAGTTAGTGTGGAGGTGGTTGAGCTTGGATGCTTGCATATATTTGTTGAAGCATCCGAGGAAGAAGGGGTGAAGGGGCACCACTGTAAAAGTTCCTTGGGTGCTTCTTCTTGATGTACTTATAGGATCTTGCATCACAATGAGGAATGTTAAGCACATGTCCTTCATTAACAATGTCATGAAATGATTCATTGATTAGACATTGAATGAATCTGGGGTACATTAGAAACTTGTATCTCAACCCTTCTTGAATGTTGGAGATTAGGCCATTGAATACATATGCAAACATATTAAACCGTCTGTTGGTGCAGGGAGCACAGATTGCAGAAGATGTGAGAACTGGAATGTCATTCCATCCTGTTTTCTTTTAGACAGACAATGTTGGAACATATGAATTAGGAATCTCAAGGCAGATCCATTAATCCTTTGACTATCTGTTTTGCTTCATAACTCCTTCATAACCAATTTTAGAGAAAAACGTGGTTATTTCCTCATCATCCAATTCACGAGGATCATCAACATTATCATTGAATTGCAGACATCTTCTAACAGACTCTTCTGTGATCCTCAGATTGAGTTCATTGTGTTCTCCCAGTTAGAGTTTTCACTCCATCATCTTTAACTACTTCAGCTGATTCCCAGAATGACCTGATGGGATTCTCATAGATTGTTGGTCTTACTGTCATGGCATATGCTACCCTTGTGGTTGATAAGAATCTTATCATATCTCTAAGATCTTCGGCTTCAGGCACATCAGTGTTTAGATAACCGCTGACGTTATGGAGCTTGCTCCATGTAAGATTTGCCATGTAATCTGCACACGAGACATGTGTGTTAGTTAAAAATTTTGACTTTAACTTTGATTTGATTTGTTAATGTGACTTTGATTTGTTACACATTTTTCTTTTTCGCTTTGCTCTGTTTTTCGCACTAAACATGATTATCAAGGTTTTCAATATCAGTTGAATTCCTATCAATTGATATGTTTATTGAGATCGAAAATGTGTATTGCATCACATTAATGAGTTTGATTTTGGTGTTCTTTAATATTTTATGGTTCATTGTTCGATTTAGGTTAACAGTTCGAGACTTAGGTCTTGGTTTCAAAATCTATTGAAGTTATACATTATCTTCGAAATAACTGCGGTTCTGAATCGATGACAAGAATGTTTTAAGAAGAAACACAACAAAATATTTGAATGTTTATGAAGATGATGATGATTGATGGTGGTGTATGTAGGTTTGCGCTCGTCTCACTATAAATTCTCTCAAATTTGAAAAGTGTTAAATGACCCGTTTGAATTCCTTTAAATAGTCAAATAATACAATTTGAAAAATTTTATAAGTTTACAAGCAGATACAGTCAATACTGTAGCAAATGCTGAAGGTTAATTTGTTTAATTTTGGTCATTCGCATTTGTTGACTGTAGCAAATGTGGAAGACAAACTTTTGAAAGTCCGCATTTGACTACTTTTGGTCATCCGCATTTGTGACTGTAGCTAATGCGAAAGATTTAATTTTTGACTGACTGTCAGTATTACCCTACTGTTACAAATGCGGAAGTTTTGTTTCTTAATTTTTTATTCTATCCGCATTTGTGTACTGTTGCAAATGCGGAAGTTAAACTTGAAATTTGTGGCAGTGCGCATTTGAGTTGTAAATGCGGAAGAACGACATTGTAACAAATGCGGTTGAGTTGCTTGTTTTACCATATCCGTATTTGTACACAGTAGCAAATGCGATAGAACAAAGTCGATCAGCATTTGTGCAACTACATCAAATGCGTTGACAAGTCAACACACATTGTAGCAAATGCGATAGAGACTTGTTCATACGCATTTGTTAACTGTATCAAATGCATGTAGGTATTAGAGTAAATTTCACCTTCACTTCACACACTAATGCGGTAGAGTAAATTATTGTCCGCATTAGTTACACTTCAAAAATATTGTTACCCGCATTAGTTACATGCATGGGTTACCTTCACCCCCCATTAACTAATGCACTTACCTGTATTAGCTTTTGAACTTAATCAAGAGTTAATGTGCTTGAATTGATTATTCATCTTATTAAGATGGTGTCCTTGATTGATTTTGCTTATGAAGTTGGCTGTTGAAGTTGTCAATCTTGCTTGGATTGACTTGTATGTCACAACTAATACGGGTTTTCCCATTTTGACAGATCTTGGGCTTATCATGCTTCTAAGAATCTGCATAAGCTGAAATATAATGGTAAAACTTATTGCAACAACACCAACTAAAACTCTTTTTGTTTTGTTTTTCAAAATTAAGTTAATAAACAAAAAATTAGACTTACTCAAACCTTTTAAATTACTCCCCCTAAAGTTTATGTCCATATTTGATAGAAACTTTAAAAATTAAAAGTTTTGAATATTACTTTGATTATATTAATAATGAAGAGAAAAAAAATCTCTTTGTTGGGATCATATCAATCTTAGTTACACATGTGCATCCTTTATGATTAAATAGACATGATTATGAACTTGAAGATTGAAGGTATGTTTGTCCTCTTAAACTAATACCTGGTTGATATTTTGATGCAAATGACTTTTATCATGTTTTGGTTGATTTATTATTCAATGGTACCTCACACACATAAGCATGAAATGATCAACCCTCCTTATACATGCATGATAGAACTTTTTCACAACTTTTCTACCAGGTTACTTAAGTCATGAAATCTCATTTTCAATGATCCTCATTAGGATTCTTTTAATTTGATCCTTTTCCATGTTGATCCACATTGGGATTATTTTCACTTCACTTTGGAAGGTGATCCATGATAGGATCTTTTGTTCAGTCACTTGACTTGGAATGTATTACTTTGTTGATTCATCCAATTTTTGGATGTGTTCCATATTGGGAATCTTTTGGATCATGACATCTGCACTATGTGCAAGTTTCATTAGGTCTTTGCTCAGCAAAACAAAAATGAAACATGATGTGGTGAAAGAGATTCATGAAGTCATTACCTGGTGTTTAGGCTACTACACAACACATGCATTCAGATAAGCCAACACATACCTGTACTTTGTGATGAGGTTTCACAATTGAATATGTATTTAATTCATCACTACATGTATCTTTTCTTCCAAGTGAGTCTACCAACAAATCTGGTAAGTCATTTCAGTCTTTTACATTTTGAAATTAAGCACAGTGAATGATATAACGACTTAATTATATCATTTCCCAAAGAGTTCTTTTCTTCATAAAACTTGATTTCTTTTTGTGGTTTTTCTGATGTTTTAAATTGTTTTTGATGTTCATAGTTTTTACTCAAGATTAATCATGCCAATTGACTGAACCAGAATTCAAACCTACCAGGTTCAAATGCCTTGGTAAACAAATCAGCTAATTGATTTTCTGTTGGTACTTGAATCAATTTGATTAAACCTTTTTAGCACAGTCTCTCAAAAATAATATCTAAATCAATATGTTTTGTTTTTGAGTGCTGAACTGGATTATTAGTTATAAAGACAACAACTGTGTTGTCAATAGAAATTGGTGTGTATGCAAAAAGTTAAAACCATAATCAAGCATCTGGTTTTGAATCCAGAGAACTTGAGAGCAACATGCTGATGCAGCAATATACTCAGCTTCTACTGTGGACACAGACACATTGTCTGCTTCTTGCATTGCCAGGATACTAGTCTGGGACCAAGAAATTGACAACCGCCAAAAGTGGATTTTCTGTTAGAGTTGCATCCTCCATAATCACTGTCTGTGTAGGCATAGAGGTTAAATTATCCTTCCTTTGGATACCATAATCCAAGAGCTGGTTTGCCCTTCAGATATCTGAATATCCTCTTGACTACTCGTTCACATGTGATCTTTTGGATCAACTTGATATCTAGCACACACACAAACACCAAACATAATGTCAGGCCTACTGGCTGTTAGATACGTAAGTGAACCTATCATTGATCGATAGTGAGTTGATCCACTGATTTGCCTTCAGGGTTGGTCCAATCTTCACTTTAGTATCCACAGGAGTTTTGATAGACTGACAGTCAGCAAAGTGGAATTTCTTCGACATGGTTTTACATATTTTGATTGATTGATAAAGATTCCATCTGCTGTTTGCTAGACTTGCACCCCTAGAAAGAATGTGAGTTCCCCATAGCACTCATTTGGAACTTTGAATGCATAAGATCTTCAAATTCTTTGCAGAGTTGCTTGTTTGTCGAGCCAAATATAATGTCATCCACGTAGATCTGGACTAACAACATGTCTTTCCTCTTATTCTTTGAAGAGAGTCTGATCAATCTTTCCTCTTTCATACCCATGTTCAAGAAGAAAGGATGATAGAGTCTCATACCACTTTCTTGGTGCTTGATGAAGACCATACAGAGCTTTGTCAAGCTTGTAAACTCTATGAGGAAAATCTGGATCTTCAAAGCCAGGTGGTTGACTCACATAGACTTCTTCAGCAATCTTTCCATACAGAAGGCACACTTTACATCCATTTGATAAACAGTAAATTTCATGGACCCAGAATATGCAAGAAAGATTCTGATGCTTCTAGTCTGCAGGACAACAGGAGCAAAACTTCATCGTAGTCGATTCCTTCTTCCTGAGTGTATCCCTGTGCCACTAGTCTTGCTTTATTCTGATGACTATCCCTCTATCATCAGTTGTTCCTGTACAGCCATCTGGTACCGATAGGGTATTGTCCTTCGGGAAGATCTACCAGCTGCCATACTTCTTGCTTCTTGAATTGGAGCAATTCTTCTACATTGCTTCAATCCAACTATTGTCTTGAAGCGCCTCTTTGATGTTTTTGGGTACTGTTTGACATAGAAAGCAGGAGAACAAACAGATGTTTGCAATAATAGACTTGCTTCTTGTCACCCTCTCATTAAGCTCACCAATAATGGTTTTGACTGGATGATTCTTGTGTATTCTTGTGGTTGGAATGGTGTCACCAGCAATAATTACATCAAGATTGGAGACATTCAGTTCATTATGGTCAGAGGCACATTCATCTTGTATTGTTGTTGAATTATGAAGATTGTCAACTTTATTTAGTAACTGTTACATCTTCAGCAGCACTGAGGTTGCTTGCATCATTTAATGTACCTTGAGTTTCTTCTGGATGAGAGGCCTGTTTTGATTTCTGATCTCATGTGACAAGTCATCTGAGTGAGATGGTACCAGGCTGGGACCTTCTTCAGAAGAAACACTAAGGTTTTGTGACGATGTCTGATGGGATCAGCTTGAAGAGGAACATCTTCATTATATGTTCATCAGATGTAGGTGGAATCAATGGATAATTATCTCTTCTTTCTACAGTGATGATGAAGTGTCACCTGAATGTATATTTCCTGCATCAGACAAGTGAAATTGGTCAAATGATTTAGTAAAAGTGTCAATATCAAACAACCATCAGGACCATTTGTAGATTGGGAAACGAATGTTCTTTGAATTGAACATTTGTAGATTCATCGATAATCATAGTCAGTCTAGGATTGAACACTCTATAAGCCTTTGAGACGGAAGAATAACCTACAAAAAATCCTTCATCAGACTTAGGATGAAAATTTTCCCAAATGATCACGTGTGTTAATATTGAGACTGGACAACAAATGATTTGAGGAATCCAATAAATGGTTTCCTATGAAAGATCAGTTCATAAGGTGTCATGTTACTTTCTTTAACAATCAGAGTTTGATTTTGCACAAAGCACGATGTATTAACTGCTTCTGCCCAGAAGGTGATTGGCAGTTTAGCATCGGCTAGCATCGTTCTTGCTGCTTCAATCAGTGTTCTATTTCGCCTTTCAGCTACCCCATTTTTTGAGGAGTTCTAGCTGCACTGAATTGATGAGAAATGCCTTTGGTTGCACAAAAGGAACTCATATTTTCATTTTTGAACTCTGTACCATTATCACTTCTTATATTTTGACTTTGAGGTCAATTGATTTTCAATTTTAGTGATAAATTCTTGAATGATTTGGGATGCTTCGTTTTTATGAAGTAGGAAAACACCCATGTGAATGAGAAAAGTCATCAATGATCACTAATAATATTGTTTCTTTCCCATACTCATTACATGAGTTGGTCCAAAAAGATCCATGTGAAGTAACTTCAATGGAGTATTGTTAGTGTTCACTAGCTTGGTTTTGTGAGACGATTTGTGTTGTTTTCCTTTGAGGCACGCCGAACATTGATCAATAAAATTAAATTCTTTTTGAGGAAGACAATTACATGGTTTCCTTTGACTAACTTATTCATATTTTTAAAGTTAGTGTGCCCCAAACGTCTATGCCAAAGCTGTGACTCATCAAATGATGCTTTAGACAAAAGACATGTTTCTTTCTTAGGTGATGCAGAACACAGGTTTAAGACATATGTATTATTCTTCATCGGAGTCTTTAAGACAACCCATCCTTCAGGAATCTGAAATCCAGTTTCAGAATGTAGCAGTGAGTGTTGTAAAGTGAGTGGATTATTTTATGTCGCAGATCTGAGACACGCTTAGCAGATTGAAATTCAGTTGTTCATAGTAATTCACTCTGTCAAAGCTCAGCATCCCGTTTGTCACAGATCCTTCTCCTGTAATCCTACCACCTTCTGAATCTCCACCGAATGCCACAGTAGTTCCTTGTATGTACTTGAAATCATGAAGGAGGGAACGATCTCCCGTCATGTGTCGGGAGCATCCACTGTCTACGTACCATAGGCTATTAGACCTGTGTGGATGAACCTACAAACAAAAAGAACTAATTAGAATAAGGAACCCAAGCCATGATGGTCTTGGGTTTCCCGTTCCTATTCATGATAGTCACCTCCTAGTATTTCCCTCTGAATAGTGATTTAGATGGAGGTGATCTGTTAGACTTTTGGTATGAATTGGTCGAGTAATCTCATCAACATCTACTGAGGATTCAGATGAATAATGAAATCATTGGTCTCTATTTCTTTGTAAAAGTTTAGCCCGAGTTTCATTATCAAAAGTTGGTTTTTGCTTAGGAAGGTCAAGTTTGTGTTTATTGTGAGATGATTTCTTTGACCCTTCCTTAAATCCTTCAGTTATTTCTGTCATTTGTTGATCTAGGTGTCCTAGATTGAGTATTATGAAGATGAGGTCTGACAGAATGCATCACAGTAGATGTTTTTGAGATGGACTTGTGTTGTGGAATTCTCAAACCCTTCTGATTAAAGTAACAATCAGATGTATTGTGATTGTTCATGTCACAGTTTGAACAATATTTGTTGAAATAGCAATTTTTGGTGGAGTGATTGTTCATATCACAAATAGAACAATATTGATTGAAGAAGCATTTATTGTCTTGTGATTGAACATGTCACAATATCCAAATACATTTGTTTGTTTCTTGAATCAGATTTTTCTTTGTGTGACTGAACTGAAACTTTCTTTTGATGAGTCACTTTCTTTTCTTTTGGTGTTGAATCAGAATCAGCCCTTTTAGTAGATTGTTTCACAACACTACTTTTGTTCAGTTGTTAGGCTGTTTTTGTTTCTTCAACCTACTTCTCACCTGTTTCTCAATCTGGTCAACATGTTCTTTGTTACAGATATCAAACCCAACTCCCTGCCTTAACTTGATGACTAAGGTTTGATGAAGTTTTATGTGTTGACCTTAGTTTTACAGTTTGTTTTTTTCAGTGAAACCTTTTCTGATTTGCTTGAATTTTATGGAAATACAATCTCATTATCAGAACTACTCTCAGTAGTAGGTTTCACTGTTTTGAAATATTTCTGTTTGCCTTGTAAAACAGATGGTATGAATTTTATAAAACCAATTGCTTTTACAGGGCTTGATGGTTTCATGACATTCACTGTCTTGTCTAGCACTCTTTGATTTTGATTGGGTGTCCTAACTTGATTTTATCCTCATTGGTTTCAAAATAAACATCAGGTTTGTTTTGAGGATTTGTCACTTGTTTCACTACTGATTTAGGTTCCATATTTTTAGGTTCGATTGATTCAGAGAGTGAGACAGAGTCAGGCATGACAGTGTAATTGTCATTGTATGGTGGAGGACATGATTATACCCAATCCCTGACATGTCCTTTGGATCCTTTTGTGAATCCACATCTCTTGCAGCTTGACTGAAGACATTTGAAACTTTTCAAGTTTCATTCAGTCATAGATTGTTGAGCTTTAGCTTGAGCTAACTTTTCAGTAAGTAGCTCATTTTCAGCTGCAAGATTGTATTTCTCACCATGCAATTTTTCTATGTCAGAATGTGAGATTTGATTTTGATTTCAAAACTTTTTAGTTCTCTCTTCATCATTTCTGACTTCACCTTTTCTTCTTTAATTTTATCTGCCAGTTTATGATTGTGTTCTCTATACTCTTGTAATTCATTTATGCATTTCTCACTACAAAGGTTAGTTTTTACCTCAGTAGGCATTAAATGGTCCATCATTGATGTGAGCCATAAGAGCATGATTCTAGAATTGAGGCTTGACTTCCTCAGCATACATGCTCCAGTCACTATCCCATCTTGTTTGATCACAAGGGCACTGGTAGAAGGCTGACTGCTTGCATGGGCTTGATTGTCAGTGTGGTTGATTCTGGTATGTTTGTTGATGATGAGAATGATGGTACTGCTTTGTTGATTGTTTGAGTGATAGCTTGAATTGGGCTGTGATGATGATTGACCTGGAGAGTTTCTTGAATGGTTGTTTCTTTTAGGAGCATTGCACTCTCTTGGAAATGGCCAGTCATGCCACCGTTGAAGCATTTTACCTTGGATTTGTCATATCCAAGTTTTGTGTTCTCATTCAGGCTCAACTTTCTTCCTTTTCTGAAGAATTTCTTTGCTCTTATGGCAATCATTGCCATTTGCCTCTGTAGATCCATCTCCTCAACATCATCAGGATCTATTTCTTCTAAATCTTCCTGTATTAGGTGGCAGAAGTGAGTCGTCCCCCTAGATATGCTTCAAAACTTGCAACAAAGGCATTGTAAGTTGCCTTTTGCTCTTCTGATTTTAAGTCTTCTGGAGAGGTTTGAGGAGCAGTGGACTTTTGGGGCTTGAGCTGAAGTTGAAGGTGATTGAATGGTGAAGATGCAATGAACCCAGTATTGTTCATTTGATCTCTTGATAAGATGAATTCATCTTCCTCTGTGATGAAAGCATTTTCAACACAAATGTGATTCTAAGGGAATTTGTAGGCTTCAATCACTCTTGGTCCACTCAGATTTCTGCTTCGTTCATCAAGTTCCAAAGCTTAAATCTTGGCTATCATAATGTCTAGAGTGGTACTCTCAAGATCAAGAGTATTTTTAGCATTGTGACATTTTGCTTCCAGCTTTCAGGTAGACTGTGAAGCATTTTCTTGTTAAGTTTTAATGTTGTATGAAACACCCATAATTTCCAAGTCATTGACCAACTGTACAAATCTATGCAGTTTTTTTGATATGGATTCTCCTTTGGTGTGATGAAAGGTTTCATACTGATTGACCAGCTTGTCTTTGTTAATTTCAGTAACCTTGCTGCTACCTTCACACATAATTTTGAGAGCATCCCAAACAGCTTTAGCAGTTCCATATTTTTCCAATCTTTTCAGCACATCCATTTTGAGTGCTTGAGTCAACATTGAGTATGCTTTGAGATCAATTTTGATTTTCTTATAGTCATCTTCATCCAGAGTTAAGTCTTCAATTGGTATTCTAGCAGTCTTATACAGTGAAGCTTGAGCTGTTGATAGAGTAACAGGAATATATGGACCCTTACATATTGAGATCCAAAAGTCAGGATCTACACCTGTGATATAATTTCTAAACCATATTCTCCATTGTTTAAACTCAGATTTGTGTTTAAGCATGGGAGGTTTAGGTGTATGACCTAATTCAGAGTAACTGTTAGAATCCATGTTGATTTGTGTAAGTATAGATTTAGTTGACTTTAAGATTGATTATGTTTGATGAGTCCAACTTGTTCAAGCAGTTCTTTCGAGGTTCAGAATGAGTATTCTTGCTGTTTGATAGGAGTATTCTTGCTGTTTGCTAAGTAAAGATGATGATATCTACTACTAGCAACTTGATTATCAGATCAATCGAGTTCTATTCAGTCTGTGTGTAGATCTAAAAGAGAATTGAGAGCCAAAGCTCTGCTACCAACTGACTGGGTTTGAGTAAGAGTGATATTCTTACTGAGAATCGAATATGATAATCAAGTCAATGATTGAGTGGCGGAAACAAACAATCAAAGAACATTCAAGCAAGAAAATTACTCATAAATGCTGTTTGTATTGATATATGAAAGTTGATAAGTTACAGAGAATAATTACAACAAAAATTCTCTATCTATCAACCATCACCTCAGTACGAGGTTAACTATTCTATTTATAGGCAGACAAGATGCCTTTACAAAATGACTAAACTACCCTGACCTATTACATCAGAAACTAGTATAAGTCTGGATCCGTATCTTTGCCTGTTCATCCGCGTTGACAAATGCGGATGAGTTAATCTTGATCATCATTTCTACTTGATCATCAGCATTAGTAAGTTGGTCATCCGCATTGGTTAATGCGGATCATTTGGTTGGTCATCTGCATTTGTCCAAGCCGGATGAACAAATACTCTTTTGTGGATTCGGCTCTGTGCTGGTGGGACAACATTGTCCAAGCCGAGGGTAGCAGGGCCATCGGGTGGATGAGATGGTCTGAGCTGAAAAAGTTGGTGATTGAGGAGTTTTGTCCTCATCGGGAAATGTACAAGGTCGAAAGGGAGTTCTTGCAACTGGATGCGGGAACTATGACGCACCAGCAGTACACCACGAAATTCAACGAGATGGCACGTTTGGTGCTGGATCAGGTGAAACCTCTGTCTCGAAAGATCAAGAGGTACATTCAGGGTTTGCAAGCGGATATTCGCAGACACATGATCGCTGCCCGGCCGAGCACGCTTAGGTCGGCGGTGGATTTGGCAGGGAGACTGTATGATGAGAGGGCGGTGGCGGTGACTGAAGGTGGAAAGAAGAGCGGTGGTGATCGAAACTGGCAGGGGAAGAGGTTTGGTCGGGGTGATGCTTCGACGGGTAACAAGAAGGCACGGGTGGATGACCGCCGTGTGGTCGCATCGGGTGCTGGTATAAAGAAGTGTGGTAGATGTGGGAGAGAACATAGCGGGGAATGTAGGCTAGGATTGAATGTGTGCTTCAAATGTGGGAAGCCGGGGCATATAGCCAAGGACTCTCTTGCGGTCCGATGCTTTAACTATGGTGAAGAGGGTCACATGAGTAGGGATTGCAAGAAACCAAGGGCCGAGGGTGCCGGGGCAAAGAAGCCGAGAAGTGAAGGTCCGAGGGCGAGCGCCAGGGCATTCACCATGACACAGGAGGAAGCTAGGACGGACCCTGAAGTTGTGTCCGGTACGTTTCTGGTGACCAAACTTTAGCTTCTGTGTTATTTGATTCGGGTGGCAGTAAAAGTTTTATTTCTGCTGCTTTTTGTGCTAAGTTGCCTGTTAGTAGTAGACGTGTTGATGCGCCCTTTGATGTAGAAACTGCCATAGGTAAGTCTACCAGGAATTCTGAAATGATAGAGAACTATGATGTGAAATTTGAGGGTCATAAGTTTCCTGTTAGACCGTTTGTGATGACCTTAGGTGGTTTCGATTTGGTACTTGGGATGGATTGGTTGGCGGAGTTCGAGGCGAACATTGTGTGCTGCAAGAAGATGATTCGTTTGACATCGCCTGGCGGTAGTTAAGTGATAGTTTATGGTGATCGGGTTACTACAATCCCAAAGGTAATCTCAATGGCGGTGGCGGGAAAGTGTATGAGGCGTGGATGTAGTGCCTACTTGGCCTATGTAAATGATGTGGATAAGCCAACACCACAATTATCCGATGTATCGGTTGTGTGTGACATTCCAGACATATTCCCAGAAGACTTATCAGAAGTGCCACCTAACCGTGAGATCGAGTTCCAGATTGACTTAATATCGGGTGCCCAACCTGTTGCCAAGGCACCGTCTCGATTGGCTCCGACGAAGATGAAAGATTTGATGGAGCAGTGGCAAGAGCTGCTTGATAAGGGGTTCATTAGACCGAGCATCTCTCCTTGAGGTGCTCCGGTCCTCTTTGTAAAGAAGAAAGATGGTAGTATGAGGATGTGCATTGACTACCGCGAGCTGAACAAGTTGACGGTGAAGAACCGATACCCCTTACCGAGAATAGATGATTTGTTCGATCAGCTTCAGGGTGCCAATTGGTTTTCAAGGATAGACATTCGATCTGGTTACCATCAGTTGAAGGTGAAGGAGCAGGATATCCCTAAAACAGCTTTTCGCACGCGCTATGGTCACTACGAGTTTCTTGTCATGTCTTTTGGTTTGACCAATGCGCTAGCTGCTTTTATGGATCTGATGAACCGTGTGTGTCGGCCGATGTTGGATAAATCAGTGATTGTGTTATTAATGATATCTGATTTATTCGAGGAGTGAGATAGAACATTCCGGTCACATTCGGGAGGTTTTGGAGACGTTGAGGAAGGAGAAGTTGTATGCCAAGTTCTCCAAGTGCGCGTTCGGGTTGCGCGAAGTTCAATTCTTGGGTCATGTGGTGAATCCTGATGGGATTATGGTGGACTCGGCAAAGGTGGAGGCGGTTATGCAATGGAAGTCACCAAAGACGCCATCCGAGATTCGTAGCTTCTTGGGTTTGGCGGGCTACTACAGAAGATTCATCCAAGACTTTTCCAAAATTGCTTCTCCACTAACCAAGTTGTCCCGAAAAGATGTAAATTTTATATGGGGTCAAGCTCAAGAGAAAGCGTTCGATGAACTGAAGGTGAGGTTGACTCAAGCTCCTGTTCTGTCATTACCCGATGGAAGTGAAGATCTGGTGGTTTATTCTGATGCTTCCTATTTGGGGTTGGGGTGCGTGTTAATGCAGAGACAGAAGGTTATAGCCTATGCATCCCGACAGTTGAAGGTTCATGAGGTCAATTATCCTACTCATGATTTGGAGCTAGCAGCCGTGGTCTTTGCACTAAAGAGTTGGAGGCACTATCTCTACGGGATGAAGTGCACCATATTCACCGACCACAAAAGCTTGAAGTACTTCTTTGGGCAGAAGGATCTGAACATGAGGCAGAGACGATGGTTGGAGCTCATAAAGGACTATGATTGCGAGATCCATTACCATCTGGGCAAGGCCAATGTGGTGGCAGAAGCCCTTAGCCGAAAGGAGAGACCCGAGCCGATTCGGGTGAAAGCTTATCAGTTGGTCATGACCTCCGATGTGATGAACCAGGTCAAAGAGTTTCAAGATGAGGCATTGAAGAAAGATCATCTTCACTCTGAAAGAATGAGAGGTCTGGTCGCAGAATTGGGTGAAAACACGCTTGGTGTTAGAACTTGATTCTGGAGGATGTGGATCCCTCGTTTTGGGGATCCACGGGTGAAGATTATGGATGAAGTTCACAAGAAGTCGATTCACCCCGGTGCCACGAAAATGTACCACGACATGAAGAAAGATTATTGGTGGCCTGGTATGAAGCGTGACATAGTGGAGTATGTGAGCAAGTGCCTTACTTGCTTACAGGTGAAGGCCAAGCATCAAAAGCCGTATGGGAAGATCCAACCTTTGGATATACCGGAATGGAAGTGGGAGCACATTACCATGGATTTCATTACGAAGTTGCCGCGTACTCCGAAAGGGTATGATGCCATATGGGTGATTGTGGACCGTCTGACGAAGAGTGCTCACTTCCTACCGATCCGAGAGACATATTCATCTGAGAGGTTGGCGGATCAGTTCAATAAGGAAACTGTAACTCGTCATGGTGTGCCGGTGTCTATTGTGTCTGATCGTGACACCCGGTTTACCTTCAAATTTTGGAAGAAATTCCACGACGCTATGGGGATGAGGTTACATATTAGCGCGAGTTATCATCCCCAGACTGATGGTTAGTCAGAAAGGACCATTCAGACACAGGAAGACATGCTTCGGGCATGTGTGATTGATTTTGGGGGAAGTTGGAATGACCACCTACCGTTAGCCGAATTCTCATACAGCAACAGCTATCATGCCAACATTGGTATGCCACCATATGAGATGCTATACGATAGGAGATCAGAACACCCGTTTGTTGGGGTGATATTGGTCAGAAGGAATTGGGGAGCGTTGAGGTAATCAAGGCTACGACTGAGAAGCTTGAAAAGATCAAGGCCTTCATGAAGGCAGCCAAAGACGGACAGAACTCGTACGCTGATAAACGATGCAGACCGATTGAGTTCCAGGTGGGTGACTAGGTTATGTTGAAGGTCTTACCTTGGAAGGGTATCATTCGTTTTAGAAAGCTGGGCAAGTTGAGCTCGAGATACATAGGCCCTTTCCGAATCATCGCTCGAGTAGGAGAGGTAGCCTATAGACTGGAGTTACCAGAAGAGTTAAGTGGAATTCACGACATTCCACATATCTCATATGAGGAAATGCTTTGCAGATGAAGACATGATTGTTCCACTAGAGGATATCGAAGTAGAAGAAAGGCTCAATTATGTGGAGCAACAAGTGGCAATCATCGATAGAAAAGAGAAGAGGCTGAGAAATAAAGTGGTTCCTCTTGTGTGTGTACAGTGGAAGCATAGGAAGGGATCCGAGTCAACGTGGGAGAATGAGGAAGAAATGAGACAACATTACCCACGTTTGTTCTAAGGTTAACAGGTTTTGTGGACAAAACCTATTTAAGGGGGGTGGACTTGTAACACCCGGTTATTTATCTATTTTGAAGCCGACGAAGGAAGAAAAAGAAATAAAGCTCAAAGTCGAGGGACCAAACTCGCCAACGAAGGAAAGTTGGAAATGTGGTGATATTTTTAGGGAGAGGGCAGCCATACTCTCCCCACACACTCACATTTTAGCCAAGAAAAAGAGAGGAGAAGAGAGAAAGGAAGAAAAGAGAAAGAAGTGTTGGTTCGGGTTGGTTCGAGTGGCCAAAATCATTGAGAAGCGAGTCAAACCAAAGCTTTACTTCTTGGTGTCATTTGTGTGAGTTCTAGGACCCAACTTTTACTTATTTTCAAACGATTTTAGGGCTGGAAAGCATAGAAAACCCGTTTTTGTATGTGTATGTGTTTGACCAATTTGGGTGTGTTGCGTGTGATGCGTTTAGAGTTTATTTCCGGGCTTCTGTGTGCTTGAATGGTGTCGTGGTATGCATTCTAAGTTTTATTATGGTCGATTTGGGCTTAGACTGGGTTTAGATGAGTTTGGAGGTCGAAAAGGGCAGTTTGCGTTCGGCTGGAACTGCATTCTGCATCAGCTAGGGCTAGGTGACCGACTGGAGACCAAATGGAGGCCATACGGCCGAATAGGGTGCGATTGGGGTCCATTCGCACGATTAAGGTCCATTTGCACGATTGAGGGTCCATTCGTACGATTGAAAGGCCAGTCGCATGGAGGTCATGCGATTGAAGGTCCAGTCGCATAAGTGCTCATCCGCATTAGTCCCATTCGCATGAGGTCCATCCGCATTAGTCCATTTGCACGATTGGGTGTTCATTCGCATGAGTGTTCATCCGCATTGGTTCATTCGCATGATGTTCAGTCGCATGGAGGCCATACGACTGAAGGGTGTCCATACGCCCGAATAGGGTTGTTGCACTCGAAGGAAAGTGTAGTTTGACTTCTGACTTTCGAGAAAAAGTGCAGATGTAAGTTTTGACGTAAAGGTTCCCGTAAGAGCATATAAGATGACCGATTGAGGCCTTAGAGAGCATGTTGGGCATGATGATGATGATGATGCACGTTTATGCATGTTATGTATGTATGATGTTGCCCTGTATGTTGTGATGATGACTGTGTATGATATGTTCCTTATGATGATGTATGTTTATCTTTCTTATGGCTTTACGTGTCATGTTAACGAATGAATAAAGTATTATGTAACGTAAAGTGAAAGATAATAAAGAGGAACATGAAGTAAGAATGCATGCATTATTGAATGATGAATGAACGAAGGAAAGGCTTGCAAGCACATATATGAGGTGAGCAACCTGTTGTTGCAACAGACTCGGATAGCGTGCAATCGTTGAGATTGCCTATGAGGTGAGCAACCCTATGGTTGCAACAGACTCGGATAGCGTGCTATCGTGAAGTTGCGATGAGGTTAGTAACCCTGTTGTTGCAAGAGACTTGGATAGCGTGCTATCGTTGAGATTGGCAATGAGGTGAGCAACCCTATGGTTGCAGTAGACTCAGATAGCGTGCTATCGTGAAGTTGCAATGAGGTGAGCAACCCTGTTGTTGTATGAGACTCGGATAGCGTGCTATCGTTGAGATTGGCATTGAGGTGAGAGACCCTATAGTTGCAACAGACTCGGATAGCATGCAATCGTTGCGATTGCTAATGAGGTGAGCTACCCTGTTTTTGCAACAGACTCGGAAGAACAAACGCATAGAATGAACGAAAGTTAACAAATGAAATGAAAGATAATAATTAACTTACCAATGTGTATGTATATTGCATGGTCACGAATGAATGTAAAGCGCAATATGATTTGAAAGAAAGTAAAGAATGGTTTTAATGATAGAAAAGTATGTTTTACTATAAAACTAGAATTCACTCAGCAATGCTGACTTTTTATGTGTTTCCAGTTGGCAGGTAATAGTTGCTGGGATGGCACGGGGCGTCTACTTGGCTCTTTTGGGATGACATTCTGTTTATTAATGTTTTTGCATTGTATTGCGAACAAACTACGTTTTGTAATGAATGTTGTATTAACTTGCAAAAGCATTTACATGGAAATGAAAGATTATTTTAAATGTTCCGCTGTGATGATTATGAAATACGAATGTAAATATATGTTTTATATGCCATGAGGATCCCAACTGTAAGCGTCCCGGGAACGGGGCCTTACAACAAGTCATGATTAATAATAGTCAAATATATTATAAAATATAATGTTTAGGAAAACAAGCGAGCGAGAATGCTTAATAAGAATGATATTCATATTCAGACACTCATATGATACATAATGAATGAAAGCTAGAATATTCATCTGAGTTAATTAATGATTACTCTTAGATCAAAATAATAGTAAATTTATAATGAAAAAAGTATCCTAGTAAGATTCTAACACATTGATTAGTATCTATGTCTTAGTAATGAAGTGACCGCTTCATATGACAAGGATTAGTGGTGTAATGAAATATGAACATATGGGCTAGATGTACATTATCAGATATTCAAATGTTGTATTAGTATTCATCAATAGTGTCAATCGATAAGATAAAATAAAATATAAAGTGACGAATAGTATGTTGAGAAAGGTTAAAACCCTAAAATGTTGGAACTAGTACCAAGTAACCGAAAGTAAGATAGATTGTCAAAGGTGATCGTGGATGTAGAACGGATATAAATAACTATGAAAAGTACAATTGGATAACAAGAGAAATACAAAACTTTATCTTTAAGATGTCAAGATTATTGCTACCACTCGACCAAAAATTTAATCTGGAGAACCTTATGTTTCATTATAGTAGTAGACTTACCTAAGAGTTGATTTGATCATTTTTGCGCTAAAGAAAATTCTAATAAATAAGGATACAGTGGTTAACAAAAGAAGCTATTAATCATACAATGTAGTAGTATTAGCTCAAAATATAATTCCATTAGTATTGGTCAACCGGTAAGGTTAGAAAAGAGTCTGATAAGACTTGGGGATTGGAAGAAGAAATAAAAGCCACATATTCTCAACTCTTTGGGTAACCTTCAAATTTCGAGGAGGAAATTCTTTTAAGAGGGAAAGAATGTAACATCCCGGGTTTCAAGGTCAGATGTATTAGTTAAAATAAAATAGATATGAACTTCATATGTCGTATATTGTTGAAGGAGTAGGAATAAGTGAAATGACTATTTTAAATTTAACGTTTTAAACGAGTTTTGGGGTCGTAAGAGATTATTTAATATATATAAATATAATAATTATTATATTTAAACGTGCTCCGTTTTAATGAAACTTGGGTTGATTCGTAAAGAAAAATAAGCTCGTCTTAACGACATATTGAAATTTTATTATAGATTACATATAAAGAGATATAAGAGAAAAATGAAATAAGCAACTGAATTAATTATAATAATATAATAATAATATTATTAAAAAAAATAATTAAGCTAGGGCAGCCACGTCAATTTTGCCCCACACATTTACCTGGCTGAACTAGTCAAGTTAGAATTAGATCAAGTTAGAACTAGTCATATAATAATAATATTATTAAAAAGAAGAAAAAGAATATAGGAAAGACTCTATATCAAATTGGCATACATAATTTTAAGGTATGTTCTTGTTTAAGTTTATGTCAAGTTAGAATTAGATTATTATTATTACGAGTAGTTTTAGTATTATTAGTCTTATTATTTTTAGGTATTAGGGTTATTGTTAGGGGGGGTATTGGGTAGTCTAACCTTAGTTAGGCATGCACTGATCACCCATGATTAACTAATGTAGCGTAAACCAATATCCAACAATTACAATAACTAGTAGTTGTACCATTACCTAATCTAGGATTACTTAAACTATATCAGGACCTAGAGATATTACTAGATTATACTAGGAGTGATTATCAACTATTGGGCAACTATTAAACAGGTGAGTTCCTCTGAACTGTTTTTCTAAAATGGAATGCGATGTTCTGATAACTGGTAATAATTGAATAGTTAACTATTAATAGCATCTATAATATGTGGTAATGGTTGATAGGATGTTTGAGGGCTGCTTGTATGATTCTGCTTTAGCTAGTGGAGTTTGTATACATAGCCTCATTATGTGAATTTATACTATGCTTACTCTGTTCTTATCTGTTTGTCATGGTTGTATCAGCTTGATACGATATTCAATACTAATATGTTTTGAATGTTGAAGAATACTATGTCCATGAACTCACGAGCTTTATACAAAGTACCAAATGTTCTTATTTTACGGACACATATCCTAGGTGCCAAAGAGATTGAAGAATCGGAGATTACGAGTTAGTTTACGAGGAAATAGAGGTGTAGAGCGCAACTAAAGATTTGGATCTCCAGTTAAATTGATGTAATGTTATCTAGTATGCCAGATGTACGTTATAATATAATGTTAATCAAAGTTAGACTTCCACTGTGAACTCCATTATTACTATGTGTTCTGTATTTCCGATGCGTAACGCTCCCCAAGGTGTGCTCTGGGAGGCGGGAGTTACAGGATAAGAACCCGAACTACTAGCAGTTAGCGGAAGGTTTGAACGTGAACAGGGATCAAGTGCTAATTAATCTCAGGTACCGTTGTAGCGATGATGGCCGACGAGCAACGAATGAACATAATGGTTCTAAAAAATCCAGAGGAGGGTGGAGTCTGGTGCGGATTGAATGACTTACGAAGTAGAATTTTCCGGTGTTTCTTGCGGTGGTATCCGACGAAAATTACAGGGATGAGCGAGCAGGCTCGAGAATGACGGTGAGGATTTCATGACATTTGGTTAGGCTATATTTAGTTTAATAGGGTCGTCCTATTTTTGAACGTGATTTGTCTGATATCTCGATGATTATGTTGAAGATGGTTAGGAAACTTAATGGAAACAAAATTTTAATTTGCCAAACTGAAAGCACCAACGGTGATTATGTCCAGAATTTTGTTTCCTATGTTTGACTCATAATTGTATAATACATATATTATTACTAGTATATTTATTTACTTATCAAAGATTTAGTTTTTTTAGTTATTATTTATGCTTTAATTTTTGGTTATTTCAACTCTATGTCTCTTAATTTTAATTTCGTCTCTGAAATTCTAGTTAAAACATACACAAACGCACACTCAAATACAGGTAACATTTAAAGCAAGTAATTTCCTAAGCTACAACTTTTGAAGCACAGAATAGCAAGTAAAAGCCACATAAACACATATATGGTGTATAACATGTATTGATAAATCAAGTACTTATGGTTTGTCTACAATAATATAACTAGTGATATTCAAAGATCACATAAACATACCTTAGTTTTCAAACAGACTAGGGTATTGAGAACAGGTCATTTCTTCTATCTCCCACATTGCCTCACCCCCGGAATGATTTTTTCGTAAAACTTTAACAAATGGTATTTGTAACATCTTGTATTTTTTGTTAACTTTGTTAAGTTCTTGTAAGGTTTATTTATGCCTTTTATGAAACTTGTGGAATTATTTATGCTTATTTGATAGTATGTTTACTAAATTGAATAATAATAATCATAATAATAATAGTGATAATAACAATAACTACAATAATAATAATAATAGTAGTAGTAATAATTTGTAGAAGTTTAAAAATTTATAAGTTATAAAATTAGTTAAAACTTAAAGTGTAATTAAGTTCAAGGGGCCTTATTGTCAATTTAAAAACCTTAATTATGAGGTTTGTACATAAAATAACAATTATTAAACCACAAGGGCTAAAACTGTCAAACTATAAATGTAGATACATATGTACCTAGTTTAGGAGCTTAATATAAAATGTTTTTCATGTCTTACATATATGTAATTGAATGGGTATGAATGAAATATAATGTGTGGTTGATCCTATAATGTTTAATTTTTCATTGGTTATTGTGTGATAACGTATATTGAACTAACTATATAGGTTTGTGGTTGTTTACATAATTCTCAATCAATAATGATTGAGAAACATGTTTAAACTTAATCATGTGAAGTTCTAATGCGAATGGACCAAACTAATGGACCATACGCATGAATACTTCATGCTAATGGACCATACGCATGAATACTTCATGCTAATGGACCATACGCATGAATACTTCATGCTAATGAACCAGTCGCACAACTAACCAGGAGACTGGATCAGTCTCACGATTAAGACATAAGATTGACTCAATCGCACGACTGGACCTTCAGTCTTGCGGATGGATCAATCGCATGCTTCAGTCGCACGATTGAACCATGCTAATGGTTCAGTCGCATGAATGGAAAACCCTAACCTATAAATACCACCTAATTCATGGAAAAACATAACAATTCGAAGACCTACACACACAATCGTACCCTAGCCATCCAGAGACTCAAGAAGACCTGTTTCAAGTTCATAGATCACATTTGATCATGTTCTAATCATTCATAACGTTTGATTAATCATTAGAGTGATCATAACTGTGTTCTCCCTGATTGGATCGCCAATCAAATAGGATTCCGCACTATTTGAGTTGGTATACGCGCATAATCAGTTAGTACTCTGTACCTAAACGGTCCTAACAAGTGGTATCAGAGCTTTGCTCGTGATTTTGTGTGTGATTCAATCGTTTTTTGTGTAAATCTCACGTTTTTGCAGTCAAAAATACCATCTTTTTGGTAAAACAGTGTTTTTTAGTGTCTCCAGGTCTAAAAGTTCACATTTTTCGGCTTACAGCAGATTAGGGTTCGTGAAAATTTGTACTTTTGTGTCAAAGTACCAAAACCCTCGAATTTTCAAAAACCAGAAGCTTCAGTCGCACGATTGACTTAATTGCACGACTGAACTCATTCACACCTCCCATACGCATGATTGAACTCAGTCGTTCATCCATTCGTATGACTGAACACCCCATTCGCATTGTTCATCCGCATCTGTCCAATCACACGATTGTCTCATCTACATTTGTTCAATCGCACGGTTGAACCATCCGCATTGTTCAATCGCACGGTTAGCCCAATCGCATCCTTTCATTTGCACCAGTGAAATAGGTGTTCTAAAAGCCAAAGTAAATAGAAATGGAAGATCAATACTCAGCATTCACTGTAGGCAGGGATTCACGGATCCAGAATCTATTGCTTCTGGAATCACAATAAGCCCCTAAGCTCATAACGTTAGATTATTACCCACAATGAAAGCAAAGGTTCGAGATATACTTAAATGGAGTTAATCTTAATCTGTGGGAATCAATCGAGACAGGGTATAGTATGCCGGTTGGTGCCGATGGAGTTAAACTTACCTTAGGTGGCATGACTAATAGCCAGAAGGTAAAGTACAATGTAGAGAAGAAGGTGTATGCTTTGCTGACTCAGTCAATTCCTAAGGATATATTCCATCAGTTTTCTGAGAACAAGCAAGCAAAGAAGCTATGGGATGCTCTGGAAAAACGATATGATAGGAAGGCATCGTTAAAAGCTCTAAAGGTTAAGGCTTTGAAGAAGGATTTCGATAACTTCTCATCGATAGGTAAGGAGAGTTTGGATGATGTTATAGACCGCTTCTGCCACTTAATGAGTGAGTTGCACACTCATGGGGTTGTTACGTCCATGGAAGACAAGGTGATGGCTTGCCAGAAAAGTGGGTTTCATTTGTATCAAACCTCAGACAGAATGACATGCTGGCAAAGTTGGGTATCAACGATTTCATTCTGAAGCTGAGAGAGGAAGAGTTGAGGATGAAGTACAGTTCTCAAAAGAGTTCATATGATCAGAACCCCTCACTGTACAATTCAACTCCTCAACCAAAAACGTCTGGAGCACCAATTCAAACAACATTCATGTCGAGTTCAGCTGCTCCATCCCAAGCCACTACTTGTAAGGCCCCGTTCCCAGGACGCTTATATCTGGCCAATCATTGCTCATAAAAAATATAATTACATTTAATCATTCATAAAATGTTGCAGCGGAAACATAAAAATAACTTTTCATATCATTTCAAATGCTTTTGCAAGTTAATACAAGCGTTCATTTCAAAACATCATTCGTTCGCATTACAATGCAAAAATATTAACAAAAGAATGCCATCCAAAAGAGCTGAGTAGCCACCTCGTGTCATCCTCAGCAATCATTACCTGGCAACTGGAAACAAATCAAAGTCAGCGTTGCTGAGTGAGTTCTAGTTTTATAAAATAAAACATACTTTTCTTACGTTAAAACTGTACTTTACTTTCATGTGATCATACAACATACGTACACATAGATAATATCATTATCTTCATCGTTCATTAACTTCCGTTCATTCATTTATTCTTACTTTCACCGTTCGTTCATCATTACATCTTTTCCTTTCTTCATCACCATGAACTTTACCCTTCATTCTTGTGGTACTGGACCTAAGCCTATAAAAGACCTTCATCGGTGGTGCTCGGCACCAAATGATCACAGTACCTAAGGTAAAGTTCAGGTATACCATTGTCATATGCTACGCCCTTCATTCTCGTGGTACTGGACCTAAGCCTATAAAAGACCTTCATCGGTGGTGCTCAACACCAAATGGTCACAGTACCTAAGGCATGCAACAATGGTTCATACATATGGTCAATCACAAAGAAAGACCCCGATGTGCATCCTCCCGGGGTAGCAAACCCACACACCGTTGGGCTAACACCTTAATGGCGTGTCCCGACATACAGTGCTTACAAGACTTTCATTACTTCATTGTTCATTAATGCATGCATTCTTACTTCATGTTCCTCTTTCATTATCTTTCACTTTACGTTACATACTACTTCATTTCATTCATTAACATGACATGTAAAGCCATAGGAAAGATAAACATACATCATGATAAGGAACATAACATACAGTCATCAGCATCATACAAGGCAACATCATACATACATAACATGCATAATCATGCAACATCATCATCATCATCATGCCAAAAATGCTCGCTAAGGCCTCAACAGTCATCTTACATGAACTTATGGGAACCTTTACGTCCAAACTTACATCTACACTTTCCCCCGAAAGTCAGAAGTTAAACTATACTTCTCCTCGGGTGCAACAGCCCTATTCGGGCGTATGAACACCCTTCAGTTGCATGGCCTCCATGCGACTGAACATCATGCGATTGGACCGATGCGGATGAACACTTATGCGAATGAACACCCAATCGTACGAATGGACTTAATGCGGATGGACCTCATGCGAATGGAACTAATGTGGATGAGCCCCATGTGAATGGGACTAATGTGGATGAGCACTCATGCGACTGGACCCCCAGTCATGCGAATGAACTCCCATTCGTGCAAATGGACCCCAATCATGCGAATGAACCCCAATCGCACTTCAATCGGCCGTATGGCCTCCATTCGGTCGCCTAGCCCTAGCTGGTGCGGAATGCAGTTCATCCCGAACCTAATCTGCCATTTTGACCTCCAAGCTCATCCAAACTCATTCTAAGCCCAAATCAACCATCCTAAACCTTAGGAATGCATACACAACACCATTCAAGAACACACAAGCTCACAAACAAGGCTCAAACGCATCATACACACATACACATACACAAACGGGTCAAACATGCACACCCTCAAAAACCTGATTTTCAGATGTGTTCCAGCCCGAAAATCATTCAAAAACGTTTAAAGGAGGGGTCCTAGAACTCACACAAGCGAACACAACGAGTAGAGCTTTGATTTGACTCGCTTCTCAATGATTTTGGCTCACTCGAATCAACCCGAACCAACTTTTCTCCCTTTTTCTCTTCTTTCTCTCTTCTCCTCTTTCTTTGGCTGAAAATGTGGGTGTGGGGAGAGGGTTATGGCTGCCCTCTCCCTACAAATATCACCACATGCCCAACTTTTTCTCGTTGCGAGTTTGGTCCCTCGACTTTGGACTTATTTCTTTTCTTCTTTATTCGTCGGCTTCAAAATAAATAAATAATCGGGTGTTACAAGTCCATCCCCCTTAAATAGGTTTTGTCCATGAAACTTGTTATTCCTCGAACAAACGTGGGTAATGATGTCTCATTTCTTCCTCAATCTCCCATGTTGACTCGAATCCCTTCCTGTGCTTCCACTGTACACGCACAAAAGGAACCACTTTATTTCTCAGCCTTTTCTCTTTTCGATCGATGATTGCCACTGGTTGCTCCACATAATTGAGCCATTCGTCTACTTCAATATCCTTCAGTGGAACAATCATATCTTCATCTGCCAAACATTTCCTTAGATGAGATACATGGAATGTCGGGTGAATTCCACTTAACTCATCCGGTAACTCCAATCTATAGGCCACCTCTCCTACTCGAGCGATGATTCGGAAATGGCCTATGTACCTTGGGCTCAACTTGCCCCGCTTCCTGAATCAGATAATGCCCTTCCAAGGTAAGACCTTCAACATAACTCGGTCACCAACCTAGAATTCAATCGGTCTGCGTCGTTTATCGACATACGACTTTTGTCTATCTTTGGCTGCCTTCATGAAGGCTTTGATCTTCTCAAGCTTCTCGGTCGTAGCCTTGATTACCTTGACGCTCCCCAATTCCTTTTGACCAATATCACCCCAACAAACTGGTGTTCTGCATCTCCTACCGTATAGCATCTCATATGGTGGCATACCAATGCTGGCATGAAAGCTGTTGTTGTATGAGAATTCGGCTAGCAATAGGTGGTCATCCCAACTTCCCCCAAAATAAATCACACATGCCCTAATCATGTCTTCCAATGTTTGAATGGTCCTTACTGACTGACCATCAGTTTGGGGATGATAAGCCGTGCTAATATGTAACCTCGTCCCCATGGCGTCATGGAATTTCTTCCAGAATTTGGATGTAAACCGGGTGTCACGATCAGATACAATAGACACCGGCACACCATGGCAAGTTATAATTTCCTTGATAAACAGATCAGCCAACCTCTCAGATGAATATGTCTCGCAGATCAGTAGGAAGTGAGCACTCTTCGTCAAACGGTCAACAATCACCCATATGGCATCGTACCCTTTCGGAGTACACGGCAGCTTCGTAACGAAATCCATGGTGATGTGCTCCCACTTCCATTCCGGTATATCCAAAGGTTGGATCTTTCCATATGGATTCTGATGCTCAGCCTTCACCTGTAGACAAGTAAGGCATTTATTCACGTACTCCACCACGCCGCGTTTCATACTCGGCCACCAATAATCTTTCTTCATGTCTTCATACATCTTTGTGGCACCTGGATGAATGGAGTATCGAGTCTTGAGAGCTTCATCTAAAATCTTCACCCATAAATCCCCAAAAACGAGGAATCCACGTTCTCCCGAATCGAGTTCTGACACCAAGCGTGTTTTCACCCAATTCTGCGACCAGGCCTCTCATCCTTTCAGAGTTAAGATGATCTTCTTTCAATGCCTTATCTTGAAATTCTTTGACTTGCTTCATCACATAAGAGGTCATGATCAGCTGAATGCTTTCACCCAAATCGGCTCGGGCCTCTCATTCTGACTAAGGGCATCAGCCACTACGTTGGCCTTGCCCGGATGGTAATGGATCTCACAATCATAGTCCTTTATAGCTCCAGCCATCGTCTCTGTCTCATGTTCAGATCTTTCTGCTTAAAGAAGTACTTCAAGCTCTTGTGGTCAGTGAAAATGGTGCACTTTGTCATGTAAAGATAGTGCCTCTAAATCTTTAGTGCAAAGACCACAGCTGCTAGCTCCAAGTTGTGAGTGGGGTAGTTGACCTCATGAACCTTCAACTGTCGGGATGCATAGGCTATAACCTTCCTTATTTGCATTAACACGCACCCCAACCCCGAGTAGGAAGCATCAGAATAAACCACCAGATCTTCACTTCCATCGGGTAATGATAGAATAGGAGCTTGAGTCAACCTCTTCTTCAATCATCGAACGCCTTCTCTTGATCTTGACCCCATATAAACTTTACATCTTTTCAGGTCAACTTGGTTAGTGGAGAAGCGATCTTGGAAAAGTCTTGGATGAATATTCTGTAGTAGCCCGCCATACCCAAGAAGCTACGAATCTCGGATGGCGTCTTTGGAGACTTCCATTGCATCACCGCCTCCACCTTAGCCGGGTCCACCATGATCCCATCCGGATTCACCACTTGACCCAAGAACTGAACTTCGCGCAACCAGAACGCGCACTTAGAGAACTTGGCGTACAACTTCTCCTTTCTTAGCGTCTCTAGAACCTCCCGAATATGACCGACATGCTCCTCTTCATTCTTTGAATAAATCAGGATATCATTAATAAACACAATCACTGATTTATCCAACATCGACTGGCACACTCGATTCATCAAATCCATAAAAGCAGATGGCACATTGGTCAAACCAAAAGACATGACAAGAATCTCGTAGTGACCATAGCGCACACGGAAAGCTGTTTTAGGAATGTCTGCTCCTTCACCTTCAGCTGATGGTAAGAAGATCAAAGATCTATCCTTGAAAACCAACTAGCACCTTGAAGCTGATCGAACAAATCATCTATTCTCAGTAAGGGGTATCAGTTCTTCACTATCAACTTGTTCAGCTCACGGTAGTCAATGCACATCCTCATACTACCGTCTTTCTTTTTTACAAATAGGACCGGAGCACCCCAAGGGGAGATACTCAGTCTAATGAACCCTTTATCAAGCAGCTCTTGCAACTGCTCTATCAACTCTTTCATCTCCGTCGGAGCCAACCGATACGGTGCCTTGGCAACAGGTTGGGCACCGGTATCAGATCAATCTGAAACTCGACCTCTCGGTCAGGTGGCACTCCTAATAAGTCTTCTGGGAATACATCTGGAAAGTCACACACAACTGGTACATCAGATAGTTGTAGTGTTGGCGTATCCACATCCTTTACATAGGCCAAGTAGGCACAACATCCACGCCTCATACACTTTCCCGCCACCGCCATTGAGATTACTTTTGGAATCATAGTAACCCGATCCCCATAAACTGTTACCAAACTCCCGTCAGGCGCTGTCAACCGAATCATTTTCTACGACAAATAATGTTTGCCTCAGAGTCCACTAACCAATCCATTCCAATAACCAAATCGAAACCACCTAAGGTCATCACGAATGGTCTAAGAGGAAACTTATGACCTTCTAGCTCCACAACATAGTCTTTTATCATTTTAGAAATCCTGGTAGACTTACCTATGGCAGTTTCTACATCGAAGGGTGCATCAACACGTCTACTACTAATAGGCAGCTTAGCACAAAAAGCAGCAGCAATAAAACTTTTGTGGCACACGAATCAAATAACACAAAAGCTATAGTTTGGTTCACTAGAAACGTACCGGACACGACATCAGGGTCCGTCCTAGCTTCCTCTTGTGTCATAGTGAATGCCCTGGCGCTCGCCCTCGGCCCTTCACCTCCCGTCTTCTCCGCCCCGGAACCCTCAGCCCTCGGTTTCTTGCAATCCCTACTCATGTGACCCTCTTCACCACAGTTATAACACCAGACTATACAATAGTCCTTTGCCATGTGCCCCGCCTTCCCACATTTGAAAAACAAGTTCGACCCAAACATGCACTCCCCACTATGCTCCCTTCCACACTTACCACACCTCTTCGACCCCTCACTTGATGTGACCACACGGCGGTCATCCACTCGTGCCTTCTTGTTACCCGTCGAGACATCACCCTGACCAAACCTCTTCCCCTGCTAGTTTCGGTCACCTCCACCCTTCCTGCCACCTTCAGCCACGACCAGCATGGCCCTCTCATCATATAACCTCCCTGCCAAATCCATCGCCGACCTAAACGTGCTCGGTTGGGCGACGATCATATGCCTGCAAATGTCCGCCGACAAACCCTGAATGTACCTCTTAACCTTCCGTGACAGAGGCGTCACCTGATCTGGCACCAGACGTGCCATCTCGTTGAACTTTGTGGTTACTGCTGGTGTGTCATGGTTCCCGCCTCCAGCTACAGGAATTCTCTCTCCACCTTATCCATCTCTCTATGAAGAACAAATGAGTGGGTAGCAAATTTCACCTTCTGGTCCTCCCGGCACTCGCTGATATCAAGAACAACCTCCATTTCTCTCACCCACCAGTGAGCGGCAGCAGCAGTGCCATTACCATCAAAAGTTGGGGGCTTGCATCTCATAAACCCCCCGTAGTTATAGCCTCGTGCCGCCTTCGGCACAGACTCTTCTTCTTCCTCTTCCTCATCATCAGAGGGAACCGTTTCTGGTTCTGGTTGCTCTCGTCCTCCCGAGGATTGTCCTCTCCTTTCTTTCCCCTTCCCATACTGCCTTAATCACTTCGGTCACCACAGACGGTAAGATTGTCTGCATGACCTGATGAACTTCTTCCACAACAGCCTCCTTTACTGAGGTTCTCAGAATGGCGCTCTCGTCGCTACCCTTCGGATGAGGGGTCTCTAGTTCTTCATGAACCACCTTCTCAACTCTGGGTCTCCCTCTCTTAGGTCGCAATTCATCACCGTGATCTTCACCACGAGAGGCTTTCGAAGATCTACCACCGGCCATTCACACGCACACTGAAAGATTCAAACACCAACACAGTCATTCAAGGGAATAGCTCAGTTCATGTCAAGTATACTAAGTCCCTAATTACAGTAGCCAGTTGTGATTAGCCACTTACTTTACTCTTCATACCCCAAGCATTACCTGTCCTGACTACATCAGTATTTAAATCTACATACAACACATAACACATCACATGCACACATATACCGTTTTACAAAATACCTGATGGCACACAACTACTCAGATTGACATCCCTTCCCTTTCCGTCCCATTCTCAATTTAAGTTAACGTTTATTTTGAAAATTTTACCCATTTCACTTAAACTTTGGCTCTGATACCAAATTGTATGGCCCCGTTCCCGGGACGCTTACAGCTGGCCATCTTTGCTTATAAAACATATAATTACATTTAATCATTCATAAAACGTTGCAGCGGAAACATAAAAATAACTTTTCATATCATTTCAAATGCTTTTGCAAGTTAATACAAGCGTTCATTTCAAAACATCATTCGTTCGCATTACAATGCAAAAATATTAACAAAAGAATGCCATCCAAAGGAGCTGAGTAGCCACCTCGTGCCATCCTCAGCAATCATTACCTGCCAGCTGGAAACACATCAAAGTCAGCATTGCTGAGTGAGTTTTAGTTTTATAAAATAAAACATACTTTTCTTACGTTAAAACCATACTTTACTTTCATGTGATCATACAACATACGTACACATAGATAATATCATTATCTTCATCGTTCATTAACTTCCGTTCATTCATTCATTCTTACTTTCATTCATTCGTTCATCATTACATCTTTTCCTTTCGTCATCACCATGAACTTTACCCTTCATTCTCGTGGTACTAGACCTAAGCCTATAAAAGACCTTCATCGGTGGTGCTCGGCACCAAATGGTCAAAATACCTAAGGTAAAGTTTAGGTATACCATTTCATATGCTATGCCCTTCATTCTCGTGGTACTGGACCTAAGCCTATAAAAGACCTTCATCGATGGTGCTCGGCACCAAATGGTCACAGTACCTAAGGCACACAACAATGGTTCATACATATGGTCAATCACAAAGAAAGACCCCGATGTGCATCCTCCCGGGGTAGCGAACCTGCACACCGTTGGGCTAACACCTTAATGGCGTGTCCCGGCATACAGTGCTTGCAAGACTTTCATTACTTCATCATTCATTAATGCATGCATTCTTACTTCATGTTCCTCTTTTATTATCTTTCACTTTACGTTACATACTACTTTATTTCATTCACTAACATGACATGTAAAGCCATAGGAACGATAAACTTACATCAAGATAAGGAACATAACATACACATTCATTAGCATCATACATGGCAACATCATACATACATAACATGCATAATCATGCAACATCATCATCATCATCATGCCCAACATGCTCTCTAAGGCCTCAACAGTCATCTTACATGAACTTACGGGAACCTTTACGTCCAAACTTACATCTGCACTTTCCCCTGAAAGTCAGAAGTTAAACTACACTTCTCCTTGGGTGCAATAGCCCTATTCGGGCATATGGACACACTTCAGTCGCATGGCCTCCATGTGATTGAACATCATACAATTGGACCAATGCGGATGAACACTTACGCGAATGAACACCCAATCGTACGAATGGACCTCATGCGAATGGAACTAATGCGGATGAACCTCATGTGAATGGGACTAATGCGGATGAGCACTCATGTGACCGGACCCCCAATTGTGCGAATGAATTCCCAATCATGCGAATGGACCCTAATCATGCGAATGAACCCCAATCGCACTTCAATCGGCCGTATGGCCTCCATTCGGCCGCCTAGCCCTAGCTGGTGCAGAATGCAGTTCATCCTAAACCTAATATGCCATTTTCAACCTCCAAGGTCATCCAAACTCATTCTAAGCCCAAATCAACCATCCTAAACCTTAGGAATGCATACCACAACACCATTCAAGCACACACAAGCTCACAAACAAGGCTCAAATGCATCATACACACACATACACATACACAAACGGGTCAAACATGCACGCCCTCAAAAACCTGATTTTCAGATGTGTTCCAGCCCTAAAATCATTCAAAAACGTTTAAAGGAGGGGTCCTAGTACTCACACAAGCGACCAAAACGAGTAGAGCTTTGATTTGACTCGATTCTCAACAATTTTGGCTCACCCGAACCAACCCGAACCAACTTTTCTCCCTTTTCTCTCCTTTCTCTCTTCTCCTTTTTCTTTGGCTGAAAATGTGGGTGTGGGGAGAGGGTTATGGCTGCCCTCTCCCTACAAATATCACCACGTGCCCAACGTTTTATCATTGGCGAGTTTGATCCCTCGACTTTGGACTTTATTTCTTTTCTTCTTAATTCGTCGGCTTCAAAATTAATAAATAACCGGGTGTTACACTACTTTAGGATCTGACACGTCAGGGTCATCTTGCACCCATTACATAGCACCTAAAGCCAACGCTACAAAATTGAAGACCGAGAATCTCGGTAATGTGACTGTAGAGGTAGCAAAGAAGCATATGGACTTCCTAGCAGTTGTCGTTCACTCCTATGACGGTCTAGTTGCAGGAAGGATAGGAAACTATCATCTGGCAGAGGAAGACTACGAGCAAGTAGACGAGAATGAGCTAGAAAGGATGGACATTATGTGGGCTCTTGATAGTGCTGTATGGAGGGCGAAGAAGTTTGTTAAGAAGACATGACAAAACTTGATAGCCACAAAGGATAAAACTTTTGGTTTTGACAAAACCAAAGTTACCTATTTTAACTGTGGAGAGAAAGAGCAATTCAAACGTGAATGTGTGAAGCCCAAGAAGACAGGCAATGGTAATCCATTCTCATCCTTCAATCGCCAAGATACACCCACAAGTAGTACTGCATCGTCAAGCAAGGATCCTAAGGCCTTGATTGCTCAAGATGACGAAGGGCAAGATTGGACCTTTCGGTTTGTATCTCCGGGAGAATCCAACATTGCATGTGTTAAGGGTTTGGATGGCGACTCTACAAGTGAAAGTGATATAGCAGTGGAACTCGTGATGTCGAATAATGAAGAAACTACGAATGTAGTCAAACACTTGAATGAAGAAGGTCATAGTTCAACATGTTTAGAATCACCAGCACTAGAAAAGTCAAACTCTACTATGATGGCTGATTCAACTGAATCTTCTCAGGTAAGTACCAAAGACCAATTGTTTGATAGTCATGCTTGTAAGGAATGTAATAAATTTAGAGAAAGCATAGACTCAAATTGCTAGGTTATTAGATCACAATGATAGCTTAGTAAATGACTTACAACTGTGCACCGAAGCAAACAGGATTTTAAAACAAAATGAGCACAGTTACAAAGAGAAAATAGAACAGTTAAATAAACAACTAAGGGAAACCGAAGTTGTAGCTTTTAACCAAGCCAATGATATAAAGTTCTATTTAAATTCCCTAGAAGAAACTAAGAAACAAAAAGCAGTTTTGGAAGTTGAAGTAAATTCTTTAAAACAAAAACTGCATAGTTGGACCAGTTCTTCTCACATAGTCCAGCACTTAGTGAGAGAACGCAACAACGGGGAGGGTTTGGGTTACAAAGTGGTTCCACCACCAAATGCAAAACAATTAATGACAACCCAATCAAGGATTATATGGTGTCCACTCCTCTTGTAAGTGATCCAAATTCCATAAGTAGAACTATTGAATCTGTCACTAAACAAAAGGAGACCATTTTAAAGTTAAAAGGTAAAATGCCTATTGTTAATTTGGATGAAAAATTTGAAAGGGTTAAGGTAAAGTCAGGTTCAAACACATCTAATTCTGAACCCAAAAAGACCAAACAAGTTAACCATACACATGCATCATGTTTAAGTCCAAATAAACAAAATGGTAAAGATGTTAAAAATGTTCAAACAATTAATTTTGTTAAAGAAGATAAAACATCTAAACAAGAAGTGACAAAACCTAAACAACCTAAATTAAACATGTGTCACATACTTCCCCACATAAACCATTCCACCAACATGTTGAAAGTAGGTCATGCTACAACTGTGGAAAGTATGGACACATCGCTTCTCATTGTCCTTACTATCAGACACCAAGGAAGAAAGTTGAACTTAATGACACTAAACCAAGTTCTTCCAAAAGGAGTTCTATGACTCCACTAAGAAGAATTAGTGAACATAAAGTTCAAACCATAAGCCAGTCGTCTGTTTATCACAAATAGGCCTTACACAAAACTGGCTTATGGAAAGAAAAATCAAGTTCAATGTCTGATAATGAACATAAGAAGAAGAATGATCTGCCCTCTCCCTCAAATGGACAGTGGGTAGAATTCATGATGTGTGATGCCTCTGGGTCACCCAAGCCAGTTAAGGCTTGGGTCCCTAACCTCAACTAATCATTTCCTTTTAAATGTGCATGGTGTCCACTATAGTGCTTCTACAAATACCTGGATCGTTGATAGCGAAGCATCAAGAAACATGACTGGAAACCTGTCTCTTCTGTCAAATTTCAAACAAATTAAAGGAGGACATGTTTCGTTTGCTGGAAATAAAGGAGGCTACATCACAGCTCAAGGGGAAGTGAGAAACCAGAAAGTGAAGTTTGATAAGGTAAACTATGTTTAACAACTTCAAAATAACTTGCTTTCTGTATCCTAGATATGTGACAAAGAGTTCAAAGTTGTATTTGACAACAAAAAGTGCTATGTTCTGAAAAAGGACTATGTCATCTCGGAGGACCAAGTGTTAATGTCAACTTCAAGATATAACGATCTGTATGTCTTGGACCTCTCAAAGGCCTTCACAACTGATCATCAAGTACAATGCTTCTTGTCAAAGGCAATAGAGAAAGACTCCATCTCCTGGCATAGGAGAACGGGACACATTAATCCACGAAAGATGAATCACTTGATCCAGAATGATCTAGTGCGTGGCGTAAATGTCAAGAACTTCCAATTACCAGATTTTTGTGTTGCATGTAAGAAGGGAAAACAGACAAAGACGTCTCATAAGGCAAAGAAAGTTCACTCAATTGATCTGCCTCTTGAGCTCCTTCACATGAATCTGTTTGGTCCAGTCAGTACAAAGAGCATTGCCGGCTACTTGTACTGCTATGTAGTTACAGATGATCACTCAACATTCTCTTGGGTGATGTTTCTGAAATCCAAATCAGAGACATTTGAATCATTCAAAGAGCTAGTAACTACATTGCAGTCCCTCTACAAGCTGAAGGTAAGGCAAGTTCACTAAGACAATGACACCGAGTTCAAGAATCAATGGATGGAGGCATTCTGCAAAGAAAAAGGAATTGTACACCGGTTCATATCTGCCTACACTCCTCAAATGAATGGACTTGCTGAGAGAAAGAATAGAAGCTTGATAGAGACAGTCCGGACGATGCTAGCAGACTCGAAACTGCCTATCCAATTTTGGAACGAGGCAGTAGCTAACACATGTTATACTCTCAATTGAGTCCTAGTGGTCAAACGTCATGGTAAGACATGTTACGAGTTACTCCAACAACATAAACCTAATCTTGAGTACCTCGAACCATTTGGAGCACCTTGTACATTGCTGAAGAAAACTCAGTCAGGGAAATTCAACGAGAAGGCCGAAGAAGGGATTTTCTTAGGATACAACATACCGCATAAGAGAGTTACAACAACTCAACAGGTCAAGTAGAAGTGTGGTGCAATGTTGATGTACAAAGATACACCACTTCTCCTGCTAGAAAAGGACCCTCGTTTTTTCTGACTTTGATGGATTCTTTAAATCCTTCAACATTCCTCTCTTCCCTTCTGAGGACGAGTTATCGACCAGAATGATGTACGGAGAGTTAAATACACCATCACTGGTCCAGACAACCTCAGTGACACAAGGTGAGTCTTCTAGTTCTTCAGGGGGAGCACTTGAGGTAAGTGACTCATCCTTTGATGATGAAGACGTGGCAAATGATAAGGTGGATCAGGAGGAACAAGTTCCTACTACTGCAAGTTCACAAGCATCAGATGTTGATGCCTCTAACACTTCGGAACCTCACACTCCCACTGCCTCAGATACCGAACCTGCTGTTCATAATCTGGATTATGAGTTAGTTGTACCCACCACTCCGAGATCACGCTTAAATGTTTATCATCCTTTAGACAATGTCATTGGAGATGTAAAATCAGGAGTTCAGACAAGAAATCAGCTTTACTTAGCTAATTATGCCTCGGTGATGGAAAAGGGATATCTCACGATGGTGCGTATCGATGTTTTGTGTCTCAGTTTGAGCCAAAATATGTCAGTGAAGCCCTAAACGACGAGGAATGGGTGAGTGCCATGCAAGAAGAACTTCTTCAGTTCAAGAAGTTAGGTGTATGGATACTGGTGGATAGACCTAAAGGTGCTAAGGTCATTGGAACCAAATGGGTCTTGAAATGCAAGAAAGATGACCAAGGGGTCATTATCAGAAACAAGGGTCGACTAGTAGTTCAAGGATTTCAACAAGTCGAGGGAATTGATTACAACGAAGTGTTTGCACCTGTGGCAAGAATGGAAGCCATCCGTATCTTCCTAGCCCATGCATCGTATATGAAGATTAAAGTCTATCAACTTGATGTGAAGAGTGCATTCCTTCATGGTGAAATCCGAGAGACAGTGTATGTCAGTCAACCCGAAGGCTTTGAGGATCCGTATCATTGGGACAGAGTTTACACGCTAGACAAGGCTCTATACGGGCTTCATCAAGCCCCAAGAGCATGGTATGAGAAGCTCTCGACTCATCTTGTGAAACAGGGGTTTCGAAGATGAGTGATTGATTGTACATTGTTTATCAAAGAAAAGGATGTTGCCTTACTGCTTGTACAGATCTATGTTGATGACATAATCTTCGGGTCCAAAAACGAAGACTTGTGTAAAGAATTTGAAGCAGTAATGAAAGCTAAATTTAAGATGAGTGCCATGGGAGAAATAAAATTCTTTCTCGTGTACAGGTGGATCAGACACCTAAGGGAATTTTCCTACATCAGACCAAGTATGTTGGCGATATTCTCAGTCAGTTCGATATGGAGAATGCTTTGCCAGTTGGGACTCCACTTGCTACAAACCATGATGTGGCACCAGATGAAAGTGACGATCTGGTTGGTGCCACCATGTACCAAGGAATGATCGGATCTCTCATGTACCTCACCGCCTCACGATTGGATATCATGTACGTGACGTGTCTATGCTCCGGATATCCGGTGAAATCGAAGGTCAACCATCTCATCGGAGTTAAAAGGATATTTCGTTATTTGAAGGGTACTCCAACACTCGGGTTGTGGTATCCTCATGATGATGATTTCAAGCTTACAGCATATAGTGACTCGGATTACGGCGGTTGCAAAATGAACTACAAGTCAACATCAGTGGGATGTCAATTCTTTGGGAGAAGATTAGTCACCTGGTAGTGTAAGAAGCAGACATCAGTTGCTCTGTCAACCTGTGAAGCTGAATATGTTGCTGCTGCAAGTTACTGTTCATAGATCATCTGGATTCAACAGCAAATGCGGGATTACGGTTTGCAATTCTCTAACACTCCTATTTATGTTGATAACTCTGCTCTATAGTCGTAACTAAAAATCCGGTCCAACATCCTAAAACCAAACACATCGGAATTAAATATCACTTTATACGTGATTTTTTTGAAAAGCATTTAATCGATGTTGTTAAAATAAATATGGATTTTCAACGCCCTGATCTCTATACAAAAGCTTTTGATAAACCGAGATTTTTATATCTCTTAGAGGTTAATGGCGTGAAAAAGAAAAGTGATGTAATTTCATAGGATGAAACTGTGTAGTCTGACATTTTTGTTTTTATTTTCTTTAATTTTTCTTCGTTTAATTTCATGTTTTAAAAAATTCAAAAACTCCAAAAAGTTTTGGTTTTAGAATTTTAGGGGTAGAATAAGTTAAATTAGTATTTAATTAGTTGTTTTAATTTCAGTACTCAAAATAAAAAAAAATGAGGAGGAGGACAGTCTAGCTAATAGAAATGAGATCATATATGTGATACTAATTCAATGTCTATGGAATATGATATTACACAGGAACAAAGATTTTGGGACTTTAAAAAGAATGAAATTGTTTAAGATGCAAAATTCGAAGTATAAGTTTGAGAAGTCTAAGCAATAATAAAAGGAAATATGATAGTAAAACTAGCTGCTACTAAGGTAACACTGAAAAAGTAGACCTAGAGGTTGCTAGACCATTAGATGATGTGTCGGTAGATTCAACACAATAGATAAGTAGACCTCATTGGTGATTTCAAGTTCAAACTAAGTTGTTCAACAAGCTGTGGGTTATCATCTTATCCCTGGTTAACACAATCAACAAAGTTCCAATAAGGGGTGACGAGTAAAATAAACGCCACAAATATGTGCGGATGACCATAAAATGAGCAAAGCACATGAAAAATGCAAAAAACATTAAGCTAATAGCCTATGTTGTTTTTGCGATTTGTGCAAAAAGAATATAATTGCTCAAACAAGAAGATAGGTTGTGTGCCTCTCTGCTGTGCGGTGGCACTGACTTGAGGATAAGCATAAGCTAAATATTCTAGAATTCATTGTGGTTGCGCCTCTCTACCTGAGGCTTAACATCTCTTTGAAAGCTCTAGAATAGTTTCTTCTTGAATACTACCCATAGACCGCTCAAAAATCTCCTGAGGAATGTTGATTACCATATAAGCGTGGGATCCACAAATGCTGGTTGAAATAATTAAACCTAACATATCACCAATCCGTGTCAAAAGTCTGTGTATAGATTTAAGTGGACAAGTATACTGACAATCATCGTGGCTGCAATTCTTGAAAGTCCAAATTAGTGTGTGCATATTATAGTACTAGTATGATTTCCTAAACTTGCTAATGATTCTGGATGAAAACAAGAATCAAGCATCAAAAGGTTTTGGTATCATGTCCCGAATAATTGATATACTTGTATGATTCCATAATGAATCGTTCCAGTCGTAGTCAAAATAACTTGAAGCTGTATTGTTCGAGAAATAAATCTGTTAGATATCTATCTTAGTATTTTCACCTCACACAAAAGTAAAAAAAATATGTTTTAGTTTTGTATTTAAGTTCTAGTTGTTTAATTTGTTTAATTTTTAGTTAGTTAGTTATTAAACGTCGAACTATGCATTGGAATTCTATCTGGGATTTAATCACTAAAAAGGGTCACGTCTGAGGTGACCAAATGGGTTTTCAAATGTTAAAAGGGTCACGTCTGAGGTGACAAAATGCTTTTACTGTTAAAAGGATCACGCCTAAGGTGATCAAAAAGTTCTCTAAGTTAAAATGGTCATGTCTGAGATGATCGAATGCTGGGAATGTTTCATCAATTGTTAAAAGGGCTCAGTGTCAAATGGTCATAAAGTCAAAATCATAAGTATGAGCGATTCGCACGACTAGACCATGAGTATGGACCAGCCGTATGATTAGACCATACGTATGAGCCTAATCGCACGACTAACCCACACGTATTGACCAGACGTGCGATTGGACCATAAGCATGAGTAAATTCACATGATTGGATCACAATAATGAACCAATCGCATGAATGGAAGTGACCGAATGAGACAGTCGCACGACTGAAAGTGACCGACTATGCCAGTAGCACGACTGACACCTAGTCGCACGACGGAAAGTGACCGATTGTGCCATTCGCACGACTGATCCTCAGTCGCACGAATCAAGAGTGCGACTAGGTTCAGTCGCACGACTGAAAGAAACCATAGTATAAATAGAGGGGGAGTCGGTCTCAGATGCTCATTCACCCAAATTGCTCACTTTATCGCATGAAGTATCGTTACACTACCCAATTTTCTTTTGACTGTTCTAGACTACTGACTGTTCTAGACTAATGTGCGACGATATTCACTCCAATGTTCAATCAATTCGTGCCCTAATGATTGAATTTAGGCCCTAAACTTAACCGAGACTTAGTTTGCGTAAGGAACCTATAAAACTAAGTATATTGTTCAAATAAAGGGTATTAGGTGTTATGTCAGTCATTTGCGAAACTAGTGAGCCAAACCACAACGTCTAACATTAAGTTTTGCTCAAAATTTGAATTTGAATGGAAAAACAGTCTGTCATGCGTATGGACACGCTGATCAACTTCAATCGCACGACTGAGCTGGGCCAATGGCTCAATGGCACGACTGAACTATGCGTATGAGTTTAGTCGCACGACTGGTGTAAACGCATGGGATAGCATTGTAGATACATATGTACCTAGTTTTTGAGCTTAATGTAAAAGTCTTTCATGTCTTACATATATGTAAATGGATGGTTGAATGAAATACAATGTGTGGTTTATGATTATAATGTTTAATATTTCATTGGCTATTGTGTATTAACGCTTATTGAACTAACTATATAGGTTTGTGGTTGTTTGAATAGATCTAAGTCAAATAATGATTATGAAACATATTCAAACTTAATCATATGAAGTTCTCATGCGAATGGCCCATGTTAATGGACCATACGCATAAACAACTTCATGCTAATGAACCAGTCGCACGACTGAACCAGGAGACTGGATCAGTCGCATGATTGTAACATGAAATTGACTCACTCACACGACTGAACACTTTGTTGTGCGAATGGATCAACCGCATGACTCAATTGCACGACTGAACCATGCTAATGGTTCAATCGCCCGAATGAGAAACCCTAACCTATAAATACCACTTAAATTGGAAAAACATAACACTTCGAAACCTATGTACTAAATCATACCCTAGCCGTCCAGAGACATCTAAGAACCTGTTCCAAGTTCATAGATTGCACTAGATCGATTACCAATCGTTCTTAATGTTTAGATTCAATCTACAATGTTTCTACGTGTGTTCTCACTGATTGGATCACCAATCAATAGGATTCCGCACTGTTTGACTTGGTATACACGTATATCAGTTAGTATTTTATTCAATACACGATCCTAACAAGTGGTATAAGAGCTTTGGCTCTTAACTTACGTGTGATTCAATCGATTTTGATATAAAAATGGTGTTTTTCACGCAAAAAACGCAACCTTTTGTGTCAAAAGTTGTTTTGGACGTCTCCAGATCGTAATGTTAACATTTTTCCGGCAAACGGCAATTACGGTTCTTGAAAAATTCATGTTTGCATCAAAATACCTTAAACCTACAAATTTTGTAGTTTCAGCAGCTTCAGTCACCCGATTGACTCAATCGCACGACTGAATTCATACTCATCCCTCATACGCACGATTGGATTCATTCGTACATTCATTCGTATGACTGAATTACCCATTCACACTGTTCATTCACACCTGTCCATACGCACGATTGACCCATCCACATTTGTTCATTCGCACGACTGAGTCAACCGCATTGTTCAATCACACAAAGTGTTCAATCGCATACCTTCATTTGCCCAATTTAAACAGTTTGTTTCAAAGTTTAAAGTTCATAGTAATGGTGGATCAATATTCAGCGTTCACCGTAGGAAGGGATTCAAGGATTCAAAACATATTACTTCTAGAAAATAAAGTGGGAAATCATAACAATCCCCCTAAGCTAATAACGTTAGATGATTATCCACAATGAAAGCAAAGATTTGAGATTTACTTAAATGGAGTAGATCCTAATCTGTGGGAGTCGATAGAGACATGATATAGCATGCCGGTAGGTGCACATGGAGTCAAACTCACCTTATGTGGTATGACTGACGGACAAAAAGTAAAATACAATGCAGAGAAGAAAGTATATGTGTTGCTGACTGAGTCAATTCCTAAGGACATCTTCTATCAATTTTCTGAGAACAAGCAAGCTAAAAAGCTATGGGATGCATTGGAAAAGAGGTATGAGATATCTTCTTCATTCGTTCATTCATCTTCACATCTTTTCTTGCGCATCAGATATCTTCCGTACCAATACCATATGCTACACCCCAAACTATTTAGCTACTGGGCCGAAGTCTATAAATAGACAACTAAACATGATGCCATAGTACTGGAGGTAAGCGGTAGAGATTCTATATAAATGGTCGATCACAGAGAAGGACCCCGATGTGCATCCTCCCGGGGTAGCGAACCCGCACACCGTTGCTCTAACACCTTTAATGGCGTGTCCCGATATCCAATACTTGCAAGACTTTCATTACTTTTATCATTCATTAATGCATGCATTCATCATGTTCCACTTTTCATTTCCTTCCACTTGACGTTACGTAATACTTCATTTCATTCATTATCATAACACATACAACCACAGGAAAGAGCAACATACATCATAATAAGGAACATCAGCATGCATAGTCATCACGTCATATAGGGCAACATCATACATACATAACATGCATCATGCATCATGTAACATCATCATCATACCCTACATGCTCTCTAAGGCCTCAATCGTCACCTTACATGAACTTACGGGAACCCGTACGTCAAACCTTACAACTACACTTTCCCCCGAAAGTCAGAAGTTAAACTACACTTCTCCTCGGGTGCAACAGCCCTATTCGGGCATATGGACACCCTTCAATCACATGGCCTCCATGCGACTGAACATCATGCGAATGAACCAATGCGGATGAACACTCATGCGAATGAACACCCAATCGTGTGAAGGGACTAATGCGGATAGACCTCACGCGAATGGGACTAATGCGGATGAGCACTTATGCGACTGGACCTTCAATCGCATGACCTCCATGCGATTGCCCCTTCAATCGCATGACCTCCATGCGATTGCCCCTTCAATCGCATGACCTCCATGCGATTGCCCCTTCAATCGCATGACCTCCATGCGACTGGGCCTTCAATCATGCAAATGGACCTCAATCGTGCGAATGGACCTCAATCGTGTGAATGGACCCCAATCGCACCCTATTCGGCCGTATGGCCTCCATTCGGTCTCCAGTCGGTCGCCTAGCCGTAGCTGATGCAGAATGCAGTTCTAGCCGAATGCGAACTGCCTTTTTCGACCTCCAATCTCATCTAAACCCATTCTAAGCCCAAATCAACCTTCCTAGACCTCAGGAATGCATACCACAACACCATTCAAGCACACACAATCTCACAATCAAGACTCAAACGCATCATACACACACATACACATACACAAACGGGTCAAACATACACACACTCAAAAAACCCAATTTTCAGATGTTTTCCAGCCCTAAATCATTCAAAAACATTTAAAGGAGGGGTCCTAGAACTCACACAAATGACCACAACAAGGAGAGCTTCGATTTGACTCGCTTCTTAATGATTTTGGCTCACTCGAACCAACCCGAACCAACTTTTCTCCTTTTTCTCTTCTTTCTCTCTTCTCCTCTTTCTTTTGGCTGAAATGTGATTGTGGGGAGAGGGTAAGGGCTTCCCTCTCCCTTTATATACTCCCACTCACCCGACTTTTTTTCATTGGCGAGTTTGGTCCCTCAACTTAGGACCTTATTTCTTTTTCTCCTTTCGTCGGCTCCAAAAGAGATAAATAACCGGATGTTACAAAAGCTCTTAAGGCTAAAGCATTGAAGAAGGAGTTTGAAAAATTCTCATCAATGGGAAAGGAGAGCTTGGACGATGTCATTGATCGTTTCTACCATCTGATGAGTGAGCTGCACACTCATGGAGTTACTACATGTATGGAAGACAAAATTTCAAACTTTGCAGATGGTCTGCCCGAGAAATGGAGTATATTTGTTTCCAACCTTAGACAGAATGATATGCTTGTGAAGTTAGACATCAACAACTTCATTCTGAAACTGCAGGAAGAAGAGTTGAGGATGAAGTACAGGGCTCAGAAGTCATCATGTGATCAGAATCCGACACTGTACAACTCAACCCCACAAGCCAAAATGTCTGGAGCACCACTTCAAACGGTGTTTGTGTCGAGTTTAGCTGGTCCATCACAAGCTACTACTTTTGGATCTGACACGTCAGGGTCGTCTGGTACCCAATACATAGCACCTGAAGCAAATGCTACAAAACTAAAGACCAAGAATCTCGGGAATGTGACAGTAAAGGTAGCAAAGGAGCACATGGATCTATTAGCAGCTGTTATCCACTGCGATGATGGGCTAGTTGCTGGGAAAATTAGAAACTACCATATAGCAGACAAGGACTATGAGCAGGTAGACGAGACTGAGTTAGAAAGGATGGACATCATGTGGGCCTTAGCAAGTGCTATTCAGAGAGCAAAGAAGTTTGTCAAGAAGACCGGATAGAATCTGATTGCCACTAAGGACACAACTTTTGGCTTTGACAAGACAAAAGTTACCTGCTTCAATTGTGGGGAAAAGGGGCACTTCAAACATAAATGTGTGAAGCCCAAGAAGGCGGGAAATGGGAATCCATTCTCATCTTTCTCTCATTAGGAGAAGCCCACAAACAGCCTTACCTTGTCAAGCAAGGATCCTAAAGCCTTAACAGCTCATGATGATGAAGGACAAGATTGGAGCTTCCGGTTTGTGTGTCCGGGAGAATCCAACATTGCTAGTGTCGAGGATCTAGATGACGACTCAACAAGTGAAGGTGATAGTGCAGTGGAGCTCGCGATGTCAAATGTTAAAGAATCTGCAACAGTAGTTGATCACCTACCTGAAGAAGGGACAAATTCAACAAGTCCAGAATCACCGAAACCAGAGAAGTCAGACACTGCTTTCATGGCTGATTCAACCACAAACTTTTCAATAATCATGCTTGTTCTGATTGTAATAAATTTAGGGAAAATATTGATATGAAATTTGCTAGGTTATTAGATCATAATGATAACTTAGTAAAGGACTTAGAATTGTGCACTGAAGCAAATAGAGTCTTAAAACAAAACGAGTACAATTATAAAGAAAAGATAGAACTATTTAACAAACAGCTTAGGGAAACTGAAGTTGTAGCCTTTAACCAAGCTAATGACATTAAATTCTATCTAAACTCCCTAGAAGACACTAAGAACCAAGGCAGTTTTGGAAGTAGAAGTAATTCACTAAAAACAAAAACTGCATAGTTGGACAACTTCATCCCACATTGTCCAACACTTAGTGAGAGAGCGCAATAATGGGGAGGGTTTGGGATATAAAGTGGTTCCACCACCACATGAGACCTTGATGAATGCAAAAAGTAAACCAATAAATAATAATACAATCAAGGATCATGTGGTGTCCACTCCTCTTGTAAGTGATCCAGATTCCGCATGTAAACCAAATGAATCTGTCACTAAACAAAAGGATACCACTTCAAAAACAAAAGGTAAAATGCCTTGTGTTAATTTGGACGAATAATTTGAAAAGGTTAAAGTTAAGTCTGGGTCAACCAAGTCTAATTCTGAACCCAAAAAGACCAAACAAATTAACCACCCACGTGCTTCATGTCTAAGTCCAGAGAAACAAAAAGGTAAAGATGTCAAAAATGTTCAAACAATTAATTTTGTTAAACCAGATAAAACATCGAAGCAAGAAATGCCAAAACCCAAACAAACCAATGTCACACGTGTGCCACATACTTCTCCGCAGAAACAGTTAAATCGTCAAGTTGAAAGTAGATCATGCTACAACTGTAGAAAGTATGGACACATTGCGTCTTATTGTCCTTATTATCAGACGCCAAGGAAAAAGGTTGAACTTTTTGACACTAAAGTAAGCTCTCCCAAAAGAAGCTCAATGACTTCACCAAAAAGAGTCAGTGAACCTAAAGTTCAACCTATCAATTAGTCGTCTGTTTATCACAAACAGGCCTTACATAAGACTGGTTTATGGAAAGAGAAACCTATCCTTTAATCTGATAATGAGAACAAGAAAACAATAGACCATCCCCCACCCTCAAAAGGTCAATGGGTGGAATTTATGATGTGTGATGCCTCTGGGACACCCAAGCCGGTTAAGGCTTGGGCCCCTCACCTTAACTAATGTTTTCAATTGAATGTGCAGGGTGTTCGCTATAGTGCTGAAACAAACACTTGGATTGTAGATAGCGGAGCATCAAGGCACATGACAGGAAACTGGGCACTCCTATCAAACGTCAAACAAATCAAAGGAGGTCATGTTTCTTTTGCTGGAAACAAAGGAGGGTACATCACAGCTCAAGGAGAAGGAGGGAACCGGAAAGTAAAGTTTGATAAGGTAAACTATGTTCAAAAACTTCAAAACAATTTACTTTCTGTGTCCCAAATATGTGATAAAGGCATTAAAGTAGTTTTTCATAACAAAAAGTGCTATGTCCTGAAAAAGGACTATGTGATCCTGGAGGACCAAGTCTTAATGTCTGCCTCAAGATATAATGACCTTTATGTCTTGGATCTATCAAAGGCCTCAAGTACGGATCATCAAGTACAGTGCTTCCTGTCAAAAGCTACTGAGAAGGATTCAATCTCCTGGCATAGGAGAATGGGCCACATCAATCCACGAAAGATGAACCACTTGATCCAGAATGATCTAGTGCGAGGAGTAAATGTCAAGAACTTCCAACTCCCGGATTTTTGTGTAGTCTGCAAGAAAGGCAAACAGACAAAGAAGTCTCATAAGGTGAAGACAGTTAATTCTATAGAACTGCCTCTTGAGCTTCTTCACATGGATCTGTTTGGTCCAGTCAGTACAAGAAGCATAGCTGGTGACTTGTACTGCTATGTAGTTATAGATGACTACTCAAGATTCTCCTGGGTGATGTTTCTAAAATCAAAATCAGATACATTTGAGTCATTTAAAGAATTGGTAACTACACTAGAGTCTCTTGACAAGCTGAAGGTAAGACAAGTACGATCAGACAACGAAACCGAGTTCAAGAACCAATGGATGGAGGCTTTCTGCAAAGAAAAAGGAATTGTGCATTAGTTCACTTCCGCCTACACTTCTCAGATGAATGGGGTTGCTGAGAGAAAGAACCTCAGCTTAATAGAGACAGCACACACAATGCTAGCAGACTCGAAACTGCTTATCCAATTTTGGAATGAGGCGGTAGCCAATGCGTGTTACATGTTAAATCGAGTTCTGGTAGTAAAACGTCATGGCAAGACGTGTTACGAGTTACTTCAACGACGTAAACCAAGTCTGGAGTATCTCGAACTGTTTGTAGTGCCATGCACGTTGCTAAAGAAAACTCAAGATGGGAAGTTTCGCAAGAAGGCTGAAGAGGGCATCTTCCTAGGATACAACATACCGAATAAGAGAGTTTACAACAACTCAACGGGTCAAGTATAGGTGTGGTGTAACGTCGATGTTCAGAGATACACCACCCATCCTGCTGGAAAAGGACCCACTTTCTTTTTCGACTATGATGGATTCTTCAAGTCCTTCAACATTCCTCTCTCCACGTCTGATGACGAGTTAGCAGCCAAAATGATGTATAATGTTCTAAACACACCTTCACAGGAATTTACATCATCTGGCTCACAAGGTGAATCATCTACCGACTCAGGGGGAGCACTCGAGGTAAGTGACTCTTCCTCTGATGATGAAGCCGTGGAGAATGATCAGGACACTCAAGAGCAATAGGTTCCTCCTACTACAAGTCCACAAGCATCTGACATTGATGCCTCTGAGTCCTCGAAACCTCACACTCTTACTGCCTCAGATACTAAACCAAATGTTCATAATCTTGATTCTGAGGTAACTGTTCCCACCACTCCTGGATCACGCCTAAATGTCTATCATCCTCTGGACAATGTCATTAGGGATGTCAGATCAGGAATTCAGACTAGAAATCAGCTGTATTCAGCTGAATATGCCTCGGTAATGGAGAAAGGATACCTTCACGATGGTGCTTATCATTGTTTTGTGTCTCAGTTCGAGCCAAAATACGTTAGTGAAGCCCTAAACGATGAGGCATGGGTGAGTTCCATGCAAGAAGAACTTCTTCAATTCAAGAAGTTAGGTGTATGGAAACTGGTAGATAGACCTAAAGGTGCTAAGGTCATTGGCACCAATTGGGTCTTGAAATGTAAGAAATATGACCAAGGTGTCATCATCAGGAACAAGGCTCAACTTGTAGTTTAAGGATTTCGACAAGTCAAGGGAATAGATTACAATGAAGTATTTGCACCTGTGGCTAGAATGGAAGCAATCCGTATCTTCCTAGCCTATGCCTCTTACATGAAGATTAAAGTCTATTAATTGGATGTAAAGAGTGCATTTCTATATGGTGAAATCTAGGAAATAGTGTATGTCAATCAACCCGAGGGATTTGAGGATCCATATCATTGGGACAGAGTTTACAAACTAGATAAGGCTCTCTACATACCAAGCCCCGAGAGCATGGTATGAAAAACTCTCAACTCACCTTGTGAAACATGGATTTCGCAGAGGTGTAATTGACTGTACACTGTTCATCAAAGAAAAGGATGGTGATCTGCTGTTGGTTTAGATTTACGTTGATGACATAATCTTCGATTCCAAGAACGAAGAATTATGTAAAGAATTTGAAGCAGTGATGAAGGCAGAATTTGAAGTGAGTGCCATGGGACAGATGAAGTTCTTTCTCGAGCTATAGGTGGATCAAACACCAAAGGGAATATTTCTACATCAGACCAAGTATGTAGGGGATATTCTTAGTCGGTGTGACATGGAGAATGCTTCCGCAGCTGGGACTCCACTTGCTACAAATCATGATGTAACACCCGACGAGAATGTTGATCTGGTTGATGTCACCATGTACCGAGGAATGATTGGATCCCTCATGTAACTCACTACCTCAAGACCTGATATATGTATGCAACATGTCTTTGTTCAAGATATCAGGCAAAACCAAAAGTTAACCATCTTATTGGGGTCAAAAGGATATTCCGTTATCTGAAGGGTACACCCATACTTGGGTTGTGGCATCCTCATGACGATGACTTCGAGCTAACCGTGTATACTGACTCGGATTATGGGTTGCAAGATGAACTACAATTCCACCTCAGCAGGTTGTCAATTCTTTAGGAGAAGATTAGTCACGTGGCAGTGTAAAAAGAAGACATCAGTTGCGTTGTCAACTTGTGAAGCTGAATATGTTGCTGCGACAAGCTGCTGTTCTCAAATCATCAGGATTCAACAGCAGATGCAGGACTATGGTTTGAAATTTTCTAACACCCTTATATTTGTTGATAATTCCGCTGCTATAGCCGTTACTAAAAATCCTATCCAACATCCTAAGACCAAACACATCGGCATAAAATATCACTTTATATGTGATTGTTTTGAAAAGAATCTAATCGATTTTGATAAAATAAATACGGATTTTCAACGCGCTGACCTCTATACAAAAGCATTTGATAAACCACATTTTCTATATTTGTTAGAGGTCAACGGCGTTAAAAAGAAAAGTGATGTAATTCCAGATGATGAACAGGTCTAGTCTGATGCGTCAAGTCTTTTTTCTTTTATTTTCTTTTATTCTAGTTTATTTTATTTAATTTATTTTATTGTTTAAATTTTTTGCCTATTGAAATCCTAAAAACGCAAATCTTTTATGGTTTTAGAATTTTAGAGGGAGAATAGGTTAAGTTAGTATTAAAAAACGAGGGAGGAGGACAGCTAGCTGATAGAAATGAGATCGTAGCCGAGATATTGATTCAATGACTATGGAAAACGATAGTACATAGGAACAAAACATTTGGGACTTTAAAAGATTTAAATTGAATTAGATGCAAAACTCCAAGTATAAGTCTGAGAAGTCTAAGCAAAAATAAAAGAAAAAATGATAGTATAACTAGCTACTAATAAGGTAACACGGAGAAAGTAGACCTAGAGGTTGCTAGACCATAGATGATATGTCGGTAGATTCAACACAATAGATAAGTAGACCTCTTTGGTGATCTCAAGATCAAACTAAGATATTCAACAAGCTGTGGGTTAACATCTTGTCCCTGGTTAACACAATCAACAAAGCTCCAATAAGGGTTGACGAGCAAAATAAACGCCACAAATGTGTGCGGATGACCAAAATATGAGCAAAGCACATGATGAAAAATGCAAAAAGCAATCAAACTGATAACCTATGTTGTTGGTGCGATCTGTGCAACAAAATAAATTGCTCAAACAAGAAGGTAGGTTATGTGCCTCTCTGCTTTGCGATGGCGCTGACCTGAAGATAAGCATAACCTATATATTCGAGAATTCATTGTTGTTTGCTGCCTCTCTGCTGTGCGATGGCACTGACCTGAGGCTTGGCTTCTCTTTGAAAGCTCTAAGAATAATGTCTTCTTGTCAAAATACCCGTAGACCGCTAAAAAATCTCCTGAGGAATGTTGATTACCATATAAGCGTGGTATCCACAACTGCTTGTTGTAATAATTAAACCTTAAACTATCACCAATCTGTGTCAAAAGTCTGTATATGGATTTAAGTGGACAAGTATACTGACAATCATCATGGCTGCAATTCTTGAAAGTCTAAATCAATGTGTGTGTCTTAAAGTACTAATATGATTTCCTTAATTTGCAAATGACTCTTGACGAAAACAAGAATCAAGCATCAAATGTTTTTAGTAACAAGTCCTGAATGATTTTATTACCTGTATGATTCCATAATAAATCATTTCTCTTATGGTCAAAATAACTTGAAGCTGCCTGTTCAAGAAATAAATCTGTTAGATTTCAATTTTAGGATTTTCACCTCACACAAAATCACAAAAATATGTCTTTATTTCTAGGAGTTTCTTTTGTATAAGTTTGTCATTTTAGTTGTATCTGTCAGAATATGGAGCGGAATTCAATCTGGAATTTAATCACTTAAAAGGGGTCACGTCTGAGGTGACCACACATGTTTTCAAATGTAAAATGAGTCACGTCTGAGGTGACAAATTGTTTTAAAAGGATCACGTCTGAGGTGATCAAAAGTTTTCAAAGTTAAAAGGATCATGTCTGAGATGATTGAATGCTCAAAATGTTTAATCAATAAGTTAAATGGGGTTAAATGTCAAATGGTCATAAAGTCAAAACCATAAGTATGATCCATTTGCACGACTGGACCATGAGTATGGACCAGTCGTCCGATTGGACCATACTTACGCCGTAGACAACCGAATGGAGCATGAGTATGAACCATTCACACGAATGGCTTACAAGATTGAGCCAGTCGCCCGAATGGAGGTGTAGGAATGAGTCAGTCGCCCGACTGAAACCCATTCGGCCGGCTAGATGTAATAGAGTGAACCAATCGCAACACCGAGATCCAATCGCCCGAATGAAAAGAACGAATGGGTCCAGTCGCCCGATTGAAATCAGATTCAGTATAAATAGGCCATAGTCGATCGCATAAACTCATCACCCCCATTCGCCCTAAAATTGCAAAGCCTATCGATACTCTGCCAAAATTTCTCCAGACCTAATTTGACTACATATTGCAACATTCTGACGTTTTCTGGTGTTTAAATAGGTACATTGTGGTGATATCTCCCCAAATTTCGGTTGATTTGAGACCTAATTAAGACATTTGGCCCTAACAAGAACCGAGAGTTAAAATAGACAAATAACCTAACAAACTAAGTAAAATGTTGAAATCAAAGTTATTAGCTGCTAAGTTAAGTGATTGCGAGTCTAATGAACCAAAACACGATGTCTAACTTTAAGATTTGATCAAAATCCGAATTTTAGTCGAACGAACAGTGGGTCATGCGACTGGACACCAGGATGAACTTCAATTGCCCGATTGAGCTGGTCGAATGACTCAGTCAACCGAATGAATGATACGAATGAGCTCAGTCGGCCGACTGAACCAATCACAGGCTCAGTCACCCGATTGAACTCAATTGCATGTATAGTCACCCGATTGTATCCAGTCGCATGCTAGGTCAAACGATTGAACCCAGTCGTATGGTTCAATCGCATGATTGAACCAAACTAATTTCAAACAAGTCAACTAGAAATGGTTTCTATTGGGTGATGATCTAACTCGTATGCTCCTTGTGTTACAGATTGATGGCTGATAGGTGGACCATAAACCCTAAGCATAACATTTGTGCGCATCTGGATGCCACAACTCGGAACGCTGTCGAGTTTGCAGGTATTATAGCTTTTCTGAAGAGGTCACGGATCCACAAAGCCATATCTACACCGTGCACTCCATATCGGTCTATACAACATGTCTTCTAGGAGGGGGCATTGGTTGATCGTTCACATGATCCCTACAGCATCCAGAGTACTATTTTTGGGCATGATATCGAGGTGACTGCCACTGATATTCGTCGAGTGCTAGATTTGGGTGACGATGCAGATCACCCGACCAGACTACACCCTCTGACAGTGAGAGGGTGTTTCCTCAGGATTAGTACTCTAGGGAAATAAATGCAGGTGTGCTCAATAAGAGCAACCTGTGTCCCCAATAAAAGTACTTAGCACATGTCATACTTAAGTGCTTAGCTTCGAGGAGGGGTGGCTTTGATGATCTTTCAGACCAGATTCAGAATGCCTACGTGGCACTGGTACTGAACCACCCCTTCCGCTTCTCGAGCATGATATTCTCATACTTGATTGAGAATATGGAGGATAAAGGCAAAGAGGGTTTTTGCATATACCCGAGGTTTCTCCAAATGATTAATGATGAGAAGTTGCCCTCTCTGCGTAAGGAGAGCCAGGATGCGGTGTCACTGGAGATAATGGATGACACAACACTAAGCCGCATGAAGGTCTACTGGGGAAAGCAGGTAAAACCCCCTGTTAAGAGATTGATCGGGCATCTGGCCCAGGTGGAGTACGTGGCGCCAGGAAGGCGGAAGTGGCGCCATGAGGAGAGTGATTCAGATGTTGAGCAGATTGCCCTCCCATTGGATGAATCCGATGATGATGATAGAGACGCCTGTGGAGATTCTGGCCCCGCTATTTCTAGGACCAACCCTGCTCATACTACATCTCCACCCCCTACTCATACTGATGCCACCACTGCCAGTTTTCACTAGGATTTCTATCCTCCCGCTGAGGAGGAAGATAGTGATGAGGAGCCTCTGACGAGGACTGTGGGAAGCAGGGTGGTTACCACAGAGTGAGGATAACGGGCAGTTGGTGGACGCCCAGGGGAGTCCGGGGATGCTGCTGCTGATTCAGATCCCTCATATGCCCCAGACCCACCCAACAGCCAAGGGGGAGCCTCAGTGCCTAGAGGCTTAAGGAAGAAGAGGATGGCACACCCCTATGGCAAGAAGGGAAAAGACTGAAGTTTACCCTGACCTCATCTACCACCACAGCCACTACCTCAGCCACACCTTCCACAACTACCACCACCACTACTACCACACCACCTGCCACCACCATTACCACCTCACACACCACTACCAAACCCACTTCGCAACTTACCCACATCCCATCCACCACCACTACAGCTCATCCACCACCACCCACATCTATACCACCTCCCATATACACCACTACCACACCCAGTCCACCACTTACCCACATCCCATCCACCACCACTACAGCTCATCCACCACCACCCACATCTATACCACCTCCCATATACACCACTACCACCACCACCACCTCTAGCCACCAAGTAGCACCATCATCTTACCCTTTCTTTCCATCCAAATTATCTCTACCTCCCAGCGGGGTAGAGGAACAACTCTCAGCACTGAACCGTATGGTGCTAAACCTGTTAGCAGCCGATGACAAGAAGACTTCTCATATTCGTCAGTTAGTAGAGCTTACTGCATCACAATCTCAGCAGATATCTTAGCAGGCGTAGCAGATTGAGCAGCAGGCATAGCAAATGGCTGCTTAGAGTCTAGAGATTTCCTAACTCCAAGAGCAAAATGTCCACTCAGCAAAGAGGATAGAGGAGTTGGAGGCTTCTAACAAGACCTTCATGCTCAAGCTCAAGGGATCAAAGGATGTGCCTCTCAAGATAAGAGAAGGAGATGATGATGATGGTGAAGATGATGAGAGTGATGATGATGAGACAAGTGATAAAGAAGAGACAAGGGAAAGGCAGAACAGTGATGATGATGAAGAAGGAGATGCAGCTGCATCTACCTCAGCTCAAGGTCAAGAGAGACGTACAAAGAGAAATCAAGACCAAGGAGCCTCATCTTCTGCTCCTCCTACTAACGCGCCGACTATTCAGGGGAAAAGTAATGTTAAGATATTTACGTACTTGAGAACTTTGTAACTCAATTTTGAATTACTATTATGTAATTAATGTTTATGTATATAATTGATGTTTACTGTTTTGATTATTGATGAATGTTTGATGTGTTACATGTTTTAAATAAAGCAGATCCAAATATTCAAAGAGATGAATACAATGTTGCTCCCCATCAGCAGATCAAGACTCAACTCACAATGATTCTTGATCTGCAAGGGATAATCAGGAGATCTATGAGTTACACTCCTGAAGAAGGAGAAATAATTCTGATCTTACTAATGAGCAATTGGCCGAAATATTCTGACTGAATCCTGAAGTGATCGTGAAGGATGCTCTTACGATGGACATAGACAATGACGATGAGCTTAATGATGTCGATGAAATCGAAATTGAAGACGTCATTGCACAACATTATGCTGACAAGGAGGGAAATGCAGTCCCCAATCTGGGTGACTCCCTTGTTAGTGATAGTTTTGAAACTCTGGATAAAATGGAACAGGAGTCGGAGAAGAATAAAGAGCAAGCCCAAGCCTCAAACGCCGATGCCAATATTAGAAAGGCTGAATGGGCAGCGTGTTTTGCAAAAATTAGACTCCAACGCAGTGCTCCAAAGTCAAATGTATACACCAAACTCTATAAAGTGAAGAATCATCACAAGGTGTCAGGAAAAATTATAGCGTGGGCCTATTTTGAAGATCTTAACGTTTATGCTGTTAAAAGAGAGAAGGGGATCAAGTACTTCAGATTCCCACACGATTGAAGACTCTTCTGGGTTTTGAGCTTAACCAGCTAGCAAAATTGAAGTTGCTATATGCTGACCATCATAAGATGTCAGGCTGGTTTGAAGCAGCTTTAAAGAGAGAGTACCACACCAGGTGGGTTAACTTCAAACCTCAACAACCAACGAGGTATATCAGAAGACCTGAATTTGATGCCATTATTGGAAAACCAAAAATAATGCTGAAGTGGAGTCCTCCGCGCATGATGTCTAGAATCCCTCTAATGAAATGCCACAGGACTTCACTCCACACTTCAAGTGGTGGTACTACGATTAGAGAATAGGCGAGGCGGTCATAGTGTTGAATAGAAATGGTAGTATGGAAACTATCAGGGTGTTTGACCCTTTGTGGCTCACTAACTTGTCGACTGATGATGTTTACACCTTATACAAGTGGCCACTGTTCTATGACTCGTAGGATATTGTACAAGCTCTCCAATTCCAGAATATGCTACGACTCTTCTTTGCTTTTGAAATACATGCAGGAGTCAAAAGAGAGGAGAAGTACAAGAATGTTAGGATCAGTGATTTAAGTTTGATTAATTAGAGTAGATGCAGTGGAATTCGAACAATGAATTAGACAATTTAGCAAGAACTCAATTGTCCATGGAATAGTACACGGTTATAGAGAGAGAGAGAATTCTGCAAAAGGAATATTTCATTCAAATGCTTTCGTGGTCGCTGAAAGTCACACGTTACAATTAGGTCAACATTCCTTATATAAGGAATGTGACGTCTGCTGATGTCACTTGATAGTGATATCTAACAGAATTATACAAACAACTGAAACTATGCAAACTACTAAGAATGTTCTCAACCACTGATCACATCTCAGAGATGCTAAGTACAAGAACATAAAACTACTGAACTAAAACTACGGAAACTATAAACTACTGAAAGGTAAATTACAAGTATTGAAAAGGAAAACCATCACAACTACTGAAGTTAATAACTTTAGCTGTTGTGACAACTACTGATCACTCTGGTCTTCAGTCTTTGTCTTCAGTCTTTGTTATTCAGACTTCTATTCAGACGTTGTCTTCAGCTGATAGCTTCAGATTGTCTTCAGTATTTCACTTTCAGACTTTGTCTTCAGTACTTTACTTCAGACTTTGTCTTCAGTAGAAATCTTCAGATCTTGTCTTTAGACTTTGTGTTCAGACCTTGTAATCAGCTGATGTCTTCAGCTCTTGTGATCTTCTTCAGCAGTTGTAATGTCTGTGGGACTTGGAGGTTTCTAATCAGGCTCATTGGTTCTTTTGGTCCAACAAACTCCCCCTGAACCAATGCAGCCAAAACTCAAAGTTTATTGATGATCCCACTTATTCTTTGGCAGAAACACCCTCTTGATTAGCTTCAGAGGTAATCATGTAAGCACAGGCGGGAAAAGGTTTCTGATCTTTTGATTGGCTAAGTGTGGAAGGAACTCTATCTTGGGGAAACTGGACACAGAGTCTTGTCAACATGAAACCTAATTCCTATTAATGAGTCTGTAAGACTCTCTGCATAGGCCTCAAGGAGAACAACTTGTTCCTCCTTGGTGAGTTCTTCTGCTTCTCCCTCAAAGAAGAACTCAGGGCCATAATATTCAGACAGATACCTTACTGTCTTCCCATTCTTCAACTCAATAGTTGTGATCTCTCTGTATGCGAATTCATCTGGATGAGAGCCTTCTAGCAACAACTGGAGTTCACTCTTTTGAAGATATTCAATTCTTTGTATAGCAACCCCTTCTTGATCATTTTGTTCTCAAGTAGAGATTGAGGGGTTGTCTTTGAGTTGTGTGCTCTCTTGAATTATTTTATAATTCCTGGTGAGACTACCATAGCCAACATAATTGCAGCATTCAAAGTCTTTTTCACTTGGCCATGATATCTACTTGGTATGTTCTTCTTGTGTATTGGAAGTTACCCTGGGGTCTGGCCAAATCCTCACTCTTTCTCTTTGATGTGGAATGTATGCCTAAGAGTGTACAACCTCAGAGCTTGTTTCTTCATTGCTTAATGGATGAGGACTGAGGGAAGTCCTTGTCAACCATTTTGAGAAATTGCTCAGCATGCTGCTTCTACTGTTCTACTTCTTCAATCTTCACTTTCACCATTTGCATTTGCAAGTCAGGTGTGATCATCTATTGACTTTTGGGCTTAGGTGTTTCAAGTTTGAGAACAACAGAGATTGGCAGACTGTCTTCATTCTCATCCTCTTTTTCTTCTTCTTCTTCTACCCTCAACACCCTTCTCCTCCTTCTGGGGTATCACTGGGTGTGGTTTGAGATGGTTTTGGGGTAATGGAATTGGTTTTGTGGGTTGAGTTGTGGGTGGTTTTGGTTTAGGGATAGAATTGGCAGATTTTAGAGATGATTTCTTTGAGGGTTGTTTTTGAGTGGGAGTATGAGAAGGCTGATCTAGCAATTTAGTGGTGAGTTTGGCTTTTGAGAGCTTTGCCATCTCAGTTCTCTTCCCAGCACCTGCTTCATCCAGTGCTTTGATGATCAACCCTTTGTTGTAGCTTCCAGCAGAACAGATTTTCTTGGTTATCTCCAAGATACTGTCTCTGGACCAAGACTTCATCTCTATCAATGATCTTGCTAGATATTTGGCAATAAACCTGATCATAATATCCAACCTTTCCCTATCCATCACACTGTAACTAGCCCATCTTGCTGAATTTCATTTATCTCCAGCCTTCTGATCTCAACATCTAAGGTGGTTGTGTCATGACCCTGTCTGAAGAGCTAATCTATTATTTGTCCATAGATCTGCTGTGAGCTTCATCAGCTTCTTTGACTAGATCTTCTAAGGACTTTTCTCTATCAGACTTTGACTCAGCACTTCTCTTCCTTTTGTAAGTGATCAGCTGATCTTTCTACTCTTTGTCTGTGCTCAGCTCTTGCACTGTGATCAGCTGTTTCACTGAGATCAGTTCTTGTCTTTCTCCAACTCCTTTCTTTTTCTGGTTCTTTCTCATCTTCTACTCTTTCCTTTCCTTTCTTTCACTTCCTTAGACTTAGTAGTCTCCCCCTTTTTGGGTGAATTGGGATCAGGGGCTTGAAAGGTAGAAAGTGACTTGTGAACAGCATCATCAAGGAGTGTTTGGAGATTTGAGGAGATCCTCTCATCAATGGCTTTATATACTATCTCAGTGATGATGGGAGTGATGAGAGGTAAGGAGCTTTGAAAGTTGCAACCATCTGCTCAGAGGGGTTCTGTCCCTGAGAGGTGGTGCCAAAGCAGTGGCTGGTGGCTTAGTTAAGTGTATTGGCTGTGTGTTGGTGAACCTTCAAATGAAGGTGCCATCTGTGGGTTTCTTGGGCAGATGGACTTTTATCTGAGACATTTTGGCTATCAGTTCTTTGAGTCTGCTCACCTCAGTCTCTAGGATTGTGTTATGGGCTAAGACATCAAAGAAAAAGCCCAGGTCATCATCAGTCTTTGCTGAATCATGACCTCTGATTAAATCAGGATGTACATGCCCTGAGTGTAGATCATATATGCATGTGCCCCTTGTTCTTGGTTCTGGGGACTTCCTACTTGGACTTTGTCCTTCATTGGCAGTTGCCTCTGGTGAGGTCTTATATATGTACCAATTTCATCCTATTCATTTGCTGAATCAGTAGAAGCAGCCTGACCAGATGTTCTAACCTCTCTTCTACACTGGAGATTGAACATTATAACCCCTGTGCTGTGGGTATCAGCAGCATTTTGGTCCTCCCCCTCAATCGTTGAGGTATTCCCAGTGTGAATTGGTTTCTGGGGAGGGGGTGAGGAATGCAGCTGACTCAGCACTTTAGCAACTATAAGGGTTGGGCTTTGAGGGGCGGTTGCATTTGGAGATTGGTCAGAAGCAGATTGCACCCGGGGTGAGAGATGCTCTTCAATGGTAACCTTCTCAACTGAGATAGGTTCCAGTATGTGGTATCCCAAAATTGGTTGCAACAGGATCCTGTGGAGAGGATACCTATGCGGTTTTAGCTGGTTGAGTCTCTGACATGACTGGGGGGTTAGAACCAGTATGTGTTTCCTGTATTGGTGGTACAGGGGCATCCTCAGGGGACTCATCCCTGAGTAGCCTTTTTGGGCTTTTGGGGTTTGGGTTGGTGGGGACTTTGGATCTGGAGGTGGAGCTGTGGGTTCCCTCTGCTTGGGTTTGAGTAGCCAGGCAGCCCTTTGAGAGTAGGGTCAGAGTTATGCCTGGAGTATACCTCAGCTAAGACAGCTGGAGCAGGGACTCCAAGACCAACAAGGCCTTCAGATTTAATTGATTAAAATTATGGCCATCAAACCTGGGATATAGTAGCCATCTGTTTGTCACAGGTTTCTGAGCCAGATCCTTAAGTTCCATAAACACTATCTCAGAAAAATTTAGAGTTTGTCGTTCAAGATAGAGTACAATACCTGTTGCCATCTTGAGGACATCTGATCCCATGAAGATGTCTTTGAAGCAAGGCAGACATTCACCATGTGGAAGATAAGTCTTTCAGCATCATGGAAGTGCTTTTTGAGAATGGTTGTAGCACTTAAGTCTCCTTCATACCCGTTGTTGATGAAAGACATATCAATGGTGCCTTTCGGGTATTCTATAATACAGGTGGCATCATGAAAATTAGGGTTTTGCGAATGATGTCAGGGTGATTACCACCTGTTTCTGGTTGACCAACGACTGGAGAGTGATTTGGCTATCATTTTCACCAGTTGTTACAGAGACGTTGGTCCAGAAATGGTTTAAGGAATCGGGGTATATGGTAGGATTCAAAAGAAAGGCGGTTCTGTATTGGGAATCCACCATAAGATCGATGGCATTATCAAATTTGTTCCAAAAGGCCGATTTCGAGAGGTAGGCAACACAGTTGTGTCTGGTTTGAGTTTCATGGTCGCCATTGTTGAGAGAGAAAAGGATAGAAAATGGCTAATGAAACGTTCGGCTATAAGTGCAGGTATTTATAGGTTAAGAAAAGGCTGAAAAGAAAACGACTGAAAGTATTGGTGTTGTCATCAGTTGTATGAAAACAACTGAAGACTTGGTTTTAACTATCAGACATTTGAAACAACTGAAGACTTGGTTTTGGTCATTAGTAGTTATGAAACTACTGAAAACCTTGGTTTTGGCTTCAGGTGTAGGAAACAACTAAAAACTTGGTGTTAGTCATCAGTAGTTGTGAAACTACTGAAGACATGTTTTGTCATCAGTTGTTTAAGGTGAAACAGCAGTTTGTGGAAACGATTGAAGAGAAAATTCTCATCAGTAGTTTTCGTCATCTTAGCTTTTCAGCTGTTGCATGCTGTCCTCAACACTTACTCATCAGACTTTTTAGCTGTTTTCAGTTGTTTCATAGGACATTAGTACTTATTTGTTTTACAACATCAGTAGTTATAACTACATCAGTAGTTGTAACTGCATCAGTTTCTTTTAACAGAAAGTACAGTATTTTTAAGTAATTTAGTCTTCAGTAGTTATGAACCCAACTGAGAATAAAACTTATCAGTACTTATTTGTGACATGTTACTAATGGTCATCAGTACTTGTTTACTGAGATCATCAGTAGTTGTCACTTATTCTAGCTGCAGCATACCAAGCTTAACACAAGGGTTTGGAAAGTTGAACTGTCCAAAGACTTAGTAAATATATATGCAAGCTCATCAGAACTTGGCACAAACTTTGGATCAATCAGACCTTTTTCAAACAATCCCTAATAAAATGGTTGTCTGATCTCTATATGTTTGGTCCTAGAATGCTGGCTGGATTCTTGACAATACACAGAGCTGAAGCACTATCCATTAACAATGGAGTCTTAGTCTCTGTAATGCCATAATCCAATAATTGGTTCTGAAGCCAGAGTACTTGAGATGTACAACTTGTAGCAGCAATGTACTCTGCTTCAGTAGCAGATGTGCAACAGATGTTTGTTTCTTACTCTGCCAAGAAATCAAACAGTTGCCTAGGAATTGACATCCACCAGAAGTTGACTTTCTGGTTAACTTACACCTTGCATAGTCACTATCAGAAAAAGCAACTAATTTGCAAGAGTGTCCAGTGGAATACCAAAGACCTAGAGATTGTGTACCTTGCAGATATCTAAAGATCCTCTTCACTGCAATCAAATGAGACTCTTTAGGAGCAGCCTGAAATCTAGCACAAACAAAAGTTGCAAACATAATATCTGGTCTAGAAGCTGTTAAATACATCAAGGACCCCATCATACATTTGTAAAGTGTTTATCAACAGCTTTACCTTTCTGATCTACATCCAAGGTGTGGTGTTGCACATGGGAGTAGAACAGGGCTTACAGTTTTGTAAATCAAACTTATTCAAATGATTTTTTGTATATTTTGACTGATGAATGAAGGTTCCATCAGCCTTTTGTTTGATTTGCAAGCCTAGAAAGAACTGTAATTCTCCCATTGCACTCATTTCAAACTTTTGTTTCATTAAACTTGTAAAATCATCACACAACTGGGGATCAGAGGATGCAAAAATTATATCATCAACATAAATTTGAACAAGTAGCTTATGCTGATCCACTTTCTTAATAAACAAAGTTTTATCTATGGAGCCTCTAGTGAAATTATTTTGAAGAAGAAAATTTGAAAGTGTTTCATACCAGGCTCTAGGAGCTTGCTTCAACCCATAAAGAGCCTTATCAAGTTTATACACCCAATCAGGATGTTTATTGTCCTCAAAACCTGGTGGTGACACACAAACCTCTTCTTTTATTTTTCCATATATAAAGCACTTTTGACATCCATTTGAAAAACTTTAAGATTGTGGAATGCAGCATAGGCGAAGAACAATCTAATTGCCTCCAGTCTGGCTACAGGGGCAAAGGTTTCATCATAATCAATACCTTCTTCTTGTGAAAACCCCTGTACAACTAGTCTAGCCTTGTTCTTGACAATAAGCCCATTACATCATCAGTTTTATTCCTAAACACCCACTTAGTGCCTATTGCACACTTACCTGGGGGTAGAGGAACCAGTTCCCACACTTGCTGCTTTTTGAACTAAGTAGCTCAAGCTGCATGGCTTCAACCCATCCATTGTCTCTTAAAGCAACATGATAGTTCTTTGGCTCTAGCTGACTGATGAAGAGAGCATAGAAGTAGAAGTTGGACAATTGACTTCTGGTTGAGACACCAGCATTGATATCACCCATGATTTGAGACATGGGGTGATTCTTCAGCTCTTGGTACACTATAAGATCAGTGCAAGTGTTTGTAATAGGTTTAGTAGCAACAGATGTTGATCCAGACTCTTGAAACCAAGTATGAGATGGCAATTCAAATGATGTAGAAGAGTCAGAAATCTCATCAGCATTTGTTGTGGATGGAGCTGCTGAAGCTACAGGAACATCAAGTTTAGTAGACTCAGGCAGTTGATCACTAAACTTGAAAAGGGGAGTACTGATATCATCATCATCTTCAGTACCACCAGGTGGAAGACTTGTTGCAGAAGATGATTTATTCACATGATCTGCAACAGCTGGAGGTTGATAAGGAACATATTGCAGTATATCCAGATCAAACAACTCCACAAGGTTTTGTGGAATTTTATCCTTAGGAGATTCATTGAACTTCACATGCAAGGTTTCTTCAACTATCTTAGTTCTACAGTTGAAGACTCTGTAAGCCTTGCATGTGGATGAATATCCTACAAAATACCCTGCATCCCCCTTAGGATCAAATTTGTGGAGTTGATCCTTTGTGTTGAGAATGAAACAAGGACACCCAAAGGCTTTGAAGAATGAAATTAGAGGAGCCAAATGATGTAGAACTTCATATGGAGTCTTCATCAACCTCTGATTTACTAAAACTCTATTATGCACATAGCAATGTGTTGACAGCTTCAGCCCAAAAGGTCAATGCAAACCAGAGTCAGCCAACATGGACCTTGCAGCTTCAATTAGGGTCCTGTTCTTTCTCTCCACTACTCCATTTTGTTCTGGAGTCCTTGGGATGCTAAACTGCCTCTTGATTCCCTTGAGAGATAAAATCATCAAGTGTATGGTTTCTGAATTCTGTTCCATATCACTCCTTATACACTTGACTGATAGGGAATACTGCTTCTTAACATACAACACAAAGTTTATAATCGTCTGAGCACCTCATCCTTTGAATGCAAGAAGAAAGTCCATACAAATATGGAGTAATCATCCACAATTACCAGACAATATTTCTTCTTTTCCATGCTCATCACTCTCACAGGACCAAATAGATCCATGTGCAGTAACTGCAAGCAGGCAGTGGACTTAGGTTCTTCAATAGGAGGAATGAGACTTTGTGTTGTTTTCCATTCAAACAAGCAGTGCAGGTTCATCACAGTGGAAATCCTTTATTGGTAGACCTCTCACTAAACTATTGTGGATCAGCTGATTCATGTTTTTGAGATTTACATGACCCAGCCTTCTGTGCCACAGTTTAGATTCCTGAGGAGAGGCTTTGGAGAACAGGCAAGGATGACCCTTCAAATCTATCTTCTTTGACAAATCCAGGGCATATACTCTTCCAATCCTGTTGGCCTTCAGGAGAATATGTTCATCCAATACCTTGTCAATCAGCCTTAGAACTGTGGAAGACAGAATCCTGCAGTTCTGGCTTGTGAAAAGTGCAACATGCCCTTTATCACACATCTGACTGACACTCAGTAGACTATACTTGAGATTCTCCACACGGTTAACATCATCAAATCTGATTTCTCCATTAGCCACATATCCTTTCCCAATGATGTAACCCTTAGCATCATTTCCAAATGAAACAAATCCCTTCTTTCCTTGAGAGTAGTCATTAAAAAGAGAACTGATCCCTGTCATATGCATAGATCCTCCACTGTCTACATAGCAGATGCTTCTTTGGCATGCTGAAGAACCCTGCATTCATCACAAGGAACTAGTTAGGTTTTGAGACCCAAACCTTTTTGGTTTTGGGTTTGTTTTCATCAACAGATTTAACCATAACTTGTTTCTCATGATTAACAGCTGATGAAGGTGGAGATTGTGCTGAAATGGATTCCTTGGATTTGGGCTTGGAATACCTTTTCAGTGGTTTGATCACAGGTGGATCTAGTTGGTTAACTCTCCCCAACAAATGCTAAACCATCATAACAAGTTGTGTCTGATTTGTAGCTAAAGCTTTCAGCTCTTGTGACACATCAGTACTTGTTTTTGATGAGTTCTTGTGGCCCACCATTTCCTCCTTGAAATTCACAGACTTAGTCTAATTTTTATCATGAGGAACACTATCAGCTATTTTATGATAAATCCTATCCTTCTTTTTGGATTTGGGTGAAGCCTTGGGTTTATCAATTTGGGATGACTGTGGTACAAACTTGGTCTCAAACTCATTTTTCATTTTATCCATCTCCATTTTAATGAGCTTATCTCTGTTGAGTTTGGAACCCTTTTTGTACCAACATTCATTAGAAAGATGATTGAATTTACCACATATGTCACATGGCTTATTCTTCATCTTGGATTGATCAACTGCTGAAGTGGAAACTACTGAAGGTGTGATCTTTAGTACTTTCCTCCTTTTAGTACTTGTGTTAAGTACAGAAGGATCTGTAACAACTGAAGACTTGTTCTTCAGTTGTTCTCTATCCATCTTGAAAGACCGTATGATAGATTCCTCAGCAGTTGTTAATCCTTTTATTTCAGTTAATTTGAAATGCTTTTCAGATGTTGTAACTTGCCCTTCAGTACTTGAGGTACTTTTAGGGACAACATGTGAAGTAGTCAGCTTCATGTGCTTATCAGTAGTTAACCCATCAGGCAATTGATTTGCTGAGGTATCAACACTGATTTCATCTTTTGATTTTGGGTGATCTCTTGAGGATGATACACATGATGATGTGGTTTGGAAATTACTTTCACCTTCAGGTTTCACTATTGATTTTGGAGTAAAATCTGTAGGTGGTGCAGTGTGATTGTAACCTATTCCAAACTTCACATTCGAAGCTGTTTGCTTGTTGAGAAGCATTTCAAATCTCTTGCAGGATGATACCCAGCGGTCACACTCAACTTGGGTAGCTGCAAGTGTTTCTTTGAGATCTTTGTGGTTCTCAAGAATGACCTCAACATTTGCCTTTTCATCATTTAATTGTCATTTAAGCTTATAAATCTCATCATCTTTATCTTTAAGGACAGACTCATACTCAGCTTTCAAATGTAAGCAGTTTCCCATGGAGTTGGGTGAGAGATAGGCTATCCAGATTTGCACTGGAGCGTAGGACAATGGTATATGTGTCCCATCTCTCAGGCAGTGATCTGAGAAATCTGTTGTTCATCTGGCTATTAGTGTATTCATGTTTGACCATTTTCAGCTCAAAGATCAAACAGGAAAAACGCTCAAAATGTTGAGTCAGTGTCTCACCCTTCCTATGAGAGAATGTCTCATATTGTTGGGCAAGGATTTCTCTGTTGTTTGCTAAGACCTCATCTGTTCCACCAAATTGTTCTTTCAATGCATTCTAGAGGTCATGAGCAGTTTCATGATGCATAAGCTCAGAATAGATTGCATTCGGCAGTGCCATGGCCAGAATTCCATGGGCTTTAGCATCAATCTTAAACAGTTTTCGATCCTCATCTGAGTATTGTTCCTTCTTCTTCGGAACCATTTGGTTGGTTTCTGGATTGTTCACCATAGGCTGGTGTGGACCATGTACCACAGATGTCCAACAACCTGAACTGTTAACAGACAGGTGATGGAGCATTCTTCGTTGCCATATGTTATACTCAGTCCTAACTAGCATCGGAGGCTTGGTTGAGGAGCCAGTATTGTGAGGGTCATTAGAAGGAGTAGTCATTCTAAGATTCAATCAAATTCAATTAAGTTTTAACTGATTTAGCGTAAAACACAACAAACTCAATACAAACCAAGAGAAATCTCAAAGCAATTAACCGAAAGCAGCAGAAATTCAATCTCTATAACCAATTCTTGCAAATATGCTAATTCGATCAAACTTAGATATCGAAATAGCAGTTTCAATGATCAATTGTTAGATCGATCAATGAATAACTAGCTCTGATACCATTTGTTAGGATCAGTGATTTAAGTTTGATAAAGTAGAGTAGATTGCAGCGGAATTCGAACAATGAATTAGACAATTTAGCAAGAACTCAATTGATATTCAATGGAATAGTACACAGTTATATATAGAGAGAGAATTCTGCAAAAAGTAATATTTCATTCAAATGCTTTCGTGGTAGCTGAAAGTCACACGTTACAATTAGGTCAACATTCCTCATATAAGGAATGTGACGTCTGCTGATGTCACTTGATAGTGACATCTAACAGAATTATACAAACAACTGAAACTATGCAAACTACTGAGAATGTTCTCAACAACTGATCACATATCAGAGAATGCTAAGTACAAGAACATAAAACTACTGAACTAAAAATACTGAAACTATAAACTACTGAAAGGTAAATTACAAGTACTGAAAAGGAAAACCATCACAACTACTGAAGTTAATAACTTCAGCTGTTGTGACAACTACTGAAGTTAATAACTTCAGCTGTTGTGACAACTACTGAAGTTAATAACTTCAGCTGTTGTGACAACTACTGATCTCTCTGGTCTTCAGTCTGTCTTCCGTCTTTGTTCTTCAGATTTCTATTTCAGACGTTGTCTTCAGCTGATAGCTTCAGACTTTGTCTTCAGTATTTCACTTTCAGACTTTGTCTTCAGTACTTTACTTTCAGACTTTGTCTTCAGTAGAAATCTTCCGATCTTGTCTTCAGACTTTGTCTTCAGACCTTGTAATCAGCTGATGTCTTCAGCTCTTGTGATCTTCTTCAGCAGTTGTAATGTCTGTGGGACTTGGAGGTTTTTCTGATCAGGCTCATTGGTTCTTTTGGTCCAACAAAGAAATATGAAGAGCTAATGAAGAATGTTAGACAATAGATTAAACTAGGTCTAAGGGGGAGTTTGTAGATACATATGTACCTAGTTTATGAGCTTAATGTAAAAGTCTTTCATGTCTTACATATATGTAAATGGATAGTTGAATGAATTACAATGTGTGGTTTATGCTTATAATGTTTAATATTTCATTGGTTATTGTGTATTAACGCTTATTGAACTAACTATATAGGTATGTGGGTGTTTGAATAGATCTAAGTCAAATAATGATTGTGAAACATATTCAAACTTAATCATATGAAGTTCTCATGCGAATGACCCATGCTAATGGACCATAGCATGAACAACTTTATGCTAATGAACCAGTCGCATGATTGAACCAGGAGACTGGATCAGTCGCATGATTGTAACATGAGATTGACTCAGTCGTATGACTGAACACTCTGTCGTGCGAATGGATCAACCGCATGACTCAATCGCACGACTGAACCATGCTAATGGTTCGGTCGCCTGAATGAAAAACCCTAACCTATAATACCACTTAACTTGTGGAAAAACATAACACTTCGCAAACCTACGTACTAAATTGTACCCTAGCCGTCCAGAGACATCTAAGAACCTGTTCCAAGTTCATAGATCGCACTAGATCGATTACCAATCATTCTTAACATTTAGATTCCATCTACAATTGTTTCTACGTGCGTTCTCACTGATTGGATCGCCAATCAAATAGGATTCCGCACTGTTTGACTTGGTATACACGTATATCAGTTAGTATTTCGTTCAATACACGATCCTAACAAGCATACGACTAAGCCAAGTCGCGTGCTCAATCGTACGTATGAGCTCATTCACACGACTAGATCTCAGTCGCACAGTTCATTCGCACGACAGAATAGAAGATTTCAAGTCCAATGAATTAAATTGTTACTCATTGACACACACTAACGTTTATTTGCATTGTGTAACAGATGGTGAGTCGTTGGACTATGAGCACAAAGCATAACATTTGTGCTCATCTGGATCTAACCTCCCGGAACGCTCCTGATTTCTCGGGTATTATTACATTCTTATGGAGATCAAGGATCTTCCGTTCTATATCTACTCCATGCACTCCGTACTGTTCAGTTCAGCAGGATTTCTCGGAAAGCGCTGTTGTCAACAGGTCCTCAGAGCCCCACTGCATCAGGAGCTCCATTTTTGGTCAGGCTATAGAGATCACTAAGGATGATCTCAAGACAGTCTTGGAGTTTGGGGATGATGCTGACTTCCCTACACGACTACACCCATCGACTTTACGAGGCTGTTTTCTGTGGGCCAAGTACTCGGGGGATATCAACGCAGGCGTGGTCAAAAAGAGCAACCTGTGCCCCCAATTTAAGTACTTAGCCCATGTGCTGCTTAGGTGCATTGCCACAAAGAAGGGAGGTTTCGATGAGCTATCTGATCAGATTCAGAACGCCTATGTGGCGTTGGTGCTAAACCATCCGTTCAGCTTCTCGAGGATGATCTTCACCTTCCTGGTGGAGAACATCGAGGCGAAGGGCAAGGAGAGCTTTTGCATGTACCCTCACTGTATGTAGATGATTATTGACCAGAAGCTCCCTTTGCAGAAAAAGAAGAAGGAGGATGCCGTGGTGCTTGAGGTCATGGATGACACCACCCTTGGGAGGATGAAGGTGTACAGGGGGAAGCAGGTGAAACCCCAAGTCAGGTGACTGTTTGGGCATATGGCCTTTGAGGATTATGTGGTGCTAGTTCGGAGGAAGTGGCGCCACGATGATAGTGACTCAGACACTGAGCAGATTGTGCTCCCTCCTGATGATTCTGATAATGATGATAGTGGTGATGGTGGAGATGTTGGCCCCACCCAATCTAGGGCCGCTACTACTGATATGACATCTCCATCATCCACCCGAGGATGAGCAGAGACTGTGGGATTCCATGAGGACTTCTGACCTAATGAGAAGGAGGAGTCGGATGAGGAGTTGTTGACTCGAACAGTGGGCAGCAGGGTGGTTGCCACCGAGCGAGGGATTCGGGCGGTTGGTGGACGCCCGAGCGAGTCTGGGGAGACTACGGCTAATCCTACCTACACCTTAGAACAACCCAGCATTCCAGGGGGAGCATCCTCCTTGAAGGGTTCGAGGAAAATGAGAATGGCTCAGTCCCACAGGATGAAGCCCAGGAGACAGAGGTACACGTTTATCACTACCTCTTTTCCCACTGCCACCACATCTACCACCACCACTACCTCACCCACCACCACTACTACCACTCCACCCACCACTACTACCATTCCACCCACCATTACTACCACACCCCCACCTACCACTACCTCACCCACTACCACTACTACCACTCCACCCACCATTACTACCACACCTCCACCTTCCACTACTTTAGCCACCCCTCCACCAACTACACCTATGCCACCACCCATCTACACTACATCCACCACCACTACCACCACCGATAGAGCTGGGACCTCATCTCAAGTCCCACTGATTTTTGGATCCTCTCTCCCCACAGTTGGGTTAGAAGAGCAGCTGGCCAATCTTAACCGGATTGTGCTTAAGCTGCTGGCTACTGATGAGCAGCGAGCTACTCAACTCAAAGAGTTGATGGAGCTCACTGTCTCCTAGGCTCGGGAGATAGCTGAGCTTCGTGAGCAGCAGACCTCATCAGTACAGAGGATACAGGATCTTGAGGTGAAGAACAAGAAGTTGATGCTGAGGCTCAAAGGCTTTAATGATGAGCCTCTCAAGATCAGATAGGGACATGATGATGGTGGTGATGAAAATGATGATTAGGATGAGGATGATGATAAGGATGAGATAGAAGAAGAAGGTGATGATGGTGCAGGAGAGGAAAATGGAGGAGATGATGAGGAAGGAGATGATGTGACTGCATCGACTGCCACACAAACCAGAGAAAGGCACTCCAAGAAGGTGCATGATCAGGGAGCCTCGTCCTCAGCCCCGCCTGCAGAAGAGCCCATGATTCAGGATAAAAGTAATGTTTAGATGTTTATGTAATTATAAATCTTGTGTAATTGAATCATGTATTAAACTTATGTACTTAATGTTTATATATATTGATATTTGACTGTCTTGATTATTGACAAATGATTGTTGTGTTAAATGTGTAAATCAAGCAGATCAACCATTTCAGCAAGACGAGTATGATGTTGCTCCCCTACAGCAAATCAAGTCTCAATTCACAATGATACTTGATTTGCAAAGGATTGTCAGGAGGTCTGTGAGTTATACTCCCAAAGAAGGAGATATCATTCATAACCTTACTGATGAGCAACTTGTGGAGATGTTCCAGCTAAATCCAGATGAAATTGTTAAAGATGCCCCTACCGTTGACGTGGCTAGTGACGACGCGCTTAATGATGTGGATGAAATAGAGATTGAAGATGTCACAACCCAACATAATCTAGAGTATGCTGGCCGAGAGGGAAATGTAGTCCCTAATCTGGGTGATACTCTTGTTAGTGATACGTTTGAAAAACTGGATCAGATGGAGCAAGAGTTAGAGAAGAATAAGGATCAAGCCCAAGCCTCAGACGCTAATGTCAACATCAAAAAGGCTGAATGGGCGGCTTGTTTTGCAGAGATTCGAGCCCAACGCACTGATCCAAAGCCGAGTGCATACACAAAGCTCTACAAAGTTAAGAAGCATCTAAAGGTGTCAGGTAAGATTATAGCGTGGGCATATTTTAAGGATCTAAATGTGTATGTCGTGAAGAGAGAAAAGGGCATAGAGTACTTTAGATTCCCACACGATCTAAAGACTCTACTTGATTTTGAGCTCAACCAGCTGGCACGCCTGAAGTTGCTCTATGCTAATCTAAAGAAAATGTCAAGCTGGTTTGAAGCTGCATTGAGAAAAGAGTACCACACTAGGTGGGTCAACTTCAGATCTCAACAACCGATGAGGTACATCAGACTGTCTAAAGTTGATCCCTTTACTGGAAAGCCAAAGATAGTGCTGAAGTGGAGTCCTCCGTGCACAATGTCAAGAATTCTTCTAAGGGAAATGCCACATGACTTCACTCCACACTTCAAGTGGTGGTACTACGATTCGAGAATAGGTGAAGCGGTCATAGCCATAAAGAAGGAGAGCCAAATGGATACTATCCAGGTATTTGACCCTATGTGGCTGACCAACTTGTCTGCTGATGATGTTTATACTTTATACAAGTGGCCATTATTCTATGATACGCAAGACATTGTACAAGCCCTCCAGTTTCAAAATGTTATAAGGCTTTGTTTCACATTTGAGATACATGCCGGAGCTTCAAGAGAGGAGAAGTACAAGAATTTTGAAGAGCTGATGAAGAATGTTAGACAATGATGTAAACTAGGTCCAAGGGGGAGTTTGTAGATACATGTGTACCTAGTTTAGGAGCTTAATGTAAAATGTCTTTCATGTCTTACATATATGTAATTGAATGGGTATGAATGAAATACAATGTGTGGTTGATGCATATAATGTTTAATATTTCACTGGTTATTATGTGATAACGCATATTAAACTAACTATATAGGTTTGTGGTTGTTTACATAATTCTCAGTCAATAATGATTGAGAAAAATGTTTAAACTTAATCGTGTAAATTTCTCATGCTAATGAACCAGTCGCACGACTGAACCAGGAGACTAGATCAGTCGCACGATTGAGACATAAGATTGACTCAGTCACATGACTGGACCTTGATCGTGCAAATGGATCGATCGCATGCTTCAGTCGCACGATTGAACCATGCTAATGGTTTAGTCGCACGAATGAAAACCCCAACCTATAAATACCACCTAATTCGTGGAAAAACATAACAATTCGAATACCAACACACACAATCATACCCTAGCCGTCTAGAGACTCAAGTTTGTTCCAAGTTCATAGATCAAAGTTGATCGTGTTCTAATCATTCATAACGTTTGATTAATCGTTAGAGTGATTATAACTATGTTCTCCCTGATTGGATCGCCAATCAAATAGGATTCTTCACAATTTGAGTTGGTATACGCACAGAATCAGTTAGTACTTCGTACCTAAACGGTTGTAGATACATGTGTACCTAGTTTAGGAGCTTAATGTAAAATGTCTTTCATGTCTTACATATATGTAATTGAATGGGTATGAATGAATACAATGTGTGGTTGATGAATATAATGTTTAATATTTCATTGGTTATTGTGTGATAACGCATATTGAACTAACTATATAGGTTTGTGGTTGTTTACATAATTCTCAGTCAATGATGATTGAGAAACATGTTTAAACTTAATCTTGTGACGTTTTCATGCGAATGGACCATGCTAATGGACAATACGCATGAATACTTCATGCTAATGAACCAGTCGCACGATTGAACCAGGAGACTGGATCAGTCGCACGATTGAAACACAAGATTGACTCAATCGCACGACTGGACCTTCAGTCATGCGGATGGATCAATCGCATGCTTCAGTCGCATGACTGAACCATGCTAATGGTTCAGTCGCACAAATGGAAAACCCTAACCTATAAATACCACCTAATTCGTGGGAAAACATAACAATTCGAATACCTACACACACAATCGTACCCTAGCCGTCCAGAGACTCAAGAAGACCTGTTCCAAGTTCATAGATCATAGTTGATCGTGTTCTAATCATTCATAACGTTTGATTAATCGTTTGAGTGATCATAACTTTGTTCTCCTTGATTGGATCGCCAGTCAAATAGGATTCCACACTATTTGAGTTGGTATACACGCAAAATCAGTTAGTACTCCGTACCTAAACGTTCCTAACAATAAAACCCAATCCATTATTCTCTCTCTCTCTGGTTTTTCGGCAGTCGGCTGGCCAAGCCGATGTGGCATCGGTGAGACCTCATAACGGTTGAAACAACCCCGATTATTAAATCAAAGGACACTAAACGATTCATGGGATAATTTTAACTCAAACACAATGATTAATTGGGGGTTTAAACTCGACTATTAAAGAGGTTCGAACCTGAACCGAATGTTTGATCGACTTCCTACCTGTTTCAACTCCTGAATTATGTTGTTGATCAAATTAATCAACCAGAATTGTTCTTATAATCATTGCAAAGCTTAATGTGTAGTTTAATTCCAGTTAAACCATCAGTTAAACATTTAATTGTAACCGAAACCAACAAATTAAAGGCGAGACTTGTTTGATACCAAATCATCCAAATCCAATCTATATAGTAGATGAGTATCGTCACATTCGATCCCTTTAAACTTCTTACACACTCAATTGTGTGAAAGATCCAACGAAAACTCGAAAGCAAATCCTCTATTCATCGCGAAAGAACCGAGGATAAACCATAGAAAATCGTATCAATTCGCAAATAATCAGGTAAGTAGAACACATCCACACACTCATCTTAACATGGGGAACAAAAGCCCAATGGTTAATTTGAGTGATAAGATCGAATCGATCTTCTATTTCAGGATTGAACAAACTAGGGTTCATATGATTTGGGGGTGTTTTGTATCTAATGTTTTTAAGTTTTTAAAACTAATCCCTAACGTTGCCAAGAACCTTAGTTCACTGGTAACACACTTGACCCACAAGCCGGAGGTTCCCGGTTCTTATACGGGGAACCCCACATTTTTGTTTTGGGGCTTTTTGGTCTTTAAAATAAATCCAGAAAATTATTAAAAATTATAAAAAAATGTTTTATGAACTTTGATCATTTTAGATAACACTTATTTAAATTCTTTAAATTATTTTTGAAAAAAAAAATAATAAAATACTTTAGTAATTTATTAAAGGAAAATGTCACAGAATTGTAACCAAGTTTCAAAAGTATTCTAATTTAGTCACTAATGCATATTTTTCTCAAATTGGACCTCCAAACGATCAAATCGAGTCATTACCAAATTTTATTATGACAAGAAAGTAATGATGGAAAAGATATTGGAGTTAGAATTTTCAATATATAAAATTGTATTAAAAAATAAAAAAATATGATAATTATGAAAAAAATAAAAAAAGTGCCTAAAATTTACGTCAACGTTCTATATAAGCTTCAAAAGATAGAAACAAATATTTTCTAACTGAATCCAAAAGTATAACATGCTAAAAATATGTTATGACTTTTAATTTGTATAAAATATAAAAATGAACTAATGTTATAATTAGCTTATTTTATAAGAAATTTGACTTTAAATAATAGTTTAAATTATTATTTGCTCAACCATTTTCTAATATATATTAATGTTTAAATGATGATTATTTTAAAAATTACCAATGTTTATCTAAACTTATAATTAAATTTTATTATAAATGATTTCTGTTATTTTTCTTTATACTAAAATGCTCAAATGGTATATTTTATTGATACATAATCAATTATTTTATTTCTTGTAATTTGGATAATAAAACTCCAAAACACCAAATTGAAACCCTAGTCTTCAATTAATTCGTTGAACTTATTATATAGACGTTAAATCTTGTAAATATTCACTTAGGTACCTTGCTTATTAACCATCATTTATACACTTATACATCATGTGAGTATTTCTATACCCCTTTTGCATATTTTTTTTACACTTTGGGGTGAAACATGTTACCTTATAACCATTACACTTGTAAAATTGTTTGATTTTTGTAAACACTTGGGCAATTCACTCATTTGTTGTGGTTAATTGAACTTTAGTAATTACCATGTATTGACTATTATATGTGCAATCAATAAGTATTGCTAGCCTGGCGACGCCATAGATCTATGGGCCTGACAAGCCTGCTTGGTTAATCCAAGTAGACTTAGCTAATCGTATAATCTTGTAAACGTGGAATCTTGTAAACTGTTAAGGTGTGATTGTTACATCTGTCATACATTCCTAGGTACTTTGCTCACTAACTTATGACATGAATTGCCATCTTTTTATATGTATGTATGAAAAGTATAGAAATCTCACCAACATTATGTTGACCTTTTATTTTTAACATGTTTCAAGAAACACGCAAGTTTGATTATCCTCTTTGAAGCTTATTCACATCTAGGATTAGGCCTAGTTAAATAAACGAATTGTCTTGGACTATTTCATGTTACGTTATCTTGATTTCTTATTTGAGATCCATGGTTGTAATTTACCTTTGAAACTTATGATTATAATATTGGATTAAATAAAAGCGTTATGTGGTTGTGAACAATCTTAATCCTCACATCTCGACGTTTCCGCCGTCCAGGTTGGGGTGTGACAAATTGGTATCAGAGTCCATAACTATAAGGATTTAGGTTATTAGAAAGGTTGACCTAGACTATAGTTTATGCATAAACCTTATAGAATAATATTTATATTCTTGTAAATATATATATGGTTTGCATGCTACATAATGCTATGCCTTCCTATGTGCAACTTGATGCTTAGCATAGGATTGCCTTGTAAATGCTTAAACTTTGTTACTTGTCTCCCCTAAACTTATCATTGACTCTTTGATTCTCCCGGAAAAATTAAGCTTCTTAATCTTATTCTTGACGACACGTGAGATCATATACATTATGTTTATGGCTCAAATCTTTAGACTTTATGTCTAATCTATACAAATCTCATCAAGCTTTTGATTTCATGAACCTAAGAAATATTGTGTGACACATAGACACCTGTATTCTAGATTTCCTGGCAAAAGACTTTCGGGCTAAGGTAAGCATTTCACATAAATCCTACGGGACTAGTTATGCTTATCTGGGGATTTCTGGGATGAGTGATAACCTATGGTCAACATACACAAGTTTCTAAGGCAAATGGGTCATTTACCTTGACGTGTCAACGTTTCCAAGTGGTAACACGTTACCAAATAGAACCATTCTATGTGTCTTACAACTCTTGACTTAATCTTGTTTAAATTACTATCCTTTTTATCCTCATTCCCGGGCCTAACTCATTTTTGTATATCCAGCATGTCTTTTCACCATTTAAAGCGTGGAAGTTCCAATCTTAAACTCACTGCAATGATCGCCCGACAAATGGCTTCCGTGCTCCTATCAATGGTTGCAAAACTTAGCAGCACTTTAATGGCCAATAACAACAACAACACCAATGGAAACAATAGTGGTGCTAACAACAATGCCCATGGGGAGAATAACAACAACCAAAACAAGAACAATCGCACTTGCACCTTTAAGCATTTCAACTCGTGTAAACCCACTAGCTTTAGTGGAAAAGAAGGAGCCACTGGACTTCTTGAGTGGTTCAAGAGTATGGAGAACACGTTCATCATGAGCGAGTGTCCCGATGAATTCAAGGTCTGTTATGCTGCGAGCGTTCTTGAATAACGGGCGCTCACGTGGTGGAACAGTGAGAAAAGGAACTGAGGGACTGAAGCTGCCTTGGTATTACCTTGGGTTTAATTTAAGGATATAGTGATCCAAAAATTCTGCTCGAGGAGTGAGTTGTAGAAGCTGGAGGAAGAATTTTTGAATCTCAAGCAAGACGGTGGAAATCATTTGGCTTATTCCACCCAACATCATGAGTTGAGCATGCTCCTACCACACATGCTGGATACCATGACCCGCAACATTGAGAAATTCATCAAGGGGGTACCACCACAAATACTAGATGTCATGGTGGGTAGTAGGCCCACAACTTTGGAAGAGGCGATTACTATCACTGCACAGCTCACTTAGAATCATATTAGGGCTGGCACTATGTTGGTGAAAGGTGCGAAAACTGCTGTAAAGGTGACACCGGAGGCTACAAAGGAGGTGAAGGCCGAGTCCTCCTTCCAAAACAAGAAGCGCAAGTTCACCCCGACTTGCAATTACGCGGTGACAGCACCAAAGGCTCCTCAAAGGCTAGTTTTCATTGTAAATCAAACTCATGTGGCGAGAGCTTGTACTGGGCCGCACCCAATGTGCAATACTTGCAAGTACCATCACGCGAGTAACACTCCATGCAGAGTTTGCTCGTTATGTGGGAACTATAGGTATCTGGTGGCAACTTGCCTTTGTGCCACGAACAATACTACGATGCTTTCTAATTGATCCTTCTACAACTGTGGCGAGCCTGGGCATATTCGTCCACAATGTCCCCGCAATGCGGGAACTGTGCCACCGGCTCGTGGAAGAGCTTTCAACATCAACGCCAACCAAGCACAAGCCAACAACGACGTAGTGAATGGTACATCGTTAAGTATCTTTTAATCGTTCCTTGTCTTGTAAAAATCCCTATTTGCGTTCATCATACCAATAATAGGTCATTACTGAATAGGTATGGATCTTGTAAATAGTCATTATGCCTCTGTATTGTTTGATTCGGGTGCGGATAGGAGTTTCGTGTCTTTGAACTTCGAGCCTATGCTCTATAAGCCGCGTGTTAATCTAGAAAGATCCTTTATGGTCGAAGTCACCGATGGAAAATCAATCATCGTTGATGTCATAATACGCGATTATACCTTGAGTCTTAATGAACACAAGTTCTCCATCGACCTTATTCCTATGCAATTGTGAAGCTTTGATGTTAATATCGACATGGATTGGTTAGCCAAGCAACACACGAAAATTCAATGCTTTGAGAAGTGCATTCGAATTCCCTTACCATCGGGTGATACTTGAAATTCTTTAGGGAGAAATCATCCCAAGGATTTAAACTTATGTCCAGCATCAAGGCCAGAAAGTGATTAAGTAAGAACTACATAGCTTTCATGGCTTATGTAGTTAACACAAAAGCCAAGGGTAATGAACCGAAAGATATTCCTGTCATGTGAGATTTTCCCGAGGTGTTCCCCGAGGATCTTAAGGGGTTACCTCCTAGGGGTTTGGATAAGATGATGTGATGTTTTAGTGGGAGATGTGACAGGGGCGGTAAGGATTTAGTTCAGTTAAATAATCGGACAACATTAACAAATCTTTACTATGGGGCCCAAAAGATTTCTGTTACACAGTAAAGTCTTTCTTCCGAGTATAAACTACTTCCGAAGGTAATTTGTCTTCCGAAGGCAATATTTACTTCCGAAGGTAGGGTCCTATTTCCGAGAGTAAAGATTACTTTCCGAATGGAGAGTTTTATAAGCTTTGGAAGTAGATCTGATATGTAATCAATCGCTTCTTCTGAGACTAAAAACTCTTTCGAGAAGAAAATAATCCTTGGATGAATTTTGATTCGGAAGATATTTAAAACATCTTTTGAGGGTTAATTACTCTTCGGAAGAATTTATACGTAGTAAAAAATTTATAGAGAGACCTTTTTTAATAGGGCTTAGATTGCATTGACATAAGACATTACATATTTAAAATGGTTTTCAAAAGAGGTAGACTAATCAATATTTATCATCCAAATGGCTAAAATGAGATACTTAAATCTCTATTCATCAAATGCTTTAGTGAACAAGTCAACATATTGTTAACTTGAATCAACTTTGATTAGCTTAAATAGATTTTTTTTCATAAATGTCTCTAATGAAATGATACCTGATATCAATATGCTTTGTCTTAGAGTGCTTCATAGGATTTTCAGTGACATAAATAGCACTGTTATTGTCAATGTGGATAGGAGTGCTCATAAAGTTGAATCCATAATCTAACATCTGGTTCTGAATCCACAACAACTGAGCATAACAACTTGCAACAGTAATGTATTTAGTTTCAGCAGTTGATGTAGAGACACAGGATTGTTTCTTGCACTGCCATGAGATAATCCTTCCACCAAGAAACTGACATCCACCTGATGTTGATTTCTTGTCAATGTTGCAGCCACCATAGTCACTGTCAAAGTGTCTATAGAGAGTAAAATTATTGTTCCTTGGATAGCAGAAACCTAATTTAGGTGCTCCTTTGAGGTATTTGAGGATTCTCTTGGCAGCAACTAAGTGAGACACCTTTGGAGCAGCTTGATATCTTGCACAAATATAGGTTGCAAACATGATATTAGGTCTACTTGCTGTGAGATACATCATAGAACCAATAATTGCCATATACTGATATTGATTAGTATCCTCCCCCTCAGAATCAGGACAAAGATTATGGTTTCTGGGTATGGGTTTCTTGGCTAACTTGCAATCTTTCATGTCGAATCTTTCTAAGATATCATTGACATACTTAGATTGATTGATAAAGAATCCTTCCCTCATTTGATTTACCTGAATTCCAGGGAAAAAGTCCATTTTTCCCATGGAACTCATCTCAAACTTCTTCTTCATGATGCTTTCAAAGTCTTTACATATTTGATCATTGAGGAACCAAATATAATATCATCAACATAGACTTGAACAAGGAAGATGTCCTTTCTAGACTTTCTTAGAAAAAGAGTCTTATCAATGGTACCTCTAGTGTAACCATTCTTAAGAAGATACTGAGACAAAGTCTCATACCATAGCCTAGGTGCTTGGTGCAGGCCATATAGAGCTTTATCCAATTTTCACACATAGTCGGGGTGCTGTGGGTCTTCAAATCCTTTGGCACACGTAGACTTCCCTATATATATCCCCATATAGAAAGACACACTTGACATCAAACTGGTAGATAGTGAAATTATTGGATGCAACATAAGCAAGGAAGATCCTAACTGCCTCAAGTCTTGCAACAGGTGTAAAGATATCAGTATAATCAATTCCCTCCTCTTGAGTGTATCCATGAACCACCAGTCTTGCCTTGTTCTTGATAATCAAGCCTCTATCATCTCTCTTGTTTCTAAAAATGGGATGGTAGCGGACATAGGTTCCAAACCTTTTGTCTCTTGAATTGAAGCAGCTCCTCTTGCATCGATTCAACCCAGCTACTATCTTTCAAGGCATCTTCTACCTTTTTAGGTTCCATATGGGACAATAAGCATGAGTATAAGCAAACATTCCTATGATGAGTCTGTCCTCTTGTTCTCACACCTTCCGAAACGTTCCCTATGATGTTTTCAGCTGGATGAGTGTTGTGAATTCTTAGTCGAGGAATCATTTCCACTTGCAAAGACAAATCCAGATTGGACATATTTTGCTCAGGAGCTTGAACACTTTGTCCAGCTACTGTTTCAAACTCATTCAATGAGAATTGATTGAATGAATGAGAAACATCATCATTTGTTGGCTTTCAAGTAGCATTAACAACTGCCTGTTCCTTCAAGATGCTATTTCTATCAACTTCGTGTTGTGCAGGGTCACCTGATGAACTTTGAGGGTCAACGGTGAATCACTGGTTGGAGCTCCACTATTCCTTGAGATAGTTATACGATCAGATCTGCAAATAGTGGAAGCTTGATTTGTTGTAGCTCTTGGAGAACTTGGAATATGTCTAGGTAACTCAAATAGTTGGTTATCTTCAGAATTTCCTTGAGTACCTATTCCAGCTGAAACATTCTCATAAAATGGTTTAGAATAGTTTGGAAACAATTCTAAGTCAAAAATATGATCAGGGCCATTCCCCTTAACACAAGGAGTGTGCTCATTTACAACAATATTAGATGATTCCTCAAATTGTTGATTCTTGATGTTGTAAACTCTATAAGCTTTAGAGCTAGAGGAGTATCCAAGAAAGATAGCATCATTTGACTTTTCAACAAATTTTGCCAACTTTTCCTTTGTGTTAAGTATGGTACACCTGCAGCCAAAGGACCTTCGAAAGCCAATGAATGGTGGCCTCTTGTTCCATAGCTCATAAGGGGGTTTTCCGTGTGGCTTTACTACAAGAACCCTATTCTGCACATGCAGTGCTGACTGCCTCTGCCCAGAATCGTAGAGGTCGTTTGGAATCAGCTAACATAGTTTGAGCAGCCTCAATAAGTATCATGTTCCTCCTCTTAGCAACATTGTTTGGTTGAGGAGTTCTGGGAACACTATATTGTCTGGCAATCCCTTTTGAGTTACAGAATGAGTCAAGAATGAGGTTCTTAAACTCAGTCCCTTGATCACTTCTAATTATCTTAACCTTGTGATCAATTTGATTTTCTATTTTAAGAATAAAAGATTTAAACATTTTAGCACTTTCATCTTTAGATCTTAAAAAGAATACCCATGTAAATCTTGTAAAATCATCAACAATCACAAGACAGTATGATTTCCTTCCAATGCTCATTATACTTGTGGGACCAAATAGATCTATGTGCAGCAAGTGTAATGGAGTGGTGATGGAGTTAACAACTTTGGATTTATGAGATACCATGTGTTGCTTCCCTCTCAGGCATGCAATATAGTTATCTTTGTAGAAAATTCCTTTTTAGGAAAATCATGTATCAGGTAATTTCAGCCAATTTATTCATTGTCTTAAAATTTACGTGACACATTCATTTATGCCATAGTTTTGAGTCATCACCATCAGCTTTGGAAAGAAAGCGTGATACTTCACCCATTGAGGAAGCATTGTTCATATCAAGCTTGTTCATATCCCCTTTCCTGGGAGATCTAAGAAGCACCAATTCCAAAGGAGTTGTCATCCCTAGTTTAAGGATAATGCACTCATGTTCTGTAAAGAGCATTGGATGCTTTTAATCACAAAACTAAGAAACACTTAACATATTATGTTCAAGCTGTTTGACAAAGTGAACTTGTCAACTTTTAACTTTCTGTTGGATATAGTTCCTCTACCAGAAATATATCCTCCGGCCTCACCTCAAAACTAGACAGGACCTCCATCATAATATTGAAATTGTTGTAGGAGAGATCTATTCCCTATCATGTGCCTGGAGCATCCACTATCCAGGATCCAAATATTGTTATTCTTGTCATATGGATGTCCCTTAACATAAGATGAGATGATTAGTTTTGATTGGAAACCCAAGCCTTGTTGGTCTTGGGTTTTTCCAATGATGGTGACATAATTGAACCAAAGGTTAAGCATGGGATTCAGTGGATGTCTTTGAAGAAGTGGCTTGGGCTGCAACATCTTTCTTGATCTTCCAATCCATCTTTTTGTTGATCATTGAGGATGAGCTTTGTGAGGCAATTGCAACATGGCATTCTTCTAAAGTTTCTTTATTTTCGAAAGAAGCCTTCACCACCTTTTCTTCCAAAGTAGTCTTCTTCTGGGATGGTTTCAAGGGAACTCTTGTATTCTTTATATTTTTAACAGCTTTAGCTTCCAAAGCCATTTTCCCTTCGAAAGAAGTATTTTCTTCCGAAAGCAACCTTGCTTTGGAACCAGCTTTCTTTTTTTTAATCAATTGAATCATTTGATAAGGTCCAAATGAGAAACCTTCCCTAACTCCTTCTCTTTTAACATTATTTTCAAAATGTGCGCTAGGAGGATTGTAATAACAATCTTTGGCCATGTGGTTTTGCAAACCACACATTATGCATGCAATGTTAGTTTTCTGGAAGCTTGAAGATTGTTGTTTCTTGTTCTTTTTCTCTTCATCAGCAACCCTTCCCTTTAGCTCCAATGACATGAGTGTTGGTACTACACCCCTTTCCTAAATCAGAGTTACCTACCACCTGGAATCCAGCTGAGATAAATACACCCTTTTGTTTTGGGTCAATCATTATCTTGGACTCAGCCATTTTCTTGGCAGTTCTTCTTGCTGCTTTAGCGTTGCTTCTTCTGGATTTGGTGGTTAGGATTTAATCATCAATGGTAGGAGTGGGTTGATTTACCTATTCCTTCCATGTGGTGGTCTCTATTATTGCATAATTCTTCAACTCAACTGAAGACGGGTCAACAGATGGGACCTCTTGCGTTTAGTACCACATCTAGGTTGTCTTATGGACTCATAAGAATGTGGTGGAGCAATTTCATTGGTCCCTAACCCTCCTTTGTTTTGATAACAAATTTTGGAGTGGGAGGATGATGCAATAATAGCTTGGAAGTTTTGCTCAGAAATATCATACTTCCTAGCTTGAGTTTCAGCGGTGACAAGGTGGGCCTGAGCCTTAGACAATGTGGATATTAAATCTTTTATTTAGTCTTATAATTTGTGTGTTCATGTTTTAATAATGACACAGTTTTTTCCAACTCTTCAATTTTTCTTTGATAGTCAGATTCAACCCTTTTAAAATTAGATTTCAAAACATTTAGAGACTTAATATCAGATTTAATCTCCATATTTTATTCTTGATACAATTTAACCTTAGCAATACATGCAAGAGTACAGAGATGTTCATATACCTTATTGTCATTTGTTTCTACCATGAGTGCTTGAGCAGGAGTCATATTCTGTACCATAAAGCTCCAGTCAACTTCTTGAGCCATTGCAGTTGTCTTTGTTGACTTTCCAGTGGGCTTTGATGCAGAGGGATGTGTGGAGGCCTGTGAGGTTCCCGGATTTGACTTGGGAGCCTTGCATTCCCTTGCAAAATGACCAAGTTGGTTACAGTCGTAACATTTAGCCTTGGTCTTGTCAAACCCAAATTTGTTGTTGGTTGGGTTCTAGGGAAATTGCCTTCCAGTTCTCTTGAAGAACTTCTTTGCTCTATAGGTTAAAAGAGCCATTTGTTGGACTATGTCCTCATATTCTAGATCATTTGGACTAAAGCACTCTAGATCATCAAAGTAGTACTAAAAATCACTAGAGTGTCCATTTCTTGAGACAAAGGCACAGTTGTCCTGAAAGGAACTATGCTGAGCCTGTTGAGACCTTAGAGTCTCAAGAAATGTAATGTATGGTCTAGATGAGCAGGATGGCTACTGGGTGTATGTCAGGTATTATTGAGGTTGTGTGGGTCCTGAGCCTTCAGCAACCATCAAAGCATTGCTAGCAGGAAGACTCAGGGGTCTGCTTGTCTGATGGCCTCTCTTGCTTTCCATTTCCAAACGGTATCCATCAAGGATGCCATAGAGTTTGGTCATGGTGAGGGTGTGTAGATTTTCTGTCCTCTTGATAGAGACATAGTAGAACGTCCACTCATTAGGGAGTGCACTCATGAACTTTCTTGTAAGGTATGTAAGTTCAGGAGTAATTCCCTTAGACTGAAGGGAAGAAATAAGGTCCATGTACCTGAAGTATAGCTGGCTGAGAGTCTCTCCAGCAATGTAGGTGAGGTTCTTAAACTGCTGCTTTAGTGAGTCCTTCTTGGAGTCATTGGAACTAGAGTACATGTGAGCAAGTGCATCAAACAGTTCTTTGGCTGACTTGCAATGCTCAATCCCCACCATGATTGAGTTGGTATTGCAGTCATAAGAATAGTCATTGCATTGCTGTCAATGTCCATCTTCTTCTAGTCCCCATCAGAGTAGTCTTCAACAGCCTTTTCTATCATGGCTCTGTTTCCACCGGGTGCAGCCACCTTGGTTTATACCGACCATTGACAATAGACTGCCACATCTTGCTGTCTTGATATCTGATGAAGCCTTCCATGCATCTACTCCATAACCTAAAGTTTTTAGGGGTAATGATAGGAGCTTTAGTCATTGTTCCCATCTTTACTTTAGATTTGTGAGGGCCATATTAAGTGTGGTGTAAGTAGGAGTGAAAAACAGGTTGATTTGGATGGTAAGATCTCACAATCAAGAGCCTAAGTAGCTCTGATACCAATTGTAGGATCAGTTTTTGTCACTTAACACTTAGTTTTCTTTCAAACTCACTTATACTACACTAGGATCACATGAAGCAGAGTCTCTATTAAGAGTTGATAATAATATAATAAGTAACAATGAACAAAAAGATAATTTTCAAGGTAATTGCATATATTGTTTCTCAACTCAATGTATTACAAGACTCTTACAAGCATACATCATGAGTTACAATGAGAAACTATATAATACTACCTATAGCCGGACATACTTTGATACCAGCTGGAATCCTCTAACTAAAGCAAATACTACAAAGCTATTGTTTAAGGTATCTTAGATAATGTCTTATCTAAGATATGGTAGTCATGATATGCCCATGACTTACCTTTTGTCACCAACTAAAGTTGGCAACTGTACTAACTAATAAAGGTGAACATGGAATAAAATATGGCCAACTACATGGCTTTTGAGAAAACGCCATTTAGTGTATCAGAGGTCCACAACGGAGTGTCAGAGCCACCATACGTATGTCCAGTGGTTCATAGTAGTGTCTTCCGAAGGGTAGTTGGCTTCGGAAGAACAAGTTCTTCCGAAGCCACTAATACTTCGGAAGATGCTACTTCTTCCGAGGCTTGAGGACTTCTTTTTTTCTTCATACTTTGGAAGTTGACTTCTGATCTTTTCTTCTAAGACTTGATCTTTGGAAGTGAACACTTTGACTTCGGAAGCAGAGTTTGTCTTCAGAAGTTAATCTTGCACTTTGTCTTCAGAAGAACTCTATTTCCTTCGGAAGAACTCTATTTCCTTCGGAAGTTTCACACTTAGCTTCGGAAGTCTTTTATTAGATGCACCAAAATAGTCTAAGTGATTTGGTTTTGGTTGCACCAGCCTTTTTCTTGATCCAACACTCCCATACCATCACCCATAGGAGGAAGTGGACACTGGAGCTCCCACTTCTCCTAAGGAGCAAACCACTTCTATCTCATCAAGAATCAGTGTTGAGGTTCCTTAAGCCTTCACTCTGAGTCTCAATACTCAAGTGAACAACCTTCAGGGAAAGTGACCATCCCCAACCTCAAGATCTCAACCAACCTATCCCTAACCTTGAATTATATGATGATGAATACATAGGATTTAATGAGTACAATGACTCTCTATACTCTTCCTATACTTAAAGACAGATGAGTGTTCCTGATTCTCCTATATCTAGCCCACATCATCTACACAACACCGAGGTGGATTTCCTTGAACCTATTCAGGAGGTCCATATGGAAGAGGCTCTCACTTCTGCAAGTTATTACATCATTAAGACCTCAACCATGGCAACTCTACCCATTGACACTTCACTTGTAGCTGTTAGTGAGCAGGGGAAATCCAGTAGCCAAGAACAAGATGCTAGTGATGAGAGTAAAGACTTCAGCCTAATTCTCTCATCACCTAATGATTCTTCTGAAAATATAAGGGGAACTTTAGACCAAAAGTGCAAAAACTGTCACAAAGATGCACTCATTTAGTCTCTAAGGTTAGTCACTTCGAATCTCAGGTGACTTCCTTACAAAATAGGGTCAATGATTAGCAACTTGAGATATTTTATCTTAAGGAACAACTAGCTAGGAGACCTGTGAGGAGAGCTCATCCAAGAATATAAGAACCTATGGATGTGACTGACCTAACTTCAAGCTCACCTATACAAGAGGGTGTTGCTATAAAAAATAGGGAGAAAGTCATAGCAATCATAGATGGTGGGAGTTCTTCACACAGTATGGACATGAGGACTTACCATCCTCACTTGCAATTGTTCATACTCAGCAACTTCCTCAAGTTCACATTAATGTGGTCTCACTAGACTCTCTTATTCAAAGTCTTTTTAAGGAAGGTATTCTAAGGTCTTTGTCATGCCCACCCCAAGGATCTTCAAACAACATTATTGGGTGGAGGTATGATGCTGATAGAAGAGCCCTCATACTTCAAAGAGTTCAAGAGTAGCAAGAAGTCTTCAACTTTCAGACCTTGAACTACTATGAAGGTCTTGACCTTGTCAACATGTCACATGCCAATCCAAGCCAATCTAGGAAAGCTGACAGGTTGGCTTAAAGGATTCAAGATAGGATTATTGAAGAGTTTAGCTCAAGAAGAAGACAAAGACAATTAGGAAATGTCACTGGTGAACTAGATGTTGAGGCAGGCCCTGAGATTAGCATCAAATGGAAAACCTTGGCTAAGTCCTAGTGATAGACCATGAGAGCCCTACCACAACTACAACTACTTCAACATCCATTCTATTGATACATATGTCCCTAGTTATGTGCTTATGTAAAAGTCTGTCATGGCTTACATATATGTAATGAAAGGGTTCAATGAAATATAACATGTGGTTGATGTTTATAATGTTTAATATTTCATAGTATTATTGTGTGTTAAAGTATAATGAACTTACTATATAAGTTTGAGGTTGTTGTGCATGGTTCTTAGTCAATAGTGATTGAGAAATGTGTTCAAACTTAGTCGTATGAGTCTTCATGCAAATGGACCATGATTATCGACCATACGCATGAATACATCATGCTAATGGACCAGTCGCACGACTGAACCAGGAGAATGGATCAGTCACATGACTGAGACATAAGATTGACTCAGTCGCATGATTGAGACATAAGATTGACTCAGTCGCATTACTGAACCTTCAGTCGTTTGTATGGATCAATCGCATGATTCAGTCGCAAGACTAAACCATGCTAATGGTTCAGTCGTACGTTGGAAACCCATAACCTATAAATACCACCTAATTCATGGAAAAACAGGTCACTTGAAAGACTTGGAAACACCTGATACTCTTACAAACCCTAGCCATCTAGAACGTCTAAGGAAGCCTGTCCAACTTCATAGATCAATCCTGATCAATCTCTACTCATTCATAACGTTTAGTTTTTAATCTTATATTGATCAGGTAATTGTTCTCATTGATTGGATCGCCAATCAAATACGATTTCACACTATTTGATCTGGTAAAACGCCGAATCCGTTAGTGCTTTGTACGTACACGGTCCTCTAACAAGTGGTATCAGAGCTTTGGCTCTTGATTTTGCATTTGATTCAATTAGAATTGTGTCAAACCTCACGTTTTAACTTGAAAGAGTCATTTTTTTGGGTCTACAGGTGTTTTCCGACGTTTACTGGCATTAAAGTTGAAGTTTTTTGTCATACGGCAGATAAGGGTTTCTGGGTAAATTATATATCGTGTCAAAGTGTCAAAATTCAAAAATTTTCAAACACAACAGCGTTTAGTCACACGAATAGCTCATTCGTATGATTGAGTCATCCTCATTTCTCCATTCGTATGACTGAGCCATCCGCATTAGTCATCCACATTTGTTCATTCATACGACTGAGCCATCCACATTAGTCATCCATATCTCTTCATTTGTACGACTGAGTCATCCGCATTAGCCATCCGCATTGTCCAATCGCATGACTGAGTCATCCGCATTGGTCATCTACATTTGTCCATTCGCACGACTGAGCTATCCGCATTGTCCAATCACACGATTGACTCATCCGCATTGTCCAATCGCACGATTGACTCATCTGCATTTTTCCAATCGCACTAGTGACTCATCTGCATTTTTCCATTCACACAAGTGAACCAGTCTTGTTCTAAAGTTATAAGTTTATAGAAATGGAAGATCAATTCACTTCCTTTACTGCCGGAAGGGACTCTCGCATCCAAAACCTTTTGCTTCTGGAAAATGAGATTGGGAATCATAATAAACCACCCAAGCTTATAATGTTAGATGATTATCCACAATGGAAGAAAAGGTTTGAGATCTATCTAAATGGAGTTGATCCCAATCTTTGGGCATCCATTGAGACAGGTTACACGAGGCCAGTCGGTGCTGGTGGAGTTAAGCTGACTCTAGGAGGAATGAATGACAACTGGAAGGTTAAGTACAATGCAGAAAAGAAAGTATATGCCTTGTTGATTTAATTGACACCTAAAGATATCTTTCATCAGTTCTCTAAGAACAAGCAGGCGAAAAAGTTATAAGAAGCAATGGAAAAGAGATATGATGGGAATGCAATGTTAAAGGCTCTGAAGGCTAAGGCTCTCAAGAAGGAGTTTGATAATTTCTCAATGATAGGGCAGGAAAGCCTAGATGACATCATTGACAGGTTCTACCATCTGATGAGTGAGCTGCACACTCATGGTGTAACAACATCAATGGAAGACAAAGTGTTAAGTTTGCAGATGGTTTGCAAGATAAATGGGATTCGTTTGTGTCTAATCTGAGACAGAATCATATTCTTGCAAAGTTAGACATAAATGGCTTCATCCTGAAATTAAGAGAAGAGGAACTGAGAATGAAGTACAAGTCACAGAAAGGATCCTATGATCGGAATCCTTCACTTTACAACTCATTCTCCAGTCCGACTAGCTCAGGAGCACCATTGCAAACATCATTTGTGTCCAGTTCCGTGGCTCCCTCACAATCCACTGCTTCAGGACCAGAAATGTCTGGGTGATCATCGACTCACCACATAGTGCCTGAAGCCAATACTATGAAGTTGAAAACCGAGAATCTCGGTAATATAACATTGGAGGTTGCAAAGGAGCATATGGATCTTCTTGCAGCTGTTGTCCAATCCTATGATGGTTTAGTCACTGGAAAGATCATGAATTATCATCTTGCAGATGAAGATTACGAGCAAGTTGACGAGAACGAGCAGGAAAGGATGGATATCATGTGGGCTCTTGGAAGTGCAGTTAGACGAGCCAAAAAGTTTGTTAAGAAGACGAGGCAGAATTTAGTAGACAGAAAGGACACAACGTTTGGTTTTGACAAAACCAAAGTCACTTGCTTTAATTTTGGTTAAAAGGGGCATTTTAAATGTCAATGTGTAAAGCCTAAGAAAACAGGAAATGGAAATCCATTTTCCACCTAAAACTGTCAAGAAAAACCCATGAGTGGAGCTACCTCTTCAAGCGAAGAGACGAAGGCCTTGACTGCTCAAGATGATGAAGGGCAAGAATGGACCTTCTGCTTTGTGTCTCCAGGTGAATCAAACATTGCCTGTGTTGAGGGACTAGATGATGGTTCTGCGAGTGGAGGTGAGATCACAGTTGAGCAAGTAATGTCAGATACTGAAGAAGCTATGAACGTGGTACATCACTTAGCTGAGGAAGAGCTCGGAGCAACAAGTTCAGAATCTCTAGCATCCGAATAGTCTAACTTTGCATTGATGGTTGATTCAACTGAATCCTCACAGGTAAGTACTAAAGACCAACTGTTTGAAAAACATGCTTGTAATGAATGTGAAAAATTTAGAGAAAGCATTGATTGAAGTTTTCAAGGTTATTAGACCACAATGATAACTTAGTAAATGATTTACAACTGTGCACTGAAGCTAACCGTATTTTAAAACAAAATGAGTGCAGTTACAAAGAAAAAATATAACTTTTGGGTAAACAACTAAGGGAAACCGAGGTTGTTGCTTTCAATCAAGAAAATGATATAAAGTTTTATTTAAATTCTTTGGAAGAAACAAAGAAAGAAAAAGCAATTTTAGAAGTCGAAGTTAATTCTTTAAAACAAAAACTACATAGTTGGACCAGTTATTCTCACATAGTTCAACACTTAGTGAAAGAACGAAATAATGGGGAAGGGTTGGGTTAAAAAGTAGTTCAACCACCACGTGAGACCCTTTTAAATACAAAATGTAGACCGGTAAATAACAACCCAGTAAAGGATCATGTGGTGTCCATTCCTTTGGTTAGTGATCCTGATTCCACGGGTAAACTGGTGAAATCTATCACTAAACAGAAGGAGGCTACTATGAAATCAAAAGGCAAGATGCCAATTGAGAATTTAGATGATGCATTTAAAAGGGTTAATGTAAGGGCAGATTCACCAAAGAAAATTTTAGAACTCAAACTGACTAAACCAGTTAACCACACACGTGTTAGTCATCAATGTCCAACCAAAGGGCATGTTAAAGATGTTCAAAACATCAAAAAAACTAATTTTGTTAATATAGGTGATACATCTAAACGAGAAGTGACTAAACCCAACCAGACTCATGTTGCACCTGTATCACACTCAACCCCACATAAATAGTTTCCTTAACATGTAGAAGGGAGATCATGCTCCAGTTGTGGAAAAAGGGGACATATTTTCTCTAATTGTCCTTATTATCAGACTCCCAGAAAGAAAATTGAACTCTATGATACAAAACAAATTTCTTCTAAAAGGAGTTCTGTTACTCCTCCTAAGAGAACTAATGAACCTAAAGTTCAAACTATAAGCCAGTCGTCTATTTATCATAAATAGGTCTTACACAAAACTGGCTTATGGAAAGAGAAGTCAAGTAAACTGTCTGATAATAAGAAGAATAAGAAGAATGATATGCCCTCATCCTCAAGTGGATAGTGGGTTGAGTTTATGATGTGTGATTCCTCTAGGTCACCCAAGCCAATTAAGGCTTGGGTCCCAAACCTAAACTGATAATTTCCTTTGAATGTGCAGGGTGTTCACTACAGTGGTATCACAAATACTAGATTGTTGATAGTGGGGCGTCTAGGCACATGACCGGGAACTTGTCTCTCCTTTTCAATGTGAAGCAAATTAAAGGAGGGCATGTATCATTTGCTGGGAATAAAGGAGGATATATCACTGCTCAGGGCGAAGTTGGAAACAAGAAAGTCAAGTTGATAAGGTTAACTACGTTTAACAACTACAGAATAACTTGCTTTCAGTCTCCTAGATCTGTGACAAAGGTTTCAAAGTTGTGTTTGACAACAAGAAGTGCTATGTGCTGAAAAAGGATTACGTTATCTTGGAGGACAAAGTCTTAATGTCAGCTTCAAGATGTAACAATCTATATGTCTTGGATCTATCGAAAGCCTCCACAACTGATCAGAAAGTTCAATGCTTCTTGTTAAAGGCAAAAGAGAGAGACTCAGTCTCCTGGCATCGAAGAATGGGACACATAAATCCATGGAAGATGAATCACTTGATACAGAATGATCTAGTGAATGGAGTGAATGTCAAGAACTTCCAGCTTCTGGATATTTGCATAGCTTGTGCGAAAGGTAAACAGACCAAGAAGTCTCACAAGGCAAAAAAAGTTAATTCCATTGACATGCCTCTCGAGCTTCTACACATGGATCTGTTTGGTCCGTTAGCACTAAAAGTGTTCCTGGTGATTTGTACTGCTATGTAGTTATGGATGATTACTCAAGATTTTCTTGGGTGATGTTTCTAAAATTCAAATCAGAGACCTTTGAATCATTCAAACAGCCGGTAACTACTTTGGAATCATTCTACAAGCAGAAAGTTAGACAGATTCGATCAGAAAACAACACAGAGTTCAAGATCCAGTAGATGGAGGTGTTTTGTAAAGAAAAAGGATTGTACATCAATTTACGTCTGCATACACCCCACAAATGAATGGAGTTGCTGAGTGAAAGAATCGGGGCTTGATAGAGATAGCAAGAACGATACTCGCTGACTCGAAACTGCCTATCCAATTTTGGAACGAGGCAGTGGCTAATGCATGTTACACCCTCAATCGAGTCTTGGTGGTCAAACGTCATGGTAAAACATGTTATGAGTTGCTCCAACGACGTAAACCTAACCTGGAGTGTCTCGAACCATTTGGTGCACCATGTACACTGCTAAAGAAAACTTAGTCTGGGAAGTTTAGTGAGAAGGCTGAAGAAGGGGTCTTTCTCGGCTACAATATACAGGACACGAGAGTTTATAAAAGCTCAACGGGTCAGGTAGAAGTGTGGTGCAACGTTGATGTTCAGAGATACACCACCCACCTTGCTAGAAAGGGACCTTCATTCTTCTTCGAATATGATGGATTCTTTAAGTCCTTCAACATACCTATCTCCCTTCCTGATGTTGAGTTAACGGCCAGAATGATGTCCGATGTCCTAGACACACCGCCACTAGATTTGACAGCATCAACTACACAAGGTGAATTTTATAATCCTTTAGAGGGAGCACTTGATGTAAGCGATTCCTCCTCCTCTAATGAAGAAGTGGAGACTGAACAGATGGACCAGGGGGAACAGGTTCCTACCAATGAAAGTACACAAGCATCAAATCTTGATGCCTCTAACATTTCAAAACCTCATACTCCAACAGCTACAGATCCTGAACCTGAGTTTAACAATCTGGATAATGAGGTGTCTGTTCCAAAAACTCCCAGATCTTGGCTAAATGTTTATCATCCCTTGGACAATGTCATTGGGGATGTTAGATCGGGAGTATAGACTAGAAATCAGCTATACACAACTGATTATGCCTCAGTAATGGAAAAGGGATACCTTCATGATGGAGCATATCGATGTTTTGTGTCTCAATTTGAGCCAAAAAATGTGAGTGAAGCGTTAAACGATAAGGCATGGGTCAATGCAATGCAGGAAGAACTCCTACAGTTCAAGAAATTAGGAGTGTGGATCCTTGTGGAAAAACAAAAAGGTGCTAAGGTGATTGGCACTAAATGGGTATTGAAATGCAAGAAAGATAACCAAGGGATGATAATCATGAATAAGGCCCGACTTGTAGTTCAAGGATTTCGACAAGTCGAAGGCATAGATTACAATGAAGTGTTTGCACCAGTGGCAAGGATGGAAGCAATACGTATATTTCAAGCTTATGCATCCTACATGAAGATCAAAGTCTATCAACTAGATGTCAAGAGTGCGTTCCTTCATGGTGAAATCCATGAGACAGTGTATGTCAGTCACCTGAAGGATTTGAGGATCCTTATCATCAAGACAGAGTTTACAAGATTGATAAGGCTATCTACAGGCTCCATCAAGCCTCGAGAGCATGGTATGAGAAACTCTCAACTCATCTTGTGAAATACAGTTTTCGTAGAGGAGTTATTGACTGCACATTGTTTATCAAAGAAAAAGATGGTGACTCACTGCTGGTATAGATTATGTTGATGACATCATCTTTGGTTCCAAAAACGAAGAGTTATGTAAAGAATTTGAAACTGTAATGAAAGCAAAATTTGAGATGAGTGCCATGGGGGGAGATGAAGTTTTTTCTCGGGTTAAAGGTGGATCAGACACCAAAGGGAATATTCTTACATCAAATTAGGCGATATACTCAGTTAGTTCGATATGGAGAATGTTTCCGCAGCTGGAACTCCACTTGCTACAAACCATGACGTGGCACCCAACGAAAATGGTGATCTGGTTGATGCCACTATGTACAGAGGAATGATGGCTCTCTTATGTACCTCACAGCCTCACGACCTGATATCATGTACGTGACGTGTCTCTGTTCCAGATATCATGCGAAACCAAAATTCAACCATCTCATAGGCATCAAAAGGATTTTTCATTATCTGAAGGGTACTCCAACACTCGTGTAGAAAATATGCATAGAGGCTGAAGCAACCAAAGTCTTTCTGCATGCATGCTGCACAAGTACTTAAGAAGAATGCTTGAGAAGTTTCACGCATGCAAGAGAAATATTCTGTGTGAAATCTTCCGAGCCAAGGCCAATATCTTCCGAAGCCAAAGATGAAGTCTTCCGAAACTTTAGAGACAAAGTCTTCCGAAGCCTCAACTCTTGAAGACAGATTTTATCCGAAGGCTTTTAGTAACATGCTTTATCTGATGTACTATTCCATAAAGCTTGACACCTTTCCGTTGCATCTCTGTAAACTCACCAACTTACATGAGTGGTGAAAAGGTCCACGCTTTTGGTAACTGTACCTAAGGTCTTGAGTTTGTAACTTTCTACTTCACGTACACTATCCTTTTTGTAATAGATAAGGATATGAGCTACGACATGTAATAGTCACAAAGTCAAAAAGTAAATCTGCCTTTTTGATTCTACAATTGATTTTGTTTTGAGTATAGTCGATTGTATCCAGCTGGCTTTCATAGTATGGCTGGCTGTAGGATGTGGTATAAGTGTCTCATGTTCTTGTATCTTTCACATATGCTTTGTAACACTTGTAATAGAACATAGAGAAAGCAATATACTTCATTCTTTAAAATCATATACTTGTGCTCTTGTGTTCTGTCTCTTACATTACTTGTGTTCTTAGTATCTTACTTGTGGTTAATCTAGTTCATTGTTTGATTAAGTTCTGGTTAATCTCCTCTTTGTGTTGTTGTGTTGTAAGTGATCCCCTTCACCGGTCCTGCATTTGGTATCAGAGCTATCTAGGCTCTTGATATAAGATCACACCATCTTAAGATCCCTCACACACACAAATACTAAACTTTTCAAATGGCAGCCATTTCCAAGACTGATATGGAAACTGGAACCATGAACAAGTTCCCACTGATCACTCTTGATGACTTTGATACCTGGTGCCTGAGAATGGAAGGTTTCATCAGGTCTCTAGACTCAAGAATGTGGGAGTCTGTTGAGAATGGACCTTACATACCTAGCACCCCCTCTGCGACTGGTGCTGGTATGATCCCCAAGGCTGTGGCAAACTACTCTGAAGAAGAAAGGAAGAGAGTAGAGATGGATAGAAAAGCCATAACAGCCCTTCAGACTGCTCTTCCAAACTCTGTATACAGAGGTTTCAAGAAGTGCAAAACAGCCAAGTAGCTGTGGGATGCACTGAAACTGATGTATGAGGGCTCTTTTGAAGCCAAAGAGAACAAGATGGATCTCCTGAAGCAGCTATTTGAAAACTTCACCTTGAAAGTAGTTGAAACCATGACTCAGTAATAGTTTGAGTATGTTGAGATTGTGGATACCCTTGTGGATGGAGGAGTTCCTCTTAAGAACAGGGACATTGAAAGGAAGTTCATGTCCTAACTTCCTAGGCATTGGACACACTACTATGTGGTGATCAAGAGGATTGAGAATCTAAAAACTCTTACTGTGATAGAGTTATATGGGATTCTTAGTGGCTACCAGATGGAGATGAATATGCTAGGTTCATCTGGCAACTCCAACAATCAAATGGGTTCAGCCATGCATGTGGTTGAAAGGGATAGCACAGAACCCCAATGTCATCTCCTATGCTCTGACAACTCATCTAAGAGTCCTTTCATCACCTTCCCAGAGACACCAAGGGAGAACTACACCCAAGGAAGCCCATTCCAAGAGACAAGTTCTCCTCAAGCATTTATGTCTTCTGATGAAAGTTGTGGCGGCTTTCTATTCACCCTTGAAGACCTGGACTGTATTCATCCAAATGATCTAGAGTACATGGAGATGGTCCAACAAATGGCTCTTCTCACTCACAGAGCCAAGATGTTCTACAAGTGGACTGGAAGGAAGTTTCCAAGCAATGCATCTAGTGGAAAGTTTGGCCTGGACAAAGGCAAAGTCATGTGTTACAACTGTAACTTGATGGGCCACTTTGCTAGGGAGTGTAAGGCACCTAGAACAAATGGTGGCCAAACACAGTCCAGACCCAACTACACTAACAAAGCTCCCCAGAATGAGAAGCCAAATTAGCAGGCTACTGTTGCTGTTGAAGGAGGAAGCTTTGACTGGAGCTTTGAGGTAGAAGATGCTTCTCCAAACCAAGCACTGATGGCAGATCATGAAGAAGCCAAGGTATTGAAACATATCTGTACCCCTGAATGCATTGCTAAAGTAAATAGATACAGGTCCTATAACTTAGAGATGAGATCTGATCTTGAGTCCTTCACATTTTAAAAGCTGATTTTAGAAAGTCTGAAAATGATTATAAACTAAAGATAGAGGACTTAGAGAAAACAATTTCAGTTCTAAAACATGAGCATACAAATTTTAGGACTCAAATCAAGGATCTCATAACCAAGCTGACTGAGTGCTAGGCTGAGCTTGTGATCAACAAAGCCAGGGCAGACAAGTGTGTTCTTGAAGAAGAGACCTTCAAGAACATGATATCCTCATCCATGTACAACAAAGTGTGCTATCAAAACAAGCAGGGACTATGATCAAATAAGATAGCTCCTCCACACATAATTTTGTCTGTAAGATCACCTAGGTGTGGAACTTATGAAGATGAGCTTTCTTTAATAGATACTTTGAGTGAAGAGGATGAAGAAGTGATAGTGAAGAATTCCTCTGAGAATAGTGAAGAGGAGGATTCTAAGAAGGGCCACTATCATTCTAAGGAGAAGAAAAAGACTGTGATGACCAAGTCAATGATGAAAAACTTGATCATAAAGAACAAGAAGAAAAGAAAGGAAGGCTCAAGAGATCAAGGCTACTTTTGACTCCAAGCGGAAACAAGTGTTTATCTCTGTAGGTTTTAAGTAGTAAAGACTGAAGACATCAATCTAAACTCTTCTGCTAAGAGTTCTGGTTCTTGTTCAAATCATCTTATTACCAAGAAGAAGACTGATCTGCTGTGTACCACTGCTGCACAGCCTGGACCATCAAACTCCAAGAATAGTTCCTAGCCTAAAAGGACTATCTTAGCATCTGCAAAGATAAAGGTGGAGAAGGGATGTGACCAAAGTCAGTCTTGTTCCCGGTAGAAGGCTCTTGGGAAGAAGAAAATGGAGTGTGTGATGTGTGAAAGTACTAATCATCTAGCTAAGGATTGTCCACACAATCCTAAAGGTACTCTTCAAATGACCGAAAGAAAGACTTCCAAGAGTCCCAAGAAGATTCAAGCTTTGGAAGTAAATCTGTTTCCTTCGAAAGCTCTAAATCTAAGAAGAAGGCAAGTGGAAAATTTCCTTCGGAAGAAAAGTTGGTCTCGAAAGGAAGGAGTACTTCCGAAGCACTAAGGTCTGCTGCAGTGTCGGCAGGATCTTCCAAAGGCTCAGTCATCAAAACTTCCGAAGTACCAAAAGCTTCTGAAGTATTGAAGGTCAAGTCCAAGACTCCAATGGTGGTGTGAAAGTCTAAGAAAGACCAAGTGACTGACAACTCTCCATCAACAACAGCTCAAGATCCTCCTAGCACAACCATAAGATCTATTATTGTTGCATTAACTTCTGTTTCTCTTAATGAGCCCAAGACAAGTAAGGCTTGGGTTTCCAAATGTAACTAATCATTTTCTTCATGCAGGGATAGTTGAAGACAAACAAAAATGTCTGGATCATTGACAATGGCTATTCCAGGCACATGATAGGCAATAGGTCATAACTCCAAAACTTTGAAAGGATTGATGGAGGGCCAGTTGCTTTGGAGGAGATGAAGGTGGTTACATTTCAGGAAGGGGCAAGGTCACAAATGGTAAGCTCAGCATTGAAAAGGTAAACTTTGTCAAAGAGCTTGGGTATAATCTTTTGAGTGTATCCCGATTTTGTGATCAGTGTCATAACATGCTCTTTACTGAGCATGAGTAATTGTTCTCAAGCCTGGGGTGGTCATTCCTCATGAGCATATTCTGCTTTGAGCCCCTAGGAAAGGGAACATGTACAAGATGGATTTGCAAGAAACATCTCCCTCTAAAGAAGTTTCATGCTTTCTGTCTAAAGCCAGTAGTGATGAATCTTTCCTATGGCATTAAAGAATTTACCATGTAAACTTTAAAAACATGAATAAACTGATTAAGAATGATTGGGTAACTAGAATGCCAAAGAAAGAGTTTACAAGTGATGACCATTGTGTTGCATGCCTGAAAGGGAAGCAACATAAGGTATCTCACAAGCTAAGGAAAGGAACTCCATCACTACACCCCTACATTTGTTACATATGGATCTCTTTGGCCCCATAAGTATAATGAGTTTAGGAAGGACCTCTTAATGTTTAGTGATCACAGATGACTTTACAAGATTCACTGGGTTTTCTTACTTAGAACTAAGGATGAAACTCTTAAGATTCTAAAAAGTTTTATCTTGAAAATTAAGAATCAATCTAATCACAAGGTCAAAATCATAAGATGTGATCAAGGAACTGAATTCAGAACCTAATCCTTGATGCATTCTTTGATGAAAAAGGTATTTCAAGACAATACAGTGCTCCAAGGACTCCTCAGTAAAATGGTGTTGCTGAGAGGAGAAACAAGACACTGATTGAAGCTACAAGAACCATGCTGTCTGACTCTAAGCTGCCCATCACCTCTGGGCAGAGGCAGTCAACATTGCCTGCTATGTATAGAACAATGTTTTAGCAGTTAAGACTCATGGCAAGACTCCTTATGAACTTTGGCACAAGATGAAACCTTTCATTGGTTTTCTTAGGTCATTTGGTTGTCCTTGCACCATCTTGAATACCAAGGATCAAATTGCCAAATTTGCTGGGAAATCAGATGATGGACGCTTCATTGGATACTCTTCTCAAGCTAAGGCTTATAGAGTATACAATCTTAGAACTAGAATTGTTGAGGAGTAAGCCAATGTGACTTTTTAATGAACATACATCCTGTGTGACTGGTTCTGGTCCTGATTGGCTATTTGATCTTAATTTAGTTACCAACTGTTTTAACAAATCATATCAGACTGTTTCAGGATCTATGGAAAATTTAAATACAGGTGATCTTGATCCAAGATTGAGCTGTATAGACCTTCAAGTCATACATCTTTAGCTCCAGTTGGAACTATTTCTGCAAATGAGGTTTCTATCAGCACCACAATGATAAACTCAGCTGATACATCTGGTAAGCCTTCAAATTCCAGCTCAGAGGCTCCACAACCAGATAAGGATGCTTCAATTGCAGCAGACAATGATGGTAGTGGTGAAAGTGATCAAGACTTTCTTGATGCTGATAACCACTCCATAGATGACAACATTAATGATGTCACACACTCCCTGGATCAAGTCTCTCTTGATAAGTGTGCTGATGTGGTGGGTGAAACTTCTATGCCAAATCTAAATTTCTCTAATTTAGATATTTCTCAGCAACTTGCTGTGATCCATCAGCTAAGGATCCACAAGTCCCATCCTACCACAAACATCATTGGAGATGTTATTAGAGGGGTAAGAACAAGAGGAGAAACCCATGAAGCAAAATTTTGTCTTCACTCTTGTTTCTTATCCCAGATAGAGCCAAAGAAAGTTGATAAGGCTCTGAAGGATGATAGTTGGGTTGAAGCTATGCAAGAGGAGCTACTTCAATTCAAAAGGCAGAAAGTTTGGAACCTTTGTCCTCTTCCTTATGGAAGACTACCATTCGAACCAAATGGGTGTTTAGAAACACGAAGGATGATAGAGGCATTATAATCAAGAAAAAACCTAGACTAGTTGTTGAGGGTACACACAAGAAGAAGGAATTGACTACACTGATGTCTTTGCTCCTGTAGCATGACCGGAAGCTATTAGGATATTCCTCGCATTTGCTGCATCCAAGAACTTCAAGGTCTTCAACTTGATGTGAAGTGTGCTTTTCTTTATGGAGTGATTGATGAGGAGGTGTATGTCAACAAACCCTGGTTTTGTAGATCATAATCATCCTGATTATGTTTGCAAGCTTGACAAAGCTCTTTATGGGCTGCATCAGGCACTCAGGAAATGGTATGAGACACTATCTGAGTATCTTTGCAAACATGGATACAGGAGAGTTATTATAGATGGAACTCTCTTCATCAAAGGATAGGGAATTGACATATTGCTAGTTCAAGTATATGTGGATGACATCATCTTTGTTTCAACTAATCCAAGGCTTTGCAAATACTTTGAGAAGCTGATGAATGACAGATTTGAAATGAGTGCCATGGGGGAACTCAATTTCTTTCTAGGAATTCAAGTTAAGCAAGTTAAAGATGACATCTTCATTAGTCAGTCAAAGTATGTTCAGGACATTCTCAAGAGGTTCAACATGACTGATTATAAGATTGGTAAGACACCCATAGCTAGAAACCACTTCTTTAGACCTGATCTTGAAGGGGAGTGTGTAGATGAACACTTATACAGGGCTATGATTGGGTCTCTTATGTATCTTACAACTAGTAGGCCTGATATCACGTTTGCTAATTGTATTTGTGCAAGATATCAACCCAACCCTAAGATCTATAACCTTATCACTATCAAGACGATTCTAAGATACCTCAAAGGTGCTTCAACACTTGGTCTGTGGTATCCCAAGAATCCCGACTTCAATCTGTATGCATACACAGATAGTGATTATGGTGGTTGCAATATGACTGCAAAGTCTACATCTAGGGGATGTCAGTTTCTTGGTGGAAGGGTTGTCTCATGGCAATGCAAGAAATAATCCTGTGTCTCTACATCAACTGCTGAAGTTGAATACATTACTGTTGCAAGCTGCTGTGCTCAAGTGCTTTGGATTCAGAATCAGATGCTGGACTATGGGTTCAACATCAAGGAGACTCCCATTCACATAGACAACAATAGTGCTATCTCAATCATAGAGAACCCTATGCAGCACTAAAAGACCAAACACATCAATATCAAGTATCATTTAATAAGAGATAATTATGAAAACGGGTTAATTAAACTAGTCAAAGCTCACACATATGAACAACATGCTAATCTGTTTACAAAGGCTTTTAATGAACAGAGATTTAAATATGTTGTATTAGCTATTAGGATGATCAACTTTGAGTAGGTTTTTCTTAAAACTAATTCTTATTATTTCTTAAAACATGTGTGTCCTAAGTTGTCTAGTTCATCACTTTCATAAGCTCTTGTTTTTCTTTGGATGAAAATCCTTTTGAACACTTTCCTTAGATTTATGAAAATTTTGATCCTTCAGAAGTTATGTTTTTAACTTCGGAAGAAATTTATGCTTTAGAAACAAATAACTGCCACATATTTTACCTTCTGAAGAAATTTCTAAAATATCTTCCGAAGCTTAAATTTTTCTTTGGCACTTATATGTTTTCAAAGGCCTTTTTCTTCCAAAGGAAAATTAACTCTCAGAAGCTTTGTTCTTCTGTGTACAAAGCATTCAAATCTTAATTTCTCTTCCGAAGCAAAATTTTCAAAACTCTTAGGAAATTCTTTGCAAGTCATTTTAGCTTCGGAAGCTTTTTCATTAAAACTTCCGAAGATAATTTACCTTCGGAAGCTTTTTGACTTCCAAGAAAACTACTTTTTGAGCAAAATTAAACTACTTTTTTAGAGGTGGGACTGACATCCGGATTTCAAAGTTATCCTCTTTCGTTAAACTTTGTCTGAAATACTTTTCAAACATAAACCCAACGGTTTCCCCCTCTTTCTATCATCTGCTTTTTCCTCCAAACCTAAAACCCCAAATATCTCTCTAAAATTTCTTTCTTCTGTTTTTGTTCATCCTTAAGCTACCTCACAATGGCCAACCCCACTCATAGAAATGATCCAAAGTTTACCATGCAGCTCCACAGACAACACAATCAGGTTGCTCTGTTAAGCTCTGAGAAAGATCCTCATTTCTCAAAGGTTTGTTGCTTCTTAGCCTTGACTAACTACTTCACCTCCCTAACCATTGATCCTCCACTCTATCAGGATCATCTGCTTGAATTCTGGAAGACCTGCCAAGAGGTCATAAAGGATGGGGAGAAGGCACTGTCTGTCATAGTGCAGGGAGAACAGTCTTCATCACTCCAGCCATCATCAACATGCATCTTCAGCTGGATGATGAAGAAGGTGAGGTGTTCTTCCCAAAGGAAGCTATTAATCATTATTTTGAGTAGATGGGGTATGAGGGAGATTACTCTGTCAAGACCTTCAGGAAAGGGAAGGTCTCATCCAAGTGGAGATTCCGGCTCCATGTGGTTATCCATAGCTTATCAAACAAGCATGGTGGATGGGACCAGATTCCTAAGGATCTCTCCTTCATTATCCATGGAATGATTTAGGGGGTCAAGTTCAGGTATTCTCAATTTGTTTATGAAAATTTACTTGCCAACTTAGACTCCTTAGAATATTACATGTTTCCTAGATATGTCCAGTACACTCTTTACTGTGAACTGAGCTCACAGTTAAGGGAAATAGGTAACATTCTTAAAATGGGACAAATGAAGACCGACATCTTTAAAATACCGAGAAAGCCCACTATTGACTTCTCTAGGGTAAAACAACCCTAGTCCCAAAAATGTAAGTGATCATTGCTCAAGGTGACAACCTAGCAACACCAGCTAGAGTTGAACCCACACCTGCTACATCCCAACCACCTACACAGCCACAAATCACCATCGCCTACCAGTGAAAATCCAAAGGAACCCCTACTCAGACGACTCAGTCTGTGGAGGCCCCCATACACTCACCCATACATGAGGAAGTGGAAACTAGAGCTCCCAGTTCTCCTGAGGAGCAGACCACTCCCATCTCTTCAAGGATCAGTACTGAGGTTCCTCATGCTCATCCTGAGGAGCTCATAAGCCAAACTGCCTTAAGCCATCACTCTGGGTCTCAACACTCAAGTGATCAACCTTCAGGGAAAGTTACCTTCCCCAGCATTTAGATCTCAACCAACCAATCCCCAACCTTGACTTCTATACTAATGATGATTTAGGTTTCAGTGGGCACCTTGATTCTCTCTTCTTTTCCCCTACTCAAAGAGAGATGAGTGCTCCTGAGTCTCCTACTTCTAGCCCACATTAGTCACCTACAACTGAGGTGAACACTTCTGAACCTGTTCAGGATGTCCATATGGAAGAGGCTCTTACTTTTGAAAGTGGTTACATCATTAAGACTCAACCATGGCAACTCAGCCCACTGACATCTCAACTAAGATTGCCAATGAGCAGAGGAAATCGAGCAGCTAAGAACATGAAGCTGGTGGTGAGAGTGAAGACTTTGGTCCAATCATCTCATCCCCCAATGATTCTTCTCATGTAGATGAGGGGAATTTAAGACTAAAGGTGCAAAAACTGTCTAAAACATGCACCTCTTTAGTCTCCAAGGTTAGTCACCTTGAATCTCAAGTGACTACCTTACAGAACAGGGTCAATGATCAGCAACTTGAGATATCAAATCTTAAGGAACAACTACCTGGGAGACCTTTAAGAGGACCTCAACCAGGAACACAAGAACCTGTGGAGGTGGTTGACCTAACTCCTAGCTCACCTATGCAAGTTGGTGATGCTACCCAAAAAGGGGGAGTAAGTTATCACTACCACAGAACCTGGGAGTTCCTCAGGGAGTATGGACATTAAGGACTCACCAATGTCACTTGTAATTGTGCCTACTCAACAACTTCCTCAAGTTCATATTGATATGGACTCAATAGACTCCCTAATACAGAGTCTGTTTGTGGAAGGATACCAAGGGCTATGTCATCTCCACCATCTTCCAATCATATTATTGGGTGGAGGTATGACAGCAACAGGAGAGCCCTAATCATCATGAATGTTTAAGGACAACAAGGGATCTTTAATTTTCAGACCTTGAACTATTATGATAGTCTGGATTTAGTCAACATGCCACTTGTCAATCCAAGCCAATCAAGACAAGCTGAGAAGTTGGCCCAATGATTCCAAGACAGGATCACTACAGAGTTCAGCCTAAGAAGAAGACTGTGGGAATCAGGCGATGTCATCGGTCAACTAGATATTGAGGCTGACCCTAAGATTAGCTTCATAGGGGAAACCATGACTGAAGGCCTAGTGACATAACCTGAGAGCCCAGTCTTATCACCAACAACTGCTACAGAGATCAATGCCCTTTTTGAGACACCTGTTGGTGAAGGTGCTTCTCAACCTCCCTCTGGCCAGAGCTTAGAAGCTGCATCAAGCATGAAGGCCAAAGCTCTCTCCACCCTGAGTCACATAGGTCTGTGAGTGACAAAGGAAAAGAAAAATGACATCTGAGGAGATTGAGGAGGAGAAGAGAGAGAGGAAAAGGAAGCTGAGTTGAGAAGGTTCCTCTTCTGGGTCTACTAGACTCATGGAGAGTCTAAACAGGGTTGCCCCTAGACCAGATACTTAGAATAATGAGTTAAGGGCAGTCAGGATAAACTATTTGCAGACAAGGAACTATGACATAGACAATGTCATTTCTCTCCCCTTAGAGGAGTTAAATGAACTGGTGACCTGGAAAGGTCAAGGGAGAAGAAGGAGGTAGAAGATGTAGAGCTTTTAGTACAAATCAAAGAAGATAGAAGAAAGAAAAGATTGTACATGCATGTGCCTACCCTCTCCCTAGTTCAAGAAAGCCCTGCATATGAGGATGTGGTTCAACAAGCACCTCAGGTGGATAAAGAAGAAGAAAGGATCAAGATGATCAACTACCTGAGTGCCACATGCCTCTATCAGGCAGAAGCACTTCTTCCCTTGTCTTATGACTATGTTGAGTTTGAGTATCTCAAACAACTTGAACTTAAGATAGTCTGAGAAAGAAAGACAACTAAAAGAAAGTTGAGGGAAGAAGCTGCTAAGTCAAGAGCCATCATCCACAAAAGCATGAAGAAATCTGCTGACCGGCAAAGAATGATGAGCTTCTTGAAGCTGTATAGATTCTCTGGAAGGAGACTTCGCCCCATGTCTCTATCCACTATGGATGTGCATATCAGGGTGATCAAGTAGAATCTCAAAAGTGGAAAGCTGGTTGACTTACATTCCCCTCCAAGTCAAGTCTCAGTTGAAGTGGAGGTTATGGTTAAACAACCAGAGACATCACAACCTGGACCTCCTGCTGAATCTCAACTCTTGAAGACAGATTTCTTCCAAAGACTTTTAGTTACATGCTTTATCTGATGTACTATTCATAAAGTTGGACACCTTTCAGCTGCATCTCTGTAAAGTCATCAACTTACATGAGTTGGTGAAAAGGTCCATGCTTTTGGTAACTGTATATTGAGGTCTTGTGTTTGTAATTTTCTACTTCATCTAGTTTATCCTTTTTGTAATAGATAAGGATACGAGCTATGGCATGTCATAGTCATAAATTCAAAAAGGCAATCTGCCTTTTTGACTCTACAATTGATTTTGTTTTGAGTCTAGTCAATTGTATCTAGTTGGCTTTCATAGTATGCCAGCTGTAGGATGTAGTATAAGTATCTCATGTTCTTGTATCTTTCACATATGCTTTGTAACACTTGTAATAGAACGTAGAGAAAGCAATATATTGTATTCTTCAAAACCATATACTTGTGTTCTGTCTCATACATTACTTGTGTTCTTAGTATCTTACTTGTGGTTAACCCAGTTCATTGTTTGATTAAGTTTTGGTTAATCTCCTCTTTGTATTGTTGTGTTGTAAGTGACCCCCCTTCACCGGTCCTGCAACTCCGGTTGTGGTATCCTCATGACGATGACTTTGAGCTTACAGCGTATAGTGACTCGGATTATGGCGGTTGCAAAATGAATTACAAGTCTACATCAGCAGGATGTCAATTCTTTGGTAGATAGTTAGTCACCTGGCAGTGTAAGAAGCAGACCTCCGTTGCTCTGTCAACATGTGAAGCTGAATATGTTGCTGCGGCAAAATGTTGTTCACAAATCATCTGGATTCAACAGCAAATGCGCAACTATGGTTTGCAATTTTCTGACACTCCTATTTTTGTTGATAATTCTACTCTTATAGCCATAACAAAAAATTTGGTCCAACATCCTAAAACTAAACACATCGGTATTAAATATCACTTTATTCGTGATTGTTTTGAAAAGCATTTAATTGATGTGGTTAAAATTAATACGGACTTTCAATGCACCGACCTTTACACAAAAACATTTGATAAACCGAGGTTTTCTATATCTGTTAGAGGTCAATAACGTGAAAATGAAATGTGAAGTGATTCTAGAAGATGAATGTTTGTAGTCCGACTAGTATAGTTAATTTTCTTTTATTTTATTCTATTTTACTTATTTTTCTGTCTATGAAAAATCCAAAAACACAAAAAATATTTTCGGTTTTAGAATTTTAGGTGGAGAATAGGTGAAATTAGTATTAAATTAGTGTAGTATTTAAATACTTAAAAAACGAGGGAGGAGGACAGCTTAGCGAAAAGGAATGAAATTAAATCTGTGATTCTGATTCAATGTTTATGGAAAATGATAGTACATAGAGAACATATTGTTTGGGACTTTAAAAGATTTTAAATGATTAAGATGCAAAATTCAAAGTATACGTCTATGAAGTCTAAGCAAAATAAAAGGAAAAATAATAGTAAAACTAGTATGCTACTGAGGTAACATAGAGAAAGTAGACCTAGAGGTTGCTAGTTCATTATATGATGTGTCAGTAGATTCAACACAATAGATGAGTAGACCTCATTGGTGGTTTAAAATTCAAACTAAGTTGTTCAACTTGCTATGCATTCCCATCTTATCCCTGATTAACACAATCAACGCAGTTCCAATAAGGGGCGAAGAGCAAAATAAACTCCACAAATGTGTGCGGACGACCATAAAAATGAGCAAAGCACATGGAAAATGCTAAATGCAATCAAGCTAATAACTTATGTTGTTGGTGTGTTATGTGCAAAAGAAAAACAAATCTCTAACAAGAAGATAGGTTGTGTGCCTCGCTGTGCGGTGTCACTGACCTAAGGATAAGCATAACCTAAATATTCTAGAATTCATTGTTGGTTGTGCCTCTCTACTATGCGATGGCACTGACCTGAGGCTTGGCATCTCTTTAAAAGCTCTTAGAATAGCCTCTTCTTAAAATATACCCGTTGACCGCTCAAAAATCTCCCGAGGAATGTTGATTACCATATAAGTGTGAGATCTACAAATGCTTGTTGAAATAATTAAACTGTAACTCATCACCAATGTGTGTCAAAACTCTGTGTATGGATTTAAGAGGACAAGTATACTGACAATCATCATGAGCCACAGTCCTTGAATGTTAAAATCATTGTGTGCATCTTATAGCGCTAGTATGATTTCCTAAAATTGCTATTGACTCTCGGTCAAAATAAGAATCTAGCATCAAAATGGTTTATTAAAATGTCCCAATTGATTTTGATATACCTGTATGATTCCATAATGAATCGTACCATAAATGATAAAATAAACTTGAAGTTGTGCTATCCAGGAAGTAAAATCAGTTAGAAGTACTCTAATAGGTTTAAATCCATCTCCAATCAAAAATAAAAAAATGTATCTTGTTTCATTTTTAAACTTGAAGTTGCTTTATTTAACTTTTAGTTAATTTTTAGGTAAAAGTGCACTATGCATCTACATTTTATCTGTGAATCACTCACTAAAAGGGGTCACGTCTGAAGTGACCAATTGGGTTTTTTAAATTAAAAGGATCACGTCTGAGGTGATCAAACAGTTTTTCAAATTAAAAAGGTCATGACTAAGATGATCATCGGTCCTAACGTCTTATCAATAGTTACAAGTGTATGTTTGAAAGTGTACAAGGTCAAACTCATAAGTATGGACCAATCGCATGATTGGACCATAAGTATGGCCAATCGCACGACGAGACCATATGTATGGACCAGTCGCATGATTGGATCACAAGTATGAGCCAATCGCATGATTGAACCATACGTATAAGTCAGTCGCACGACTGAACCCCAATCGGACAAATGAATTATGCGAATGGGTCCAGTCGCACGACTGAATGTTAACTTAGTATAAATAGCGGGGAGTCGGTCTCATGTTCTCATCACCCCTCAATCGCCCTTAGTCGCCCGAAAGCACCGAGACTCTGCCCAAATTTTATTTGACTGATTTAGTATCTTGATAGTGGTTCTAACGATTACTTTTTGCATATACAGGTAATGTGAGACCAAAAATCGACTTCAATGTCCCGTGTAATCAAGCCCTAATGACTGAAATCATTCAAAACAAGAACTTAGACAAACTCTTCAAAATAAACCACTTAAATGGAGATAATCATTGATTTAAAGAACATTAGGTGTTATTTTGAGTGTTTGCAAGTCTAATGAGCCAATACACAACGTTTAACATCAAGTTTTGACCAAGAATAGGATTTAAAGTGTCGAACAGAGGGTTGTACGAATGGACGTGCTGATGAACTTCAATCGCACGATTGAGCGGGGCGTATGACTCAATCGCACGAATGAACCAGGCGTATGAGTTTAGTTGCACGATTGACTCAACTGCATGGTCTAACACACGACTAAGTTTAGTCGCAAGTTCAATGGGACGATTGAACTCAGCCGCATGGGATTATCGCATGACTGAACTCAGTCGTATGGTTCAATCGCACGATTGAACCAGACTGATCTCATAACAATTTAATTTCAACGGTCTTCTGTTATGGACAAATCTCATGTTTATGTGTCTTTTGTTACAAAAACATGGCAGACAGATGGACAATCAACACCAAGCACAACATCTGTGCTCACTTGGATGCCACCACTCGGAATGCTACTAAGTTTGTTAGGATTATTGCTTTTCGGAGGGGGTCGAGGATCTACAAAGCTATCTTTACTCCTTGCACACCCTACCGGTCACTACAGCAGGCCTTACGGGAAGGTGCTTTAGTTGACAGATCTGCTAAACCTTACTGTATACAGAGCACCATTATTGGCCAAGAGATTGAGGTTACTGCAACTAATCTAAGACGGGTATTGGATCTGGATGATGATGATGCCCATCCGACCAAGTTACATCCTCTAAGAGTAAGGGGTTGTTTTCACTGATGAAGTACACTGGGGACATCAACGCATGTGTGCTCAACAAAAGCAACCTGTGTCCCTAGTTCAAGTACCTGGCCTATGTCATTCTGAAGTGCATAGCATCAAGGAGAGGAGGATTTAATGATTTATCTAACCAAATCCAGAATGCATATGTTGCATTGGTGCTGAACCATCCTTTCAGCTTCTCCAACATGATATTCTCTTACTTGATAGAGCACCTTGAGGCCAAAGGCAAGGAAGGCTTCTACATGTATCCAAGGTTCTTGCAAATGATCATAGATGAGAAGCTACCTCTGCTACCTAAGGAGAAGGACGATGCAGTGATGTTAGAGGTGATGGACGAAACCACCCAGTGTAGGATGAAGGAGTACAGGGGAAGCAGGTGAAGCCCCCTGTCAGGAGATTGTTCGGGCACTTGGCCAGTGCTGATTATGTGGCACTTTCTCACAAGAAGTGGCGTCACGATGAGAGTGAATCAGATGTCAAGCCGATAGAGCTACCCACTAATGATTCAGATGACGATGACGACGACCATGGTGATGGTCAAGGCGGTGAGGCTCCTGGTGGATCCGAGCAGGCTCCAATCCACCTCGATTTTCAGGTAGATGAAGATGATGAGTCAGATGAGCAGCTCCTCGTGAGGACAGTTAGCAGCAGGGTTGTGGCCACCGAGAGAGGTAAAGCGGAAGTGGTGGATGCCAGGCTGGGTCAAAGGGTGGTGTTATAAATGACTTTGATCCCACTTACACCCTAGACCAGCCACTCGGCTCAGGGGGAACCTTTGTCTCCAAGGGCTCAAAGAAGAAAAGAATGGCCCAACCCTACGGAAGAAGACCAAGAGGCAGAGGATCACCCTAATCACTACTCCCACCACCACTACCACCACAACCACACCTCCTATCTCCACCCCCATAGCTACTACCACCAACACCACTCCACCCACTACTACACCTCCTATCACTACTACCTCCACCACTCCAACTCCTACCACTACTACCACCACCACTCCACCCACTACTACTATCTCTCATCCCACCACTAATACCATAGCCACTCCACCACAGCTCACACACATTCCACCTCCTATATACACCACACCTACCACCGCCACTCACCAAGCCGGTCTATCCACTCATACTCCATTCATCGCTGGATCCTCCCTGCCCCACATTAGGTTAGAGGAACAGCTGGCCAACCTCAATTGTAATGTTCTAAAGCTGATGGCTACTGATGAGCAAAGAGGTGCATAGCTCAACCAGCTGATGGAGGTGAATGAAGCTCAAGCTCAGCAGATCAAGGAGCTCAATGTGAAGAGTGACCTATATAAGAGAGCTCTAAGCCGAGCCCACCAAGCGCTTACAGGTCAAAATGAGATGGTGCTAGCATTGGTGAAGAGGATTAAGGAGCTGGAAAAGAAAAATAAGAAGATGATGCTAAAGCTGAAGGGGTCTAAGAGCGAGCCTCTAAAGATCAAGGATGGTGATGGTGTTGATGGTGATGATGGAGATGATGATGATGATGATCAGGAGGAAGATGATAGTGAAGAAGATGTCGAGGAGGGAGGACCGAGTTGAAGAGATCACAATGAGGATGATGATCAGGAAGGTGATGCGTCTACATCAACTGCTAATCCTTAGGTTCATGAGAGGCGAACAAAAAAAGAACCAAGATCAAGGAGCCTCATCCTCTGCCCCTCTAGCTGAGGAAATGACTGATCAAGACAAAAGTAAAGATTAGATGTCTTTGTATTTAAATACTTTTGTACTTGAATTATTTATTACATTAATGAAATTAAGTATCATCTATGGTTGTTTATGTTTGAATGCTTTGTATGACGACTTATTGTGTTGTGCTTAATGTCTAATCAAGCAAATAAAACTTCACAGACGGATGAATATGATGTTGCTCCCCTTCAGCAGATCAAGTCTTAATTCACTATGATTCTTGATTTGCAAGGGATCGTCAAAAGGTCAGTGAGCTACACTCCCGAAGAAGGAGAAATTATACATGATTAGACGGACGAGAAACTTGCTGAAGTGTTCAGATTGAATCCCGACGAGCTTGTCAAAGATGCCCTATAGGTAGATGTTATAAGTGATTATGAGCTGAAAGATGTTGATGAAATAGAGATAGAGGATGTCACTTCTGAACACTATCCAGAGTACACTGACCACGAGGGAAATATGATACCCAACTTGGGTGATAGTTTTGGTAGTGCTATATTTGAGAAGCTGGATGAGATGGAGAAGGAAAAGGAAAAGGATGAAAACCAAGCACAAGCCTTGGATGCAAATGTTGATATCAAGAAGGCTGAATATGCAGCTTGTTTTGTTGAAATAAGAGCCCAGCGTACGACTCCAAAGCAAAATGCCTACACCAAACTCTACAAAGTCAAGAAACATCAAAAGGTGTCGGGCAAAATTATTGCATGGGCCTATTATGATGACTTAAATGTATATGCCATAAAGAAAGAGAAGGGGATTAAGTACTTCAGATATCCATATGATCTGAAGAATCTTCCAAGTTTTGAGCTCAACCGACTAGCATGCTTGGATTTGCTATATGCTAATCCAAGGAAGATGTCAGGTTGGTTTGAAGCTGCATTGAAGAAAGAATACCACACTAGGTGGGTAAACTGCAGACCTCCACAACCGAAGATGTACATCCATAGGTCTGAAGTGGATCCTATATCTGGGAAGCCAAAAGTAGTGCTGAAGTGGAGTCCCACGCGCACGATATCAAAGATTCCCTTACGGGAAATGCCACAGGACTTCACTCCATATTTCAAATGGTGGTATTATGACTGGAGGACAGGAGAGGCGGTCATAGTTCTGAACAGAGAGGGAAAAATGGAAACTATTAGGGTATTTGACCCAATGTGGCTTACCAACTTGTCCGCTGAAGATGTCTATACTCTATACAAGGGCCACTGTTCTATGACACGCAAGATATTATACAAGCTCTCCAATTCTAAAATGTGATACGACTTTGTTTTGTGTTTGAAATACACGCAGGAGTCACAAGAGAGGAGAAGTACAAGAAGTTTGAAGAGCATATGAAGAATGTCAGATAATAGAGTAAACTAGGTCCAAGGGAGAGTTTGTTGATACATATGTCCCTAGTTTATGTGCTTAATGTAAAAGTCTGTCATGGCTTACATATATGTAATGAAAGGGTTCAATGAAATATAACATATGGCTAATGTTTATAATGTTTAATATTTCATAGTATTATTGTGTGTTAAAGTATAATGAACTTCCTATATAGGTTTGAGGTTGTTGTGCATGGTTCTTAGTCAATAATGATTAAGAAATGTGTTCAAACTTAGTCGTATGAGTCTTCATGCGAATGGACCATGCTTATGGACCATACGCATGAATACATCATGTTAATGGACCAGTCGCACGACTAAACCAGGAGACTGGACCAGTCGCACGATTGAGACATAAGATTGACTCAGTCGCACGACTGAACCTTCAGTCATGCGTATGGATCAATCGCATGATTCAGTCGCACGACTGTACCATACTAATGGTTCAGTCGTACGATTGGAAACCCATTACCTATAAATACCACCTAATTTGTGGAAAAATGAGACACTTGAAAGACTTGAGAAACACTTGATACTCTTACGAACCCTAGCCGTATTGAAGTCCAAGGAAGCCTGTCCAACTTCATATATCAATCCTGATCAATCTCTACTCATTCATAATGTTTAGTTTTCAATCTTATATTTCAGGATCGATGAAGGGCTTTCACTTACAACCCAACAACACAAAGAGGATATTAACTAAACTTAAACAAACAGTGAACTAGATTAACCACAATAAGACACTAAGAACATAAGTAATGTATGATACAGAACACAAGTATATGGTTTTCAAGAATTCAGTATCTTGCTTTCTCTATGTTCTATTACAAGTGTTACAAAGCATATCAATAAAGTTACAAGAACATGAGATACTTATACTACATCCTACTGTCAGCCATACTATGAAAGCCAGCTAGATACAATAGACTAGACCCAAAAAAATCAATTGTAGAGTCAAAAAGGTATATTTTTTGACTTTGTGACTATGACATGCCATAGCTCACATCCTTATCTATTACAAAAAGGATAAAGTACATGAAGTAGAAATTTTACAGACTCAAGACCTCAATGTATAGTTACCAAAAGCATGGACCTTTTCACCAACTCATGCAAGTTGGTGACTTTACAGAGATGCAACGGAAAGGTGTCCAGCTTTATGGAACAGTACATCAGATAAAACATGTTACTAAAATTCTTCGGAAGAAATCTATCTTTAAGAGTTGAGGCTTCGGAAGACGTTGTCTCTAAAGCTTTGGAAGACTTCATCTTTGGCTTCAGAAGATATGGTATTGGCTTTGGAAGAATTCACACTTAGAATATTTTTGTTTCCTGTGTGAAACTTCCGAAGTATTCTTCTTCAGTACTTGTGCAGCATGCATGCATAAAGTCTTTAGTTGCTTCAGCCTCTATGCATATTCTCTACAAACTCCCATAGGCTGATGCTACCAAAACCTTTGAAGATTTCAGATATCAACAGTCCTCATCAGGATGATAACCAACCCTTTCTTCATTAGATGATCAGGATCCTTCAGACTGTCGAAATGTCTTCTCATGTCAAAGAGATCACGCAGAGGCAACTGAAACATGTCTTGCCAAGTGTAGACATTCTCAATGCCATGATCTCTAATGACATGATCATAAGATAAGGGAAGAAGTGCTTCTTCCTAGTAGAGGCCTATGGCACTCAGGTAGTTGATCATCTTGATCCTTTCTTCTTCTCTATCTACCTAAGGTTCTTGTTGAACCATATCCTCTTGTGTAGGACTTTCTTGAACTGGGGAGATGGTAGGCACATGCTTGTACAATCTTTTCTTTCTTCTCCCTTCTTTGATTTGTACTAACAGCTGTGCATCTTCAGTCTCCTTCTTCTCCCTTGACCTTTCCAGGTCAACTAGTTCATTTAACTCTTCTAGGGGAGAGAGATGACATTGTTTATGTCATAGTTCCTTGTCTACAGATAGCTTATCCTGACTGCCCTTAACTCATCATTCTGAGTATCTGGTCTGGGGGCAACCCTGATAGTAGACTCCTTGAGTCTTGCAGACTTAGAAGATGAACTTTCTCCCCTCAGCTTCCTTTTCCTCTCTCTCTCTCCTTTTCCTCAATCTCCTCAGATGTCATCTTTCTTTTCCCTTTGTCACTCACAGACCTTTGTGACTCAGGGTGGAGAGAGCTTTGGCTTTCATTTCTTGATGCAGCTTTTGAGCTCTGGCCAGAGAGAGGTTGAGAAGCACCTTCACCAGCAGGTGTCTCAAAAACGGCATTGATCTCTGCAGCAGATGTTGGTGATAGGACTGGGCTCTCAGGTTCTGTCACTGGGCCTTCAGTCAAGGTTTCCCCTATGAAGGTAATCTTAGCGTCTGCCTCAACATCCAGTTGACCGATGACATTGCCTGATTCCCACAGTCTTCTTCTTAGGCTGAACTCTGCAGTGATCCTGTCTTGGATTCTTTGTGCCAACTTGTCAGCTTGTCTTTATTGGCTTGGATTGACAAGTGGCATGTTGACTAAATCCAAATTGTCATAAGAGTTCAATTTCTGAAAATTGAAGATCTCTTTCTGTCCTTGAACTTTTATGATGATTAGGGCTCTCTTATTGTTGTCATTCTTCCACCCAATGATGTGATTGGAAGATGATAGAGATGACATAAACCTTGGTATCCCATCCTCAAAGAGGCTCTCTATGAAAGAGTCTGTGTAATCCACATCAATGTGGACTTGAGGAGGTTGCTTAGAATGCACGTTGCAAGTGAAGATGGTGAGTCCTTGAGTGTAATCCACATCACTGAAACCTAGATTTTCATCCGTGTAGAAATCAAGGTTGGGGATTGGTTGGTTGAGATATAAAGGCTGGGGATGGTAACTGTCCCCTGAAGGTTGATCACTTGAGTGTTGAGACTCAAAGTGATGGCTTAAGGCAGTTTGGCTTATAAGCTCATCAGGCTGAGCATGAGGAACCTCAGCATTGATCCTTGAAGAGATGGGAGGGTCTACTCCTCAGGAGAAGTAGGAGCTCTAGTTTCCACTTCCTCCTGTATGGCTGAGTGTATGGTGGCCTCCACAGACTAAATAGTCTGAGCAGGGTTCCTTTGGATTTTCATTGGTAGGAGATGGTGATTTGTGGCTGTGTAGGTGGTTGGGATGTAGCAGGTGTGGGTTCAACTCTAGCTGGTGCTGCTAGGTTGTCACCTTGAGCAATGATCTCTAACATTTTTGGGACTAGGGTTGTTTCTACCCTAGAGAAGCCAATAGTGGGCTTTCTCAGTATTTTAAAGATGTCGGTCTTCATTTGTCCCATTTTAGAATGTTACCTATTTCCCTGAACTGTGACCCTAGTTCACAGTTAGAATGTACTGGACATATCTAGGAAACATGTAATATTCTAAGGAGTCTAAGTTGGCAAGTAAATTATCATAAACAAATTGAGAATACCTGAACTTGACCCCCTAAATCATTCCATGGATAATGAAGGAGAGATCCTCAGGAATTTGGTCCCATCCACCATGCTTGTTTGAAAAGTTGTGGATGACCACATGGAACAGGAATCTCCACTAGGATGAGACCTTCCCTTTCCTGAAGGTCCTAACAGAGTAATCTCCCTCATACCCCATTTGCTAAAAAGAATGATTGACAACTTCTTTGGGAAAGAACACCTTACCTTCTTCATCATTCGGCTGAAGATGCATGTTGATGATGGCCGGAGTGATGAAGACTGTTCTCCCCTGCACTGTGGCAGACAGTGCCTTCTCCCCATCCATTACAACCTCTTGGCAGGTCTTCAAAAATTCAATCAGATGATCCTCATAAAGTGGAGGATCAATGGTTAAGGAGGTAAAATAGTTGGACAAAGCTAAGAAACGGCAAACCTCTGAGAAATGAGGATCTTTCTCAGAGCTACCTCGTTGTGTTACTTGTGGAGCTGCATGGCAGAGTTCGGGTCATTTCTTTGGGGTTTGCCATTATGAGGTAGCTTAAGGATGAAGAAAGAAAGAAGAAAGAAATTTCAGAGAGAAATTCGGGGTTTTAGGTTTGGAGGAAGAAGTAGAAGATAGAAAGAGGGGGAAACCGTTGGGTTTATATGTGAAAAAGGATTTCAGATAAAGGTTAATGAAAAAGGATAAACTTTGAAATCTGTATGTCGGTCTGACCTCTGTAAAAGTAGTTTACTTTTGCTCAAAATGTAGTTTACTTGGAAATCAAAAAGCTTACGAAGGTAAATTATATTGGAAAGTTTTAATGAAAAAGATTCCGAAGGTAAAATGACTTCGGAAGAATTTCCTGAGAGTTTTGAAAGTTTGCTTTGGAAGAGAAATCAAGCCTTGAATGCTCTGTGCACAAAAGAACAAAGCTTCCGAGAGTTAATTTTGCTTCGGAGGAAGAAGGTCCTTGAAAACATATAAGTGTCTTAGACATCCATTTAAGCTTCGGAAGAAGCATCAGAAATCTCTTCCGAAGGTAAAATTTCTTAAATAGTTATTTGTTTGGAAGGCATGATTTTCTTTCGAAGTTAAAAACATAACTTCCGAAGGATCAAAATTTTCATAAATTTAAGGAAAGTCTTCAAAAAGATTTTCATCCAAAGAAAACAAGAGCTTATGAAAGTGATGAACTAGACAACTTAGGACACATATGCTTTAAGAAAGAATAAGAATTAGTTTTAAGAAAAACCTACTCAAAGTTGATCATCCCAATAGCTGATACAAGATATTTAAATCTCTGTTCATCAAAGGCCTTTGTGAACAGATCAGCATATTGTTCATCTGTGTGAACTTTGACTAGTTTAATTAATCCCTTTTCATAATTATCTCTTATTAGATGATACATGATATTGATGTGTTTGGTCCTTGAGTGCTGCACATGATTCTTTGTGATTGAGATAGCACTATTGTTGTCTATGTGAATGGGAGTCTTCTTGAAGTTGAATCCACAGTCCAGCATCTGATTCTCAATCCAAAGCACTTGAGCACAGCAGCTTGCAGAAGCAATGTATTCAGCTTCAACATTTAATGCAGAGACATAGGATGTTTCTTGCATTGCCATGAGACAACCCTTCCACCAAGAAATTGACATCCCTCAGATGTAGACTATGTAGTCATGTTGCAACCACCATAATCATGATTTGTGTAAGTATACAGATTGATGTCAGGATTCTTGGGATACCATAGACCAAGTGTTGAAGCACCTTTAAGGTATCTTAGAATCCTTTTGACATTGATAAGATGAGACATCTTAGTGTTGGCTTGATATCTTGCACAAATGTAGATGGAAAACATAATATCAGGCCTACTAGCAGTAAGATACATAAGAGACCCAATCATAGCCCTGCATAAGTGATCATTTACACACTCCCCCTTAAGATCAGGTCCAATGGAGTGGCTTCTGGCTATGGGTGTCTTAGCAATCTTACAGTCAGTCATGTTGAACCTCTGAGTATGTCTAGAACATACTTTGACTGACTAATGAAGATGCCATCTTCAAATTGCTTCACTTGAATTTCTAGAAAGAAATTGAGTTCCCCCATGGCACTCATTTCAAATCTGTTTTTCATCAGCTTCTCAAAGTCTTTGCAGAGCTTTGGATTAGTTGAACCAAATATGATGTCATCCACATATACTTGGACTAGCAATATGTCATTTCCATGTCCTTTGATGAAGAGAGTTCCATCTATAGTTCCTCTCCTTTATCCATGTTACAAAGATACTCAGATAGTATCTCATACCACTTCTTGGTCGCTTGAAGCAGCCCATAAAGAGCTTTGTCAAGCTTGCAGACATAATCAGGATGATTATGATCTACAAAACCAGGTGGCTGTTTGACATACACTCCTCATCAATCACTCCATAAAGAAAAGCACACTTCACATCAAGTTTAAAGACCTTGAAGTTCATTGATGCAACAAATGCAAGGATTATCCTAACAGCTTCCAGTCATGCTACAGGAGAAAAGACATCATTGTAGTCAATTCCTTCTTCTTCTGTGTACCCTTCAATAACTAGTCTAGCTTTGTTCTTGATGATAATGCCTCTATCATCCTTCTTGTTCCTAAACACCCATTTGGTTCCAATGGTAGTCTTCCCATAAGGAAGAGGACAAAGGTTCCAAACTTTCTGCCTTTTGAATTGAAGTAGCTCCTGTTGCATAGCTTCAACCCAACTACCATCCTTCAGAGGCTCATCAACTTTCTTTGGCTCTATCTGGGATAAGAAACAAGAGTGAAGAAAAACATTTGGCTCATGGGTTTGTCCTCTTGTTCTTACCCCTCTGACAACATCTCCAATGATGTTTGTGGTAGGATGGGACTTGTAGATCCTTCGCTAAGGGATCGCAACAAGTTGCTGAGAAAGATCTAAATTAGAAAAATTTAGATCTGGCATAGATGTTTCACCCACCACATCAGCACACTTATCAAGAGAGACTTGATCCAAGGAGTGTGTGACATCATTGATGTTGTCATCTATGGAGTGGTTATCAGCATCAAGAAAGTCTTGATCACTGTCACCACTACCATCATTGTCTTCTGCAACTGAAGCATTTTTATCTGGTTGTGGAGCCTCTGAGCTGGAATTTGAAGGCATACCAGATGTATCAGTCGAGTTAATCATTGTAGTGCTGATAGAAACCTCATTTGTAGAAGTAGTTCCAACTGGAGCTGAAGATGTGTTACTTGAAGGTCTTCTCAGCTAAAATCTTGAATTAGGATCACCTATGTATAGATTTTCTGCAGATCCTGAAACAGTCTCACAAGATTTGTTAAAACAGCTGGTAACTAAATCGATCAAAGAGCCAATCAGGACCAGAACCAACCACACAGGGTGTGTGTTCATTGAAAGTCACATTGGTGACTCCTCAACAATTCTAGTTCTGAGATTGTATACTCTGTAAGCCTTAGCTTGGGAAAAGTATCCAATGAAGTGTCCATCATCTGATTTCTCAATAAATTTGGCAATTTCATCCTTGGTATTCAAGATGGTGAAAGGACAACCAAATGACCTAATAAAACCAATGAAAGGTTTCCTCTTGTGCCAAAGTTCGCAAGGAGTCTTGCCATGAGTCTTAACTACTAAAACTCTATTCTGCACATAGCAGGTAGTGTTGACGGCCTCTACCCAGAAGGTGATGGGCAGCTTAGAGTTAGACAACATGGTTCTTGCAGCTTCAATCAGTGTCCTGTTTCTCCTCTCAGCAACACCATTCTGCTGAGGAGTCCTTGGAGCACTGTATTGTCTTGAAATACCCTTTTCATCATAGAATGCATCAAGGATTTGGTTCTTGAATTCAGTTCCTTGATCACATCTTATGATTTAGACCTTGTGATCAGATTGATTCTCAATCTTTAAGATGAAACTTTTGGAAATCTTAGGAGTCTCATCCTTAGTTCTAAGGAAGAAGACCCAAATGAATCTTGCAAAGTCATTTGTTATCACTAAACAGTAAGAGGTCCTTCCTAGACTCATTACACTGGTGGGGCCAAAGAGATCCATATGTAACAAGTGTAGGGGTGTAGTGATGGAGTTCATTTCCTTAGGCTTGTGAGATATGTTATGTTGCTTTGCTTTCAGGCATGCAACACAGTGGTCATCACTTGTAAACTCTTTCTTTGGCATTGTAGTTACCAAATCATTCTTAATCAGTTTATTCATGTTTTTAAAGTTTACATGGCACATTCTTTTATACCATAGGAAAGACTCATCACTATTGGCTTTAGAAAGAAAGCATGAAACTTCTCCAGAGGGAGATGTTTCTTGCAAATTCATCTTGTACATGTTCCCTTTCCTGGGGGCTCTAAGTAGAATATGCTCATGAGGAATGACCACCCCAGGCTTGAGAACAATGCACTCATGCTCAGTACAGAGCATGTTATGACTCTGATAACAAAATTGGGATACACTCAGAAGATTGTACCCAAGCTCCTTGACCAAGTTTAAATTTTCAATGCTGAGCTTACCATTTGTGACCTTGCCCCTTCTTGAAATGTAACCACCTTCATCTCCTCCAAAGGCAACTGACCCTCCATCAATCCTTTCAAAGTTCTAGAGTAGTGACCTATTGCTTGTCATGTACCTGGAACAGCCGCTATCAATGATCCAGACATTTTTTTGTCTTTAGCTGTCCCTGCATAAAGAAAATGATTAGTTACATTTGGAAACCCAAGCCTTACTGTCTTGGGCTCATTAAGAGAAACAGAAGGTAATGCAATAGTAATAGATACTATGGTTTTGCTAGGGGGATCTTGAGCTGTTGTTAATGGAGAATTCTTAGTCACTTGGTCTTTCTTAGACTTCCACACCACCTTTCGAGTCTTGGACTTGACCTTCAATACTTCGGAAGCTTTTGATACTTCAGAAGTTTTGATGACTGAGCCTTCGGAAGAACCTGCAGACATTGCACCAGACTTTAGTGCTTCGGAAGTATTCCTTCCTTCGGAGACCAACTTTTCTTCCGAATGAAATTTTCCACTTGCCTTCTTCTTAGATTTGGAGCTTCCGAAGGAAACATATTTTCCTTCCGAAGCTTGAATCTTCTTGGAACTCTTGGAAGTCTTTGTCTTGGTCATGTGAAGAGTACCTTTAGGATTTTATGGACAATCCTTAGCATGATGGGTAGTACTTTCACACATGACACACTCAATTTTCTTCTTCCTGTCACACCCCCGCTAAAAGCGGAAACACAGGGATCTAACGATATGGGATCATCATAACACATTGTAGACAATAGAGATGCAATATAATAGATGATGATAAAGCGTGTCATGACGACACTCGACACAAAGGAGACTTATGTCGTGTTGAGTCAATATTCACAACAACATAGCCATAAGCATAAACATGTGAAATGATTCACATAGTCAAAGTAGTAACAATTGTAATGTAATACCTACAACCCGGGAACAAGTATCAAAAGAATGAAGTTCTTCAATCAGACTACAACAATGATTCCAAAATGTATGTTTGTCAAGTATGTTTAGTCTCAAAAAATACATCCTAGGGTCTCCACTAAGGCAGCACACCTAGATCTTCAATTAACATTGTCACCTGAAAAGATATGCTCAAAATGGTTAACAAAATTGTTGTTGAGCTAGCAGGTTTAAATAGTAAATAGTAATTGATGTTGTATAGTAATTGTTATGGAATACTGTTAATACAGTTATAAGTAAGCAAAATCACATGACAATGAGCATTACTATCAAAGCTAACGATGTACACACAGAATCCTGTCGGAATATATTTACCCAAGGGCCCGTTCCTGGCCATTGTTGGTACAACTAGTATACCAACAAACAAGGGGGGGGTGTCAACCCAGTAGTACTACCAATACCTATACGTCGGTTCCAACACCGAAATTAAATGGTTGTAAAGAAAGTACCACACAACGAAATCAAGCATGATTCGGATAAGTACCAAAAACCAGTAACATGTTGATTCCAGGTACGTAAATTGTATGTAAGTTGTACAACACAAAGAAAAAGGGTGAGCATACTTTTCCCCCATTTTGTAAATGATTGAAATGTTGTATAAACATAAAAAGGGGCCACGAAACTCACTTGTTAAGCGGTAAGTATGAATGATCAAAGTTTCCAATTGTAGTATGCAATGAACGGTCAAACACCTATCGACAGTTATAGTTAAGCATAATGATATGTATAAAGTAAATAGCAACGTTAGGTCGGTTCGGGTTGTATCGGTTCGGTCGCGTGTAACACACACAAGCAGACATGCGAATTCGATCTTATGTAGATCCAAGTACTAGAAATCGTTGTCATTACTGATGATATCTGTGTAAAAGTGTCATTGTTATAGAGAAATGCTTAGTAAATATTAGTGGTAACCATACGGTTGGTGAAAATTGTAAAATGTTATGTTGATTTGTTTTGGAATAGCATTAATATGTTTGATAGAGTTACTGAAATATTATCATTAGCAATGATAACCATGTCGATGTCACCTTAACATCACATGACAAACACGCACCACACATAGAAGGAACTCACACACAACAACTCCAATCGCATGACAGGATCAGACGCACGACTCAACACTCCATCCGCACGAATCAACCCTCATTTGTACGAATCAACTTCATTCCTACGATTGAAACTTCATTCATGTGACTCAGCATTCAGTCGTACCACACATCACCTAATCACATGACTTAACATCCAAACGCACAAACCTCCATTCATATGAATCAGCTTCATTCGTACGACGGAACCTCCATTCCTACGACTAGGCATTCAGTCGTGCGATACACGCACAATCGCACACATTCATCCGCATTGACTCAATCGCACGCATACCTTCATCCGCATTGACTCAATCGCACACAAACACACAGTCGCGCAACTCAGTCGCACGACACACCCAGTCGCACAACTTAGTCGCACGAAAGACACAGTCGCACGACTCACCCAGTCGCATGGCTCAGTTCCACGGTCGACCCAGTCGCTAGAACAGAGGTTCACGACTATAGAAGTGCAGAGCAGCCTTCGGCTAGTCCATGCATGAGGTTTACACCAAAAGGACTTCCAGAAAAACATTTTGCACACACCCAAACAAGGAGAACACGCAGAAAGAAATCACCACCACACACACGACCTCATGTGCTCGGGTTGGCCCCGAGCACCCGAAACCCTAAATGGACAGGTGAAAGCAAGCAAGGAAAGGGACGACCAAGGTCGCCTACCTGCAAGAAAGGAGTAGACTCAACTGTAACCGAGGTCTTGCCGGTGAAAACGCGAAGAAATGGGGCGGTTTGGTGCAAGGAGGAGGAGAAAAAGTGGAGAAGAGAAGATGAAGAAGAAGGAGATGAAATGGGGGCTAGGGCTGGAATATGCATATTTATACCCAGCCTTAGTTTGGCAAAATGTCACATTTGGTCCCTGCACTTAACCCCCGAGTTCCCCAAATTTGTTTCGGTTGAAAACGACATTAATAGGCTAGTTATATTAATGATAAAAAATATAATTAATGATATTGGTAACTTAAAAATGGTTTTATTAATAACAATATATTATATAACAATGGTATATTTAGTGATAACGATGATGAAAATTATAAAAGTTTTAAAGATAGCATATGTTTACGATGAAAGCACAACCATAAAGACGATAAAGCAAGTATGATATCCACACGAATAGTTTATAAGGATGAGGAATGAACGATCAAAGAAAAGTTAACGGAAGCCACGTTAATTGACGAAATTTTAGGTTACGGATGTCACACTTCCCAAATGCTAAGACAGTCCTTTTGGGCTGGGAACTGTTCTTGGAGTTTGATGGTCCAGGCTGTGCAGCAGTGATATATAGCAGATCAATCTTCTTCTTGGTATTGAGATGATTTGAACAAGAACTAGAGCTCTTAGCAGAAGACTTTAGGTTAATGTATTTAGTCTTTAGTACTTCAAATCCTACAGAGATAATCACTTGTTTCTGCTTGTAATCAAAAGTAGCCTTGATCTCTTGAGCCTTCCTTGCTTTCCTTTTGCTCTTCCTGATCAAGTTCTTTCTCATTGACTTGGTCATCACAGTCTTCTTCTTCTCCTCAGAAGGATAGCAGCCCTTCTTAGAATCCTCCTCTTCACTCTTCTCAAAGGAATTCTCCACTATCACTTCTTCGTCCTCTTCACTCAAAGGATCTATAGAGAGAAGCTCATCTTCACAAGTTCCACACCTAGGTGATCTTACATACAAGATTGTGTGTGGAGGAGCTATCTCATTTGATCCTAGTCCCTGCTTGATCTGATAGCACACTTTGTTGTGCAGGGTGATGATATCATGTTCTTGAATGTCTCTTCTTCAAGAACACATTTCTCTGCCTTGGCTTTGCTGATCACAAGCTCAGCCTGGCACTCAGTCAGCTTGGTTACGAGATCCTTGATTTGTGTCCTAAAATCTATGTGCTCATGTTTTGGAACTGAAATGGTTTTCTCTAAGTCCTCAATCGTTAGTTTATAATCATTTTCAGACCTTCTAAAATCAGCTTTTAAAATGTTTAAGGACTCAAGATCAGATCTCATTTCCAAGTTATAGGACTTGTATATATTAACTTTAGCAATGCAGTCAAGGGTACAGAGATGTTCTAATACATTGGATTCATCATGATCTTCCATCGGTGCTTGGTTTGGAGAGGCATCTTCCACCTAAAAGCTCCAGTCAAAGCCTCCTTCTTCAACAGCAACAACAGTCTGCTGCTTTGGCTTCTCACTCTGGGGGGCTTTGTTAGTGTAGTTGGGTCTAGAATGTGTTTGGCCACCACTTGTTCTAGGTGCCTTACACTCCCTGGCATAGTGGCCCATCAAGTTACAGTTGTAACACTTGACTTTGCCTTTGTCCAGACCAAACTTCCACTGGTTTCATTGCTTGGAAACTTCCTTCCAGTCCGCTTGTAAAACTTCTTGGCTGTGTGAGTGAGAAGAGCCATCGCTGGACTATCTCCATGTACTCCAGATCATCTGGATGGATAAGTCCAGGTCTTCAAGGTAGAACAGGACCACAACTTTCAACAAAAGACACAATGCTTGAGAAGAACTTGTCTCTTGGAATATGCTTCCTTGGGTGTAGTTCTCTCTAGGTGTCTCTGGGAAGGTGATGAAAGGACCCTTAGGTGAGTTTTCAGGGTAGCATATGAGATATTGTGGGGGTTCTATGCTATCACTTTCAACCACATGCAGGCAGAACCCATTTGATTATTGGCGTTGCCAGATGAACCTTGCATATTCATCTTCATCTAGTAGCCACTGAGAATCCCATATAACTCTGTCAGAGTAAGAGTTTTTAGATTCTCAGTCCTCTTGATCACCACACAGTAGTGTGTCCACTGCCTAGGAAGTGAGGACATGAACTTCCTTACAATGTCCCTATTCTCAAGAGGAACTCCTCCATCCACAAGGGTATCTACAATCTCAACATACCTGAAGTATTGCTGAGTCATGGTTTCACCTACTTTAAAGGTGAAGTTTTCAAACTACTACTTTAGGAGATCTTTCTTGTTTTCCTTGGCTTCAGAAGAACCTTCATACATCAATTTCAGTGTATCCACAACTGCTTAGCTATTTTACACTTCTTGAAACCTCTGTATACAAAGTTTGGAAGGGTAGTTTGAAGGGCTATCATGGCTTTTCTATCAATCTCTACTCTCTCCTATCTTCATCAGAGTAGTTTGCCACATCCTTGGGGATCATACCAACACCAGTAGCAGAAGTGGTGCTAGGAATGAAAGGTCCATTTTCAATAGACTCCCACATTCTTGAGTCTAGAGACCTGATGAAACCTTCAATTCTTAAAAACAAGGTATCAAAGTCATCAAGAGTGGTCAGTGGGGACTTGTTCATGGTTCTAGTTTTCATATTAGTCTTGAAATGGCTGCCATTTGAAAAGTTTAGTATTTATGTGTGTGAGGATCTTAAGATGGTGAGATCTTATATCAAGAGCCATAATGCTCTTATAGCAAATGCAGGATTGGTGAAGGGGATTCACATACAACACAACAACACAAAGAGGAGATTAACTAAACTTAAACAAATAGTGAACTGGATTAACCACAATAAGACACTAAGAACACAAGTGATGTATGAGACAGAACACAAATATATGGTTTTCAAGAATGCAGTATATTGCTTTCTCTATGTTCTATTACAAGTGTTACAAAGCATATCCATAAGTTACCAAAACATGAGATACTTATACTACATCCTACAACTGACCATACTATGAAAGCCAGTTGGATACAATTGACTAGACTCAAAACAAAATCAATTGTAGTGTCAAAAGGCAGATTGCCTTTTGACTTTATGACTATGACATGCCATGTACATGAAGTAGAAATTTTACAGACTCAAGACCTCAATGTACATTACCCAAAGCATGGACCGTTTCACCAACTCATGCAAGTTGGTGACTTTACAGAGATGCAGTAGAAAGGTGTCTAGCTTTATGGAATAGTACATCAGATAAAGCATGTTACTAAAAGTCTTCGGAAGAAATCTGTCTTCAAGAGTTGAGGCTTCGGAAGACTTGTCTCTGAAGCTTCGAAAGACTTCATCTTTGGCTTCGGAAGATATTGGTCTTGGCTTCGGAAGATTTCACACTTAGAATATTTATGTTGCATGTGTGAAACCTCCGAAGCATTCTTCTTCAGTACTTGTGCAGCATGCATGCAGAAAGTCTTTGGTTGCTTCAGCCTCTATGCATATTCTCTACATATATCGATCGGGTAATTGTTCTCACTGATTGGATCACCAATCAAATAGGATTCCACAGTATTTGATCTTGTAAAACGCAGAATCCTTCAGTACTTTGTATGTACACGGTCCTCTAACACATTCTCTTAGTGAAACACCTTCTTGTGAAGGTGTATCACAACCTCTCTCTGGCCATAGCATGGAAGCTACTCCAAAAAATGAAGGACAAAGCTCTCTCCACCTGAGTCACAAAGTTCTGTTGGTGACAAAGGGAAAAGGATACAGATCCTAAAGAGATTAAGGAGGAGGATAGAGATGAAGTAAAACTAATGGGAGAAAGTTCCACTGCTAGGTCTTCAGGCTTTATGAAAGCTGGAATCAAGGCTGCCCCCAAACCAAATACTTAAAATGATGAGTTAAGGGAAGTCAGGATTACTTACTTACACACCAAGAACTATGATATGATGAAATCATTTCTCTCCCCATAGAGGAAGTAAATGAATTGGCTGACATAAAAATGTCTAGAGAGAGGAATTTCTCTCCCCATAGAGGAAGTAAATGAATTGGCTGACATAAAAATGTCTAGAGAGAGGAAGTAGTAAAGGATGCAAGGTTGCTCCTCCAAATCAAAGAAGAAAGGAGACAGAAAAGACTTTACAAGCATGCCCTTATTCTCTCTCTAGTTCAAGAAAGCCTTGTGCGTGAGACTGTGGCAACACAAGAACCTTAGGTTGATAATGAAACTGACAGTCAAAACATGATCAACTACCTGAGTGCCACAGGTCTCTACTAGGCAATTGCACTTCTTCCCCTGTCCTTTGAGTATATTGAGTTTCAGTATCTCAAACACCATGAACTTCAAGTACTCAAAGAACAAAAGGCTACAAAGAAAAAGATGAGGGAAGAAGCAGCAAAGGAATTTTGCAGTCTATCCTTTTATTTATTTAAAGGACTTGCCTTCCGGTGCTTAGGACTCATCATTTGCAAACCTAGCAGCATTGAATGGAATCTTACATATTCTAATGAGGATACAATAAATTTTAAAATTAAGGTAAAGTGGTATATGCATGGTCATTTTATATTGACTAAACAACATTTTTGAAGGTAAGATAACATATAAACATTGGAAACATGTCAATGACTTTGTATGTGTATTGACCAACCAGTGACTTGAAATATCATCGCCAAAGTTAGCAAAAAGAAAATGTATAAAAAGAATAAAATGATAAGTTATAAATGATACATAAAAGATTAAAAGAAACCAAAATTTTCATAAATCACTACCAATTTTTGAATTAACTTACTCCAACAGCTTCTAAATTGTAACCGGCCTACAACCATGATAAGAATTTAAAACACATGGACAACCTACAAAACATAAAATCAGTTTGTAGATACATGAAAAAATTTGGCAATAAGAAGAGACCTTCATAAAATATGAGTTTGGCAAACTTCAAACTAACAACACAACCTTTAATAGTAGAGTCTGTAACATAACCACACGTTTGTCATTAAAAGATATGTATAAGATATCAAATATATGAAAAAAATACAATTTATGACATGCTAATTATACTTCTTTATTCATTAGAAGCATCTCAACATAGAAGGTTCATGACGAATGTTTAAGCAAGAAGCCTTTCATATTTGAGTATTGCAATGGCATAGACTATATCCACAGAATGCAGTACATACACCACTGCAAACATAAATTCTTTATTACATATTACCACATTATATCTTGATTCCAACATTTACATATATGCCTTGAAAGAGTTCAATGAAAACATAATTATGTACATCATTTTCATATAGGTTAGGTAATAATATCTGGAGCTTTCAGTTTAGGAGAATGAATACTTTTGGATACACGTGCTGCTCATATTAGTCTATTTTGACCTAAAAATTACTTGAAGAATCATTGAAAAAACATGAAATTACAAATCTTTATAATAACATAACAAATCTCAGATGTGCATATAGTATCATCACATAACATTTTTCATCAAACATAATTGTTCGATGAATATGGTGTATATAAGCAGCAAGCAATAGATGCATCTAAAAAACCCATTAACTGTATTGTCACAATCCCAATATAATCATCTAAGAAATAGAAAATGAATCAAATTCAATAAATACGAGCTAATAGGAGCTTTAGATCACTATCGTACCTAGTGATGAATCAAACTGTGGATGAGATTCTTTGAAACTCGGTAGATCCATTTTATTGTATTGTAAAATTATGGATATGAGATTTTGAAATCCCCTAAAATCCCATAAAAATCGAAATAGAAGGTACACAAATTCAAAGCAGATTCAATCTCTGTGAAAATATGGATATGAGATTTTGAAATCCCTTAATCTTGGTGAAGAAGTTCATGTTCTTCTGGGCCAATTAGGTCTGAAAATTAGAAAGTGGGTTGGTGATTTCATTATTATAAAAGAATGATTTTATATATAAAAAGAATGATTTTAAAATAATTAATTATTATAAAAAGTCTTGTTTTTTAGAAAAAAATCATAGTTTTAGAAAAGTTTGTTTTGAAAATGTGTATTTTTTAATCAAAGTATTTAGTTTTTATTTAATGAAAAATGTCTTTTATATTATTAATTTAATAAGAACTTAAATTTATATAATATAGATTGAGAAAGAGAAAAAATTGAAATTAGTTATTTGATTTTTTAAAATGAAATAATTAGTTTAGACGGGAAAATAAATGGAGAGTGTATGTGCTAATAACATGTATCAAAAGTGTAAAAGTTTATTAGTATGTATATATATATATATATATATATAATATATATATATATATATATATATATTATATATATATATATATAATATAGATAGAATCAAATTAAAGCTTAAAATAGATTATAGAATAAATTCTGAAAATTTTACTAAAAAACAGAGGGCAACATCCCGCGAGTTCTGGTCATCATTCACACCCTATATCTCCTGCATACTTTGTCCCTCAGGGTCCAATGTCATATCCTTATCCCTGCTATTACATGCCTCAGCCAATTCCGGTTCAAGCTCCTATGGCACAAAAACCACAAGCATTACCTGAACCTCAACCTTCCTAATCTCATCAACAATCTCAACCTTAACAACACAGCTTTTTCACTCCAGGAGTTGTTGACTGGAGCAGTTTACCAGATGATATGTCTGGTCATGAACAACTGTTCTCTGGTGCTGGTCAACATGGTGGTGACAGTCCTTTTGGAAACCTTGCTCTTATGGCTCTGGAGTCTGCTGATACCTCATCCTCTAATGCCTCCACACCCCAGGTATCACAGGTATCCTCTGAGGCCAAAGCCAAGCTATGTTGTGAAACATGCATAGCCGCATTTGCATCTATTAGAGAAGCAAATGTAGCTTTAGTTAACAAGAACATTGAGCTAGAACAAATAATATCCAAAAGAAAAGCTGAATTTGAGTCTGTGCTTAATGATAAGAATGATGAGATTTACAAACTTAAATGTCAAATCACTGATGATAAGGCTAGGGAAGAGGTACTTCTATAGAAGTACAGAGACCTCAAAGAAACACTTGCAACTACCCAGGTAGAGTGTGATCGATGGGTACATTCTTGTAAGGGTTTTGAAATGCTTCTTAGTAAGCAGTCTGCTTCCAATGTGAAGTTTGGCATTGGTTATAATCACACTGCTCCTCCTACAGATTTTACTCCCAGAGCAGAGGTAAAATCTGATGGAGAAAGCAATAACCAATCCTTTTCATCATGTGATCTACTATCTGATACAGCACCATCAGAGGTTGAACTCAACATTAATTCCTCTCAGAACCTATCAGCTGATGTTGATGGTTCAAATGTTGACACTCACATGATCAAAAAGTTGATCATTCCAGGTGGTATTTCACAAAGTACTGAAAGTACTAAAGAGCATGTCATAACACCTGGAGAACAAACCCAAACTACTGTATGTACTAAAGGGAAGAAAACTGCAAGTAGAAAGGGTAGGAAAACTACTAAAGAAGATATCAAGAAAGCATGTACTAAAGGGAATAAAACTGCTAGTACTGATAACAAACTGCTGAAGAATAAGTCTTCAATAGTTTCATCATCTTCAGCAGATGATCAACTTAAGATGAAGAAAAAGCCATGTGAAATATGTGGCTTATTCAATCATCTTACTGATGATTGCTGGTATAAAAAGGGCTCCAAACTCAAACATAATGAGAACATTAGAAAGCAAATGGATAAAATGAAAATGAGTTTGAAACCAAATTTGTACCAGCAACATCAAAACCTGTGACCCCAAAATCCAAAAAGAAATCTAAAAAGCAAGAGGTTAATCAAGCAACAGCTGAGGTTGCTCAAAGGGAGACGCTACAACACAGGAATCCATCAATTTCAAGCACTAATGTGTCTGATGAGCTGAAAGCTTTATCACAAAATCAAACAAAACTTGTTATGATGGTTCAACATCTATTGGGGAGAGTCAACCAATTAGATGCTCTTGTGCTGAAACCACAAAGAAGAAAATCCAAGCCAAAGGATTCTTCTACTTCACCATCTCCATCCCCTCAGGCTGCTATTCATAGCAAATCTGTTAGTTTACCATTTGTTGATGTGAATAGACCCAAAATCAAAAAGGTTTGGGTCTCAAAAACTAACTAATTGTTTATGATTGCAGGGTTCTTCAGCATGCCAAAGTAGCATCTGGTATGTAGACAGTGGAGGATCTATGCATATGACAGGGAACAACTCTTTTCTTCATGACTACTCTCAAGGAAAGAAGGGGTTTGTTTCTTTTGACAATGATGCTAAGGGTTACATCATTGGCAAAGGCTTTGTCTCCAATGGGGAAATAAAGTTTGATGATGTTAATCATGTAGAAAATCTCAAATACAATCTCTTGAGTGTCAGTCAAATGTGTGATAAAGGACATGTTGCTCTTTTCACCAGTCAGAACTACAGGATTCTGTCAACCAAAGTTCTGAATATGATTGATAAGGTGTTGGATCATTACACTCTCCCGAGGGCCAACAGGACAGGAAGAGTGTATGCTTTAGATCTTTCCAAGAAAATAGCTCTCAAAGGCCATCCTTGCCTATTTTCCAAAGCCTCTCCTCAGGAATCTAAACTGTGGCACAGAAGGCTGGGTCATGTTAATATCAAAAACATGAATCAGCTGATCCACAATATTTTAGTGAGAGGTTTACCAATAAAGGAGTTCCACTGTGATGAAACCTGTACTGCTTGTTTAAAAGGAAAACAACACAAAGTCTCATTCCCTCCTATTGAAGAACCTAAGTCCACTGCCTGCTTGCAGTTACTGCACATGGATCTATTTGGTCCTGTGAGAGTGATGAGCATGGCAAAGAAGAAATACTGTCTAGTAATTGTGGATGATTACTCCAGATTCGTATGGACTTTCTTTCTGCATTCGAAGGATGAGGTTGCTCAGAAGATTATAAACTTTGTGTTGTATGTTGAGAAGCACTATTCCTTATCAGTCAAGTGTATAAGGAGTGACAATGGAACTGAATTCAGAAACCATACACTTGATGATTTTTATCTTTCAAAGGGAATCAAAAGGAAGTTTAGCATCCCAAGGACTCCAGAACAAAATGGAGTAGTGGAGAGAAAGAACAGGACCCTAATTGAAGCTGCAAGGTCAATGTTGGCTGACTCTAGTTTGCCACTGACCTTTTGGGCTAAAGCTGTTAATACAGCTTGCTATGTGCAGAATAGAGCCTTAGTAAATCAGAGGTTGATGAAGACTCCATATGAAGTTCTACATCACTTGGCTCCTCTAATTTCATTTTTTAGAGCCTTTGGGTGTCCCTCTTTCATTCTCAACACAAAGGATCAACTCCACAAATTTGATCCTAAGTGGATGCAGGGTATTTTGTTGGTTATTCATCTACTTGCAAGGCATACAGAGTCTTCAACTGCAGAACAAAGATAGTTGAAGAGACTCTGCATGTGAAGTTTAATGAATCTCCAAAGGACAAGATTCCATAAAACCCTGTGGAGTTGTTTGATTTGGACATACTGCAATATGTTCCTTATCAACCTTCAGCTGTTGCAGATCATGTGGATAAATCATCTTCTGCAGCATGTCTTCCACTTGGTGGTATTGATGATGATGATAATATCAATGCTCACCTATTCAAGTTTAGTGATCAACTGCCTGAGTCTGCTAAACTTGATGCGTGTAACTTCAGTAGTTCCATCCACAACAAATGCTGATGAGATATCTGATTCCTCTACATCTTTTGATTTACCATCTAATTCTTGGTTTCAAGAGTCTGCATCACCATCTGCTGCTGCTGAAGGTTCTACAAACACTTGCACAGATCTCATTGTTTATCAAGAGCTGAAGAATCACCCATTGTCTCAATTATTGGTGATATCAATGCTGGAGTTTCAAAAAGAAGTCAATTGTCTAACTTCGGTTTCTATGCTCTCTTCATCAGTCAGCTAAAGCCAAAGAACTATCATGTTGCTTTGAGAGACAATGGATGGGTTGAACCCATGCAGCTTGAGCTACTTCAGTTCAAGAAGCAACAAGTGTGGGAACTGGTTCCTCTACCCCCAGGTAAGTGTGCAATAGGCACTAAATGGGTGTTTAGGAATAAAACTGATGAAATGGGCTTATTGTTAAGAATAAGGATAGACTGGTTGTACAAGGGTTTTCACAAGAAGAAGGTATTGATTATGATGAAACCTTTGCCCCTGTAGCCAGACTAGAGGCAATTAGATTGTTCTTAGCCTATGCTGCATTCCATAGTCTTAAAGTTTTTCAAATGGATGTCAAAAGTGTATTTTTATATGGTAAAATAAAAGAAGAAGTTTATGTGTGTCAACCACTAGGTTTTGAGGATAATAAACATCCTGATTGGGTGTATAAGCTTGATAAGGCTCTTTATGGGTTGAAGCAAGCTCCTAGAGCCTAGTATGAAACACTTTCAAATTTTATTCTTAAAAATAATTTCACTAGAGGCTCCATAGATAAAACTTTGTTTATTGAGAAGGTGGATCAACATATGCTACTAGTTCAAATTTATGTTGATGATATTATTTTTGCATCATCTGATACCCAGTTGTGTGATGATTTTACATGTTTAATGAAACAAAGGTTTAAAATGAGTGCAATGGAGAATTACAGTTCTTTCTAGGCTTGCAAATCAAACAAAAGGCTGATGGAATCTTTATTCATCAGTCAAATATACAAAAGATCTTTTGAATAAGTTTGATTTACAAAATTGTAAGCCCTGTTCTACTCCCATGTGCAACACCACACAACTGGATGCAGATCAGAAAGGTAAAGCTGTTGATGAAACACTTTACAGATGTATGATTGGTCCTTGATGTACTTAACAGCTTCTAGACCAGATATCATGTTTGCAACTTGTGTTTGTGCTAGATTTCAGGCTGCTCCTAAAGAGTCTCATTTGATTGCAGTCAAGAGGATCTTTAGGTATTGCAAGGTACACAATCTCTAGGTTTATGGTATTCCACTGGACACTCTTGCAAATTAGTTGCTTTTTCAGATAGTGTCTATGCAGGGTGTAAGTTAACCAGAAAGTCAACTTCTGGTGGATGTCAATTCCTAGGCAACTATTGATTTCTTGGCAGAGTAAGAAACAAACATCTGTTGCTACATCCACTGCTGAAGTAGAGTACATTGCAGCTGCAAGTTGTTCTTCTCAGGTACTCTGACTTCAGAACCAACTTTTAGATTATGGCATGACAGAGACTAAAACTCCATTATTAATGGATAGTGCTTCAGCTCTGTGCTTTGTCAAAAATCCAGTCCAGCACTCTAGGACCAAACATATAGAGATCAGACATCATTTATTAGGGACTGTTTTGAAAAAGGTCTGATTGATCCAAAGTTTGTGCCTAATGCTGATGAGCTTGCAGACATTTTTACTAAGCCTTTGGATAGTTCAACTTTCCAAAACCTAGTGTTAAGGCTTGGTATGCTGCAGCTAGAATAAGTGATAACTACTGATGATCTCAGTAACTAAGTACTGATGATCATTAGTAACCATCTCACTATAGTATGATTCTGTTAAAACAACTGATCAAGTTACAACTACTGATGTAGTTATAACTACTGATATCAGTAAAAACAGATCAAGTACTAATGTCCTATCAAACAACTGAAAACAGCAAAAAGACTGATGAGTAAGTGTTGAGGATAGTATGAAACAACTGAAAAGCTAAGAATTGACAAAAACTACTCATGAGAACTTTCTTTTCAGTTGTTTCTACAACTGCTGTTTCACCCTAAATAGCTGATGACAAAACCATGTCTTAGTAGTTTCACAACTACTGATGACTAACACCAAGTCCTCAGCTGTTTACAACAACTGATGACAAAACCATGCCTTCAGTAGTTCTACAACTACTAATGACTAAAACCAAGTTATCAGTTGTTTACAACACCTGAAGACAAAACCAAGGTTTTCAGTAGTTTCACACTACTGATGACTATAACCAAGTCTTCAGTTGTTTTCAAACATCTGAAGCCAAAACCATGGTTTTCAGTAGTTTTATAACTACTGATGCCTAAAAACAAGACTTCAGTTGTTTCAACCTTTGACCTTTCAGTGTTTTCTAACCCTGACCTATAAATACCTAATCTTACAGAGCTTCATTATCTCCAAACCTAACGTTCAAAACCTCCACATTCTCTCACATTAATGGCGACCATGAAGCTTAAACCACGACACAACTGGTTGCCTACCTTACCAAATCACCATTCTGGACAAAGTTCGATAATGCCATTGATCTAATGGTCCATTCTCCCTACAAAACGCTTTCCTTCTAAATCCTACCATTCATGCCGAATCCCTCCATCAGTTCTGGACGAACGTCACCTCATCACTAGGGAGAATAACACCGACTCTCTCCAGTCGTTCGTCAACAACCGATAGGTGGTCATCACTCCGGCAATCCATCGCCAAACCCTACAACTAGATGATGCCACTTTCCCCGTGGGTATCCAAAGGGCACCACTGATCTATCCTTTGCCCACCTTGGATACCAGGGTAACGGCGCCTCTACCATCCTGAAGAAGCATTTCCATGATGCAGAACGCCTTATTTTTCATATGGTGAATATTTGCTTAGCTCCTAAGACTTCTTCTTGGGATCAAATGTCGACCAGGTGGCAGCAGGTATTCTTCTTATCCTTGAGCAACAAAACTTAAATTTTTCTGAAATAATTTTTCTTGAACTTAAGGATATGGCCTCAAAACCTATTGCTAACCGATGGATATTATATCCTCGGTTCATCATGGCCATTATAGAGAACCAGCTGAAAGCTGAGGGACTTGTTGGCCTTGGAGTCCCTGCCATGGCTGTATTGCCTGAGGTATACTCCAGGCACAACTCAGACCAATCACTCAAACAGGCTGCCAAGCTGCGAAAAACCACGCAGTGGAACCCAAAGCCCACCTCCAAATCCAAATTCCCCACCAAACACAATCCAAAAAGCCAAAAACGGCTACTCAGGGAGATGAGTCCCCTGAGGATGCCCCTGTACCACAAACACAGGACACACATACTAGTTTTAACCCCCAGGTTATGTCAAAGACTCAACCTGCCATAGCCGCACAGGTATCCTTTCAACAGGATCCTGTTGCAACCAATATTGGGGATCCCACATTGCTGGAAACTAGATGCACCTATGATCAAATCACTGAAAAGGCATTCCAAGCCAAATCCAAGGAATCCATTTCAGCACCATCTCCTTCTTCATCAGATGTTAATCATAAGAAACAAGTTATTGTTGACATCTGTGATGAAAACAGACCCAAAACCAAAAGGTTTGGGTCTCAAAATCTAACTAGTTTTCTTTTATGCAGGGTTCTTCAACATGCCAAAGGAGCATCTGGTATGTGGACAGTGGAGGATCTATGCATATGACTGGGAGCAGTTCTCTTCTTAATGACTACTCTCAAAGAAAGAAGGGATTTGTTTCATTTGGAAATGAAGCCAGAGGTTACATCATTCGGAAAGGATATGTGTCTAATGGACAAATCCGGTTTGATGACGTCAACCATGTGGAGAATCTCAAGTATAATCTGCTGAGTGTCAGTCAGATGTGTGATAAAGGGCATGTTGCACTTTTCACAAGCCAGAACTGCAGGATTCTGTCTTCCCAAGTTCTGAGGCTGATTGACAAGGTAATGGATGAACATACTCTCCTGAAGGCCAACAGGATTGGAAGAGTGTATGCCTTGGATTTGTCAAAGAAGATTGATTTGAAGGGTCATCCATGCCTGTTCTCCAAAGCCTCTCCCAGGATCTAAACTATGGCATAGAAGGCTGGGTCATGTCAATCTCACAAACATGAATCAGCTGATCCACAATCATTTAGTGAGAGGTTTATCAATAAAGGAGTTCCACTGTGATGAAGCCTGCACTGCTTGTTTGAAAGGAAAACAACACAAAGTCTCATTCCCTCCCATTGAAGAACCTAAGTCCACTGCCTGCTTGCAGTTACTGCACATGGATCTATTTGGTCCTGTGAGAGTGATGAGCATGGCAAAGAAGAAATACTGTCTGGTAATTGTGGATGATTACTCCAGATTCGTATGGACTTTCTTTCTGCATTCAAAGGATGAGGTTGCTCAGAAGATTATAAACTTTGTGCTGTATGTTGAGAAGCAGTATTCCCTATCAGTCAAGTGTATAAGGAGTGATAATGGTACTGAATTCAGAAACCATACACTTGATGATTTTTATCTTTCAAAAGGAATCAAAAGGCAGTTTAGCATCCCAAGGAACTCCAGAACAAAATGGAGTAGTGGAGAGAAAGAACAGACTTTAATTGAAGCTGCAAGGTCCATGTTGGCTGACTCTGGTTTTCCTTTGACCTTTTGGGCTGAAGCTGTCAATACAGCTTGCTATGTGCAGAATAGAGTGTTAGTAAATCAAGGTTGATGAAGACTCCATATGAAGCTCTACATCATTTGGCTCCTTTGATTTCATTCTTCAGAGCCTTTGGATGTCCTTGTTTCATTCTTAACACAAAGGATCAACTCCACAAATTTGATCCTAAGGGGATGCAGGGTATTTTGTAGGTTATTCATCCACTTGCAAGGCTTACAGAGTCTTCAACTGCAGAACAAAGATAGTTGAAGAAACCTTGCATGTGAAATTCAATGAATCTCCTAAGGATAAAATTCCACAAAACCCTGTGGAGTTGTTTGATCTGGACATACTACAATATGCTCCTTGTCAAACTCCAGCTGTTGCAGATCATGAGGATAAATCATCTTCTACAGCAAGTCTTCCACCTGTGGTACTAAGATGATGATGTATCAGTACTCACCTTTTCAAGTTCAGTGACCAACTGCCTGAGTCTGCTAAACTTGATGTTCCTGTAGCTTCTGTAGCTCCATCCACAACAAATGCTGATGAGATCTCTGATTCCTCTACATCGTTTGATTTGCCATCTAATACTTGGTTTCAAGAATCTGAATCAACATCTACTGATGCTGAACCGGCTACAAACACTTGCACTGATCTTATTGTGCACCAAGAGCTGAAGAATCACCCCATGTCTCAAATCATTGTGGTATCAATGCTGGCGTCTCAACCAGAAGTCAATTGTCTAACTTGTGCTTCTATGCTCTCTTCATCAGTCACCAAGAGCCAAAGAACTATAATGTTGCTTTGAGAGACAATGGATGGTGGAAGCCATGCAGCTTGAGCTACTTCAGTTCAAGAAACAACAAGTGTGGGAACTGGTTCCTCTATCCCCAGGTAAGTGTGCAATAGGCACTAAATGGGTGTTTAGGAACAAAACAGATGAAAATGGGCTTATTGTTAAGAACAAGGCTAGACTGGTTGTTCAGGGGTTTTCACAAGAAAAAGGTATTGATTATGATGAGACCTTTGCTCCTGTAGCCAGACTGGAGGTAATTAGATTGTTTTTAGCCTATGCTGCATTCCACAATCTTAAAGTTTTTAAAATGGATGTTAAAAGTTCATTTTTATATGGTAAAATAAAAGAAGAGGTTTATGTGTGTCACCACCAGGTTTTGAGGATAATAAACATCCAGATTGGGTATACAAGCTTGATAAGGCTCTTTATGGGTTGAAACAAGCTCCTAGAGCCTGGTATGAGACATTATCAAATTTTCTTCTTCAAAATAATTTCACTAGAGGCTACATAGATAAAACTTTATTCATTAAGAAGATGGATCAGCATAAGCTACTTCTTCAAATTTATGTTGATGATATTATTTTTGCATCCTCTGATTCCCAGTTGTGTGATGACTTTACCAATTTAATGCATAAGAAGTTTGAAATGAGTGCAATGGGAGAATTACAGTTCTTTCTAGGATAGGAAATCAAACAAAAGGCTGATGGGACTTTCATTCATCAGTCTAAATATACAAAAGATCTTTTGAATAAGTTTGATTTACAAAATTGTAAGCCCTGTTCTACTCCCATGTGCAACACCACACAACTGGATGCAGATCAGAAAGGTAAAGCTGTTGATGAAACACTTTACAGATGTATGATTGGGTCCTTGATGTACTTAACAGCTTCTAGACCAGATATCATGTTTGCAACGTGTGTTTGTGCTAGATTTTAGGCTGCTCCTAAAGAGTCTCACTTGATTGCAGTCAAAAGGATCTTTAGATATCTGCAAGGTACACAATCTCTAGGTTTATGGTATTCCACTGGACACTCTTGCAAATTGGTTGCTTTTTCTGATAGTGACTATGCAGGGTGTAAGTTAACTAGAAAGTCAACTTTTGGTGGATGTCAATTCCTAGGCAACTGTTTGATTTCTTGGCAGAGTAAGAAACAAACATTTGTTGCTACATCCACTGCTGAAGCAGAGTACATTGCAGCTGCAAGTTGTTCTTCTCAGGTACTCTGACTTCAGAACCAACTTTTGGATTATGGCATGACAGAGACTAAAACTCCATTATTAATGGATAGTGCTTCAGCTCTGTGCTTTGTCAAAAATCCAGTCCAGCACTCTAGGACCAAACATATAGAGATCAGACATCATTTTATTAGGGACTGTTTTGAAAAAGGTCTGATTGATCCAAAGTTTGTGCCTAGTGCTGATGAGCTTGCAGACATTTTTACTAAGCCTTTGGATAGTTCAACTTTCCAAAACCTAGTGTTAAGGCTTGGTATGCTGTAGCTAGAATAAGTGATAACTACTGATGATCTCAGTAACTAAGTACTGATGATCATTAGTAACCATCTCACAAATAAGTACTGATTCTGTTACAAGAACTGATATAGTCACAACTACTGATGTAGTTATAACTACTGATATCAGTACAAATAGACAAGTACTGATGTCCTATGAAAGAACTGAAAAACAGCCAAAAAGACTGATGAGTAAGTGTTGACGACAGTATGAAACAGCTGAAAAGCTATGAATTGACGAAAACAACTGATGAGAATTTTCTCTTCAGTTGTTTCTAAAACTGCTGTTTCATCTTAAACAACTGATGACAAAACCATGTCTTGAGTAGTTTCACAACTACTGATGACTAACACCATGTCGTCAGCTGTTTACAACAACTGATGACAAAACCATGTCTTCAGTAGTTTCATAACTACTGATGACTAACACCAAGTTATCAGTTGTTTCCAACATCTGAAGCTAAAACCATGGTTTTCAGTAGTTTTATAACTACTGATGCCTAAAACCAAGACTTCAGTTGTTTTAACCTTTGAAGGTTAATACCACGTCGTTTGTCGTTTAAAACTACTCATGACTCACACCAAACCCTTCAGTTGCTTTATAACCCGTACCCTATAAATACCTTATCTTACAGAGCTTAATCGTTTCAAACCTAACGTTCAAAAACTCAGAACCTTCTCTCGCATCAATGGCGAACATGAAACTTAAACCATGACACAACTGTGTTGCTTACCTTACCAAATCACCCTTCTGGACAAAGTTTGATAATGCCATTGATCTAATGATCAACTCTCCATAAAAAACGGCTTTCCTTCTAAATCCTACCATTCATGCCGAATCCCTCCATCATTCTGGACGAACGTCACCCTCATCACTGGTGAGAATAACACCGACTCTCTCCAGTCGTTCGACAACAACCGACAGGTGGTCATCACTCCGGCAATCCTTCGTCAAACCCTACAACTGGATGATGCCACTTTCCCCACTGGGTATCCAAAGGGCACCACTGATCTATCCTTTGCCCACCATGGATACCAGGGTAACCTTAGCGCCTCTACCATCCTGAAGAAGCATTTCCATGATGCAGAATGTCTTTTTTTCATATGGTGAATGTTTGCTTAGCTCCTAAGACTTCTTCTTGGGATCAAATGTCGACCAGGTGGTAGCAGGTATTCTTCTCTATCCTTGAGCAACAACTTAAATTTTTCTAAAATATTTTCTTGAACATAAGGATATGGCCTCAAAACCTATTGCTAACCGATGGATATTATATCCTCGGTTCATCATGGCCATTATAGAGAACCAGCTGAAAGCTGAGGGACTTGTTGGCCTTGGAGTCCCTGCCATGGCTATATTGCCTGAGGTATACTCCAGGCACAACTCAGACCAATCACTCAAACAGGCTGCCAAGCTGCGAAAACCCACGCAGCTACCACCTCCAAATCCAGAGTCCCCACCAAACACAAATCCAAAAAGCCAAAAACAGCTACTCAGCGAGATAAGTCCCCTGAGGATGCCCCTGTACCACAAACATAGGACACACATACTGGTTTTAACCCCCCAGTTATGTCAAAGACTCAACCTGCCATAGCCGCACAGGTATCCTCTCAACAGGATCCTGTTGCAACGAATATTGGGGATCCCACATTGCTGGAACCTATCTCAATTGAGAGGGTTACCATTGAAGCGCACCACTCACCCGGTGCAATCTGGTTCTATTCAATCTCCACATGCAACCGCCCCTCCAGTCCTACACTTATTGTTGCACAAGTGCTGAGTCAGTTGCACTCCTCACCCCCTCCCCAGAACCAATTACAAATGGACATACCTCAACCATTGAGGGGGAGGACCAACGTGCTTCTGATAACCCACAGCACAGGGGTTACAATGTTCCATCTCCGAGTGTAGAAAAGGAGATTGGAACTTCTGGTGAAGATGCCACTTCTCCTGCTTTAGCATATGATCAGGCTGAAGTTGGTAACATTCATAAGACCTCACCAGAGGCAACTGCTGATGAAGGACATGGTCCTGAGGCAGGAAGTCCCCAGTACCATGACCAGGGGCACATGCTACTACTGATCTACACTCAGAGCATGTTCATCCTTATTCTATCAGGAGGTCAGGTGATTCAGTAAACACTAATGATGACCTAGGCTTCTTTTATGATGTTTTAGCCCAAAACACTATCCTCGAGGATGAGGCGAGCAGACTCAAAGAGCTGCTTGCCAAAATTTATCAGGATCAAAGACCATCTACCCCTCAAAACCCACAGATGGAACCTTCCTCTGAAGGTCTCCATACACCGAGCCACTCCAAAACACTCAGCCACCTGCCTCTGCTTCTGGCACTATTTCTCAGGGACAGAACCCCCCTGAGCAAATAGCTACTATCTTTCAACATTCCTTACCTTTCATCACCTCAACTATCATGATATAGTGCTTAAAACCTTGATGAGAGGCTTCCCTAAGTTATACAACCCTTGATAGAGGATGTTGTGAGCAAAAGGCTTTCTGACAAACAACCCTTGCCACCAATGCAACCAAAAAGGGGGAGATTCAGTCAGTGAAAGCAAAAAGAAAGAGGACTGCAGATAGGAAAGAAACTGAGAAGGAGAAGGTGATGGAAGCTGACATGGAGAAAGTGACTGAAAGTACTAAAGACTTTCATGTCACATACAAGAAAAGGAAGAATGAAAAGGAGACTGACTTGGAGACAATGGTGAAGGAGGCTGATGCCGAACACAGCCTATCAATGGATAACATCATTGATAAGTTATTTAGGCAAGGTCACGACACTGAAAAACTTGACTCAGAAATCATAAGACTAGAGATTGAAGAAATCCAAGCTAGATGGGCAAGTTATGATGTGTTGGAAATGGAAAGGCTAGAAATCATGATCAGGTTCATAGCGAAGTATCTTGGTAGATCATTGATTGAAATCAAGGCATGGTCCAGGGACAACATCTTGGCAATAACCACCAAGATCTGTTCGTCTGAAGTATACACCAAAGGATTGGTTATTGAAGCCTTAAATGAAGCTGGTGCTGGGAGCAGGACTGAACTAGTCAAGCAATTTAAAGCCGAACTCACATCCAAAATGCTAGAACAGCCTGTCAAAATTCCCACACCAAAACCCACTAAAACAATCCCTTTACCCCAAAAACCACCACAACCACAACCCACCAAACCATTCCCTTACCCTCAAAACCAATAGCCGATGATGTACCCCAGAAGAGGAAGAGAAGGGTACTGAGGCTAGAAGAGGAAGAAGAAGATAATGATGAAGATGAAGATAGGTTGCCAATCTCAGCTGTTATACAGTTGCCTAAGTCCAAACGTCACTCTCCAAAAATTACTCCTAAAACTCAAAGACAAATTGTGAAAGCGAAGCTAGAAGAAGAGGAGCTTCACAAACAACATGATGAGGAATTTTGAGAAGAGTTGACAAAGCATATGCTGCCACATCTTCAATCATCAACATGAAGAAGCCGCTCTCAGATTATACACTCTTAAGCATACATTTCAATATCAAAAGGAGAGAGTGAGGATTTGGCCTGATCCCAGGGTGTCTCATAGGATTCAAAAGAAAAACATTCCATAGAGACACATTGGCCAAGTGAAGAGATTGTAGATGAAGTGATCTCACTGGTCTTTGTAGTATCACCCTGGGAAATCCTAGATGACTTCAAGAAAGCCTATAAGCTAAACTGACCCCACAAAAGATGCTGGAGAATAAAATGGTGAAAAAGGGGTTAGTATATAAGAGGCTTGAGGAAGTTAGAAAGAATGAGCTCCAGTTGTTCTTAGAGGGTAATCACCTAAATGAATTTGCTTATAGAGTAATAACAACTATGGAACTCAAAAATGGGAAGCAGGTCAAATACCTATCTGAGTATTATGGGCCAGAATCACTTTTTGAAGGAGGAGCAGAAGAGCTTACCATGGAGGAACAAATAACCTTCCTTGAGGCCTATATAAGGAGTCATACAGACTCATTGTTGGGAAGTAGATCTCATGGATGGGGTAACAGCTCTGTGTCCAGTTCCCCAAGACAGAGTTCCCATTCATCCTTTGCCAACAGATCATTGAGACTTCTTCCCAGGCCTGTGCTTACATGGGTCACTTCTGAGCTGATCTAGAAGACAAAAAGACCAATCTTTCTGCCATAATAAGTGGGACATCTTCAATAAGTTTAGAGGTTTTGGCTGCATTGGTTCAGGGGGAGTTTGTTGGACCAAAAGAACCAATGAGCCTGATCAGAAAAACCTCTAAGTCCCACAGACATCACAACAACTGCTGAAGACTTGATCAGCTGTTTGACAAAGTCTAAAGAGCAAAAGCTAAAGACTAAAGTACTGAAGATCAACAGCTGAAGACTAAAGTACTGATGATCAACAGCTGAAGACTAAAGTACTGAAGACTTCAACAGCTGAAGACCAAAGTCTGAAGATCAACAGCTGAAGACTAAAGTACCAAAGACTTCAACAGCTGAAGACCAAAGTCTGAAGATCAACAGCTGAAGTTCAAGTACAAGTACTGAAGCCTTCAGAGTTTGTTACAACAGCTGAAGAAGCATTCTTCAGTTGTTGTGATGTTTCCTTTCAGTAGTTTTCATTTATGTTTCAGTATTTGTAAAATGACTAAAGAGCATGTTCTTCAGTCGTTGTAGTTTCAGTAGTTTCTTTTCAGTAGTTGTAGTGATAGTTAACACTTAGTATTTTTGTAAGAAGATGTTAGCCGTTTGGACATCTTCAGTAGTTGTGTTAACTTTCAGTAGTCTGAATAATTCTGTTAGATGTCACTATCAAATGACATCAGCAGACGTCATATCTCCTATATAAGGAATGTTCCACCACGACATATCATACATAAGGGATGATTGACCTGATTGTATGTGTGACATTTTGCCACCACGAAAGCGCGTATTGAATGAAATATTTGATTTGCAGAATTCTTTCTATAACCGTTTGCTCTTACTTTGAATATCAACTGTATCCTTGTGAATTGGCTAATTCATTGTTCGTTTTCCGCTGCAATACTCTCTAATCAATCAAGCGTAGATCACTGATCCTAACAATTGGTATCAGAGCAGGTTAATCATTGATCAATCTAACAATTGATAATTGAAACTGCTAATCGATATCTGCATTTGATTGAATTAGCATATTTGCAAGAATCGGTTATAGTTCAATTGAATTTTTGCTACTTTCGTTTTATTGCTTTTTGTTTTCTCTTGGTTCAATTTGGTTTGTTGTGTTTGGTTCTAAATCTGTTAAAACTTAATTGATTTTGGTTGAATCTGAGAATGACTACTCCTTTTAATGACCCTCACAATACCGGTTCTTCAACCAAGCCTCCGATTCTGGTTAGGACTGAGTATAACATATGGCAACGAAGAATGCTTCATCACCTGTCTGTTAACAGTTCAGGTTGTTGGACATCGGTGGTACATGGTCCACATAATCCTATGGTGAACAATCCGGAAACCATTCAAATGGTTCTGAAGAAGAAGGAACAATACTCAGATGAAGATCGGAAACTGTTTGAGATTGATGCTAAAGCCCATGGAATTCTGGCCATGGCACTGCCGAATGAAATCTATTCAGGGCTTATGCATCATGAAACTGCTCATGATCTCTGGAATGCACTGAAGGAACAATTTGGTGGAACTGATGAGGTCTTAGCAAACAAGTACTGAAGCCTTCAGAGTTTGTTACAACAACTGATTACAACAGTTGAGTTCAAGTACAAGTACTGAAGCCTTCAGAGTTTGTTACAACAGCTGAAGAAGCATTCTTCAGTTGTTGTGATGGTTTCCTTTCAGTAGTTTACTTTTCTATTTCAGTACTTGTATAATGACTGAAGAGTATGTTCTTCAGTCGTTGTAGTTTCAGTAGTTTCTTTTTAGTAGTTGTAGTGATAGTTAACACTTAGTATTTTTGTAAGAAGATGTCAGCTGTTTTGACACCTTCAGTAGTTATGTTAACTATCAGTAGTTTGAATAATTCTGTTAGATGTCACTATCAAGTGACATCAGCAGACGTCACATCTCCTATATAAGAGATGTTGACCTAATTGTACGCGTGACATTCTGTTACCACGAAAGCGCATATTGAATGAAATATCTTTCGCAGAATTCTCTCTCTATACCGTTTACTTTTATATTGAATATCAATTGTGTTCTTGTGAATTGTCTAATTCATTGTTTGATTTCTGCTGCAATACTCTCTAATCAATCAAACGTAGATCACTGATCCTAACACATTTAAACAAAAACGGAGCTGATATATGAACATATATATTATGTTTAGATTTTGAAAATTAACTATTTTAATATTCAAGATTACAAACCAAGAATAAGGATCATTTATATGTGAAAAGAGATGCTATCAAACATAAACCATCATAGGGTCTTCTTAGAATACAACCATTCTAAGAACAAGAAGATGAGATGGATGTAAGATGAAGGAGATGATGTTCTTGGATGAAAGCCTCCAAAGAAGAAGACCTCAAGCTTGTATACCCACACGCTCTTGCCAAACACCTAACTTGTTAGGGAGTTGAACACCAAATCACTTCTCCTTCTTGCAAATCTGAAAATCAGCCAAGAGAAGCTTCAAAATCAGCCAAGGAACTCGAAATTTTCAGCCAACAGAAGGGAGAAGAGGGAGCTTTTTCATGTGTGTGAGAGAGAGAGTGTGTTAGGGTAGAGTGCAAGAGAGTTCAAGACAAAAGGAATCCCAAAGCCCTTCAAGGGCGGCTGAAAATTTTAATTTAAAATAGGTTCCCACACATTTTAATTTTATAAAACTTCACTCTTTTATCCATAAGTTTATAAAATTAAAACCCTTTTAATTTTTTAACTTGATCACACTTTTATTTGTTATTATATAACCCACTTAAATAATGAAACAAATAATTCTCATGAACAAATTATCCATATAATGTTGTTCTATTTCAAAAGCAATGTTTTAGAAGACCCATTTTCTAAATGGTGTCACTATTTATTTGTTTGATCTTATCAACAAATAAATATTTATTGGTGTTTGTTTAGCTTGTTATTAGGTACGAAATGACTTGGATCATAACTTACTAACCATATCAATCTTGTATGTGTCTTGGGCATACAAGATCTAACAATTTCCCACTTGCACAAGATTCATAAAAGATTGATACAAGCAGTAAATACCACCTAACAATGGTTTACTACCCTTATTACGTATGACTAAGTACCATTCAATAACATCATCCCCTTCAAGTACCTTACTCGAATTGTTTTAGGTGAATCAATCATCTATCCTTTGTTACAAATGTCATGTTAAATTCTTGAGCCACGGAGTGATCATTCTCCATTGATTTAACTTTATCAGGCGTTAGAAATCTTACTCTCAACGAATAAGAGGGACAAATCCCATCTTCACTATATACGTCACTCAAACTCACCTCCTATTATAGCTAAAATTAGCCTTATGTACTGTCATGTTTCAGAACAGCAAAGAACTAAGTCATAATATAACATTTGTTGCATATCAAGACCCAATATGTATCTTAGGTTAGAGGATACCAAATGATATTCGCCTTTACTCAAAATTACTTATGATCAATGAGGAAGATTCCATGTAGTAATATTTGAGATTCGGGTCAGTCCAATATTTTTATCCCATAAAAATCTATGAACTTTGGCAGCAACCCTTTGCTTTATATTCATCTATATGAACATCCTCCAATCCAAGTTCATAATAGTCTTACCCTCATACTTGTTCCCACAAGAATGAATGACTACGGGCGTTTTGAGTAAATGATTTACTCATGGATTTTAAACATGCGAAATAGGAATATTAGTTGAACCATTGTTATCAAATAACTCATTCAAGTAATAAAGGGTTACAATATCTAAATAGAAAATTAAAGATCAAATCCAGTCACTAGAATATTGAAGTCCCATGGCACAAGTATGACTTTCATGCTTTGCCTTTTCAAGAAGCTTCGTGAGTGGATCCGCAATATTTTGATCCGTGTAAACTTTACGAATACATATCTTTCCCTTTTCAACTTCATCCCTTATGTAGTTGAATCTCCATTCAATGTGCCTAGTCTTTTGATGTGCATGGGGTTCCTTGATTTCAGAAATCACACCCTCGTTATCACAAAATATTTCTAGGGGGTCCTGAATGGAAGGGACCACCCCTAGATCGGCAATGAATTTCTTCAACCATGTAGCTTCTTGAGCTGCTAATGAAGCGGTGACGTATTCTGATTCTGTAGTTAATAATGGGACCACATCTTGCTTAAAGCTCTTCCAAGAGACCGCTCCTCCATTCAAGATGAAAATGTATCCCGATTGTGATCGTGAATCATCCCAATCAGGTTGGAAACTCGCATCCGTGTAACCTTTTACCATGAGTTCCTCCTCACAAGATCCATAGATTAGGAACATATCTTTAGTCCTCCTTAGGTACTTAAGTATGTTCTTAAAAACCATCCAATGACTATTTCCAGGATTTTGCTGGTACCGGCTTGTCATGCTCAAAGCGCATGACACGTCCAGCCTAGTGCATATCATTACATACATGATGGATCCTATAGTAGACGCATACGGGATTCCCTTCATCTTGTCTTGCTCATCCTTTAATCTTGGATATTCAGTCGTACTCTAATTGTTCTTCTTTGAATGTGTAATGTTCCTTTTTTAGAGTTTTACATCTTGAACCTTTTCAAGATCTTATCAATGTATGCACTTTGATTTAAACCTATCATCCGCCTTGATCTATCCCTATAGATCTTTATTCCCAAATGAAGATCATACATAGGTTGGACTCATCGAAGATTAGAATGTTTATTTTTGCTTGTAATAGGTCTTATGTTAGTTTTCTTTTGTATGTAATTAGATTTATGTAGTTTTGCAGTGCAGCGAAACTGTGAGCAAACAGTCAGTTGTTTTGTTCGCTCAGAGAAACTGTTGTTTCTGCACGGCGAAACTACAATTTCGGCAGAATAGTTGTCTGCGAAACTAAGACTGCTATATATAGTTTTGATCATTATCATTGTTAGCTAATCTTGCAAAATCCTAATCATTTATCCTTATTGCAAGTCACCTTTGTAAGTAGTAATTTCACAGAAATATCATTGTACTTTGGTGTTATTGAATGTATTGATCATCATTGTCTTATTTTGTTTGAAGTGTTATTGTTCTTAATCTTCATTGATCATCTTATCCATTTTGTGTATTTGATATTGAACGATTCAAAAACTCATTTGTACTGCAAATCGATCAATTGGACCAACACTAAAATATTGGTGGCTTCACCAAGATCCTTAATGGTAAAACAACTTCCAAGCCAGGCTTTTACACCCTCCAAGGTTTGACTGGGTGGTGAGATTAAGATTCTCACACGGATTGAATATAGTGATTAAGTCAGAGATTGAATGGTGGAAAGAAACAATCAATAAACATTTATCACAAGAAGATACTCATAAATGCTTGTATATATTGATGAAGGTGATTAATTACAATGAATGCTAAGGTTGATCACTAAAAAGTAATAATACACCTTGAGAATCTGGAATACTAAATATTCTAATTGTCTATCAACAGTCACCTCATGTATGAGGTTTTCTATTCTATTTATAGGCTGACAAGATTCCTTTCACACAAAATGAGTAAACTACACCCACCTATACATCAGAACTAGTCTAAGTCTTCATCTGGTCATCCGCATTGGGTAATGTGGATGAACAAATACTTATGCGCATTTGTTGTTGGTCATCCAAATTTGCAAATGCAGATGAACATGTCTTGTCCGCATATCTTTTTGATTATCCTGATTTGTTAATGTGAAAGAACAAACACTTGTCAGTATTTGTTCTATGTCTTCCGCATTTACAAATGCGGCTAGTCTACACTTGGTTCTTCTTAGCAGATTCTTTATCCGCTTTACTTCTTGGACTTAGGGAGTTTCCAGCAGAACAACCAATAACTCACCAATTGAATTAGCATGTATGATCCTTTCAGGGTCCACAAATACTCCCCCTAAGGATTATACAACCTATGTTCTTTAATGGTTTGGTGGAGGTTGTGGTTGTGAGGATTCTTGTGAAGGCACTAGATGTTCTGCTTGTGATGAATCCAAAATGGCATTTATCATATTGACAAAGTCATTAGCAAATGACATCTTTTATCTATTCAGCACATGTATCCTCATCTGACTCATGGTGTAGATGGCTTCCAATGGCAGTTTCTTGAGAGAAACTGGTTCCCATATAGATATAGTGGATAACCCATCCCTATGAATTAGTAGAGCTCTGTCCATATCAACTTCCAGCTTCACTATGTTTCCCAGCTGCAGAGGAGTCTTTTTCTTCTTTCTTTTTTCCCTCTTGGCAATGATTTGATCGTATGCCATTTTTAGCATTTTAATGCACTTTAAGAAGAAGTGAATGTCATGTTCTCCTAGTTTGTTGGTTATTTATTTGAAATGTCTGGTGTAGATATAGTGGATGTAAGATTCATCAAGTAGCCTTACTTCATATCCACTAAACAATTGAATTTCAGCTCCCTCCTTTCCTCCCCATTTTCTTTCAATTACCATCTCATAAGTCTTTTCATCATAGTACACATTGGATATTGGTATGGAGGAATGAGTACCAGACACCATCTTTTGTTTCAAGACTTAGTTAGTTTTACTTTTAGCTCTGGAAGCACAACTTCCTCTGCTTGTTTTGTCTGTTTCTTTTCAAGAGGGTTAATGAAAGACCTATCTTTCCTCATACAGATGGCTTTAAGTGATTTGAAGTTATCAGTTCTTTCGAACATTCTGAGTATATCTTCAAATTCATACCCCCTAAACATAGCCTTGTGATTGATCAGTTCCGAATTGGCTAGTTCTTTTATGTCATGAATCTACAGGGCATTTACAAGAGCAGAGTACTCTGTAAAGAAATGAACCAGCCCTATGATCTTTTTGACCATAAACATTTTCCAATCACTGTCATACTTCCAGGAAATGATTTTTTGATCAGTTTTGCCCTTAGGAGTAGACACACCTCTAATCATCTCTACAGTGGTCAAACCTTCTTGAAATTTCAATTCTGAAGGTTCAACAAACCACTCAGGATATCTATGAAGTACATGTGCCAAAGAGTCTTGATCTCGATGGGTGAGTTGCATATCTTGAGCTGACACTCTTGTTCTAGGCTTTTTATTGATAATTTCTTATTCTCTCTTCTTAAGCCTCTCTGTCTTTTCATTTATCAAACTGAGGGTGGCAGCCCTTAGGGAGTTTGTTTTCATTTTCCCGATCAGAAATATTATAGGGATCGGGATATAAAGGTTGAGGAGTTGATGTTTGCTTCTTCATGGATGATAGTTTGGGCATAGTAGCCTTTGGAGAAAGAGTTTTCTCATACTCAATCTCAAATGTGGGGTCCAGTAGTTTGTTTACTTTCTCTTCTTCTACGTTCATTCCCTCATAAGTCATACAGAATACTTCATCAGGATCATATCCATGATTAATAAAAACATGGCTTTCACCATTAGATCATCTATTTGTTTTCCTTTTCAACCATTTCTTGTATAGACTTTTCTTCCTGCACAGGACTATCAACTGCTATTGGCTCATCAGCCACATAGCCTCCTTCAATTTCCTCTTCTTCAAGGTCAACAAAAATAGCTTGCCTCTTCAATTGAGCTTCTGCTTGCTGATGTTCTTCCAAAAATTCTGCTATAGCGGAAAGGCTTCTGGGATCATCTTGTTTGCTTTTCTTCATTGGCTCTTCTTCTTCTATAGGCCTTTTTCCCTTAGCCTTTTGAGTTAAGTACTTCCTCCTTCTGGTATAAGTTTGCATTGATGGACCTGATGAGGTTTCAGGCATTTTAGCTCCTTGAGGCACTTTTTTAGCCTCTGATTTTACTTGTTCATAGACAGCAACAACTTTTTCTTCTTTCTCTCTTTGCTCTTCACATAGTTTTCTAATCATCTCTTTTTGCTCAACAGATAGTGACACAATAGGAACTATTTGCAAGCTCAATTCCTTCTCTAGAGGGACAGGAGATTGAGGAATAGCCACAATGGGTTCAGTAATAGTCCTTTGATCAACTATAAAATCCCAGAACTCATCATCAATGATGAATTCTTTAGATGTGAAGCTGTCTAGAGCATTGATCATGTCATTAAATTCAACCTCTTCAGTGTGCATACTGGTTGTTGTTTCTGAGTAGACTACTATTTCTAGGCTAGACTCATCGTGCTTTGTCTTGCTTGGTTTTGCTTCTATTTTAGAGAAACTCATGCATTTACCAGGAGGAGAGTCATCACTACTCTCCCTTGAAGAGCTCTCAGACTCAGCTTCTTTCTCATCAACTTTCTTTACTTCTAATTCAGCTTCCCTTTTGATTTCAACAAGCATCTCAAGTTCAGGTACTCTTTTGTTTAGAAGTTCATTTTGTTTCCGGAAGTTGATAACAATCTCATCTTGTTCTTCAATAAGCTCTTCTTGCTCTTCCAAGGCAATTGTTTGAATGGATAAAGTGTCCACATGGCCACTTATCTCATCCCTTGATTGTTGAAGAGCAGCATTTAAGTTCTCTATCTCCATTTCTTTAACTTTATTTTTAGCCTCATATCTTTCTTTCATCTCTTTCAACTTATTTCCTTTCTCATCAAGCTCTAAAAGTCTGCCTTGAATGATGCTGGCTCTTCTGTTGAGCAGTCTTTCCATCTTTGCCACCTTTGCATAAGTTCAATGATTAACTCATCCTTCTCATCTGGTTTGTTCACGCCAGATTCAACATAGCTTTCTAAAGGAGCAGCCTCAGAAGTGGCTTTCTTTACGGCATTTGGCTAGGGTGATCGTCCTTATCAGAGATGATTTGGATTTCTGAGATGAGCTAGTAGAATCTCCAAATTCAGCTGGTTCAGTATTGGTAAGGGATCATTCAGTTGGTGATATTGGAGAGTGATAAGGTGGAGATATAGGTGGAGAAATGATTGGTTGTGCTTATGGTGCTGGGATAGGTGATCTATGAAGTGAAGTAATTGGTGATCTGTGAGGTGATGGTAATGATGATGGTATAGAGGGAGATGCCATGTTATGAACATGAGGTCCCGTGTGAAGATAATCCCCTGCATCCACCTGGGGTGACACTGACCTATAACCTTCAACTCTTTCCTCAACATGCTCATCGACGGCTTACTAATCTTGTGCAGCTGGTACTTCTTCTTGACTAGACTCATCAATAGGAGCCTCCTGTTCTTTTATTTGTTTTTCATGATTGATCTCCTGAAGCATCCATGGTAACAGAGGAGAGCATGCTCCACTATAGAAACTTCTTGGATCTCTTTTCTTGATATACTTGTAGGACTTGGCATCATAGTGAGGAACCTCCAAAGTAGCTCCATCAAGTACAAGGTTAGGAAATGCTTCATTGATTAGTAATTGTGGAAATTGGGTACATCAACAACATATGCCTTCTTCCTTCCTGTATGTTTGAGGTTAGGCCAATGAACACATATGCTGACATGTTGAATGGTCTATTGGTGCATAAGGCACATATGGTTGAAGAGGTTATCACATGAATGTCATCCCATCCTGTCTTTCTCTTAGACAAACAATGTTGAAAGAGGTGAATCAAAAACCTCCATTGTAAGTCCACTAGCCCCTTCACTATCTGCTTTCCCTCATAACCTCCTTCATATCCAATTTCAGCAAAGAAAGTGGTAATTTCTTCATCTTCCAACTCAATAGGAGTGTTAGCATCATCACCAAACTGTAGACACTGTCTCACAGTTTGTTTAGTGATGGGCAGAGAATGATCATGGGTAATTCTTCCTGTTAAAGTCTTTTCACCATCCACATTACTTACTTATGCAGTACTCCAGTGTAACCTAATATATCTTTCATAGATAATAGGCCTAACTGTGATGGCATGAGCTACTCTTGTAGTAGAGATGAATCTGATCATATCTCTAAGTCTTTTTGCCTCAGGCACATCAGTTTGACTTTTTATTGTCAAAGATGAATATTTGAAGGTACTGTTCTATAGGGATCACTTCAAATTTTGATGTTTTCAAGAATTATTCATTATGATTCTTGTTTTTCATGTTTGAAGAGATGATTTTTAATGTTTTTTAACTATTAATCTGACTTTGTTTCAAGAATTGATTCTGACATTTTCGAGTTTATCATCCTCTGTTCATATGACCAACATGGTTATTATTCTTTTTGTTGATTGATATTCTTCTTAGTTTACATGCTCATTGAAGTCAAAAATGTTCATATTTTCTTAGAATAAGTCTGATTTTGAGAGTTCTTCATTAACCTAGGGTTCTAAGTTCATTATCAGTCTAAGTGTTCGACATTTAGGTTACAAAATGTTGAATGTTTCACCTTTAGTTAGATACTATTATAGAGTAGAATCAAAGATGAGGACATAATAGATGAAGCTAAGATCTTTGATTGTTAAAAGATGATGATGGTTGATGAAGATGAAAAGTGTGTTTTTGCTTGTTGTAATTTAGAGTCACTCAAATTTGAAAACTATTAAATGATCTTTTGAATTGTGCTTTAAATAGTCAAATAATAACATCTACAAGTTTTAGAACAAATGCGGTCAATTTTAGTTCACACTGTAGCAAATGCAGAAGAGTTTTAGACATCCGCATTTGTTTACTATTGTAAATGCAGAAGAGTAAAACTTAAGAGTAGACCCACGTTTGGGTACTTTAACAAATGCGGATGTTTGAATACTTAACATTTCACCTATCCGCATTTGTGCATTGTTGCAAATGCGGAAGAACAAAGTTCATCAGCATTTGTGAACTGTAGCAAATGCGGTTGATCAAACTTGTTGAGCATTTGCTCACTATAGCAAATGCGATTGATTAAACATGTTCAACATTTGCTCACTGTAGTAAATGCCGGTGATCAAACTTATTCAGCATTTGCTCACTGTAGCAAATGCGGTTGATCAAACTTGTTCAGCATTTGCTTACTGTAGCAAATGCAATTAATCAAACTTGTTCAGCATTTGCTTAAATGCGGAAGACTTTTAGACATCCGCATTGGTTTACTATTGTAATTTCGAAAGAGTAAAACTTAAGAGTAGACCCACATTTGTGGATTGTAACAAATGCGGAAGTTTGAATACTTAACATTTCAACTATCCACATTTGTGCACTATTGTAAATGCAGAAGAACAAAGTTCATCAGCATTTGTGAACTGTAGCGAATGCGGTTGATCAAACTTTTTTAGCATTTGCTCACTGTAGCAAATGCAGTTAATCAAACTTGTTCAGCATTTGCTCACTATAGCAAATGCGGTTTATCAAACTTGTTCAACATTTGCTTACTGTAGCAATTGCGATTGATCAAACTTGTTCAACATTTGCTCACTGTAGCAAATGTGGTTGATCAAAGTTGTTCATCATGTGCTCATTGTAGCAAATGCGGTTGATCAAACTTGTTCAGCATTTACTCACTGTAGCAAATGCGATTGATCAAACTTGTTCAGCATTTGCTCTCTGTAGCAAATGCGGTAGAGTAAAATTTCCATATTTACTTGAGCATCATATATGGTGACAGAAGAGATGAAGCACTTGTTTATTCCTTTTCAAAGTGCATGAAAAGTTTTGAAGTTACACATATCCACAAGTGCGGATGAGTAAAGACAAATGCGGAAGTGAAAATATCATCCGCATTAACAAATGCGGTAGAACACTTTTCTTCCACATAGGTTTTAGCACCTAACTTTTCATGTATACTTGTTGGACTCCAATGTGGTAGAGTAAACTCTTTGTATGCATTAGTTTCACTTTAACATAAATAGTTACCCGCATTACTTATATGCATGGGTTACCTTCACCTGCATTAACCAATGCACGTACCTGCATTAACTTTTAAACGTAATCAAAGATTAGTGATTTTGTTTTGGTTTTTCTTCTGATGAAGAACTATGTTTAATTGAATTCTCTTATGAAGTTGTTGACTATTATTGGGGTTGTGAATTCTTGATTGGATTGACTTGTATGATAGAGGTGATACAAGTTTCACATTGTTTGACTAATTTTGGACTTCTTGTGCTTCCAAGAATCTTCATAAGCTCAGATACTATGGTATAACTTATGCACCAACGCACATATTTTCTTTTTGATTTGTTTTGAAGTTTTAAGATAATAATTTAAGATTGTAATTTAAGATAGTAATTTAAGATAGTAAATGTTTATACAAACTTAGTCAAAACTTTTAAATTACTCCCCTTAAAGTTTATATCCACATCTGGATAGAAACTTCAAAGATTTAAAACATTTTGAATATAAATTGATTATGGTTATTAATAAAGAAGAGAAGCATATTTTTTGTTGGGATCATATCAATCTTACATTACACATGTGTTTCCTTTATGATAAAATGGACATGTTTATGAACTTGTTGATTGACGGTATGTTTGTCCTCTTAAACTCATATCAAGTTGATATTTTAATGCATGTGACATTTATCATGTTTTGTTTGATTTAATTATTAATATGTATCTCACACACAGATGTATGGAATGATCAACCATCCTTATGTACTACATGGTAGAACTTTTTTACAACTTTCTTGACCAGGTTACTTAAGTTATGAGATCTCATTTTCACTGATCCTCATTGGCATTCTTTTACTTTGATCCTTTTCATGATGATCCACATTGGGATTCTTTTAACTTCACTTTGGAAGGTGATCCATGATTGAATTCTTTTGTTCATTCACATGGAATGTATTGCTTTTGTATATTCATCCAATTTGGATGTGTTCCTCATAGGGAATCTTTTGGATGAGTACATTTGCACTATGTGCTTGTTTCATCAGGTCTTTGCTCAACAAAACAAAGATGAAACTTGATGTAGGTGAAAGAGTTTCATAAAGTATCATTACCTCGTGTGGTTAGGTTACTACATACACATACACTCAGATAAGCCAATACATACTAGTACTTTGAGATGACTATTTCACCATTAAATAAGATTTTAATTCATCACTGCATGTATCTTTTTTTAAAAGCTGAGGCTACCAACATATCTAGTAAGTCATGACAGTCTTTCAAATTTTGAACTTAAGTACAGTGAATGATATAACGACTGTAATTATATAATTTCTCAATGACATTCTTTTCTTCATCAAAATAGACTTTTTTTGTGATTTTCTGATAATGTTTAATGATTTTTTTGATGTTCTGATTTATTTTACTCAAGGTTAATCATGCCAATTAATTGAAGTAGGAATTTAAACCTACTAGGTTTAAATGCCTTGTTAATAAATCGGCCAATTAATTTTCTTTAGGGTACTTGAATCAATTTGATTAATCCCTTTTCAGCATAGTCTCTCAAAAAGTAATATCAGATTTCAATATGTTTTGTTTTTGAGTGCTGAACTAGATTATTGGTAATGAAAACACTTGATGTGTTGTCAATGTGAATTGTTGTGTGCAAGAAGTTAAAATCAAAATCAAGCATGTGGTTTTGAATCCAGAGGACTTGAGAGAAACAAGCTAATGGTGATAGATATGTTTGTCTACTTCATGAACTGCCAGGAGACCAGTCCGGGACGAAGAAATTGACAACCGCCTTAAGTAGATTTCCTATTGAAGTTGCATCCTCCATAATCACTGTTAGTGATGGCATAGAGATTGAACTCTCTTCCTTTGGATACCACAACCGAAGAGCTGGTTTGCCCTAAAGATATCTGAATATCCTCTTGACAACATTTACATGAGATTCCTTAGGATCAGCTTGATATCTGGCACACAACAAACACCAACACAATGTCAAGCCTATTGGCTATTAGATACATAAGTGAACCAATCATAGATCGATGGTGAGTCTAATCCACTGATTTGCCTTCGGGATCAGGTCCAATCTTCACTTTAGTGTTCACAAGGTTCTGAGAGATTGACAATAAGCAAAGTGGAATTTCTTCAACAATGTTTCCACACATTTTGATTGATTGATGAAGATTCCAAGTGCCCTTTGTTGGACTTGCACCCCTAGAAAGAAAGTGAGTTTCACCATTGCATTCATTTGAAACTTTGAATGCATAAGTTCTTCAAAGTCTTTATAGAGTTACTTGTTTGTTGAGCCAAATATAATATCATCCACATAAATCTGGAGTAGCAACATGTCTTATCCTCTTCTCTGTTTGAAGAGAGTCTGATCAATCTTTCCTCTTTCATATCCATTTTCAAGCAGAAAGGATGATAAAGGCTGATACCACTTTCTTGGAGCTTGATGAAGACCATACAGGGCTTTGTCAATCTTGTACACCCTGTGAGGGAAATCTAGATCTTCAAAGCCAAGTGGTTGACTCACATAGACTTCTTTAACAATATTTCCATATAAGAATGCACACTTCACATCCATTTGACAAACAGTAAACTTCATGGATGCAGAATATGCGAAAAAGATTCTTATAGCTTCTAATCTGGCAACCGGTGCAAACACTTTATCATAATCAATTCCATCTTCTTGAGTGTAACCCTATGCCACTAGCCTTGGTTTATTTCTGATGAAGATTCCTCTATCATTAGTTTTGTTTCTATACAGCCATCTGGTGCTAATAGGGTTTTGTCCTTCAGGAAGGTCTACCAGTTGCCATACTTCTTACTTCTTGAATTGTAGCAATTCTTCCTACATTGCTTCAATCCAGCTATTGTCTTGAAAAGCCTCTTTGATGTTCTTGGGAACTGTTTGACAAATAAAGTTAAGAACAAACAGATGTTTGCAATACTTGACTTGCTTCTTGTCACCCTTTCATTAAGTTCACCAATAATGCTTTCCACTGGATGATTCTTGGGTATTCTAGTAGAGGGAATTGTGTCACCAACAATGGTTACATCAAGATTGGAGAAATTCAGATCATTATGGTGAGAGGCATTTTCATCTTGTTCTATTGGGGAATTATGAAGATAATCAGACTCCGTCTCATTGACTGCTTTAGCATCAGCAGCATTTTGATTGCTTCCATCATTTGATGTTCTTTCTGTTTCAGCTGGAGGAGTAGCTTGTTTTTGATTTCTGATCTCTATTGATCGATCTTCTAAATGTGATGGTTACAAGCTTTGACCAACATCAGTTGAAATACTTGATTTTGTGATGGTTGTCTGACAGGATCAACTTGGAGAGGAACATCTTCATTCAGGTGATGAGTAACTATAGGAGGAATCAATGGAAAGTCATCTCTTCTTTCTACACTTGAAGAAGTTTCAGCTGAATGTAGATTTTATATAGCAGACAAGTGAAATCGATCAAATGATTTTGTAAATGAGTCAATATCAAACAACCAGTTGGGACCATTTGTAGATTTGGGAAACAAGTGTTCCTTGAATTGAACATTTGTTGATTCATCAATAATGTTTAATCTAGGATTAAACACTCTGTAAGCCTTCAAAACAAAAGAATAACCCACAAAGAATCATTTATGAAACGTAGATGAAAACTTTCCCAAATAGTCTTAGGTGTTTAATATTGAGAAGGACTACCGAATGACTTAAGAAATCCAATAAATGGTTTTTTTGTGAAACAACAGTTCATAAGGAGTCATCTTACTTTCTTTTACAATCAGAGTTCAATTTTGTACAAAGCACGATGTATTAACTGCCTCTGCCCAAAAGGTAATAGGCAGCTTAGCATCGGCTAACATTGTTCTTCCTGCTTCACTTAGTGTTCTGTTTCTCCTTTCAACTACCGCTTTTGGTTAAGGAGTTTTAGCTGCACTGATATGATGAGCAATGCCTTTGGTTGTATAAAATGAACTCATGTCTTCATTTATGAACTCAGATCCATTAACACTTCTTGTTGTTTTGACCTTATGGTCAAGTTGGTTTTCATTTTTTGTGATAAAGTCTTTTATTATTTGGGATGCCTTATTTTTATGAAATAAGAAGAAAACCCATGTAAATCTTGAAACGTCCTCATTGATCACCAAACAATACTGTTTCTTTCCAATGCTCATAACATGAATTGGTTCGAATAGATCCATATGAAGTAGCTTCAATGGAGTATTTTTGTGTTCACCAGCTTTAGTTTGTGAGAAGATTTATGTTGTTTTTCTTTGAGGCACGTTGAACAGTGATCAACAAAAATGAAACTCTTTTTAGGGAAGACCAATGACATGGTTTTCTTTGACCAATCTGTTCATGTTTTTTAAGTTTTTGTGCCCCAAATGTCAGTGCCAAAGCTGAGACTCATCAAACGATGCTTTTGACAAAATACATGTTTCTTCTATTGGTGTTGTAGAATTCAAGTTTAAGATATAGGTGTTATTCTTCCTTGGAGTCTTTAGGACAACCCATTCTTTTGAGATCTAAAATTCTAGTTTCAGAATATAGGAATGAGTGTCAGTAAGTGAGTTGAATATTTCTTGTCGCAGATCTGAGACACGCTTAGAAGATTGAATTTAGTTGTTCACAGTAGTTCACTCTATTAAAGCTCAACATCCCATTTGTCACAGATCCTTCACCGGTAATTCTTCCACCTTATGAATCTACTCCAAATGCCATAGTAGTTCCTTGTATTTGCGTGAAGTCATGAAGGAGGGAATGATCTCCAGTCATGTGTCGGGAACACTGACTGTCTACAAACCATAGGCTATTAGACCTATATGGATGACCCTACAAGCATAAAAGAACTAATTAGAATATGAAACCCAAGCCATAATAGTCTTGGGTTTCCTATTCCTATCTATGATAGTGACTTCTTGATACAGTACTCTAGATTGTGATCTATTTAGAGGTGACCTGGGAGATTGTTTGTAGTATTTTGATTATGTCATCTCATCAATATCATCTGAGGAGTTAGAGGAGTAATGAAACCTTTGGTCTCTATTCTTTTGAAGGAATTTTAACCATTTTTGATTATCAAATATCATTTTAGGTTTAGGAAGGTCAAACTTTTCCATAAAGATATGATGTTTGTTTCTTTGAATCTTCCATGTTTCTTTTGTGTTACTCCTATCATTGTTTGATCTAGTTGTCCTAGATTGATAGATGGCCAAATGACTCTTGACATTGGATTTCACAAGAGATTTTAACGAGATGGGTTTGTTTTGAGCAATTCTCAACCCCTTCTGATTAAAGTAACAATGAGATGTATTGTGATTGTTTTTTATCATAGACTGAACATTATTTGTTAAAATAGTAGTTTTTTGTAGAGTGGTTGTTCATGTCACAGATAGAGCATTATTGATTGTAAAAGCACTCTTCTGTTTTGTGATTAAATAAATCACATATGTCACAATACATATGTTTGTTTCTTGAATCTGATTTTGATTTGGGAGACTCAGATGATTTTCCCATTTTCAGCTGAGTCACTTTCTTTTGCTTAGGGGAGGAATCAAAATCAACCCCTTTTGTAGCTTCCTTCACAACACTACTTTTGTTAAATTCTCTAGGCTGTTTTTGTTTCTTCAACCCTTTCTTTACCTCTTTCTCAAACTGATCTACATGCTCCTTGTTGCATATGTCAAAACCAACTCCTTATCTTAATTTAGAAGATTGAGGGTCTGATTGAATTTTTGATGTTGAAATCAGTGAGCTCTTTTGTACCTTTTGTAGTTAAACCTTGTCTGATTTGCTTGAATTGTTTGGAGATATAATCTCATTATCAGAACCGCTTTCAGCACAGGGTTTTACTAACTTCACAAATTTCTTTTTACTTTTTGAAACAACAGGCATGAATTTCACAAAAGGAATAATTGCCTTGATGGGGCTTGTGGGTTTGATGACACTCACTGCCTTGTCTGAACACTCTTTCATTTTAATTGGGTGTCCTAATATGATTTTATCCTCATTTGTTTCAATGTAAACATTGATTGGTTTAGAGGATTTGTGATCTGTTTTACTATGTTTTGGTTCACTAGTGTCCGGTTCAATTTTCTCGTTGAGAGTAACAGAGTCAGGCATGACAGTGTAGTTGTCATTGTATGGGGGAGGACAAGAGTTATAACTGATCCCAGAAATATCTTTGGGATCCTTTTGAGAATCAAGCATCTCTTGCAGCTTGACCGAAGATAGTTGAAACTTTTCTAGTTTCACTTCAGTAAGTGTATGTTCAGGTTTACATTGAGCTAACATTTTAGTCAGTTGCTCATTCTCAGCTGCAAGAGTGTACTTTTCACTATGCGGTTTTTCAATGTCAGAGATAAGAGATTTTATTTTGATTTCAAAGCCTTTTATTTATTACTTGAGCATCTCTAACTTAACCTTTTCCTCTTTTATTTTGCCTGCAAGTTTATGGTTGTGCTCTTTATAACCTTGCAGTTCAGTAATGCATTTATCACTACACATCTTAGATTTTACCTCAAAAGGCATGGAAGATGGACCATCGTTGATGTGAGCCATGAGTGCATGATTTTGGAATTGAGGTTTTACTTTGTCTGCATACATGCCCCAGTCACATACTCTATCTTGCTTAATCACAAGAGCACTTGTAGATGACTGTGTGCTTCCATGAGCTTGATTTGTCAGTTGAGGTTGAGTCTCATATGATTGATGTTGTTGTTGGTGATGATACTGCTGCTCAAGATGATTAGAGTGAAAACTGAGTTTGGCTATGAGGATTACTGGCTCTGAGAATTCCTTTGAAAGTTGTTTCTTTTGGGGGCATTGCATTCTCTGGAGAAGTGGCCAGTCATGCCACAGTTGAAGCACTTCACTTTGGATTCTCATACCCAAGCTTGGTGTTTTCAATAAGGCTGAGCTATATTCCCTTCCTTATAATGTCTTCGCTCTTATTGCAATCATGGCCATTTGCCATTACATATCCATTTCTTCTACATCATCAGGATCCATTTCTTCTAAGTCTTCCTAGATGAGATGTGCAGAGGTGAGTCTTCCTCCCAGATAAGCTTCAAAGCTAGCAACAAAGGCATTGTAAGTTGCCTTTTGTTCTTCAGATCTTATATCATCATGAGTGTTTGTAGGAGTTGCATTGAATCCTCATGCTTGGGATGATGTTAATGGATGGTTTATTGGTTGAGCTCCATTGAATCCAATGATTTTTAGTTGATCTCTTGAAGAGATAAAATCATCATTAATAATGAAGGCATTTTCCACATAGTGTGAGTCTGATGGAAACTTGTATTCTTCAATCACTTTGGGTCCACCTAATTTTCTGCTTCTTTTATCAAGCTCAAGTGCTTCTATCTTGGCTATCATTATATCTAGGTTAGTACTCTCAAGATCAAGAGTGTTCTTCAACATTCTCATATTTTGTTTCCAGGACTCTGGAAGACTGTGTAGCATTTTCTTGTTTAACTTTTTGACTTTATAACTGACTCCCATGATTTTCAAGTCATTTACCAATTGCACAAATCTATGCAGTTGTTTACATATGGACTCCCCTTTGGAGTGATGAAATTTTTCATACTAATTAACAAGCTTATCCTTGTTAATCTCTACAACTTCACTGCTTTCCTCACATATAATTAGTGGTGCATCCCATATTGCTTTACCAGTACCATACTTTTCTACATTTTTCAGCACTACCATCTTGAGTGCTTGAGTGAGTATAGAATAGGCTTTGAGGTTAATCTTGATTTTCTTGTAGTCATCTTCATCAAGAGTCAGATACTCAATAGGTATTCATGATGTTTTGTAGATGGCAGCTTGATCTACAGACAGTGTAACTGGGATGTGTGGGCCTTTGCATATTGAGATCCAAAGTCCAGATCTGCACCTGTAATGTAATTCCTGAATCTGATTTTCCATTGCTTAAACTCAGATTTGTGTTTAAGCATGGGAGGTTTAGGTGTATGGCCAAGTTCACTTAGTCCAACTGGTCCAAATCGTCCAAAATAGGCTCAAATAATCAGATCTGTTATGTTTCTTAGTTTTTGTTGAAGCTTTTTGTAAGATTGACTGTTCACAACTTTGAAAATGGGTACTATTGGTTTGTTCTTGAGGGTGAGGGAGTGTGAAAAATAACTATTAGTAACTAGATCACTAGATCAATAAAGTTCTATTCAGATCTTGGTTAGATCTAAAAAAGAACCATGAGCCAAAATCTCTGATACCAATTGACTGGGTGGTGAGATTAAGATTCTCACATGGATCGAATTTAGTAATTGAATCAAAGATTGAATGGCGGAAACAAACAATCAATAAACATTTAATGCAAGAAGATACTCATAAATGCTTGTATATATTGATGAAGATGTTTCATTACAATGAATGCTAAGGTTGAGCATTAAACATTGATAATACAACTTGAGAATCCGGAATACTAAATATTCTAATTGTCTATCAATACTCACCTCATGTACGAGGTTTTATATTCTATTTATAGGATGACAAGATGCCTTTTGTAAAAAAAATGACTAAACTACCCTTGACCTATACATCAGAACTAGTCTAAGTCTTCATCAGCATTTCAATTGTTCATCCGCATTGACAAGTGCGGATAAGTTGAACTTGATCAGCATTTGTTCTCTTTTTATCCACATTTGTAGTTGGTCATCCGCATTGGGTAATGTGGATGAACAAATATTTATGCGCATTTGTTGCTGGTTCATCCGCATTCGGATGAACATGTGTTGTTTGCATATCTTTTTGACTATCCGCATTTGTTAATGCGAAAGAACAAACACTTGTTAGTATTTGTTCTATGTCTTCTGCATTTACAAATACAGCTAGTTAACACTTTGTTCTATGTCTTCTGCATATACATCTTAGACTTAGGGAGTTTCTAGCAGAACAACCAACAACTCACCAAATGAATTTGCATGTATGATCCTTTTAGGGTCTAACAGTACTCCCCCTAAGAACTATACAACCTTTGTTCTCCAAATAGTAAAATGTCATCGAATATACATACTAGGAAAGTGATGATGCTCCCACTAGCTTTCTTATATACACATGCTTCATCAACGTTTTTAATGAACCCAAACTTGATTATCTCTTCATCAAAATGGTGATTCCAACTTCTTGATGCTTGCGTCAATCCATAAATTGATTTCTTTAACTTGCATACTTTGTCAGGATGTTTTGATCGACAAAACCTTCGGGCTGAACTAGATAGACATCTTCCTCAAGATATCCATTTAGAAAAGCTGTTTTGACATCCATTTGCCAAATCTCATAATCACAATGAGCAGCTATGGCAAATAATATCCTAATAGAATTTAGCATTGCAACTGGCGAGAAAGTCTAATCATAACCGTTGAGTTTGAGTGAAAGCTTTGCTACAAGTCTAGCTTTATAAGTATCAATGTTTCTATGCATATCGGTATTCTTCTTGAAAACCCACTTACTTCCAACTACTTTGGAGTTGAGAGGTGCTACAACCAACTCCCACACTTGGTTTTCATACATGGATTGCATCTCAACATTCATGGCTTCAAGCCATTTGTCACAATCAAAATTGGACATTGTATCACGATAAGTGGTTGGTTCATCGGAATCTACCACATACCATCCATCCATAAAAAATCCATATCTTTCAGGTGGATAATAATTCTACCAAATCTATGAACGTTTTGTGTGTATTGGTCAACTATTTGATCATCCTCATGTTGAGTGCTAGTGTCAACCAAACGTGTATTAGTTAGGGTTCTTGATCCTCCTCAAGATCCACTATTCTACTGCTAGTTCCTTTCATAAGGAATTTAGCTTCTAAGAACTCAGCCTTCTGGTAACAAACTCCTTTTATTCCAAAGGATCATAGAAATAATATCCCATAGAATCTCTAGAATATCCAATAAAGATACATTTAGTGGAATGACTTTCTAACTTGTTTGAGGTGAGAGTCTTAACATAAGCCTCACATCCCCATACATTTAAATATGATAGTGATGGAACCCTTCCATACCATATTTCAAAAGGTGCTTTTTCCACTTTCTTGGTTGGGTCCATATTCAAAATATTGGATGTAGAGAGCAAAGCGAAACCCCAAAATGATAGAGGCAATGAGCTTCTAGCCATCATAGATCGAACCATGTCCAATAGAGTTTGATTTCTCCTCTCGGACACACCATTGTGTTGTGGTGTTCCTGGTGGAGATAGTTGTGAGACAATCCCACAACTTAGATGTTCTCTAAAAGCATCACTTAGATATTCGCCTCCTCTATAGGTGCGGAGGATTTTTATTGACTTGTTGAGTTGATTTTCTACTTCATTTTGTAAGGTTTTGAACATTTCAAAAGCTTCATCTTTGTGTTTTAACAAGTACACATACCCGAATCGACTATAGTCGTCGGTAAAGGTAATGAAGTATCTTTCATTATACCTAGTCATCAGCTTAAAAGGAGCACATACATCCAAATGTATGATACCTAATAATTCTTTTGCCCTTTCGGTTTTGCCACTAAAAGGTGCCTTAGTCATTTTGCCTTGCAAACAAGATTCACATACAACAAACGAAACATATTCACTAGCTCTTAGAAGACCATTCTTTTCAAGTGTTTGTATGCGCTTCTTGTTTATATGACCAAAACGGCAATGCCAAAGATAGGTGTTACTCGAATCCAGTTTGAGCCTTTTAGTGGTGGTTTGGTACAATGAGCTATCATATAATGTGTTTTCACGAACCAATTCATAAATACCATTAATAAGAATAGCTTTAAAATAAAATATGTCATTTAAAGAACCACGAATTTCATTCTCAAAAAATGTCATAACATAACCATATTGTCTTAATTGAGAAACTGAAATAATGTTCCTTGTCAAACTAGGAGCATACAAAACATTATTCAATGTTGCTTCCAAACCTTTTGGAAATTTCAAGATGTAGTCCCCTCGACCTTCAACTTGAACTTTTACCCCATTCCCCATGTAGAGGCTTATATCCCCTTTCTTGAAGTCCTTACTTCTTTTGAACCCCTGCAACAAATTGCAAATATGAGTTTCACATCCAGTATTTAATACCCGTTTGATAGAGGATATTAAATTGAGATCAATATGAATCATGAAAATTGTATCTGAGGTTTGCCCAACATCCTTCTTAGCTTGCTACTGTTTGAGATGGACAGGGCAATTTCTTGCCCAATGTCTAATCTCCCCACACTTAAAGCATAGGTCATTCAAAACAACCTTTTGCTTCTTCTCCACTTGTTTTAGTGGTGGCGCTTTAAAGACTCCCATTCCCTTTCCTTTAACATACCCTTTACCCTTGGCAACATTTGCTTGGGTGCGGGGTGAGGCTTCTTCTTGTTCCCACCTTCATTGATGGTGAGAACGGGTAAAACCTTTTTACCCATGGCAACCTCGGCTATTTTGAGCATAGAGTGACGCTCACTTATGTTCTTGTCCCACCCGTTCATGTTTTAATTCATTACAAAGTTGTCAAACCTTTTTGACAAAGAGTTGAGGATCAAATCCGTAGCCAACTCTTTCGAGACGGGTCAATTTAGCTTTTCGAGGCTGTCAATGTGGCTCTTCATCTTAAGTACATAAGATGACTGATTGGGTGTCATCCATACGACATGCATAGAGTGCTCAAACCGTTTCGAAGTGCTCTACCCTTGCTTGCCCTTGGAACATTTCCTTCAACTGGGTAATCATGTCGTATGCTCCGTGATGTTCATACTCATTTTAGAGATCTGGAGTCATGCTTGCCAACATTAGGCAAGACACTTGGACCGAGTCCTCATTGGATTTCACCCAATTGTTATAGGCCTCCTCATCATCCTCATTAGGCTGATCGGGAATCGGATCGTCTAAAATATATGACTGTTTCTCTCGCTTGAGAACAATTGTCAAGTTTCGAAACCAACCTATAAAGTTATTATGGTTTAGATGCTCCTTTTGGAGAATGGTCCTTAGTGATAGTGAGTGAGCGGACGGGATATGATTATTTTCATCGTTGTTGGTGGCCATCTACAAAATTTAAGAAAGTTCAATTTTAGTATTTTTGATATTATCATATTTTAATAATCAAAGCCCTTTTTACGTGTCTTACATAATTTTATAATTTTCGAATCCAACGTTAGATTTAAATAGTGGTTAGGTGACCTTTATCCCATTATTTAAATTAACAAGGTAGTCAACATTTTGACAATTGCAACCCTTTGCAACTTCTAGAGGTATGGGATCAACTTTAAACATCATATGTATAGTGGTCATGTTTATCCCATCAACACCCTTTGTAAACCACATTGTAGGAGATCCATTTAACATGGTTTGCAAATAAAATAACCCTACTTAAGTATATATTACTTAAATGGTCATGCCATCAATACCCTTTGTAAACCATTTTGTAAACCACATTGTAGGAGATCCATTTAACATGGGTTTTCCAATATAAGTGGTTAGGTGATCTTTATCCCACAAATATGGTATCCCCACCTCAAATCACAAGTTCTCTCCAAATGGTTAGGTGACCTTTATACCATTAGGAGTTTCCAGGTGACTCAAGTGTTGTGCAAAAGGATTGTTTTAAACTTGTTTATAAAAGAAATTTTAAGTTTTCACAATTCTATTTTAGAAAACTCTATGTACTTTGTATTTGCATGCTTTCAAACACATGGTACCCTATGGTTCTTTTTTTAATAAAACCCCTTTCATTAAAATCATTAATTCTTTGAATAACCTTTTATTAACCACTTATTGACAAGGAACCAAAAATTTTAGCTTGTTTGTTTGTTTATAAGTTTGTTATGCATATCCATATATCAAACAACAACCATAGAACAAACAACCAAACAAGCATAATCATATAAGCACAAGTGCATAACCATAGCCACTAAGTTGACGACACTTGTTTGCTATCACAAGCGTTGTCATTTGGTCTTTCCTAAGGGTTAACAATGACACATCAAAATATGTCCATGAACTCACACTTGAATCCACATGCAAATGCTTCAAGTGTCCATGTCTTTTGTGTCCTTCCTTTGTATCTTTCTTGGTCTCCAACTTTTGCATCTTCTTTTACAAAAATTATATCCTAATACAATTTGTCTTGAGCTGTCCCTAAGCCCGAAACCAAGCTGAAAGCCCTCAGGGTGAGTCTCTATACTTCCGTGAGTTGATATAAAGGGACAGCCCCACCAAAGGCTTAATGCCAATAGACATTGACCAAAGTCCCGGGTAATTAGGTTTAACTTCCATATCTCTAGAGATTATATGAAGAGGCTAAAGCAACCAAACACCCAAAGTCTTTCTGCATGCATGCTGCACAAGTACTGAAGAAGAATGCTTTGGAAGTTTCAAACAAGCAACACAAATATTCTAAGTGTGAAATCTTCCGAAGCCAAGACCAATATCTTCCAAAGCCAAAGATGAAGTCTTCTGAAGCTTTAGAGACAAAGTCTTCCGAAGCCAACACTTGAAGATAGATTTCTTCTGTAGACTTTTAACAACATGCTTTATCTATGTACTTTTCCATAAAGATGGACCCTTTCCGCTGCAACTCTGTAAAGTCAGCAACATACATGAGTTGGTGAAAAGATCGTTGCTTTTGGTAACTTTACATTGAGGTCTTGAGTCTATAAAATTTCTACTTCATGTACTTTATTCTTTTGTAATAGATAAGGATGTGATCTATGGCATGTCATAGTCACAAAGTCAAAAAGGCAATCTTCCTTTTTGACAATACAATTGATTTTGTGTTGTGTCAAGTCAATTGTATCCGGCTGGCCTTCAAAGTATGGCCGGTTGTAGGATATAGTATAAGTATCTCATGCTCTTGTAACTTTCTTCTATTCTTTGTAACACTTGTAATAGAACATTGAGAAATCAATATAGTGCAATCTTGAAAACAATCTCCTTGTGTATCTTGCTCTTTTGTTCTATCTCTTAATTACTTGGGTTCTTAGTGTCTTTACTTGTGGTTAATTCAGTTCACTGTTTGATTAAGTTAAGTTTCTCTCCTCTTTTTGTTGTTGTGTTGTAAGTGACCACCCTTCACCGGTCCTGCAATATCCTTTACTGACCTATTTATATGTAGTGATGAGGAGATTAAGTCTCTTCATGGCAATGAAGTTGATCCCCAATACCTGTTATGGATCAGTAGAGTGTAGAGGGACCTGTTATCTCTAGCCCCAATCAGCAAAAACCAACTAAGGTGAGTCTCACTGTTGTGGAGGGGACTCATGTAGATTGAACTACCGATACTAAAGGAGCCTCATTGGATCCTGAGGGCGGTGGTAGCATATCATAGGCAAGGGAAACCAGGGTGCCAAGAAACCACATCTCGTGGTGAGGATGAATATATCAGGTATATTACCTGATCTCCCCGTGATTCTTCGAATGAAGATGAGGAGAGTTTGAAACTCACCATTCAAGACCTACATTCTAATGTCTCAAATCTTGAACCAAAGGTTAAGACTTTATAGGATAGGTCTACCACTCAAGAACTTGAGATTGAAAATCTCAAGGCTCAACTAGCTGAGAAATAGATTAAGAGATCGGTCAAGCATGTACCCATTCAGGTCTCATTGACTTCTTCCTCTAGCATATCCAGCTCTCAAGATGATGCTACCAAAATGGGGGAGAGAGTTGTAAGACAAACATCTTTGGAACCACAATGCCATGCTTTAACTTCGCTAACTTCATGATACCTGGCTCCTAAAGCAATAGTTTTCCCTTATCCTCCTCAAATTGTCCTACAAATGAACCCATGGTTACTCGGAGATCTCAGCTGGATCTTCTCCAAGTTCTTGAGGGGATCTTTCTTAGATCATCCTAGCCCTGATGCGACTTTGATATACTTTGGAGCTGAAGATCTTCAAAGGATAAATGCACCTTGGACCACTGTGGAAGATGTTGGTCAACCTAAGGCCCAAATGGAACATGAGATTGATTTTGAAGGGGAAATAAGGACTGATGGCCCAACAACTTACACAGTTGGGATAGATAGTGCATTCCCTCAGACTTTCGAAGCTAAAGTCGAAGCCTAAAAAAGAACATCCTCAATCTTCCAAAGCTGAGGTGGAAGTTGTGAAACGACTATTCTCCATGTCCGAGTATCTAATTATCCCAAACTCAATTCTAAAGCTGGCATCTAAGGTGAATTGTGAGGACTTTCTCAACTGATCCTTAGCTCAAACAACTCCACCACAACAAGCTCCAACAACTATCTCTCAGCCTGAAACTTCCATCCAAGAACCCCAAAGGTCTAGCACTTCTGAAGATGTCAAAGGAAAGAAGAAGATGTCAAGGAAGAGCTTTAGGAGGAAGCAAGGTTACAAAAACTCAAGAAGAAAGGTAGACTCCCAACTAGGAAGTTGCTAGCTACAAGTAGCAAAGCAGCTGTAGTAAACCATGAGGTTGTCAACAACAAAAAAAAGGTGGAGATCATTGAGATGCATATCAATCTTGGAGTTGTTAGTGAAGATATGCTCCTGCTACCACTAGAGGAGTTAACTAAGCTGGAAAAGGCAGCCATGTTATTGATTGAACAAGGGGAAAAAGTAGCAAGGCTAGCCCAAGAGGAGGAAAGAGAGAGGAAGAAAAGGGAAGCTGATGTGCAGCTTACGAGGTAAAGGATGACTTTCCTAACCTCTAGGGGTTTTTCTCTAGCAGAACTGTCTCCCCATTATAATAATACGATCTTATGGCTCTTCAACAAAGAGCAATATCAGTTGTGGAAAGAGAGAAAGAAAGCTGCAAAAGAAAAACTGAGGTAGAAGAAGAAAAAAGAAGAAGAGGTAGGACTTGCTACTACGAGGAAGATAGGTGATAAGGCTTGGATGAAGAACTACTTTCGAACTTATGGCTTTTTTGGTAAGCAGGTGGGTCCCATGTCAATGAAGACCCTGTAGCGTATTGTCGGAGAAATCAAGGCTGACATATGCTCTGGAAGAAGGAGAGAGATGTACCAAAAAGTACTCGGGATGACTTTCACATCTACTCCAGAACCACGTCCTCAACCCAAACCTATCCCTTTTCTTTTCCCTATTAAAACTGAACCAACCTCTAAGCCTTACACCCCTAAACCCACATCATCAACCTTACCCACTTCCTCACCCACTCAATCCAAATAACCACCTAAACTACCCATCCTCAAACCTATAACCTTACCCAGAACCCAAGCCTCTCCCACCAAACAGCCACCCAAGTCATACTCTCAATCACCCAACCATCTCATTATAGAGGAGTTTAAGGAGATCAAGACAAACCTCATCAAGTGTACAACTTTGAGTGACATCTTTTGTGAGGATGAGTCTGTCAAGTTGACTTTTGTTGATGGATTCTCATCGCTCCTCATGTTCCCTCATGTTCCTTCACAAAAGATCACTTCCTTGAAGAGGAGATGAAACTAAGAGACGTGGAGGAAATGGTTGAAGGTTCTAACCTTGAATCCATAGTTAGATGGGAGAAAGAATATTACTCCCGTCAACTAACTCTATTCAAGGGGACACAACAAAGGGTGCATGTCATTCAAAGTGACAGACTGGATCTCTTGTCCGCTAATGACTTGTACACACTTCTCAACACAAATTTAGGGAAGAACAAAGAAATGGATAATCATCTTTTATCCTTGCTGCTGAAGGTTTTGAGAAGCAGGAGGAAGTGAGGTTTTGGTTGCATCAGCCTAGGGAGAGATTATTGGATCTAGAAAGGGTGGTGCAACCAATACCAAACACTTAGACTATTTAGGTGCAAAAAATAAAGGACTTCAAAAGCTAAGTATGGAACTTCCCAAGACAAATGGAGTTCTTCTAAAGACAAGTACTAGATCAACTTCCAAAGGAAAACTCCAACTTCCGAACACAAAATCTCTCTTCTTCCGAAGCTTCAACACTTTGAAGAAATGAATACTACAACTTCCAAAGTATGAAGTCACAAGGAAGCCTTGAAAGAAGCAGCTACTTCCGAACTATAAGTGACTTTGGAAAAACAAGTTCTTCCAAAGCTAGTTAACCATTGGATTTATCTACTATGTACGAGTCAAAATATGTATGGTCTATCTGATACTTCGCCGTAGACCTCTGATATAATACATGGCGTTTATTTAAAACTATACCCGACAAAATGGGCGGGTTGGGTCGGGTAGTGTAACGGGGCAAAATGGGTTCGGGTTAGGTTGGGTTAGGGTCAGGATGGGCCAATTTAAAAATGGCTTAGGATGGGTTAGGGTTAGGCTAGATTAGGGTAAATATATGTTTGGGTCATAATGGGTCAAAACACTAAAACTTGAAAAACAGTACATAAAGTTCTAATATGTTGCATTGTATAATACTATTAGTATACAACGAGGATTTGCAACATCACTTCTGATCAAAGAAAAATTCATATTTTCTTTACTAAGCTGTTATGAATTCCAAAGATATGTAATAGTTATATTATGTTTTTATATTAAAATTAACAACAAAAAGACTATCCAAATTCAGTCATCTATTTAACAAACAACGCATTGAAATTATTGTTTATCAATAAAAAATGCGTAGTTCACTCTAAAGTAATAGATTGGATTAAATAAGATACTGATGAAGCCCACAAACTTTGATGTTGGTTATGGCGATGAAGACATCCGTGAAGGTCTTGGGTTTTTACAACGAATGAGTTTCCATGAAGAGTAGAGTCTTCTTTCAGAACCAATCGAATGCTAGTGGAAGAAGAAGTTACACGTTTTGATTGCGGAAATCTTGGTGATTGTGTCAACATGATGTGCAGAAGCCACTACACCACTTTCAGTTGAATATTACATCCATATTGAGGATATTTATGGGTTGAATTTTAAGAAAAACAACATTAAGTAATGACTCGTGATGAAATTGAAATGGTAATACATGAGGTATTGAATCAAAATAGGGGATTGATCGTTGATGGTGATTTTTTATTGGACTCTTGAAATTTCATAGAAATATGAACATGTGGGGAAGCGTTCAAAGCCAAACCTAATAACGACCCATCCTGACCCGTTGAGGGTATTTAGCACCACCCATGTGAACCTATTTCTTTTCTCCTCAGCTTTTATAATTGCCCGTCCTAACCTTCTTAAAAATAATAACTAACCCATCTTAACCCATAGTTTTCAATTAAGACCCAAATCAACCCAATTAAAATCAAACGGGTTAGCATTGCCCGGTCTACTTAAAACCCATGTAGTTGACCATATTTTATTCCACTATTCACCTTTATCTATTAGTGTAGTTGCCAACTTTAATTGGTGACAAAAGGTAAGTCATAGACATATCAGGACTATCAAATTTTAGATAAAACATTATCTAAGATACCATAACTATAGCTTTGTAGTATTTGGTTTACCTATAAAATTCTAGCTGGTATCAAAGTATATTCGGCTGTAGGTGATAGTATAGATAGTTTCTCATTGTAACTCATATCATATGCTTCTAAGAGTCTTGTAATACTTGGAGTTGAGAAGTAATATATACAAGTAAATTATCTCCTTGTGTTATTTGTTACTTTGTATATTATAATCAACTCTTATAAGGGAATCTGCTTTATCCAAACCAGTGTGTCATTAAGTGAGTTTGAGAGAAAATTAAGTGTTAAGTGACACAAAACCGATCCTGCAGGTGATATTGGTCAGGAAGAGTTGGGGAGTATTGAAGTTATTGAAGCTACGACAGAGAAGCTAGAAAGAACAAAGCTTTAATGGGGGAAACCAAAGATAGGCAAAAGTCGTCTGCGGATAAGAGATGTAGACTGATTGAGTACCAGGTGGGTGATAGAGTTATGTTGAAAGTTTCACCTTGGAAGGGCATCATTCGGTTCAAAAAGTGGGGCAAATTGAGCCCGAGGTATGTATGGACTTTCCGAATCATCACTCGAGTAGGAGAGGTGGCCTATAGGCTGGAGTTACCTCACAAGTTAAGTGGAATTCACCCAACATTCCATGTATCACATTTGAGAAAGTGTTTATCCGATGAAGAGATGGTTGTACCACTAGAAGATATTGAAGTAGATGAACGACTCAATTATATGGAGCAACCTTATGCGTGTGCATGTAGTGGAAGCACAGGAAAGAACCCGAGTCTGCATGGGAGACTAAAGAAGAGATGAGACACCATTACCCACATCTGTTTGAGGAATAACAGGTTTCAGGGACGAAACCTATATAAGGGGGGTGGACTTGTAACATTCAAATATTTTTAAACACAAGAAAGAAAGAATAAAGGTGATGAAAAGGAAGAAAATATAATTTAACCCAAGTTGAGGGGTTTAGTGTGTTAAAAGGACAAAAATAATAAAAGTGGGTGCAAAAATGTGATGGTCGCCCACACCTTTCTACGTATTTTCTTTTCACTAGATTTTAAAGAGGGAAAGAGTAGAGAAGGCTCTTAGGATTGAAGAAGAATAACAAGAATTTGAATTCAAGGTAAGAAGTCTTTATTTTGAGATGTTCTTGCTGGCCTATGCCTCGATTATATGCTTATGTGTTTGTGTGTGTGTTCAGGTTGTCTGATTTGGTGCGTTTTAGGTGGTTGAACTCATAGCGCAAATGGGTTGGAAGGAAGTCATACTCGAGGGCTACTAAGGTGAGTTCGAGAACCCTCTTTTCATATGTTTTAACCAAATTTAGGGCAGAAAACGCATGTATGTATGTTTTTATAAAGTGGGTTTTGTACCCCTATGTATGTATGTGTGTGAATGTGGGTGGGGTATGATTTGGGTGATCCTAATGTTATGATTGTGTTATGCGTATGATATGGTGCTTAGAATGTCAGAACTAAGCTTAGAACATGTTGAATTGATGATTTGGGCTGATTCTGATATTGATAGTATGAGTTGGTTGCCCATGTACCTGTATTGGCCATGCGTTTGTATTGGCCCATGCGCCCAACGGTTGAATTTACCTAGGTGTCCTCTATGCACCCAAAACCCCATGCTCCTAGAAAGTATCCATGCGCCTAGAGTAGGCTAAATTTTAGCTAACTGTCAATGCGCCTAAACTGCCTATGCGCCTAAGCACTCATATGCCTGCATAGTGCTCATGCGCCTAGAAATGCCTGAAATGACTAAGTGTTGGGTCATAAGCCAAAATTGTGCCTATGCGCCCATAACTTTCCCATGCTCCTAAGTGTTCCCATGCATCCAGAAGGCCATGCGTCTGCATAGTGCCCATGCGCCTAAGACTTTGAATATTTTTTCTGAATTTTGGGGAAAATGTAAAGTGTAGGCTTTGACTTGGGTAGTTCCTCGGGGTAATGTAAGTTGACTTTTTGATGTCATATGTGATGTGATGGATGATGTTATGTATGGTATGGTTATGTTTATGTTATGTTCCTTTTTATGTATGTTTATTTTCTATGGCTTTGCGTGGTATGATTAATATCAACAAATGTAAAGTAGTATGTAATGAAAAGTGAAAAGATAATGAATAGAGGAACGTAAATAATGAATGAGTGCATGCATTATTGAGTGAATGAATGTAATGACAAGTACTGGAAGCAATGTATGGAGGTTCACACTCAATGAAGGGTGTTAGCTCAACTATGTGTGGGTTAGCTACCCCGGAAGGATGCACATTAGGGTCTAATCTTTGTGATTGACGATATCTATAGGACCATTGTCGCTTGCCCTAGGTACTGGAGTCAGCTTCGTGCATAATGTTCGAGGTCTATAATAGACCTTTGGCCCTGTAACCAGCTTCATGCACAATGTTCGGGGTATAGCACATGGCATTGGTCCGGGATGAAAGATGATTGATAATGATGAATGTACTTGCCCTAGGCCCATGGGTCAACTTCGTGAACAATTTTCGGGGTACAGTTATGCCGTCGGAAATTAATGAATGTATGTAAGGTACGATAAGAAAGATAACGAATGGTAACGATGACGTACGATGATGAACGAACGAAAGTTTGCAAACAATGATAAGAGATAATAATAGTTATTATCTTTGTGTTTGTATGATGTATAATTATGTATGGAAGAAAGAATGGTCTTAAATGAAAGAGAAGTATTTTATTTTATAAAACTAGAACTCACTCAGCAAAGCTGACTTTTATTTGTTTCCAGTTGGCAGATTATGTTGCTGAGGAAGGCACGGAGCAGCTACTTGGATTATTTTGGATGGCATCCATTTCATATTATGAAAATGTGTTTGTGATTTAATGCAAATTATGATATTTTGTAACACTTAACTACAATGTATTATTTTGCCAAAGCAATTATAATTATATGAAATGATACTAATTTATTCCGCTACAATGGTTTAGTAATTGTAAATGTAACTTATATGTTTTATGTCCAATGATCGGTCAGTTGTAAACGCCCAGGAACGGGGCCTTACAAAAAATATGCACTAAAGCATGTTTTGATCAAGTTGAGCACTACATAATATACTCATTCAAAATATGTGATAAACTCAAACAAGAAGAATTAATGAATGATAAACTCAAAATTGATCATAAAATCTCTAATGACAAGATCATATCTCTTCAAAAATCTTGAAACAAAATCTCAAAGAACTTGAACTAGTAAAGAAGCAACTTGAAAAGATGATTAAAAACCTAGAACAAGATAAATTGGCTCATGTTGCAACTAAGGTTGATTTTGGCAAAGTACAAAGTTCCAAACCTATAGTTGAACAATATGTAAGTGGGAGAAAGGATAAAGACAAAACGGATCTAGGTTTCACACATGAGCCTATTGCTAAATCTATCTCAAACACCTTATCGGAGAACTTTAACACACATGATCACTCACCTGAAAAGAAAACAAAGCTCAAAGCCTTTCATGAAATGAAAAAGAATGTGCAAGCTACTATAGCAAGTAAATTTGAAAAGATAAATGTTGAGATATTTGAGGAACAAGATTCAGAAAAGTTCAAAAATGATCTTCCGATAAAAGTTAAATCTTATGAACCTTGATGAAAGAACAAGAATTTGTTTGTTCCCAAAGGATTTAATGAATGTGTTGTTGAAAATTATGAACTTGAAGAATGTGTTGAAGAAGTCATTGAAATCAATGACAAGAAGAAAGGGAAAACTAAAGAAGAAAAATTAAAATCAGATACTTCATGTTCTGATTATTCATGTCCTCATGATTCATGTTCTTAAGAATTAAACAAAAAAGAACATAAAGTTAAAGAAACTGAAAAAGAATCTTCTCTAGATTCAATTCAATCCCAAAGAAATAAAACATCATCAAGAAAAATAAGAATCAATTTAAACGTATGAAGTTTGTGTGAGTAGGAACTTTTGACATGAACACAATCCCTGAAATGACATCAAAACCAAAGATCAAATCTAACTCTGATCCGGAAAGATATTCAGATCCTAAGTCTTTTGCTATCAATACAAGATTTGTATCTAAGGAGTCAAGGAATTGTGAAAATATACACAAGTCAAAACCTAAAAATCAAAAGAACAAACTCACAAATCAAAAGCAACATATTAACTTGACTACTCCTAAATCAATACAAGGATCAAATGTGGCTTCCATATCTGGGGTTGATCAATAATTATTTAAACCCCTAAAAGGTACTGTGACATATGTATTATGTATAATCATAACACATCTGAATTTTACATTAACAAGTTCTATGACACATGTAATAGTATAATCATAACACATCTAAATGTTACATTAACAAGTTGGACCATTTGCAACAAATATGTTATGATAGGTTCAAATTGATCGATCTGTGATTGTTATCAAGCAATTAACAATATATGAACAATGTAATCAACACAAACAAATATCAAAAAAATTTATAGAGTTTCTATTGATATTAGTAGGATTACAAAGTTCAATTGAGAGAACTATTTTCAAAAGTCTAACATGCACAAACACAAAGAAATCCTATTTATACTAATAACAAGAAACAAAAAGGAACATATATTTACATAATAAGTCCCTAAACTATGACAAAACTTATCTAAAGACTAAAATGCTAATCTTTCCTATGGTTCCAACAATACTCCCTGTAGATACATATGTACCTAGTTTATGAGCTTAATGTAAAAAGTCATTCATGTCCTATATATATGTAACTAGATGGTTTGAATGAAATACAATGTGTGGTTTATGCTTATAATGTTTAATATTTCATTGATTATTGTGTGTTAACGCTTATTGAACAAACTATATAGGTTTGTGGTTGTTCACATAGTTCTTAGTCAATAATGATTAAGGAACGTCCAAACTTAGTCATATGAAGTTCTCATGCGAATGGCCCATGCTAATGGACCATACGCATGAACAACTTCATGCTAATGAACTAGTCACACGATTGAACCAGGAGATTGGATTAGTCGCACAATTGTGACATGAGATTGACTCAGTCGCATGACTAAACACTCAGTCCTGTGAATGGATCAACCGCATGACTCAGTCGCACGACTAAACCATGCTAATGCTTTAGTCGCACGAATGAATAACCCTAACCAATAAATACCACTTAATTTGTGGAAAAACGGAACACTTTGAAGAATTCGCCTCCTACACATACCCTAGCCGTCCAGAACATCCAAGAAAGCCAGTTCACAGATCGTTCTTGATCGATTCCTGTTCGTTCTTAACGTTTAGATTAATCTTATTTCGATCAGGTTAACGTTCTCACTGATTGCATCGCCAATTAATTAGGATTCCACACTATTTGATTCGGTATACACGTGAATTAGTTAGTAGTCTGTCGAGTACACGGTCCTCTAACAAGTGGTATGAGAGCAAAGGCTCTTGATTTACGTGTGATTTAATTGATTTTGATATAAAAATTGTGTTTTCACGCAAAAACGCAATCTTTTGTGTCAAACATTGATTTGGATGTGTCGAGGTCGTAAAGTTAACGTTTTTCCGGCATACAGCAATTAGGGTTCTTGAGAAATTTGTGTTTTTGTGTCAAAATACCTTAAACTTTCGAATTCTCAAGATTCAACAGGTTCAGTCACACAATTGACTCAATCGCACGACTGAATTCATACACATTCCTCATACACACGATTGGACTCATTCTTACATCTATTCGCACGACTAAACTGTCTATTCATATTGTTCATCCGCACCTGTCCATCCGCCCAATTGATTCATCTGCATTGGTTCATTCGCACGTTTGAGCCATTCGCATTGTTCAATCGCACTAGTTGTCCAATCGGACACCTTCATTCGCACGAGTAAAACAGTTTGTTCCAAAGTTCAAAGTTATTAGAAATGGAGGATCAATATTTAGCGTTCATTGCCAGAAGGGACTCCAGGATTCAAAATCTGTTGCTTCTAGAAAATGAAGTGGGAAATCATAGCAAGCCCCCTAAGCTTATAACGTTATATGATTACCCACAATGGAAGAAATATTTGAGATTTACTTAAATGGAGTAGATCCCAATCTATGGGAGTCGATAGAGACAGGATATAATACGCATGTAGGTGCAGATGGAGTCAAACTCACCTTAAGCGCTAAGATTGACAGACAAAAGGTAAAGTACAATTCTGAGAAGAAAGTATATGCGTTGCTGAGTCAATCAATTCCTAAGGACATCTTCCATCAATTTTCTGAGAACAAGCAAGCTAAAAAAACTGTGGGATGCATTGGAAAAGAGGTATGAGGGAAATGCATCATTAAAAGCTCTGAAGGCTAAAGCATTAAAGAAGGAGTTTGACAATTTCCTGTGAATGGGAAAGGAGAGCTTGGACGATGTCATTGATCGATTCTACCACCTGATTAGTGAGCTGCACACCCATGGCGTCACTACGTCTATGGAAGACAAAGTTTCAAACTTTGTAGATGGGTTGCCCGAGAAGTGGAGTTCGTTTGTTTCGAACCTCAGACAGAATGATATGCTAGTGAAGTAGGACATCAACGACTTTATTCTGAAACTACGGGAGAAAGAGTTGAGGATGAAGTATAGGGCCCAAAAGTCTTCATATGATTAGAATCTGGCACTGTATAACCCAACTCCACAAGCCAAAACGTCTGGAGCACCACTTCAAAGGATGTTTGTGTCGAGTTCAGCTGGTCCATCACAAGCTACTACTTCAGGATCTGACACGTTAGGGTCGTCTAGTACCCAATACATAACACCTGAAGCAAATGCTACAAAACGGAAGACCGAGAATCTCGGGAATGTGACAGTAGAGGTAGCAAAGGAGCATATGGATCTCTTAGCAGCTGTTGTCCACTCCTATGACGGGCTAGTTGCTGGGAAAATTGGGAACTCGCATCTGGCAGACGAGGACTACGAGTAGGTAGACAAGACAGAGTTAGAAAGAATGGATATCATGTGGCCTTAACAAGTGTTGTTCGGAGAGCAAAGAAGTTTTTCAAGAAGACTGGACAGAATCTGCTTGCCACTAAGGACACAACTTTTAGTTTTGACAAGACAAAAGTTACCTACTTCAACTGCGGGGAAAAGGGGCACTACAAACATGAATGTGTGAAGCCCAAGAAGACGGGAAATGGGAATCCATTCTCATCTTTCACTTGCCAGGATAAGCCCACAAGCAGTCCTACTTCATCAAGCAAGGATCCTAAAGCCCTAACAGCTCATGATGACGAAGGACAAGATTGGAGCTTTCAGTTTGTGTCTCCGGGAGAATCCAACATCGCTAGTGTTGAGGATCTAGATGACGACTCAGCAAGTGAATGTGATATTGCAGTGGAACTCGAGATGTCAATGTTGATGAAACTGCAACTGTAGTTGATCACCTGCCTGAAGAAGGGACAAGTCCAACAAGTCCAGAATCACCAGAACCAGAGAAGTCAAACACTGCTTTGATGGCTGATTCAACCTCAACCTAACAGGTAAGTACCACTACTCAACTTTTCAATAATCATGCTTGTTTGGATTGTAATAAATTTAGGGAAGCATTGATATGAAATTTGCTAGGTTATTAGACCATAATGATAACTTAGTAAAGGACTTACAACTATGCACTTAAGCCAATAGAGTCTTAAAACAAAATAAGCATAGCTATAAAGAAAAGATAGAACTCTTGAACAAAAAACTTAGGGAAACTAAAGTTTTAGCATTTAACCAAGCTAATGACATTAAGTTCTATCAAAACTCCCTAGAAGACACTAAGACACAAAAAGTAGTTTTGAAAGCAGAAGTAAATTTATTAAAACAAAAACTGCATAGTTGGACAAGTTCTTCTCACATTATCCAACACTTAGTGAGAGAGCGCAACAACGGGGAAGGTTTGGGATATAAAGTGGTACCACCACCACATGAAACCTTGATGAATGCCAAAAGTAAACCAATAAATAATAACCCAATCAAGGATCATGTGGTGTCCAATCCTCTTGTAAGTGATCCAGATTCCACATGTAAACCAAATGAATCTATCACTAAACAAAAGGTTGCCACTTCAAAATCAAAAGGTAAAATGTCTTGTGTTAATCTGGATGAACAATTTGAAAAGGTTAAAATAAAGTCTAGTTAAACAAAATCAATTTCTGAACCAAGAAATACCAAACAAATTAACCTATCACGTGCTGCATGTCTAAGTCCAAATACACAAAAGAGAAAATATGTTAACAATGTCCAAAAAATTAATTTTGTTAAAACAGATAAAACATCTAAACAAGAAGTGTCAAACCCAAACAGAATAAAGTCACTCATGTGTCACATACTTCTCCACAGAAACATGTAAATCATCAAGTTAAAAGCAGATCATGTTGAAACTGTGGAAAGTATAGGCACATTGCGTGTTATTGTACTTATTATCAGACACCAAAGAAAAGGATTAAGCTTTATGACACTAAAGCAATCTATTCCAAAAGAAGTTCCATGACTCCACCAAAAAGAGTCAGTGAACCTAAAGTTCAACCTATCAGCCAGTCGTCTGTTTATCACAAACAGGCCTTACACAAAGCTGGCTTATGAAAAAAAGTCTATGTCTGGAAATGAGAACAATAGGAAAAATGATCTTCCCTCATTCTTTAATGGACAACGGGTAGAATTTATGATGTGTGATGCCTTTGGGACACCCAAGCTGGTTAAGGCTTGGGTGCGCCACCTTAATTAATGTTTTCAATTGAATGTGCAGGGTGTCCGCTATAATGCTGAAAACAAACACTTGGATTGTACATAGCGGAGCATCAAGGCACATGACTGGAAACCAGGCACTCCTATCAAACGTCAAACAAATCAAAGGAGGGTACATCACAGCTCAAGGGGAAGTAGGGAACTAGAAAGTTAAGTTTGACAAGGTAAACTATGTTCAACAACTTTAGAATAATCTGCTTCCTGTTTCCCAAATATGTGACAAGGGATTTAAGGTATTTTTCGACAATAAGAAGTGCTATGTCCTGAAAAAGGACTATGTGATTCCGAAGGAACAAGTATTAATGTCAGCCTCAAGATATAATGACCTTTACATCTTGGATCTATCGAAGGCCTCCACAACGGATCATCAAGTTCAGTGCTTCTTGTCAAAAGCTACTGAGAAGGATTCTATCTCCTAGCATAGGAGAATGGGGCACATCAATCCACGGAAGATGAACCACTTGATCTTGAATGATCTAGTGTGAGGAGTCAATGTCAAGAACTTCCAACTCCAAGATTTTTGTGTCACCTGCAAGAAAGGCAAACTGACTAAGAAGTCTCATAAGGCAAAGAAAGTTAATTCTATAGAACTGCCCCTTGAGCTTCTTCACATGGATCTGTTTGGTCCAGTCAGTACAAGAAGCATCGCAGGTGACTTGTACTGCTATGTAGTTACAAATGACTACTCAAGATTCTCTTGGGTGATATTTCTGAAATCAAAATCAGAAACATTTGAGTCATTCAAAGAATTGGTAACTACACTGGAGTCTCTCTAATAGTTGAAGGTAAGACAAGTATGCTCAGACAATAAAACCGAGTTCAAGAACCAATGGATAGAGCCATTTTACAAAGAAAAGGGAATTGTACATCAGTTCACATCTACCTACACTCCACAGATGAACGGAGTTGCTGAAAGGAAGAACAAAAGCTTGATAGAGACTGCCAGGACGATGCTAGCAGACTCGAAACTACCTATCCAATTCTGGAATGAGGTAGTGGCAAATGCATGTTACACTTTGAATCGAGTCTTGGTGGTTAAATGACATGGAAAAACGTGTTACGAGTTGCTACAACGACATAAACCTAATCTGGAGTACCTCGAACAATTGGCGCTCCATGTACATTGCTAAAGAAAACTCAGGAAGGAAAGTTTAATGAGAAGGTTGAAGAGGGAGTCTTTTTAGGATACAACATACCGAATAAGAGAGTTTACAACAACTTAACGGTCAAATAGAGGTGTGGTGTAACATCAACGTTTAGAGATACACCACTCCTCCAGCTGGAAAAGGACCTGCATTCTTTTTCGACTGTGATGGATTCTTCAAGTCCTTCAACATCCCTTTCTCCACTTCTGATGATGAGTTAGCAGCCAAAATGATGTATGATGTCTTAAACACACCTTCATAGGACTCTACATCATCTGGCTCACAAGGTGAATCACCTACCCACTCAGGGGGGGCACTCGAGGTAAGTGACTCTTCCTCTGATGATGAAGCCATGGAGAATGATCAGGACACTTAGGAGCAACAGGTTCCTACTATAGCAAGTCCACAAGCATCTGACATTGATGCCTCTGAGTCTTCAGAACCACACACTCCTATTGCCTCATATACAAAACCAAACGTTCATAGTATTGATTCTGAGGTAGTTGTTCCCACCACTCCTGGATCACGCCTAAATGTCTATCATCCTCTGGACAATGTCATTGGGGATGTCAGATTAGGAGTTCAGACAAGAATTCAGCTGTATTCAACTGATTATGCCTCGGTAATGGAAAATGGGTATCTTCATGATGGTGCTTAGCGCTGTTTTGTGTCTCAGTTTGAGCCAAATACATGAGTGAAGCCCTAAATGATGAGGCATGGGTGAGAGCCATGCAAGAAGAACTTCTTCAGTTTAAGAAGTTAGGTGTATGGACACTGGTAGATAGACCTAAAGGTGCTAAGGTCATTGGCACCAAATGGGTCTTGAAATGTAAGAAAGTTGACCAAGGTGTCATCATCAAGAACAAGGCTCGACTTCTAGTTCAAGGATTTCAACAAGTCGAGGGGATTGATTATAATGAAGTATTTGCGCCTATAGCGAGAATGGAACCCATTCGTATCTTCCTAGCCTATGCCTCTTACATGAAGATTAAAGTCTATCAATTGGATGTAAAGAGTGTTTTTCTTCATGGTGAAATTCGAGAAACAGTGTATGTCTATCAACCCGAAGGATTTGAGGATCCATATCATCGGGACAGAGTTTACAAATTGGATAAGGTCTCTACGGGCTTCACCAAGCCCCGAGAGCATGGTATGAAAAACTCTCAACTCACCTTGTGAAACATGGATTTCACAGAGGTGTAATTGACTGTACACTATTCATCAAAGAAAAGGATGGTGATCTGCTGTTGGTTCATATTTACGTTGATGACATAATCTTTGGCTCCAAGAACGAAGAATTATGTAAAGATTTTGAAGCAGTAATGAAGGCAGAATTTGAAATGAGTGCCATGGGAGAGATGAAGTTCTTTCTCGAGTTACAGGTGGATCAAACACCAAGGGGATATTTCTACATCAGACCAAGTATGTAGGGGATATTCTCAGTCGGTTTGACATGGAGAATGCTTCCACAACTGGGACTACACTTGCTACAAATCATGATGTAGCCCCGGACAAGAATGGTGATCTGGTGGATGCCATCATGTACCGAGGAATGATTGGATCCCTCATGTACCTCACTGCCTCAAGACCTGATATATGTATGCAACATGTCTGTGTTCACGATATCAGGCAAAACCAAAAGTCAACCATCTTATTAGGGTCAAAAGGATATTTCGTTATCTGAAGGGTACACTAACACTTCGGTTGTGGTATCCTCATGACGATGACTTCGAGCTATCGTGTATAGTGACTCGGATTATGACGGCTGCAAGATGAACTACAAATCCACCTCTGTAGGTTGTTAATTCTTTGGAGAAGATTAGTCACGTGGCAGTGTAATAAGCAGACATCAGTTGCGTTGTCAACTTGTGAAGCTGAATATGTTGCTGTGGCAAGATGTTGTTCTCAAATCATCTGGATTCAATAGCAGATGCGGGACTATAGTTTGAAATTTTCTAACACCCCTATATTTGTTATAATTCTGCTGCAATAGCTGTTACTAAAAATCCTGTCCAACATCCTAAGACCAAACACATCGGGATTAAATATCACTTTTTTTATACGTGATTGTTTTGAAAAAAATGTAACCGATGTTGTTAAAATAAATACGGATTTTCAACGCGCTGACCTCTATTCAAAAGCCTTTGATAAACCACGTTTTCTATATTTTTGTTAGAGGTCAATCGCGTTAAAAAGAAATGAGATGTAATTCCAGACGATGAACAGGTCTAGTCCGATGCGTCAAGTCCATTTTCTTTTATTTTCTTTTATTTACTGTTATTCTAGTTTATTTTATTTAATTTATTCTATTGATTTCAATTCTTCGCCTATTAAAATCCTAAAAATGCAAATCTTTTACGGTTTTAGAATTTTAGGGGGAGAATAGGTAAGTTAGTATTAAAAAAATGAGGGAGGAGGACAGGCAAGCTGATAGAAATGAGATCGTATCTGAGATATCGATTCAACGACTATGGAAAATGATAGTACACAAGAACAAAACATTTTGGACTTTAAAGATTTAAATTGAATTAGATGCGAAATTCAAAGTATAAGTCTGAGAAGTCTAAGCAAAATAAAAGGAAAAATGATAGTAAAACTAGCTACTATTAAGGTAACATGAAGAAAGTAGACCTAGAGGTTGCTAGACCATTAGATGATGTGTCGGTAGATTCAACACGATAGATAAGTAGACCTCTTTGGTGATCTCAAGATCAAACTAAGTTGTTCAACAAGCTGTGGGTCATCATCTTATCCCTAGTTAACACGATCAACAGAGTTCAAATAAGGGGTGACGAGCAAAATAAACGCCATAAATGTGTGCGGATGACCTAAATACGAGCAAAGCACATGATGAAAAATGCAAAAAGAAATCAAACTGATAACCTATGTTGTTGGTGTGATCTGTGCAACAAAAATAAATTGCTTGAACAAGAAGATAGATATGTGCCTCTCTACTGTGCGGTGGCACTGACCTGAGGATAAGCATAACCTATATATTCCAGAATTCATTGTTGTTTGCCGCCTCTCTGCTGTGCGGTGGCACTGAGCTAAGGCTTGGCTTCTCTTTGAAAGCTCTACGAATAATTTCTTCTTGTCAAAATACCCATAGACCGCTCAAAAATATCCTAAGGAATGTTGATTACCATATAAGCATGGGATCCACAAATGCTTGTTGAAATAATTAACCTAATGTATCTCCAATCTGTGTCAAAAATCTATGTATGGACTTAAGTGGACAAGTATACTAACAATCATTGTGGCTGCAAATTTTGAAAGTCCAAATGCATGTGTGGGTTTTGTAGTACTAGTATGATTTCCTTAATCTGCAAATGACTCTCGACGAACACAAGAATCTAGCATCAAATGATTTTGGTAACACGTCCTGAATGATTTGATTACCTGTATGATTCCATAATGAATCGTTCCTCTTATGTTCAAAATAACTTGAAGCTGCCTATTCGAGAAATAAATCTGTTAGATTTCAATCTTAGGATTTCCACCTCACACAAAATCACAAAAATATGTCTTAAATTCTGTCCTTAGTTCTAGTACTTTCTTTTGTTTAAGTTTATCAATTTAGGTTTATATGTCAGACTATGTCGTGGAATTCAATATGGGATTTAATCACTTAAAAGAGTCACGCCTGAGGTGACCAAACATGTTTTCAAATGTTAAATGGGTCACGTCTGAGGTGACAAAATGTGTTTTGTTTATAAGGATCACGACTGAAGTGATCAAGAGTTTCTAAGTTAAAATGATCATGTTAGAGATGATCGAATGCTCAAAAGGTTTAATCAAAAGTTAAAAGGGGTTAAATGTCAAATGGTCATAAAGTCAAAATCATGAGTATGATCCATTCGCACAACTGGAACAAGAGTATGGACCAGTCGTACAATTGGCCCGTATGAATGAGCCCAATTGCATGATCAACACACACGGATGGGATGGTTGTGCGATTGGACCATAAGCATGAGTAAAACACATGATTGGAACAAAAAACTAAACCAATCGCATGGATGAAGGTGACCGAATGACACAGTCACACAACTAAATTCTAGTCGCACGACTGAAGGTGACCGACTGTGCTAGTCGAATGACTGACCTTCAGTCGCACGAATCAACTATGCGACTGGGCTCAGTGGCATGACTGAAGGAAACCCTAGTATAAATAGAGGGAGAGTTGGTCGCAGTCATTCATCACTCCCAAATCGCCCCTAACTCACACGACTCTACCATTACCCTGCCATATTTTCAATTGATCACTCTAGCCATTGATTACTACATACTGATGATTTCTAGTCATTCTACAGGTAATGTGTGGTGAAATCCACTCAAATTTCAATCAATTCAGGTTCTAGATCGACTGAATTCAACCTTAAAAAGAACTGACACTTAGTTTGTCTAAGAAACTAATTAAACTAAGTACATTGTTAAATTAATGGTTGTTGGGTGTTATATCAGACATTTGCGAGTATAATGAGCCGAACCATGATGTTTAACACTAAACTTTGCTCAAAATTTGAAATTTGGATGGAACAACAGTCTGTCATGCGAATGGGCACCCGGATGAACTTCAATCGCACGACTGAGCTGAGCGTATGGCCCAATCGCACGACTGCACCATGCGAGTGAGTTCAGTCGCACCACTGGTTTAACCGCTTGGGATAACCTATGACTAAGCCCAGTCGCATGCTCAGTCGTATGTATGAGCTCAATCGCACGACTAACCTCAGTTGCACAGTTCATTCGCACGACAAACCAGAAGGATTCAAGTTAAGAAATTCAAATGGCTATTCATTGACACACACTAACGTTTGTTTGCATTGTGTGACAGATGACGAGTCGTTGGCCCATGAGCACTAAGCATAATATTTGTGCTCATCTAGATCTCACTTCAAGGAATGCTACAGACTTCTCTGGCATTATTACATTTCTATGATGATCTAGGATATTCCGTGCCATTTCGACACCATGCACACCATATCGATCCCTTCAGCAGGCCTTCTGGGAAGGCGCGGTTGTCGATAGGACCGTAGAGCCCCACTGTATCAGGAGCTCTATCTCGGTCATGCCATAGAGATCACAGAAGAGGATCTCTGGATAGTATTAGAGTTTGGAGATGATGCTGACTGCCCGACCCACTTGCACCCACTGACAGTGCACGGCTGCTTTCTGACCCAAGTACTCAGGGGACATCACCGCAGGTGTGCTCAACAAGAGCAACCTGTGCCCCCAATTCAAGTACTTAGCACATGTGCTGTAAGTGCATTGCCTCCAGGAAAAGAGGCTTCTATGAGCTATCGGACCAGATTCAGACGCCTACGTGGTGTTGGTGCTAAACCACCCGTTCAGTTTCTCCAGGATGATTTTAACTACTTGGTGGAGAACATCGAGGCTAAGGGGAAGGAGGGAGCTGTATGGACCAGATTCAGAAGCTCCCTCAGCTACCTAAGGAGAAGGAGGACGTTGTGGTGCTAGAGGTGATGGACGACACTACCTTGGGCCGAATGAAGGTCTACAGGGGGAAGCAGGTGAAACCCCCTGTGAGACGATTATTGGGCATCTTGCACGTGAAGACTATGTGGCGCCGTCACGGAGGAAGTTGCGTGTGGGGAGACTACTAGAGATCCTACTTATACCCCAGACCAGCTCAGCATCCCAGGGGGAGCATCCTCCTCGAGGGGTTCGAGGAAGAAGAAGATGGCTCAGCCCCATGGGATGAAGTCGAAAAGATAGAGGTTCATGCTGATTCCTACCTCCACCACCATCGCTACCATATCTACCACCACCACTCACTCACCCACTACCAAAACTACTACCACCTCACCCACCATCACTACCCCACCACTCCCCACCTATCTACACAACTTCCACACCACTATAGCCTACCCATCACCACCCACACATATACTGACAGGATCAGTGAACACAAGTTTGATGTTTATCAGAATGTAAAGCAGCGGAATACACAAACGAATTAGACAAATTGTAGCAAGCAAACATATATGTAAGCGTTAAGATCGCATACGGTTATAGGGAGAGAATATGAATTTCTGATTTCTAGGAATGTTTATAGATGGAGAATATTTCTAATCAAATCAATCAAACATTCCATTCAATTGCTCATATCACTCTATGATTACAATGGTTGTCACTCCTTATATAGAGTGCAACAGTCACTGCTGTTATCACGGAAAGTGACAACTGGCAGATCAAATACAGAAATAACTAAATCTTAACAAACTACTGAAATGTTCACAACTACTGAGAACATATCAGCAGTTAAGTACAAAATATAAAACTACTGAAACTACAACGACTGAAGAACAAGCTCTTCAGTCGTTTTACAAAACTACTGAAACAAAAAACATAAAACTACTGATATCACAACTACTGAAGAAGTACTCTTCAGCAGTTGTGACAAACTACTGAGGCTTCAGTACTTGGTCTTCAGACTTTGACCTTCAGGCGTTTCATCAGCTGATGACTTCAGTAGATATCATCAGCTGATGTCTTCAGTCTTTGTCTTCAGACTTTGTACATCAGTTGTTGATCTTCAGCACTTGTGAACTCTTCAGCTGTTGTTCTTCAGTACTTTGGTCTTTCAGCTTCAGCACTTGTGTTCTTCAGCTGTTGTACTTCAGCACTTTGGTTCTTCAGCTGTTAAGGTCTTCAGCACTTGATCTTCAGCTGTTGAAGTCTTCAGTACTTGTCAAACTACTGATGAGGCTTTCAGCAGTTGTTGTGATACCGTGTGGGACTTAGAGGTTTTCTGATCTTGGCTCATTGGTTCTTTTGGTCCAACAAACTCCCCCTGAACCAATGCAGCCAAAACCTCTAACTTATTTATACTCCCACTTATTGATGGCAAAAATGTTGATCTTTTTCCTTCTTGATCAGTAGAGAAGATGACCCATGTACGCTCCGGCCTGGGAAGAACCTCAAATTTTGTTTGGCAGAGTATGAATGGGAACTCTGTTTTGGGGAACTGGACACAGAGTTGTTATCCCATTCATGAGATTCACTTCCCCATAATGAGTCTGTATGACTCACGGACATAGGCCTCAAGGAGAACATTTGTTCCTCTTGAGAGAGTTCTTCAGCTCCTCCTTCGAAGAAGAACTCTGGACCATAGTACTCTGATAAGTACTTCATGGTCCTGCCATTCTTCAGCTCCACCGTAGTTACCTCCCTGTATACAAATCATCCGGATGGTTGCCTTCAAGGAGTAACTGGAGCTCATTCTTTTGGATGTCTTCAAGCTTTGTATAACAACCCCCTCTTAATCATCTTGTTTTCTAGTAAGGCTTGAGGTGTCTTCTTTGCTTGGTGAGCTTTCTTGAATTCATCAATGATTTCCCAGGGTGAGACTACAACGGCCAACAGATGATGTAGATTCTATTGTTTTTCGTACTTGGCCGTTGTATCTGTGTGGGATAGTTCTTTTATGGATTCTAGAACTCACCCTGGGGTCTGGCCATACTCTCACTCTCTCCCTCTGATACTGAAAGGTGTGTCTGAGAGTGTACAGCCTTTGAGCATGCCCTTTCATGGCTTGAATAGATGATGACTGAGGAAATTCCTTGTCAACCATCTTCAACAGTTGCTCATCGTGCTGTTTCTGCTGTTCTTCTTCTTCTATTTTGACTCTGACCATTTCCCTTTGAGAGTCGGGTGTGATCATGGATTGACTCTGGGGCTTTGGTAGCTTCAGAACAGCAGAGAGTGGCAGACTATCATCTTCATCCTCTTCTTCTACTTCTTCTAGCCTCAACACCCTTCTCTTCTTCTTCTTGGGTGCATCATCGGCTGTTGGTTTAGAGGGTGAGGGAATTGGTTTGTGTGGGTTGTGGTTTTGGTAGTTTTGATGTGGGAATGTTGACAGGCTGTTCTAGCATTTTGGATGTGAGTTTGGCTTTTGACTGTTTGGCTAGTTCAGTCCTGCTCCCAGCACCAGCTTCATTTAAAACTTCAACAATTAAACCTTTTGTATATTCTTCAGACGAACAGATCTTGGTGGTTATTGCCAAGATACTGTCCCTGGACCAAGCTTTGATCTCGATCAATGATCTTCCAAGATGTTTTGCTATAAATCTGATCATGATCTCCAGCCTTTCTCTTTCTGACACATCATAACTTGACCATCTTGATTGGATTTCTTCAATCTCTAGTCTTCTGATCTCAGAATCAAGTTTTTCAGTGTCATGGCCTTGCCTAAACAACTGATCAATGATGTTATCCATTGATCTGCTGTGTTCGGCATCAGCCTCTTTCACCATCAGCTCCAAGGCTTTCTCTTTTTCATCCTTCTTCTTTTTCTTGTATGTGACATGAAAGTCTTTTGAACTTTCAGTCACTTTCTCCATGGTAGCCTCCTCCTTCTCTTTTTCCTTCTCTTTCTCAGTCTCCTCAACCAACTCCTCAGTTTCCACTACTGTCTCTTCTGTTTCTTTCTCCTTCTCTTTCCTCTTTCTTTTACCTTTCACTGCTGAACTCTCCCCTTTTTGGGTGCATTGGTTGCAGGGAATTGAGTAGCAGAAAGTTGTTTGCTCAGAACATTCTCCACCATGGGTTGTAAGACAGAAGAAAGTCTCTCATCAACAGTTTTGATCACCAATTCAGTTAGCTGTGGGGTGATGAGAGATAGGGGATTTTGAAGGATAGCAGCCAGTTGCTCAGGGGGTTCTGTCCCTGAGGAATGGTGCCAGAAACAGAGGCAGGTGGCTGAGATTTTGTGAGTGGTTGTGTTTTAGGAGACCTTCAGAGGAAGGTGCCATCTGTTGGGTTGATGTGGTGGCAGATGGTCTTACTCCTTGAGAGAGTTGGTCAAGTAGGTTTTGCAGTCTACTGACTTCCTCCTCTAGGATCGTGTTCTGGGCAAGAACATCATAGAAGAAGCCCAGGTCATCATCAGCATATGCTGAATCACCTGACCTCCTGCTTGTAGCAGGATATACATGCTCTGGGTGTAGACCAGATGTAGCATGTGCCCCTTTGTCCTGGAACTGGGGACTTCCAGCCTCAGGACGTTGTCCTTCATCGGCTGTTGCCTCTGGTGAGGTCTTAGTTATGTTACCAACCTCAGTCTGATCATGCTGATTCAGAAGAGTTGGCAGCCTCACTAGAAGTTCTTATCTCCATATCAACACCAGGAGATAGAACAGTTAAACCCCTGTGCTGTGGGTTCTCAGGTGCACTGTATTCCTCCCCCTCAATTGTAGAGGCATTCCCAGTAAGAAGTGGTTTCTGGGGAGGGGGTGAGGAGTGCAATTGAGTCAGCACTTGTGCAATTATTAAGGTTGGGCTGTGAGGGGCGGTTGTTTGGGGTACAGGGGTAGAAGCAGTGTGCACCTGGGGTGGATGGTGCTCTTCAATGGCAATCTCCTCAAGTGAGGAAGATCCCAGATAAGTAGGTGCCCCTTGGGTTGCTGCAGGTTCCTGTTGAGAGGAAGCCTGAGCGGCTGTGGCTGGAGGAGTCATTGTATCCACTAGGGGGTTTGGACTAGTGGATATATCCTGCGTTTGTTGTGCAGGAGCATCCTCAGGGGACTCAATTCCCTGAGTAGCCTTTTTGGGTTTCTTTGTGGTGGGTTTGGTGGGGACATTGGATTTGGAGGTGGTGGCTGTGGGTTCCAGCTGCGTGGGTTTTCGCAGCTTGGCAGCCATTTGAGTGTCCGGTCGGAGTTGTGCCGGGAGTATACTTCGGGCAAAACAGCCGTAGCAGGGACTCCCACGCCAACAAGTCCCTCAGCATTAAGCTGGTCTATTATAATGGCCATGATGAACCGTGGATAGAGTATCCAACGGTTGGCAGTTAATTTTTGAGCCATATCTTTGAGCTCTGAAAATATTAATTCGGAAAAGTTCAGTGGTTGTTGCTCAAGGATAGAATACAATACCTGCTGCCATTTGGTGGACATTTGATCCCAAGACGATGTCTTAGGGGCCAAACATACATTGACCATGTGAAAGATCAGGCGCTCAGCGTCATTGAAGTGTTTCTTCATGATGGTTGTGGCACTGAGATCACCTTGATATCCATGCTGAGCAAATGAGAGATCTATGGTGCCCTTCGGATATCCAGCAGGAGAGGTAGCATCACTCAGTTGAAGAATTTTACGGATTGTTGCAGGAGTAATCACTACTTCGTTGTTGTTGACGACTGACCGAGGGATAAGTGTTGCTCTCCTCAGTAGTAACATTAACGTTCATCCAAAATTGGTTCAAGGATTCGGCATGTAAAACAGGGTTCAGAAGGAATGCCTTGTTGTATGGGGACTGAACCATAAGATCGATAGCATTATCGAACTTAGTCCAGATCGGCGATTTTGTGAGGTAGGCAACACAGTTGTGTCGCGTTTAATTTGCAAAGACGCCATGGAAATTTGTTGGAGAGGAACGTTAGGTTTGAAGAAGATGAAGTATGGAGAGCTCAGGTTAAGGGTATATATAGGGTACGGGTGAGGAAATGACTGAAGGATGTGGTGTTAGTCATCAGTTGTTTAAACCGACCGTTGACATGGTATTATCCTTTCAGACGTTGAAACAGCTGAAGTCGCGGTGTTAGGCATCAGTAGTTTAGAAAACTACTGAAGACCGTGGTTTTGACTTCAGGTGATTGAAACAACTGAGGACATGGTGTTTGTCATCAGTAGTTATGAAACTACTGAAGACAGTGGTTTTAGTCATCTGTTGTAAACAACTGAAGACTTGGTATTGGTCATCAGTAGTTATAAAACTACTGAAGACGTGGTTTTGCTTCAGTTGTTTAAAATGAACAGCAGTTGTACAAACGACTGAAGAGAAAGTTCTCTTCAGCTGTTTTCGTCAATTCTTAGCTTTTCAGCTGTTTCAAACTGTCCTCAACACATTCATCAGTCTTTATGGCTGATTTCAGTTGTTTCATAGGACATCAGTACTTATCTGTTTTTACTGATTTCAGTAGTTATGACTACATCAGTAGTTGTAACTACTTCAGTAGTTTAGAGCAGATGAAGTACTTCAGTACTTGTGAGAACTTTTAGCCTTCAGTAGTTATAAAAAGTACTGAGGTTAAAAGATCTCATCAGTACTTATATGTGACAGGCACTCATGATCATCAGTATGAATTACTGAGATCATCAGTAGTTGTCACCTATTCTAGCTGCAGCATACCAAGCCTTAACACCAGTTTTGGAAAGTTGAACTATCCAAAGGCTTAGTAAAAATGTCTGCAAGCTCATCAGCACTGGGCACAAACTTAGGATCAATCAGACCTTTTTCAAAACAGTCTCTTATAAAATGGTGTCTGATCTCTATATGTTTGGTCCTAGAGTGCTGGACTGGATTTTTGACAATGCAAAGAGCTGAAGCACTATCCATTAACAATGGAGTCTTAGTCTCTGTAATGCCATAATCCAAAAGTTGGTTTTGAAGCCAGAGTACCTGAGATGTACAGCTTGCAGCAGCAATGTACTCTGCTTCCGCAGTGGATGTAGCAACTGAGGTCTGTTTCTTGCTCTGCCAAGAAATTAAGCAGTTGCCTAGGAATTGGCATCCACCAGAAGTTGATTTCCTGGTCAACTTACACCCTGCATAGTCACTGTCAGAAAAAGCAACTAATTTACCAGAATGGTTGGTAGAATACCATAAACCTAGAGATGGAGTGCCTTGCAGATATCTAAAGATCCTCTTGACTGCAATCAGATGAGACTCTTTAGGTGCAGCCTGAAATCTAGCACAAACACATGTAGCAAACATAATATCTGGTCTAGAAGCTGTTAAATACATCAAGGACCCAATCATACATCTGTAAAGTGTTTCATCAACCACTTTACCTTTCTGATCTGAGTCCAGTTGTGTGGTGCTGCTCATGGGAGTAGAACAGGGCTTACAGTTTTGTAAATCAAACTTTTGCAAAAGATCTTTTGTATATTTGGATTGATGAATAAAAATTCCATCAGCCTTTTGTTTGATTTGCAACCCCAGAAAGAACTGTAATTCTCCCATGGCACTCATTTCAAACTTCTGTTGCATCAACTTTGTAAAGGCATCACACAACTTTGGATCAGAGGATGCAAAATAATATCATCTACATAAATTTGAACAAGTAGATTATGCTGCCCAGCTTTCTTAATAAATAAAGTCTTGTCTATGGAGCCTCTAGTGAAATTGTTTTCCAGAAGAAAGTTTGATAATGTCTCATACCAGGCTCTGGGAGCTTGTTTTAACCCATAAAGAGCTTTATCAAGCTTATACACCCAATTAGGATGTTTGTTGTCCTCAAAGCCTGGAGGTTGACATACATAAACCTCTTCTTTAACTTTTCCATACAAAAATGCACTTTTGACATCCATTTGAAAGACTTTAAGTTTTTGATAAGCAGCATAAGCTAAAAACAATCGAATTGCTTCCAGTCTGGCTACAGGGGCAAAGGTTTCATCATAATCAATACCTTCTTCTTGTGCAAACCCCTGAACAACCAGTCTGGCCTTGTTCTTAACAATAAGCCCATTTTCATCAGTTTTGTTCCTAAACACCCATTTAGTGCCTATTGCACACTTACCTGGAGGTAGAGGAACCAGTTCCCACACTTGCTGTTTCTTGAACTGAAGAAGCTCAAGCTGCATGGCATCAACCCATCCATTGTCCTTTAAAGCAATGTGATAATCTTGGCTCTTGCTGACTGATGAAGAGAGCAGATGAAGAGAGTGAGCATGACATTTGACTTGACTTGTTGATACTCCAGCAGTGATATCACCAATGATTTGAGACATGGGGTGATTCTTCAGATCTATACACAATGAGATCTGTGCAAGTGTTTGTAGCGGTTCAGCAGCAACAGATGGTGATGGTGAATCATTTCCTTGAAACCAATCAGTGGATGGTAATTCAAAGGAAGTTGAATTCGAAGAAATCTCATCAGCATTGTTGTGGATGGTGCTACTGGTGCTACAGGAACATCAGGTCTAGTTGAATCAGGCAGCTGATCACTAAACCTGAAGAGGTGAGTACTGCAATCATCATCATCATCAGCAGTACCACCAGGTGGTGAACTGTTGACAGGAGCAACAGCAGGAGTTTGATAAGGAACATATTGCAGTATGTCCAGATCAAATAACTCCACAGGACTTTGTGGAATCTTGTCCTTTGGAGATTCATTAAACTTAACATGTAGAGTTTCTTCAACCATCTTTGTTCTGCAGTTGAAGACTCTGTATGCTTTGCAAGTAGATGAATAACCAACAAAGTATCCTGCATCCACCTTAGGATCAAATTTGTGGAGTTGATCCTTTGTGTTGAGAATAAAACAGGGACACCCAAATGCTTTGAAAAATGAAATCAGTGGAGCCAAATGATGGAGAACTTCATATGGAGTCTTCATCAACCTCTGATTTACTAAACTCTATTTTGCACATAACAAGCTGTGTTGACAGCTTCGCCCAAAAGGTCAATGGCAAACCTGAGTCAGCCAGCATGGACCTTGCAGCTTCAATGAGGGTCCTGTTCTTTCTCTCCACTACTCCATTTTGTTCCGGAGTCCTTGGAATGCTGAACTGCCTTTTGATTCCCTTTGAGAGATAGAAGTCATCAAGTGTATGATTTCTGAACTCAGTTCCATTATCACTCCTAATACACTTGACTGGAAGGGAATACTGCTTCTCAATGTACAGCACAAAGTGGATAATCTTCTGAGCAGCCTCATCCTTTGAATGTAGGAAGAAAGTCCATACAAATCTGGAGTAATCATCCACAATTACCAGACAGTATTTCTTCTTTGCCATGCTCATTACTCTCACAGGACCAAATAGATCCATATGCAGTAATTGCAAGCAGGCAGTGGACTTGGACACTTCAATAGGAGGAAATGAGACCTTGTGCTGTTTTCCTTTTAAACAAGCAGTGCAAGTTTCATCACAGTGGAACTCCTTTATTGGTAAGCCTCTGACTAAACTATTGTGGCTAAGCTGATTCATGTTTTTAAGATTAACATGACCAAGCCTCCTGTGCCAGTTTAGATTCTTGAAAAGAGGCTTTGGAAAATAGGCAAGGATTACCTTTGAGATCTATCTTCTTAGAGAGATCTAAGGCATACACTCTTCCTGTCCTGTTGGCTTTCAGGAGAGTGTGATCATCCAACACCTTGTCAATCAAGGGCAAAACTTTGGATGACAGAATCCTACAGTTTTGACTTGTGAAAAGGGCAACATGGCCTTTATCACACATTTGACTGACACTCAAGAGGTTGTACTTGAGATTTTCCACATGATTAACATCATCAAATTTGATTTCTCCATTGGAGACAAAGCCCTTACCGATGATGTAACCCCTAGCATCATTGCCAAAAGAGACAAATCCCTTCTTTCCTTGAGAGTAGTCATGAAGAAGAGAGATGTTCCCAGTCATGTGCATGGATCCCCCACTGTCTACATACCAGATGCTATTTTGGCATGTTGAAGAACCCTGCAATAATAAACAATCAGTTAGTTTTAGAGACCCAAACCTTTTTGGTTTTGGGCCTGGTCTCATCAATAGATGGTAAACTAGCATGTTTATTTGTAACAACAGCCTGAGAGGAAGAAGATGGTGCAGAAGAGGAGTCCTTTGGCTTAGACCTCCTTTTCTGTGGTTTCAACATAGGAGAATCTAGTTGGTTAACTCTACCCAACAGATGTTGTACCATCATCACCAGCTGTGTCTGATTTTGTGATAAAGCTTTCAGCTCATCAGACACATTGCTAGTGGAGTTAGATAAGGTCCTATGTTGCACCTTCTTCTTTTGAGCACCCTCAGCTGTCACCTGTTTAACTCCTTCCTTTTTGGATTGCTTTAAGGACTTAAGGGTTACAGGATTTGATGTTGCTGATACAAATGTGGTCTCAAACTCAGTTTTCATTTTTACCATTTTCTCATTATTTCTTCCTTTTGTTTGAGTTTGGAACCTCTTTTGTACCAACAATCATCTGTAAGATGATTGAACAAACCACATACTTCACATGGTTTCTTCTTCATCTTAGGTTGATCATCAACTAAAGATGGTGAAGCAACAGAAGACTTGTTCTTCAATGCTTTGGAAGCATTGGTTGCTTTCTTGACAGCATCTTTAGTAGTCTTCAAACTCTTTCTACTGCCAGTTTTCTTCTCTTCAGTACTGACAGCAGTTGAAGTTTGAACTTCAGGAGTTGAATCCTGCTCTCCAGTCCTTTCAGGACCTTCAGGATTGACTCCTGAGTTGATCAACTTATTGATCATGTGAATGTCAGCATTTGGACCATCAACATCAGCTGATAGGTTCAAAGAGGACTTGATACTGACTGCTACTTCTGATTGTGCTGTATCAGAAGGTAGATCACATGACTTGATGGATTGGTTATCACTCTCACCATCAGATTCTACCTCTGCTCTTGGGGTAAAATCTGTAGGTGGAGCAGTGTGATTGTAACCAATTCCAAACTTCACATTTGAAGCAGATTGCTTACTAAGAAGCATTTCAAAACCTTTGCATGATTGTACCCATCTATCACACTCGACCTGGGTAACTGCAAGGGTTTCTTTGAGATCTTTGTACTTCTCTAAAAGTACATCTTCTCTAGCCTTATCATCAATTATTTTGCAATTCAGTTTATACCTCATCATTTTTATCTTTGAGCACAAACTCAAACTCAGCTTTGTTTTTGGAAATTTCTTGTTCTAGCTCAATGTTCTTATTAATTAAAGCTACATTTGCTTCTCTAATGGAAGCAAATGCTGCTATGCATTGTTCAGAACATAATTTGGCTTTTGCCTCAGAGGATACCTGTGATACCTGAGGTGTAGAGGCATTGGAAGATGAAGTATCAGCAGACTCCAAAGCCATAAGAGCTAGATTCCCAAAGGGACTGTCACCACCATGTTGACCAGCACCTGAGAACAGTTGATCATGACCAGACAAGTCATCTGGTAAACTGCTCCAGTCAACAACTCCTGGGTGAAGAAGCTGTGTTGTTGAGATGAAGGTTGTTGATGAGAGATGGAAGGCTGAGGTTCTGGTAATGCATGAGGTTGTGGTGTCATAGGAACTTGAACTTGACTTGACTGTGGCATGTAATAACAAGGGTACTGATAAGGCATTTGACCCTGAGAAACAAAATATGCCGGAGATTGTTGTTGAGGATGATGCTAGATGTGACAGGATGTTGCCCTCTGTTTTGTTGACTGTTGCCAGGAAAAGTCACAAAGGGTGCAGTAGAGTTTGATCCAGTTGATCTACACTCTCTTGCAAAGTGTCCAAGCCGTTGGCATTTGTGACACCTCAACTTGCTCTTGTCAAAACCAACTTTGGTTTTGCCAGAGAGTCCTGGGAATTTTCTTCCAGTTCTTTTGTAGAACTTCTGAGATCTGATATTTATCAAGGCCATTTGGCTCAAAATATCCATCTCTTCTAAGTCATCATCAGCAATCCCCTTGAGATCATCCATAATGAACATAAATTGTCATTATTACCACCAGTAAACTGACCATCAACACTTACAAATGCAGAATTAGAAGTGCTCGAAGAGAAATAATATGCTCATCATACTGGCATTCAGATGCAGCATATTCTGACTCATGACCCACCAAGGCAGTGTTGCCTTGAATAAAGTCTTCAGTGAGCTTTCCAGATGAAGACAGCTTTCTCTTCTGTTCTATCTCTCTCTCAAAAGTGAGCAATTTCCCATGGAGTTGGGTGAGAGATAGTTTGTCCAAACTTGCACTGGAGCGTAGGACAATAGTATATGTGTCCCATCTCTCAGGCAGTGATCTGAGAAATCTGTTATTCATCTGAATATTGGTGTATTCAAGTTTGACCATTTTTAGTTCAGAGATCAAACAAGAAAACCGCTCATATTGTTGAGTCAGTGTCTCACCCTTTCTATGAGAGAATGTCTCATATTGTTGGGCAAGAATTTCTCTATTATTTGCCAAGACCTCATCTGTTCCTCCAAATTGTTCTTTCAAAGCAATCCAGAGGTCATGGGCAGTTTCATGATGCATTAGCCCAGAATAGATTTCATTGGGCAAAGCCATGGCCAGAATTCCATGGGCTTTTGCATCAATCTCAAGCAACTTTTATCCTCATCTGAGTATTGCTCCCTCCTCTTCGGAACCATTTGATTGGTTTCCGGGTTATTCACCATAGGCTTGTGTGGACCATGTACCACAGATGTCCAACACCCTGCGCTGTTAACAGACAGGTGATGGAGCATACGTCTTTGCCATATGTTATACTCATTCCTAACCAGCATAGGAGGCTTGGTTGAGGAACCAGTATTGTGAGGATCATTGGAGGGAGTGGTCATTTTCAGTTCAAAAACAGTTTAGTTCAAGTTTTAAAAAGTTTTAGACAAACCACAACAAACTCAATGAGAACCAAGAATAAGATCTCAGGATGAATGAGCAGAAATACAGAAAATTCAATCTCTATAACCGTTTCTTGCAAAAACAAAAGCTAATTCAATCAAACTTGGATCTTGAATAGCAGTTTCAATGATCAATTATTAGATCGATCAATGATTAACCGCTCTGATACCATTTGACAGGATCAGTGATCACAAGTTTGATGTTTATCAGAATGTAAAGCAGCGGAATACACAACGAATTAGACAAATTGTAGCAAGCAAACATATATGTAAGCGTTAAGATCGCATACGGTTATAGGGAGAGAATATGAATTTCTGATTTCTAGGAATGTTTATAGATGGAGAATATTTCTAATCAAATCAATCAAACATTCCATTCAATTGCTCATATCACTCTATGATTACAATGGGTTGTCACTCCTTATATAGAGTGCAACAGTCACTGCTGTTATCACGGAAAGTGACAACTGGCAGATCAAATACAGAAATAACTAAATCTTAACAAACTACTGAAATGTTCACAACTACTGAGAACATATCAGCAAGTTAAGTACAAAATATAAAACTACTGAAACTACAACGACTGAAGAACAAGCTCTTCAGTCGTTTTACAAAACTACTGAAACAAAAAACATAAAACTACTGATATCACACTACTGAAGAAGTACTCTTCAGCAGTTGTGACAAACTACTGAGGCTTCAGTACTTGGTCTTCAGACTTTGACCTTCAGGCGTTTCATCAGCTGATGACTTCAGTAGATATCATCAGCTGATGTCTTCAGTCTTTGTCTTCAGACTTTGTACATCAGTTGTTGATCTTCAGCACTTGTGAACTCTTCAGCTGTTGTTCTTCAGTACTTTGGTCTTTCAGCTTCAGCACTTGTGTTCTTCAGCTGTTGTACTTCAGCACTTTGGTTCTTCAGCTGTTAAGGTCTTCAGCACTTGATCTTCAGCTGTTGAAGTCTTCAGTACTTGTCAAACTACTGATGAGGCTTTCAGCAGTTGTTGTGATACCGTGTGGGACTTAGAGGTTTTCTGATCTTGGCTCATTGGTTCTTTTGGTCCAACATATACCACCACCCATATTCACCACAGCCACCACCATTACCACCAGCCACCAGCCTGGACCATTATCCCACCAGCCATTCACTATAGGGTCCTCCCTACCTTCTGTTGGGGTAGAGGATCAGCTGACAGCACTGAACAGGATCGTGCTGAAGCTGTGGGCTGCTGACGTGGAAAGAGTTACACATGTCAGACAGCTTGTGGAGAAGAATGCTGCTCAAGCACAGTAGATCGCTCAGCAGGCCTAGCTAATAGAAGATCAGGCTCAGCAGATGGTTGTTCAAAGTCAAGAGATTACCCAACTCCAAGAGCATAGCGTCTTATCCACTAAGAAGATTGAGGAGTTGGTGGATGCCAAAAGGACTATCATGCTCAAACTCAAAGGCACAAAGATGAGCCTCTGAAGATACGTGAGGGTGATGATGATGGTGATGATTTGATGATGAGGATGATGAGGATGAAACAAGGGAGGAGATGATAAAGGTGTAGGAGATGGACGAAATGATGAAGACGAAGGTGATGCATCTGCATCAGGTGCCACACAAGCAAGAGAGAGGCGGACCAAGAAAAGTCAAGATCAAGGTGCCTTATTATCAGCCCCGACTGAAAAAGAGCATATGATTCAAGACAAATGTAATGATTAGATGTTTATGTAATTAAATCATGTGTAATTGAATCAAGTATTAAACTTGTGTACATAATGTTTATATTTATCTAATGTTTACTGTCTTGATTATTGACTAATGGTTGATGTGTTTATATGTTTAAATCAAGAAGATCATTCATCTTAGCAAGATGAGTATGATGTTGCTCCCCTTTAGCAGATCAAGTCTCAACTCACAATGATACTTGATCTGCAAGGGATCGTCAGGAGGTCTGTGAGTTACATTCCTGAAGAAGGAGAAATAATTTATGACCTTACTGATGAGCAACTGGCTAAGATGTTCCGATTGAATCTAGATGAGCTTGTGAAGGATGCTCCTACTGTGGACATGGATAGTGACGATGAGCTTAACGATGTGGATGAGATTGAGATTGAAGACGTCACCGCAAAATATTATCCAAAGTATGCTGGCAACGAGGGAAATGTAGTCCCCAATCTGAGTGACACCCTTGTTAGTGATACATTTGAAACATTGGATAAGATGGAGCAGGAGTCGGAGAAGAAGAAAGATCAAGCCCAAGCCTCAGATGCTGATGTCAACATCAAAAAGGCTAAATGGCGGCATGTTTTGCAGAGATCAGAGCCCAACGAAGTGCTCCAAAGCCTAGTACCTACACCAAGCTTTACAAAGTAAAGAATCATCGAAGGTGTCAGGAAAAATCATAGCATCGGCATATTTTGATGATCTAAATGTTTATGCTATCAAGAGAGAAAAGGGAATCAAGTACTTCAGATTCCCATACAGTTTGAAGACTCTACCCGATTTTAAGCTTAACCAGCTGGCCAAGTTGAAGCTGTTATATGCTGACCCTCAAAAAATGTCAGGCTAGTTTGAAGCTGCTTTGAAGAGAGAGTACCACACCAGGTGGGTACTCTTCAAACCTCAACAACTAACGAGGTATATCAGAAGATCTAAAGTTGATACCATTATTGGGAAGCCAAAGATTATGCTGAAGTGGAGTCATCCGCGCACAATGTTGAGAATCCCTCTAAGGGAAATGCCTCAGGACTTCACTCTAGACTTGAAGTGGGTGGTACTATGACCGGAGAACAGGTGACGAGGTCATAGTTCTGAACAGAAATGGAAATATGGAATCTATCAGGGTATTTGACCCGTTGTGGCTAACTAACTTGTCTTTTGACGATGACTACACTTTATACAAGTGGCCACTGTTCTATGAGGCGCAAGACATTGTACTAGCCCTCCAATTCCAAAATATTATAAGACTCTGCTTTGCATTCGAAATACATGCAGGAGTTACAAGGGAAGAGAAGTACAAGAAATATGAAGAGCTGATGAAGAATGTTAGACAATAGATTAAACTTGGTCCAAGAGGGAGTTTGTAGATACATATGTACCTAGTTTATGAGCTTAATGTAAAAAGTCTTTCATGTCTTACATATATGTAACTGGATGGTTTGAATGAAATACAATGTGTGGTTTATGCTTATAATGTTTAATATTTCATTGATTATTCTGTTTTAACGCTTATTGAATTAACTATATAGGTTTGTGGTTGTTTACATAGTTCTTAGTTAATAATGATTGAGGAACGTCCAAACTTAGTCATATGAAGTTCTCATGCAAATGGCCCATTCGAATGGACCATACACATGAACAACTTCATGCTAATGAACCAGTCGCACGACTGAACCAGGAGACTGGATCAGTCATACAATTGTGACATGAGATTGACTCAGTCGCATGACTGGACACTCAGTCGTGCGAATGGATCAACCGCATGACTCAATCGCACGACTGAACCATGCTAATGGTGCAGTCATATGAACGAATAACCCTAACCTATAAATACCACTTAATTCGTGGGAAAACGGAACACTTTGAAGAATTCGACTCCTACACATACCCTAGTCTTTCAGAACGTCCAAGAAAGCCAGTCCATGTTCACAAATCGTTCTTGATCGATTCCTATTCGTCGTTAACGTTTGGATTAATCTTATATCGATCGGGTTAACGTTCTCACTGATTGGATCACTAATCAAATACGATTCCGCACTATTTGATTCAATATACACGTGAATCAGTTAGTACTCCGTCCAGTACACGGTCCTCTAACACTCCCCCTAAGATATGCATTTTTCTTCGGCAAAAGAAATCTTATGGTTCTTCTTTGATCTTGAACATAGCTTCTCCTTGTATAGCTCTAGGTCTCGAAGAGCTTTCTTGATTGAAGACTTAAACTTCCCAGCTAGAATTCCTTGCCCTGGCTTGGAATCATTAGTCTTTATTTCCATAGCTTCCATCACCAACAATGTCTCTTTTGTTAAGCCTGCAATATCAATATTTGCATACATCTCTATTGGCTTCGGATTCTCTTCTATGTAGATCTCTAACACTCCCTTACTAAGTTCTATGTCTTTTATGTCTTTCTTCACAGTATTTGCATATGTCATTGCCTTCCTTAAAGAAATCCTCTCTATAGTAGCATTCATTACTTTTATAATAGTCAAAAAGTATCTTCTATCATTCTCTGCTTCCACTGGAGATACCTACTCAAAAATTTGATTGGACAAGAAAGAGATACAACTCGGATGAAGAAGTTTGAGTTCAAAAACTCCAAACAAACTTATCGTATCATGGTCCCAATCATCCAAATTCCTCACGAGCTTTATATGAAAAGTAGATAAATCATGAAACTATCTAAAAATTGGTTTTGCTGATTGAGTACCATCTATCACTTTCAACCCAGGATTAGTTACATTCTTAAAGTACTTATCACTGAAAGTTTCCAAATAACATTTTTCAATTTATTTACTTGATTCACCTTTCTTTGATTCTCTTATCAACTTGTTAAAATAAGTTTTGTCTTCTTGGTCACAACGAGTGTGAAGAAAGGTGGGCATTCTAGTTATTCCTCTATCAAGTAACTTCGCAAAATTTTCTCTCCTTTCAACCTTTGTGGGATTAATAAGAGGTAACTTATGTAATTATTGAAGATCTTGCACCGGTAAGGCAATGATGTACAGTAAAGAAGATACACATCACAAATAGCATTTACTCTTTTAATCAGAATAGCATCAAATATCTCATCATATTTCCATGCAATAATCTTCACTTCCTTGGTTTTATCAGGCACAATCATTGCATTCAACAGTTCAGAAATTGATTGTCCTGTTTGTAACACATTTCGTACTAACTATCCTGCTGATCAAGCTTTATTCCATAATTGCTTTTGATCAAGAGACACTTTGTATCCCCGTTTCTCAACATTGGGAAACATATGCATAAGCTCTTTTCTGTGTTCATGAGTTCTTCTTACTAACTCGATTGACTTAATTTCCTGAGGCTTTAACATTCTAGTTATTTTCGTTATTACAAGATATTGAGGATTGTCCATGTCAAGAATGATCATCTTGTTATACATTTTCTCTATTTCTTACAAACTCCTCACTAATCTTCTTAGAGATTCACTTTGTAAACGATTAAGTCTCTTTCTTGGATAGTTTCTTGACTGCAACCATCTTCTGAGAGAAGGAATATCCATGTCTTTAGGATCAGGATGGTGTAATTCCTCAATAGGAATGTCATCAACATTAATACTTTCACTCAGAGGAGCCCATTCGACATATCATTTGGATCTGCTGGAGCTGAGGACTCTTCTAGCATACATTTCTAATATTGTTCATTTGTTTGAGTCACTGTCAATCCATCCAAATATACTATACTTCTTCCTGATCAAATAATTGTATCTGTCTTCAAAATCAATAGGAATATCATCTTGAATCATTTCAAAAGGAGAACCAGCAACATCACATACGTGGTCATCTTCTAAAACTTCATCATACCATTCATCAGGCTAATCTAATTCAATATCATCAAGTGCTTCAATTCTTTGTTGCATATCTGATTCTTCTACATTTTCAAGTCTATCAATGGTCTTTTGAACTTTAGTAGGAACTGAAAATGTTTCAACTTCATCCATTTTCCTTTTCCTTTCTCTGCTTCAGTGAACTTTTCAGTTGTAGTTTCTTGAGGTTCTTGAATAGATTCTTCCTCAACAACAATTACTTCACTTTCCTTTATAGGATCTTTCAATCTTTCTTTTAATTTTTCAGTCTCTTCAAACATTCTCTTTACAGTTTTGTTCAAGATCTAACATCATAACATTCTTCTTTTCATCATTAGCTTTTGACATAGCATTTTCATCTTTAATCTTATAATATCCTCGTTTTGATTATCAATCTATGACTTCAACTTATCAATTTCATTAGAATCATCATCAATTTCATTTTGAATACAAATATATGTCGTTTGTTTCATCTCTTGTTCTTTCTCTTTTACAATCACAACTTCTTGACTTAGGGATTTCACAACAAAAATCACATTCTCTGTGATAGGCTTAGACCATATAACAACAAAATCAAAAGCTTGGTTAAAATCGACAGTCTATTCTCATGCATAACATCTTCATCATTTCTTTGATCATTTACTTCAACATCAATATCATCATCTACATTTCTATCTTCTTCATTCGTCTGATCAAAAATGGTTTGCTCACTACCCATCTCTTGAATAGTTTCTTCAATATTTCCTTGAACATCACCTCCTTGATTACCTCCTTGATCATCATCATCATTGTTATCATTATTATCATCATCATTATTATCATGACTTTCATCATTATCATCTTCATTATCATCCTTCTCTTCAGATTCTTCAGCAATCTCTTCCATTACATCTTCAATAGGATCATTAGGATTCACAGGCTCATCCTTAGTCAAATGAATATGTTGCTGATTAATGTCAACATTGCCATCAGGTACATTCCTCATATACTGAAATAAAGGTACATATTTAGCACCTATAATCACTAGTAGTCTCTTGTACACCACCTTAGACATATGTTCTAAATCAAATCTATCACCATGTACTCCATAAGCATGTATGTCTAGATATTCCTTATTTATGATCAATTGGAGAAATATAGGATACATCAAGTACTTGTTCCTCTTTCCTTTCTCCAAGTTTAATATAAACCCATTCATGATCCACTTAGCCATGTTGAATCTTCTATTAGTGGCTATAGCTACTATAGGATATGCTATATCGACTGGAAATGAGTTCCATCCTGCATTTCTTTTTGACATACAATGCTGAAATATATAGCATAGAAGCTTCCAGTGATTATGATCTCTTGCCCTAAAGAATTGCTTCTTTGGGAAGTTATATGGGTGACCCATCTACATAAATGTCTCTCTACACTCATTAAAAGTGTACTCAGATAAATCTTGATCTTCATTTTCACCCAATCTTAATGCAGCTCTGATTGAATCTTCACATACTTCAATCATTCTGTCAATAGTAGTGAATCCTCTTACCACTTCCTTCTATTATAATGAAGTTCAACTTCTGCAGTTCTCTAAAACTTCTTGATCAGTCTAACATATATGGTCGGCCCGGCACATATAGCATCTCTTCATATCCTGCAGCTTCTCTAACATCTTCATTAAGGAAAGCAACAACATTGTGCTTTGGCTCAAACTTTAAAGAATACATATGTTAAGTACAAAGAAATAAGAACTAGTTTGAACATTTTAAACTCATATAAGTTTTTATCAAATTTGTAGAAAGGAATCAATCCTTCACTAACTTTTATGTTTTCTTAATAAAATTTTATATTTTAAAAGTCGATTAATATTTACTAAAATTCGAAGATTTGAAATTATTATTTTCATGATTTAATCATATTTTAAGATATATAATCAATTAAGAGTTTTGTTTCTAGTTGATTTGGACAAACATGTTGAATTTTGATGAATAATAGTTAAGTTTTATTTGAAAAAGCAATTTGTCAATTCATTTTAAGTATATTATTTTATTATTATTTTAACTCTGATGAGATCATCAGAAAATTTTTGTGATGAAAATCTTGTTTTGATGATGTTAGCATGTTCACAATCCATTATCGTCAACAATTTCAAGTCCCATTGTTAACAAACAATCACATGTAATCAACCATTTCAAATTTATTCAAGATATTAGGGTTCGAACACCCAAATAGGGTTCAAACGCCTAATTGATTTTGATGTTTTTACACACTGATTTGATGAAATAAACTAATAATGTTAATCGCAACCACTGATATTAACTTATACGATCAAACAATCTCAATAGAACTAAGAAATCAGTGAGTATTTGAGTGGGTTAGAGTTTTGAGAATAAGAACAGGATGAATGAGTGTGAAATGTTCGAATGAAGTGAAATTCTATGCAAGTGTTGAATTTAGACAAATGTAAAAGTCCTTAGACGCATTACAACTGTTTAGGCGTATGACCATTGTTTGGACACATAAGGTCTAGGCGTATTGGCACTGTTCAGGCGTATTACCCCTGTTCAGGCGTATGAATCTTAGACGCATGAGTTACACTTAGTCAAATTTTGTTTAAAAACATATAGGTGCATTAGCACTGTACAGGCGCATGAGCATTGTTACCTACTATGAAATGCCTAACACATTGTTTGCTTTCAACATGAGACATCTGGTACTGTTTAGGCGCATAAGCCAATCCAAAACGCCCAAACTTAACCAAATTTTTAGACTTATGATCATTGTTTAGGTGCATGAGTTTTACTCAAACTTCCAACTGTTATCATAACACTGAAATCCATCATGCGTCTAAACCTAGACTTATAAATACTGTTTAGGTGCATGAGACATCCATACGTCTAACTCTTATCCAAATTTCACAAAATTCTTTCAAATCACAATTTTTGACCAATTTTACTATTCTTCAAAAAATTTTCAAACATTGATCAAATTTTGAAAAAAATAAAAAAAAAACTATGGTTTTGACTATATGGCCAAAACTTTGACTTTTTGATCAAATTTTGACTTTTGACCAAATTTTGACTTTTTGACCTTTTTAATTTTAATTCATTTCCCGTCATTTTAGTCTAAAAAATTTCATAAAATTACAAACATTCTCAATTATTTGAAAGAAGCTTTTCCACATTTTAAACATTTTTAAATCTTTTTAGGTTCATTTTTAAACATCTCAATCCAAATATTGTCCTTTAAACATTTTTAAATTTTTTTAGGTTCAGTTTTAAACATCTCAATCCAAATATTTTTAAACATTCTGTCCTTCAGGCAAATCCACTAGTGTGCACACTTCTTGTTTTCGGAATTGTAGCAATTCCTCTTGCATTGCTTCAATCCAAATATTGTCCTTCAAAGCTTTAGTAATGTTTTTAGGGACAATTTGAGAAAGAAAACATGAGTACAAGCAAAAATTTGCTCGTTCTGAATAACTTCTCGTTGTTCTTTCATTCAAAGGACCAATAATATGAGAGAGGGATGTTTCTTGTGAATACGAGTTGTTGGACTCCCATCTTATTGGACATTCACATTCAGATTAGTTTGGTTCAACTCGAAGAGCTGATGTAAAAGAGTTGAAGAATGTGAAATAAAATTCGGAACTTCATTCGGTGAGTTGATAGAGTAATCAAGCTTGTCATTAACATCTATATCTTCAGATACAGATGAAGTTCCAGACTCAGAATGGTGAATTTCTGGCCCATCATTAGGTATAGGTTGAGAAACATCAGAATTTTCAGGAACTTGTTGATGTCCATGATTTTGTTGATCATGATTCTTTGAAGAGAACAGAGGATCTCTCATAAATGAGAAAAACAAATAAATCTGGGCTTGAGTCATCCATATCATCTGAGTCTGAATCATCACTAAAGGTTCTAAGATCACCTGCTTATTTCTTATTGACACAAGAAGATTCAAGCAGATTAGAGTTAAATGAGTTTGATAATGAGTCTAAATCAAATAACCACTTTGGACCATTTGGAACTCATGGAAAGGAGTTTCAAGGAATTTAACATTGAACGTTTTCAATGATAACATTCATTCCTAGAGTTATAAACTCTATACACTTTCGAGGCAATGAATATCCTAGAAAAAATCCATCATCATACTTTGAATCAAATTTTCCTAGACGATCATGTGAATTTAAAATCAAAAAAGGACATCCAAAAGATTTAAGAAAATATATGTTGGGTTTTCTACCACAACATTAACTCATAAGGACTTTTCTGTTTGTTATTAACCAATAGAGAGCGATTCTAAATGAAACATGTTGTAGATATGGCTTCATCCCAGAAAGTTATTGGAATCATTGCTTCAGCTAACATTCCACGAGCTGCTTCAATCAAAGTTCTGTTCTTCCTTTCTGCAATTCCGTTTTGTTGTGGAGTTCGACGAGCACTAAACTAATGAGCTATTCCTTTTTCTGCACAAAAACAGTCAATATTAGCTTTTTAAACTCGGTTTCATTATCACTTCTTGTTATTTAGACTTTTTGATCAAGTTGGTTTTCTACTTTAGTAATAAACTCTTTTATATATTCAACAGTTTAAGAATATTCTTTTCCATAATCTTTGATTTGAGTTAATTCATTTGAGATTGAATCATTAGAACATGACGTGTGTGATTTTTCTTCTTGACATTTTCCTTTCATTTTAAGATTGATCTCATTAGCTTTTTCATTTTCTTGATAAGTTTGGCACTTCTCTATGACACATTCACCTTTTGGAACAAATAGCTTTTTATTATTTAGTCGAGGTTCATAAGATTTTACTTTAATTCGGTGGCCATTCTTAATCTTTTCTGAGTCATTCTCGAATATTTGAATGCTTATTTTTTAATTTCAATTTCAATAGTTTTTTGATCAATATTCTTCTTCTCTTGAAATAATTTTAGCTTAGCCTTGTTTTCAAGTGAATGATCATGAGTATTGAAGTTTTTGGTAAAGTTTTAGAGATTGATTCAGGCATAGGCTCATGTGTAAAATCTAATCCTGATTGATCTTTATCCTTTCTTCCATTTATTAGTTGCTCCACAATAGTCTTTCAGCTTTTTACTTTTGCGAAATCAACCTAGGTTGCAACATGTGCCACTTTTTCTTGTTCAAGTGTTTTTATCATTTCTTCAAGTTGTTTCTTAACTAATTCAAGTTCTTTTAGAGTTTTATTCCAACGTGCTTGAAGGGACATGATTTTTCCAAGGGATATTTATAACATCTTTAAGTTTGCTAGAATTAGCAGAGTTAGAAGATGGAGTCTCATTGTGAGTTTAGGCACAGTAGAGTTTTGAGGAGACTATGGTTGAGGCTGAGTTGAATAAACTGGAGTACTAGTGAAGAATCCAACACCCATGAACAAATCACCCATATCTTCAGTAGTAGCATCATTTTTGGCTTGAAAGGCATTCTCTATAGTATTTGCCGGAGAAGCAACATACTTGTATTGAGATGTTGATGCAGCTCTGTCATTATTTCTAGAGCTCTCATCAATTTCCACAAATTTGATCTTAGCAATGAGAAGATCAAGATTCATAGGAAACCTTTCAGTGTGCTTTAACAAGGTTACAGTTTGTTTCCATGATGATGGAAGTGCATTTAGAAGTCTGTCATTTAGGTCTTTAAGATCATTTTTAATCCCTAAAGTTGACATTTTAGTTGAGTTGCACATATCTATTCATCATATAGTTTATTGTTTCTCCAGATATATGCTAAAAAGTTCAAGTTGTCTCTTTAACTTTTGTCTTTTGAGGTCTTGTATCTCTTTTTCTTCTTCACATATAACTTTTAGTGCTTTATACATGGTATAACTAGTTTGATAGTTCTCCAGCCTTGAAAGTACCTCTAAATGTAACCCTTTGCACATGAGAGAATATGCTTTAACATCATTCTTAACCATCTTTAAATCATCACCATGTAAGCCATCTTCAAGATATGGCTCTTGAGTATCTTTAGTAAAAACAAACCATCTATCAGGACAATCAAAAGTGAGTGGGATATGAGGTCCTTTCTCAATTGATTTCCACAGATCAGTATCGATTGAGTTTAAATTATGTTTAAGCCTAAGTGACAAATTTTTGAAATTGGCTCAAATTTTTAACTTTGGTACTCTATTCTCCAAGTCTTCAGACTTAACCATGTTTAATTGTTGAATTTAAGAAAATATACTATTTTTGTTGTTTTTAGATTTGAAATGAATTAAAGAAATGAAAATATTTTTGGTTTTAGATTTTGAAAAAAATTCTAAGTGTTGAGTGAAAAGACTGAATTAGATGCGCCTGAACAGTAGTGATGCGCCTACATAGTAGTAAAACGTATAAACAATAGAGAAACTCTCAACTTATCTTAGAAACGCCTAAGGGATTGCGTTAATGAACTTCTAAAGTTTCCAAGTGTAGAAACGCCTGAACAGTAACAAAATGCCAAAACAGTTCTCAAACGCCCAAAAAGTGTTGATGTGCCTGAAAACAGTTGCAAAGCGCCTGAACAGTTCCAAAGCGCCTGGGACTTAGACTTTTGAAATATGTCTGAACAACACTTAAACGCCCACACAGCGTCAAAACGACCACTGTGAAACACCTAAGTAGTGTTAAAGCGTCTAAACAGTTATCAAGCACCTAAACACTTAGGTGATTTTTCAAATGATTTTAACACCTCAAACGCCTAATTCATCTTCTTTGTAACAACCTGATCATAACAAATTTCCCAAAACATGATAAAACGATCTGAAATTCTTCAATCAAGTCACAATTACACCGATAATCAATCATGTAGCATAATTTCTTACAATTAACAAAATTTGAGACTAAATTTTGCACATTTTAGTGTTTGAGTTTGAAGAACTGTTCGAACTCAAAATTTGTCAAAAACTCATATTTGATAATGTAAATTTACTCAATTGAGATTCAAATCATGTTTCTAATGATGAAACATAACTAAATCATCAATTAATTGCAAAATTGCGATCAAATCATAGATTCAAGTGATTAAAAATTCTCAAAAAGTCATTTTTTAACTTCAAATCACTGAACCGAAAGCTCTGATACCATTTGATAGGTTCAAGTGGATCGATTGGTGATTGTTATCAAGCAATTGACAATATATGAACAATGTAATCAACATAAACAAATATCAGAAAAATTCATAGAGTTTCAATTGATATTAGTAGGATTACAAAGTGCAATTGAGGGAACTGTTTTCAAAAGTCTATCCTGCACAAATACAAAGAAATCCTATTTATACTAATAACACGAAGAAAATGAACATATATTTACATAACAAGTCCCTAAACTATGACAAAACTTATCTAAATACTAAATTGCTAACCTTTCCTAGGGTTCCAACATGTTATGTAGCATCAACCTAGGGGGAGTTTGTAAGGTTTTGTATAAGGCTGATGCATCCAAAACACCCAAAACATCCAAACAATCTATCCTGCATACATGCACTAAGTGTTGAAGTAGAATGGTTCAGAAGTCTTACACGCTCCTTAGAAAATACTCTAAGTATAAAATCCATTAAAACCAAGACTAATATCTTTCGAAACCAAGACCAGTATCTTCCAAAACCAAAGATGAAATCTTCCGAATCTTCCAAGACAAATTCTTCCGTAGCCAACACATGAAGACAAATTTCTTCCGAAGACTTTTGAGTACATGCATTATCTGATTTACCTTTACCATAAAGCTGGACCACCTTTCTGCTACAACTCTGATAATTTACCAACTTACATAAGTTGGTAAAAAGTTTCGTGGTTTTGGTAACTGTACATTAAGGTCTTGAGTCTTTTACTTTCTACTTTTTGAACTTTAATCCTTTTTGTACTATATTAGGATGTGAGCTATAGCATGTCATAGTCACTTGTCAAAAGGAAATCTTCTTTTTTACTCTACTTTGATTTTGTTGTTGTCTAGATCAAGTAGCCACCTGGCCTTCAAAGTATGGCTGGCTGTAGGTTGTAATATAAAGTATCTTAGGTCTTTGTATCTTTCAATTCATGCTTGTAATTGAGAGCAATATATAACATCCTAAAAAACCAATTACTTGTGTTGTTATGTTCTTGTTCTATCACATATGTACTTGTGTTCTAAGTATCAATCTAGTGTTACTGTAACACCCGAAAATTTTCATTGAAGCCAACGAAAGAAGAAAAGAAATAAATTCCAAAGTCGAGGGACCAAACTTGCCAAACAGGAAGAAAATTGGATGAGTGGGGGTATAAAAGGGAAATGCAGCCCACACCCTCCCCATTCTTGCAAACTCAAGCAAAGGGAGAGAAAAGGAGAAAAAAGGAGAAAAGCTTGGTTTGAGTTGATTCGACCATGGAAATTGTCATGTAGCGGGTCAAATCCAAGCTCTACTCGACAGGATCGTTTATGTGAGTTCTAGGACCCCTCTTTTACACTTTTTTGAATGATTTTGGGGCTGGAACACATCTGAAAACTATTTTTTCGTGTATTTGGGTTTAAAGCCGTTTATGTATGTATGTATATGTGTACAATTCGTTTGGGGCTTCATTTCGGGCTTGGTTGTGCTTGAATGATGTTGTGGTAAGCTTCCTTAAGGTTTAGAATGGTTGATTTGAGCTTAGAAGAGGTTTGGAAGAGTTTGGAGGTCAAACTTGGCGGCTACAGTTTGGGATGAACTTCATTCTGCGCCCAGCTAGGGCTATGCGACTGGAGGACCATGCGACTGAATGGCATGCGACTGGGGGCCATACGCACGAAATAGGTGCGACTAAGGTTCTTTCGTGCGACTGAGAGCCATACGCATAAGGGCTATGCGACTGAAGGAAATGCGGATGAGAGTCATGCGACTAAAGGAAATGTTGATGAGAGTCATGCGACTGAAGGAAATGCGGATGAAGGTCATGCGACTGGACTCCATATGCATGTGAGTCGTGCGACTGAGGCTCATACCCACGAAAGGTGTGTGACTCAGGCCCATTCGCATGAAGGTTATGCAACTGAAGTCCATACGCCCGGATGTCATGCGACTGAGGTTCATTCGCTTGGGAAGTATGCGATTGGAGGCTATACGATTGGAGGTCCATTCGTCTGAGTGTTCTCGTACGTACGGAAGACCATGCGACTGAATAGGGTCCATACGCCCAAATGACCTTAGTGTATTATCTGACTTTCAGGAAAGTGCGGACGTAGGCTTGAAACCTTTGGGGTTGTAGATGATGTTGATGATGCATGATGAGATATGATGCTCATGATGTTGTGGTGATGCGCGTGATACGTGTGACGTTGATGTTGTGTGATTGTGCATGTTGTATGTTATGCATGATGTATGCTATGGGTGTGCGATATTGCCTTGTGTGATTGATGTTGTATGTTTTTTTGTTCCTTATTATTATGTATGAATGTCTTCCCGTGGTTTTGCGTTGAACGTTAATAAATTTAACGAAAGTATTATGTAACGTAAATGGAAGATAATGAAAAGAGGAATGTAATGAACGAATGCAAGCATGAACGAATGAATGAGATTAAGGACGACTTGCAAGAGAAAGAAAGGAGGTTCACGACTCATTGAGAGTTGTTAGCTTAACTGTGTGTGCATTTATAGCGTGCGATCTTGGCTAATTCATAAGGGGCCATAGACATAGTAGGGGGTTCAGTTTTCGTAACTACTCTGATAAGTGCAATGTGGTATTTTCTGTGTGCTATGTAGCGTGCGATTTTGGCTACCTCAGTGGGTTCATACACACAGTAGGGGATTCAGTTTTCGTAACTGATCCGTTACATGCAATGTGGTATTTGTTGTGTGCTATGTAGCATGCAATTTTGGCTAACCCATGAGATGGCATGCGATTTTGGCTAAACTTTTCTTTGAATAAATCTATTTTGGGTGTTCTTCATTAACCCTGGGTTCCTCGTTCAATTTTAGTTCAAAAGTCTGAAAGTTAGGTCATGAAATATTTTGGAAATTTCACCTTTCTTTCAATACTATTGTTGCTTAGAATCGAAGATAAGAACAGATTGAAGAGAAGACACTAAAATCTCTGGTTGTTGTTGATGATGATGATCAATGAGGATCTACAGTGGTTTTACACTCGTCTGACTATGGAATCTCTCAAATTTGAAAAGTATTAAATGACCCTTTGAATTTCCTTTAAATAGTCAATTAATGGCTTTTACAAGATTTTACAAGTTTCTAAGCAAATACGGTCAGATTTTTAGATCACTGTAGCAAATGCGGAAGTGGAAATTTTAAGTATTATGGCTATCCGCATTTGTTTACTGTTGTAAATGTGGAACTTTAAATTTGAAGTACTTTGACTATCCGCATTTGTTTACTCTTGTAAATGCGGAAGTGAAAATTTTATGTACTTTGACTATCCGCATTTATTTACTGTTGTAAATGCGAAAGTGAAAATTTTAGGTAATTTGACTATCCGTATTTGTTTACTATTGTAAATGCAGAAGTGAAAATTTTGAAGTACTTTGACTATCCGTATTTGTTTACTATTGTAAATGCGGAAGTGAAAATTTTAAGTACTTTGACTATCCCCATTTGTTTAGTGTTGTAAATGCGGAAGTGAAAATTTTAAGTACTTTGACTATCTGCATTTGTTTACTGTTGTAAATGCGGAAGTGAAAATTTTAAGTACTTTGATTATCTGCATTTGTTTACTATTGTATGCGGAAGAACAACGTTCGTCAGCATTGTGTACTGTAGCAATGCGAAGTAGAGATACTTGAGGTTTTTCATATCCCGTATTTCTTCACTGTAGTAAATGCTAATGAACAAAGTTTGGCAGCATTTGTGTCTTGTAGCAAATGCATCTGATGAAAAGGTTTAAGCATTTGTTTACTATTGCAAATGCGGCAGAATTAATTTTCTACATTTACATGATCATCATCCTTTGTGACAGAAGAGATTGAACACTTGTTTATTCATTTTAAAAGTACATAAAAAGTATTGTGAAATGTAAAATAAATGCGGTAGAACAAATCTTTGTCCGCATAGATTTTTAAATCAACTTTTCATATTTGACTCAAATACGATAGAGTAAAACTTTATCCGCATTAGTTTATCTATGACATAAACAGTTACCCGCATTGGTTACATGCATGTGTTACCTTCGCCCGCATTTACCAAGGCACTTACCCGCATTAGATTTTGAACTTAATCAAAACTTAATGTTTTCTGCTTTTGATTTGTTTTGTTATGAAGGCTGTCTTTGATTGAATTTGTGTCTTATAAAGTTTTTGACTGTTGAGTTTGTCAATTCTTGCTTGGATTGACTTGTATGTCAGAAGTGATACAAGTTTCCCATTGTTTGACTGATCTTGTATTTTTCATGCTTCCTAGAATCTGCATAGGCTGAGATACTATAGTATGACTTCTGCATCAACACATGCATTACATTTTGTTTTGTTTTTAATTTTTAAGAAAGTAATTTAAGATAGTAGATATCTATATAGATTTTATCAAAAACTTTAAATTACTACCTCTAAAGTTTATATGCACATCTAGATAGAAACTTTAAAGTTTTAACAACTTTTTGACTATTATGTACATTGATTATTAATAATGAAGAGAACTATATCTTTTGTTGGGATCATATCTATCTTACATTACACATGGGCATCCTTTATGATAAAATGGACATGTTTATAAACTTGATGATTAAAGGTATGTTTGTCCTCTTAAACTCATACTAGGTTGATATTTTTATGCAAATGATATTTATCATGTTTTTGGTTGATTTAATTATTCAATATGTACCTCACACACACAAGCATGGAATAATCAACCATCCTTATACAATACATTGTAGAACTTTTTCACAACTTCCCTTACCAGGTTACTTAAGTTATGAGAACTCATTTTCACTAATCCTCATTGGGATTCTTTTACTTTGATCCTTTCCATGATGATCCACATCGGGATTCATTTCACTTCACTTTGGAAGGTGATCCATGATAGGATTCTTTTCTTCATTCCCTTGGAATGTATTGCTTTTGTAGATTCATCCAATTTGGATGTATTCCTCATCAGGAATCTTTTGGATGAGTACATCTGCACTATGTGCTTGTTTCATTAGGTCTTTGCTCAGCAAAATAAGATGACACTTGATGTGGGTGAAAGAGATCACAAAGTATCATTACTTGGTGTGTTGAGGTTACTACACACACATGCATTCAGATAAGCCAATACATACCTATACTTTGTGATGAGTATTTCACTATTGAATAAGATTTTAATTCATCATTGCATGTATCATCTCTTCCAGGTTGAGCCTACCAACATATTTGGTAAGTCATGACGGTCTCTCAAAATTTGAAATTAAGCATAGTGAATGATATAACGACTGTAATTATATCATTTCCCAATGATATTTTGTTCTTCATAAAATTGACTTCTTTTTGTGTTTTTCTAGTATTTTGACTTGTTTTTGATGTTTTGACTGCTTTTAATCAAGGTTAATCATGCCAATTGATTGAACCAACAATTCAAGCCTACCAGGTTCAAATGCCTTAGTAAATAAATCTACCAATTGATTTTCAGTGGGTACTTGAATTAATTTGATTAATCCGTTTCAGCACAGTCTCTCAAAAAAGTGATATCTAATTTCAATGTGTTTTGTTTTTTAGTGTTGAACTGGATTATTTGTTATGAAAATAGCTGTGGGTTGGCAATGTGAATTGGTGTGTGCAAAAAGTTAAAACCATAATCAAGCATTTGGTTTTGAATCTAGAGAACTTGAGAGCGACAAGCGCATGCTGCAATATACTCAGCTTCCACTGTTGACACAAATACATTTGTCTGCTTCTTGCATTGCCATGAGATCACTCTGGGACCAAGAAATTGACAACCTCTAGATGTGGACTTTCTGTTGAGGTTGCATCCTCCATAATCACTATCTATGAAGGAATAGAGATTAAAATCTCCTTCCTTTGGATAACTTAACCCAAGAGTTGGTTTGCCCTTCAGATATCTAAATATCCTCTTGATTGCATTCACATGTGATTCCTTTGGATCAGCTTGATACCTTGCACACACACAAACACCAAATATAATATCAGGTCTGCTAGCAGTTAGATACATAAGTGAGCCTATCATATATCGATAGTGAGTCTGATCAACAGATTTGCCTTCTAGATCAAGACCAATCTTCACTTTGGTATCCGCTGGTGTTCTAATAGACTGATAATCAGCAAAATGAATCTTCTTCAGCATTGTATCCGCATATTTGGATTGGTTGTTTAGGACTCCATCTACTGTCTGTTGGATTTGCACTCCTATGAAGAAAGTGAGTTCTCCCATTGCACTCATTTGGAGTTTTGAATGCATTAGGTCTTCAAAATCTTTGCAGAGTTGCTTGCTTGTTAAGCCAAATATAATGTCATCCACATAAATCTGGACTAACAGCGTGTCTTTTCCTCTTCTCCTTCTGAAGAAAGTCTGATCAATCCTTCCTCATTCGTATCCATGTTCAAGAAGAAAGGATGATAGAGTCTCATACCACTTTCTTGGTGCTTGATGAAGACCATACAGGGCTTTGTCAAGCTTGTACACCCTGTGATGAAAATCTGGATCTTTAAAGCCTGGTGGTTGACTCACATAGACTTCTTCAGCAATCTTTTCATATAAGAATGCACACTTCATATCCATTTGATAAATAGTAAACTTCGTGGATGCAGAATATTCTAGAGAGTTTCTTATTGCTTCTAATCTGGCAGCAGGTGCAAACACTTCGTCATAATGGATTCCTTCTTCTTGAATGTATCCCTGTGTATAGGACCGGTGAGGGGTGGTTCACTTACAACACAACAACACAAAGAGGAGAATAACTTAAACTTAAACAAATAGTGAACTGGATTAACCATAATAAAGACACTAAGAACACAAGTAATGTAAGAGACATAACACAAGTATATGGTTTTCAAGAATACAGTATATTGCTTTCTCTATGTTCTATTACAAATGTTACAAAGCATATCCATAAAGTTACAAGAACATGAGATACTTATACTACATCCTACAGCCGGCCATACTATGAAAGCCAGTTGGATACAATTGACTAGACTTAAAACAAAATCAATTGTAGAGTTAAAAAGGCAGATTTCCTTTTTGACTTTGTGACTATGACATGCCATAGCTCACATCCTTATCTATTACAAAAAGGATAAAGTACATGAAGTAGGAAGTTTACAGAATCAAAACCTCAATGTACAATTAGCAAAAGCATGGACCTTTTCACCAACTCATTTAAGTTGGTGACTTTATAGAGATGCAACGGAAAGGTGTCCAGATTTATGGAATACCACATTAGATAAAGCATGTTACTAAATGTCATTGGAAGAAATCTGTCCTCAAGAGTTGAGGTTTCGGAAGACTTTGTCTCTGAAGCTTTGAAAGACTTCATCTTTGGCTTCGGAAGATATTGGTCTTGGCTTTGGAAGATTTCACACTTAGAATATTATTGTTGCATGTGTGAAACTTCCTTAGAATTCTTCTTCAGTACTTGTGCAGCATGCATGCAAAAAGTCTTTGGTTGCGTTAGCCTTTATGCATACTCTCTACAAACTCCCCCTAGGTTGATGCTACCAAAACTTTTGAAGACTTCAGATATCAACAGTCCTCATTAGGATGATAACCAACCCTTTCGTCATGAGATGACCAGGATCCTTCAGACTGTCAAAATGCCTTCTCATGTCAAAGAGATCATGCAGAGGCAAGTTAAACATGTCTTGCTAAGTGTAGACGTTCTCAATGCCATGATCTCTAATGACATGGCACCTTTCTGTATTTGTAGTGTATGTCCAGGACAGGATGGGTCTTTCGGATGCAAGAGGAGCTATTGGAATGGGAGATGATGCAGCATCCTCTGGCTACACATCCTCAGAATGTTCTAACTCATCCTGAGGTTTAGAAAAGGATGTAGTCTTCATCCTTTTCTTTGACTTCGGTTTAGAAGCCATCTTTTTCTCTCTTTACAACTTTTAACTGAGAAGACTGGCTTGTAGTACCTGATTGATCTTCATTGTCTTTCTCAGTTGGGTCTTCAACTCTCACAAGTTCAGATTGAGAGTGAGTCTGACCCTGCTGTGGATCAGAAGATGAAACTTGCTGAGATTCAGCAAGAGGTCCAGGTTGTGATGTCTTTGGTTGTTCAACGTTAACCTCCACTTCAGGTGGAGCTTGACTTGGACGGGAATGTAAGTCAACCAGCTCTCCACTCTTGATCTTCTGCTTATCACCCTCATATGCTCATCCATAGTGGATAGAGACATGGGGCAAAGTCTCCTTCCGGAGAATCTATACAGCTTCAAGAAGCTCATCATCCTCTGCCTATCAGCAGATTTCTTCATGCTTTTGTGGATGATGGCTCTTGACTTAGGAGCTTCTTCCTTTAGCTTTCTTTTAGTTGTCTTTCTTTCTTTTACTATCTCAAGTTCAAGTTGTTTGAGATACTCAAACTCAACATAGTCATAAGACAGGGGAAGAAGTGCTTCTACCTGGTAGAGGCCTATGGCACTCAGGTAGTTGATCATCTTGATCCTTTCTTCTTTAGTATCTACCTGAGGTTCTTGTTGAACTACATCCTCTTGTGTGGGACTTTCTTGAACTGGGAAGAGGGTAGGCACATGCTTGTACAATTTTTTCTTTCTTCTTTCTTCTTTGATTTGTACTAGAAGCTCTGCATCTTCTGCCTCCTTCTTCTCTCTTGACCTTTACAGGTCAACTAGTTCATTTAACTCCTCAAGGGGAGAGAGATGACACTATCTATGTCATAGTTCCTTGTCTACAGATAGTTTATCCTGACTGCCCTTAACTCATCATTCTGAGGATCTGGTCTGGGGGCAGCCTTGATTGCAGTCTCCATGAGTCGTGCAGACCCAGAAGAGGAACCTTCTCCCCTTAGTTTCCTTTTCCTCTCTCTCTTCTCCTCCTCCTCAATCTCCTCAGATGTCATCTTTCTTTTCCCTTTGTCACTCACAGAACTTTGTGACTCAGGGTGGAGAGAGCTTTGGCCTTTATTGCTTGATGCAGCTTCTAAGCTCTGGCCAGAGAGAGGTTGAGAAGCACCTTCACCAGCAAGTGTCTTAAAAAGGGCATTGATCTTGGCAGCAGTTGTTGGTGATAAGACTGGGCTCTCAGGTTCTGTCACTGGGCCTTCAGTCAAGGTTTCCCCTATGAAGCTAATCTTAGGGTCTGCCTCAACATACAATTGACCGATGACATTACCTGATTGCCATAGTCTTCTTCTTAGGCTGAACTCTGCAGTGATCCTGTCTTGGATGCTTTGTGCCAACTAGTCAGCTTGGATTGACAAGTGGCATGGTGACTAATCCAGACCTTCATAGAAGTTCAAGGTCTGAAAGTTGAAAATCTCCTACTGCCTTTGAACTCTTATGATGATTAGGGCTTTCCAGTTGCTGTCATAGCTCCACCGAATGATGTGATTGGAAGATGGTGGAGATGACATAGCGATTGGTATCCCCTCCTCAAACAGACTTTGTATGAGGGAGTGTGTGTAGTCCACATCAATGTGAATTTGAGGAGGTTGCTGAGAATGCACAATTGCAAGTGAGGATGGTGAGTCCTCGGTGTCCATTCTCTCTGAAGAACTCCCAGGTTCTGTAGCTGTAATAACTTTCTCCCCTTTTTTGGTAGCATCACCCACTTGCATAGGTGAGCCAGGAATCAGGTCAATAACATCCACAGGTTCTTGTGTTCCTGGTGGAGCTCTTCTTAAAGGTCTCCCAACTAGTTTTTCCTTAAGATATGAAATCTCAAGTTGTTGATCATTGACCCTGTTGTGCAAGGTAGTTGTAAGGCCCCGTTCCTGGGACACTTAAAGTTGGATTCTCAGCGCACATAAAACATATATTTACATTCGTATTTCATAAAATCGTAGCAGAAAACTAAAACAATCTTTCATTTCCATGTAAATGCTTTTGCAAGTGAATAAAACATTCATTACAAAACAGCTTGTTCGTATTACAATGCAAAAACATTAGTCAAAAGAATGCGATCCCAAAAGAGTTGAGTAGCCACCTCGTGCCATCCTCAACAATCATTACGTGCCAACTGGAAACACATCAAAGTCAACGTTGCTGAGTGAGTTCTAGTTTTATAATAAAACATACTTTTCTTTCGTAAAGTCGTTCTTTACTTTCTTTCAAAATCATACTATAATTTTGTACATGATCACACACCATTCGTACAAACATATAATATCATTATTATCTTCATCATTACGTTCATTAACTTTTGTTCATTCAATGTACGTCATTATCTTTCACTTCTCTCTAAATCCGGTCAGACTTTACCCTCTTCGTGGCACTCAGCCATGATTACTGAGGTCGAATGACAAGGATCTGTATCGTACATTATAATGATAATTCATTAACTTTCATTTCATATGTTCGTTCTTTCCATCATTATCTTTCTCATTCATCAACTCATGCCATACTCCCGACTCATGTCCGAAGACTAGTACTTTGCTGGGGTCTGTACACAAGCCCCGACTCATGTCCGAAGACTGACACAACACCGGAATACACGATTCGTTTATCTTTTCATCTCATCTCAGTCTCACACACTACTCCCGACTCATTTCCAAAGACTGATACTGTGTTGGGGCCTGTACACAAACCCCCGACTCATGTCCAAAAACTGACACAGTACTGGAGTACGTGATCCTCTTCTCATTCATCCGGATCCTGTCTCATGCAATACCCCCGACTCATGTCCGAAGACTGACACGGTACCGGAGTACGCGACAAGGACCTTTTTCGAGTCTGTTGTGACACAGAGTCACTCACCTCATACATATGCATGCAAGCCTTTCATTCGTTCATTCGTTCATTCATTCATTTATGCATGCATTCATTCATTACGTTCCTCTTTTCATTATCTTCCACTTTACGTTACATAATAATTTCATTTCATTCCTTAATGTTCAATGCAAAGCCATGGAAAGATAAGCATACATAATAATAATAATAATAAGGAACACAAACATAGACGTAAACATACATCATCACCATACAGGCATCATCATACATACATAACACACATCTGATATACTATGCATCAAACGCACCACCAGACAAACATCACAAGAAACATCATACATATCATCATTGTCAACTCATCATCATACATCGTCTTGCATCATCCCTGCCTATCTCATCATCTACGATCCCGAGGGTCCGAGCCTAAGTTCGCACTTTCCGAAAGTCGGACAATACTATGGTCCTTCAGGCCTATGCGAATGGACCTATGGGCGAATGGACATATATGCGTATGGACTCTCAGTCGCATAGCTTCTATGCATATGGCCTTCAGTCGCATGACTTCAGGTGCATGGGCTTTAGTCGTATAACCTTCGTGCGAATGAACCTCAGTTGCATACCCTTCGTGTGAATGAACCTCAATCGCATACCCTTCATGCGAATGAACCTCAGTCGCATAGCCTTCGTGCGAATGAACCTCAGTCGCACGGCAATCGGCCGTATGGCCTCCAATTGCCCTCCAGTCGGCCGCCTTGTCCTAGCTGATGCAGAATGCAGTTCATCCCAACTGCAGCCGACGGTTTTCAGCCTCCAACCTCCTCCAAACCTCTTTTAAGATCAAATCAACCATTCTAAGCCTTAGGGAAACATACCACGACCTCATTCAAACATAACCAAGCAAGAGATGAAGCCCCAAACGGATCATACACATACACACATGCATAAAACGGGTTACATCCAAAAACTCGAAAAAGGGTTTTCAGATGCATTCCAGCCCCAAAATCATTAAAATACATTTAAGGGAGGGGTCCTAGAACTCACAAAAACATTCCTGTTGAGTAGAGCTTTGATTTGACCTGCTACACGATGATTTCCACGCTCGAATCCACTCGAACCAAGCTTTTCTCCTCTTTTTCTCCTTCTCTTCTCCTCTCCTCTCTTCTTGGCTGAAAAATGGCAAGAATGGGGTGTTTTCCCCTTTTTATACTCCTATTCATCGAAGTTTCTCTCGTTGGCGAGTTTGGTCCCTCGACTTTGGACTTTATTTATTTTTCTCCATTCGTCTGCTTCAAAAGAGATAAATAACCGGATGTTACAAGTCCACTCCCTTGAATAGGTTTCGTCCGTAAAACCTGTTATTCCTTGAACAAACGTGGACAATGTTGTCTCATTTCTTCCTCAGTCTCCCACGTTGACTCGGATCCCTTCCTGTGCTTCCACTATACACACACAAGAGGAACCACTTTATTTCTGAGCCTTTTCTCTTTTCTATCGATGCTTGCCACTGGTTGCTCCACATAATTGAGCCTTTCGTCTACTTCGGTATGCTCTAATGGAACAATCATGTCTTCATCTGCCAAGCACTTCCTTAGATGAGATACGTGGAATGTCGGGTGGATGCCACTTAGCTCATCTCGTAACTCCAATCTATAGGCCACCTCTCCTACTCAAGCAATGATTCGGAAAGGGCCTATGTATCTCGAGCTCAACTTGCCCCGCTTTCGGAAACGAATAATACCCTTCCAAGCTAAGACCTTCAACATAACTCGGTCACCCACCTGGAACTCAATCGGTCTACGTCGTTTATCGGCATACGACTTTTGTCTATCTTTGGCTGCCTTCATGAAGGCTTTGAGCTGACCAATATCACCCCAACAAACGGATGTTCTGCGTCTCCTACTGTATAGCATCTCATATGGTGGCATACCAATGTTGGCATGATAGTTGTTGTTGTATGAGAATTCAGCTAACGGCAGGTGGTCATCCCAACTTCCCCCAAAATCAATCACACATGCCCGAAGCATGTCTTCCAATGTCTGAATGGTCCTTTCTGACTGACCATCAGTTTGGGTATGATAAGACGTGCTGATATGCAACCTCGTTCCCATGGCGTTGTGGAATTTCTTCCAGAATTTAGATATCGGGTGTCACGATCAGACACAATCGACACGGGCACACCATGACGAGTTACAATTTCCTTGATGAACAGGTCAGCCAACCTCTCAGATGAATGTGTCTCGCGAATCGGTAGGAAGTGAGCACTCTTTGTCAGACGATCGACAATCACCCATATGGCATCGTGCCCTTTCGGAGTACGTGGCAGCTTCATAATGAAATCCATGGTGATGTGCTCCCACTTCCATTCCGGTATATCCAAAGGTTAGATCTTTCCATACGGCTTTTGACGCTTAGCCTTCACCTGTAAGCAAGTAAGGCACTTACTCACATACTCCACCGTATCGCCCTTCATACCCTGCCACCAATAATCCTTCTTCATATCTTGGTACATTTTCGTGGCACCTGGATGAATGGAGTATCGAGTCTTGTGAGCTTCATCCATAATCTTCACTCGTAGATCCCCAAAACGAGGGATCCACATCCTCCCGAATCGAGTTCTAACAACAAGCGTGATTTCACCCAATTATGCGACCAGACCTCTCATTCTCTCAGAGTTAAGATGATCTTCCTTCAACGCCTAATCTTGAAACTCTTTGACTTGCTTCATCACATCGGAGGTCATGACCAACTGATAAGCTTTCACCCAAATCAGCTCGGGTCTCTCCTTTCGGCTAAGGGTATCTGCCACCACATTGGCCTTGCTTGGATGGTAATGGATCTCGCAATCATATTCCTTTATGAGCTCCAATCATTGTCTCTACCTCATGTTCAGATCCTTCTGCTCAAAGAAGTAGTTCAATCTTTTGTGGTCGGTGAATATAGTGCACTTCGTCCTGTAGAGATAGTGCCTCCAAATCTTTAGTGCAAAGACCAGGGCTGCTAGCTCCAAGTCAGGAGTAGGATAATGGACCTCATGAACCTTCAACTATCGAGATGCATAGGCTATAACCTTCCCTCTCTGCATTAACACACACCCCAACCCCGAATAAGAAGCATCAGAATAAACCACCAGATCTTAACTTCCATCGGGTAATGACAGAACAGGAGCTTGAGTCAACCTCACCTTCAGTTCTTCAAACGCCTTCTCTTGAGCCTGACCCCATACAAACTTTACATCTTTCCAGGTTAGCTTAGTCAGTGGAGAAGCGATCTTGGAAAAGTCTTGGATAAATCTTCTATACTAGCCCGCCAAACCCAAGAAACTACGAATCTCAGATGGCGTATTTGGGGACTTTCATTGCATAGCCACCTCCACCTTTGTCGGGTCCACCATGATCCCATTAGGATTCACCACATGACCTAAGAATTGAACTTCACGCAACCAAAACGCGCACTTGAGAACTTGGCATACAACTTCTCCTTTCTCAATGTCTCCAAAACCTCCCGAATGTGATCGGCATGCTCAAGCTCGCTCTTTGAATAAATCAGGATATCATCAATAAACACAATCACTGATTTATCCAGCATCGGCCGACACACCCGATTCATCAGATCCATAAAAGCAGCTGGCGCATTGGTCAAACCAAAAGACATGACAAGAAACTCGTAGTGACCGTAGCGCGTGCAAAAAGCTGTTTTAGGAACATCCTGCTCTTTCACCTTTAGCTGATGATAGACCGACCGAAGATCTATTCCTGAAAACCAACTGGCACCTTGGAGCTGATCAAACAAATAATCTATTCTCGGTAAGGGGTATCGGTTCTTCACCGTCAACTTGTTCAGCTCGCGATAGTCAATGCACATCCTCATACTACCGTCTTTCTTCTTCACGAACAGGACCGGAGCACCCAAAGGAGAGATACTCAGTCTAATGAACCCCTTGTCAAGCAGCTCTTGCAACTGCTCCATCAACTCTTTCATCTCTATTGGAGCCAACCAATATGGTGCCTTAGCAACTGGTTGGGCACCCGGTATCAGATCAATCTGAAACTCGATCTCTCAGTCAGGTGGCACTCCTGGTAAGTCTTCTGGGAACATGTCTGGGAAATCACACACAACCAGTACATCATACAGTTGTGGTGCTGGCGTATCCACATCCTTTACGCAGGCCAAATAGGCATTACATCCATGCCTCATACACTTTCCCACCACCGCCATTGAAATTACTTTCGGAATTGTCGTGACCCGATCACCATAAACCTCACCAAACTCCCGTCAGGTGCTGATAGCTGAATCATCTTCTTGCGACACACAATGTTCCCCTTGAAGTCTGCTAACCAATCCATCCCAAGAACCAAATCGAAACCACCTAAGGTCATCACAAACAGTCTAACAGGAAACTTATGACCTTCTAGCTCCACATCACAGTTCTCTATCATCTCAGAGATCTAGGTAGACTTACCTATGGCAGGTTCTACATCGAAGGGCGCATCAACACGTCTACTACTAACAAGCAGCTTAGCACAGAAAGCAGCAGAAATAAAACTTTTACTGGCACCCGAGTCAAATAACACAAAAGCTGAAGTTTGGTTCACCAGAAACGTACTGGACATGACATCAGGGTCCGTCCTAGCTTCCTCCTGTGTCATGGTGAATGCCCTGGCGCTTGCCCTTGGTCCTTCACCTCCTGACTTCTTCGCCCCGGAACCCTCGGCCCTTGGTTTCTTGCAGTCTCTACTCATGTGGCCCTCTTCATCACAGTTAAAGCATCGGACCGCATGACAGTCCTTGGCTATATAGCCCCGGCTTCCCACATTTGAAGCACACATTCAACCCCAACCTACATTCCCTTCTATGTTCTCTCTCACACCTACCACACTTATGGATACTAGCACCCGATGCGACCACATGGCGGTCATCCACCCGTGCCTTCTTGTTACCCGTCGACGTATCACCCCGACCAAACCTCTTCCCCTGCCAGTTCCGATCACCACCACTCTCTTGCCACCCTCAGCCACCACCACCACCCTTTCATCATATAATCTCCCTGCCAAGTCCACCACCGACCTAAACGTGCTCGGTCGGGCAGCGATCATATGCCTGCGAATATCCACCGGAAAACCCTGAATGTATCTTTTAATCTTTCATGACAAAGGTGTCACCTGATCCGACACCAGACGTGCCATCTCGTTGAATTTCGTGGTGTACTGCTGGTGCGTCATAGTTCCCGCCTCTAGTTGCAAGAACTCCTTTTCGACCTTGTCCATCTCCCGATGAGGACAAAACTCCTTAATCACCAAATTCTTTAGTTCAGACCACCTCATTTTCCCAATGGCCCTGCTACCCTCCCTCAGCTTGGACAATGTTGTCCCACCAGCACAAAGTCGACTCCACTAAAGAGTGAGTAGCGAACTTCACCTTCTGATATTCACAACACTCACTAATATCAAGAACAACCTCTATTTCCCTCACCCACTGCTGAGCAGCAGCAACAGTGCAGTTTCCATCAAGAGTTGGGGGCTTGCATCTCATAAACACCCCGTAGTTACAGCCTCGTGCCGCCTCCAGCGCAGGCTCTTCTTATTCTTCTTCCTCATCATAAGAGGGAACCATTTCCGGCTCCGGTTGTTCCCATCCTCCCGAGGACCTGTTTCTCTCCTTTCTTTCCCCTTCTCTTACTGCCTTGATCACTTCGGTCACCACAGAAGGTAGAATCGTCTGCATGACCTGATGAACTTCTTTCACCACAACCTCCTTTACTGAGGCTCTCAGATTGGCGCTCTCGTCGCCATCCTCCAGATGAGGGGTCTCTAGTTCATTGTGAACTACCTTCTCAACTTAGGGTCTCCCTCTCTTGGGTCGCGGTTCAACACCGTTACCTCCACCCCGTGAAGCTTTCGAAGATCAACCACCGGCCATCACACGCACACTGAATGGTTCAAACACGGACATGGTCATTTAAGGGAACAACTCAGATTACGTCAAATATAGTAAGTCCCTAATTACAGTGGCCAGTTGTGATTTGCCACTTACTTTACTCTTCATTCCCCAAGCATTACCTGACTACAACAGTATTTAAACCTACATACAAGACATAACCACATACCATGCGCATATAAAACCGGTTAACTTTATGAAAATACCTGATGGCACGCAACTACTCAGATTGGCAACCCATTCCCTTTCCATCCTATTCTCATTTTAAGTTAAGGTTTATTTTGAAAATTTACACATTTCACTTAAAATTTGGCATGAAGGGTATGTGACTGAGGTCATTCGAACGAAGGGTATGTGACTGAGGTTCATTCGCACGAAGGGTATGCGACTGAGGTTCATTCTCATTTTAAGGGTATGCGAATGAACCTCCTCCAAACCTCTTTTAAGCTTAAATCAACCATTCTAAGCCTTAGGGAAACATACCACGACCTCTTTTAAACATAACCAAGCAATAGATCAAGCCCCAAAGGAATCATACACATACACACATGCATAAAACGGGTTTACACCCAAAAACACGAAAAAGGGTTTTCAGATGCGTTCCAGCCCCAAAATCATTCAAAAACGTGAAAGGGAGGGGTCCTAGAACTCACACAAACATTCCCGTTGAGCAGAGCTTCGATTTGACCCGCTACACGACGATTTCCAGGCTCGAATCCACTCGAAACAAGCTTTTCTCCTCTTTTTCTCCTTCTCTTCTCCTCTCCTCTCTTCTTGGCTGAAAAATGGCAATAATGGGGTGTTTTCCCCCTTTTTTACTCCCATTCATCGAAGTTTCTCTCGTTGGCAAGTTTGGTCCCTCGACTTTGGACTTTGTTTCTTTTTCTCCATTCATCGGCTTCAAAGAGATAAATAATCGGGTGTTACATTAGTTTGTGCACCTTTAGTCTTAAATTTCCCTCATCTTCATCAGAAGAATCATTGGGGGATGAGATGATTGTACCAAAGTCCTCTCTCTCACCACCAGCTTCAGGTTCTTGGTTGCTAGATTTCCTCTACTCACTGGCAGTCTCAGTTGAGATGATACTGGGTTGAGTTGCCATGGTTAAGGTTTGAATGATGTAATCACTTTCAAAAGTGATAGCCTCTACCATATAGACATCCTAAACAGGTTCAGAAGTGTCCACCTCAACAATAGGTGACTGATGGGGGCTAGAAGTACGAGCCTCAGAAGCACTCATCTCTCTTTGAGTAGGTGAAAAGAAGAGAGAATCGTGGTACTCACTCAAACCTAGATCTTCATCAGTGTAGAAATCAAGGTTGGGGATTGGTTATTTGAGATCTAAAGGCTGGGGATGGTAACGGTTCCCTGAAGGTTGATCATTTGAGTGTTGAGACTCAGAGTGATGGCTTAAGGTTGTTTGGCTTATTAGCTCATCAGGCTGAGCATGAGGAACCTCGACACTGATCCTTGAAGAGATGGGAGTGGTCTGCTCCTCAGGAGAAGTGGGAGCTCTAGTTTCCACTTCCTCCTGTATGGTGAGTGTATGGGGGCCTCCACAGACTGAATAGTCTGAGCAGGGGTTTGTTTGGATTTTCTTTTGTAGGTGATGGTGATTTGTGGCTGTGTAGGAGGTTGGGAAGTAGCAGGTGTTGGTTCAACACTAGCTGGTGCTGCTAGGTTGTCACCTTAAGCAATGAGCTCTAACATTTTTAGGACCAAGCTTGTTTCTACCCCTGAGAAGCCAACAGTGGGCTTTCTCAATATTTTAAATATGTCAAGCTTCATCTATCCCAGTTTAAGAATGTTACATGTTCCCCTTAACTGTGAGCCTAGTTCACAGTTAAGAATGTACTGAACATATCTAGAAAACATGTAATATTCTAAGGAATCTAAGTTTGCAACTAAGTTAGTATAAACAATTTGAGAACACCTGAACTTGATCCCCTGAATCATTCCATTGATAATGAAGGAGAGATCCTCAGGAATTTGGTCCCATCCACCATGCTTGTTTGATAAGTTGTGGATGACCACATGGAGCAGGAATCTCCACTAGGATGAGACCTTCCCTTTCCTGAAGGTCCTAACAGAGTAATCTCCCTCGTACCCCATCTGCTCAAAAGAATGATTGACAGCTTCTTTGGGAAAGAACACCTCACCTTCTTCATCATCCAGCTGAAGATGCACGTTGATGATGGCCGGAGTGATGAAGACTGTTCTCCCCTGCACTGTGGCAGACAGTGCCTTCTCCCCATCCATTACAACCTCTTGGCAGGTCTTCCAAAATTCAAGCAGATGATCCTCATAAAGTGGAGGATCAATGGTTAGGGAGGTGAAATAGTTGGACAAAGCTAAGAAACGGCAAACCTCTGAGAAATGAGGATCTTTCTCAGAGCAACCTGGTTGTGTTGCCTGTGGAGCTGCATGGTAAAGTTCGGGTCATTTCTGTGAGTGGGGTTGGCTATTATCAGGTAGCTTAAGGATGAAGAAAGAAAGAAGAAAGAAATTTCAGAGAGAAATTTGGGGTTTTAAGTTTGGAGGAAGAAGCAGATGATAGAAAGAGGGGGAAACCATTGGGTTTATATATGAAAAGGATTTCAGATAAAGTTTAATGAAAGAGGATATACTTTAAAATCCGGATGTCAGTCCACCTCTGAAAAATTAGTTTACTTTTGCTTAAAAAGTAGTTTTCTTGGAAGTCAAAAAGCTTCCGAAGGTAAATTATATTCGGAAGTTTTAATGAAAACGCTTCCGAAGGTAAAATGACTTCGAAAGAATTTCCTGAGAGTTTTGAAAATTTTGCTTTGGAAGAGAAATTAAGACTTGAATGCTTTGTGCACAAAAGAACAAAGCTTCCAAGAGTTAATTTTGCTTCGGAAGAAGAAGGTCCTTTAAAACATATAAGTGTCTTAGACAGTCATTTAAGCTTCGGAAGATAAATTAGAAATCTCTTCCGAATGTAAAATTTCTTAGACAGTTATTTTTTTTGAAGGCATGATTTTCTACCAAAGTTAAAAACTGACCTTCCGAAGGATCAAAATTTTCATAAATCTAAGGAAAGTCTTCAAAAAGATTTTCATCCAAAGAAAACAAGAGCTTATGAAAGTAATGAACTAGACAACTTAAGACACACACGTTTTAAGAGATAATAAGAATTAGTTTTAAGGAAAACCTACTCAAAGTTGATCATCCCAATAGCTGATACAAGATATTTAAATCTCTGTTCATCATAGGCCGTTGTGAACAGATTAGCATATTGTTCATCTATGTGAACTTTGACTAGTTTAATTAATCCCTTTTCATAATTATCTCTTATTAGATGATACCTGATATTGATGTGTTGGTCCTTGAGTGCTGCACAGGATTCTCTGTGATTGAGATAACACTATTGTTGTCTATGTGAATGGGAGTCTCTTTGAAGTCGAATCCATAGTCCAACATCTGATTCTGAATCCAAAGCACTTGAGCACAGCAGCATGCAGCAACAATATATTCAGCTTCAACAATTGATGCAGAGACACAGGATTGTTTCTTGCATTGCCATGAGACAACCCTTCCACCAAGAAACTGACATCCCCCAGATGTAGACTTTGCAGTCATGTTGCAACCACCATAATTACGATCTCTATAAGCGTACAGATTGAAGTCGGGATTTTTAGGATACCATAGACCAAGTATTGAAGCACCTTTAAGGTATCTTAGAATCCTTTTCACAGTGATAAGATGAGACATCTTAGGGTTGGCTTGATATCTTGCACAGAAGCAGGTGGCAATCATAATATCAGGCTTGCTAGTAGTAAGATACGTAAGAGACCCAATCATAGCCCTGTATAAGGGTTCATCTACATACTCCCCCTCAAGATCAGGTCCAAGGGAGTGGTTTCTGGCTATGGGTGTCTTAGCAATCTTACAATCAATCATGTTGAACCTCTTGAGTATATCCTAAACATACTTTGACTGACTAATGAAGATGCCATCTTCAACTTGTTTCACTTGAATTCCAAGAAAGAAATTGAGTTCCCCCATGGCACTTATTTCAAATCTGTCTTTCTTCAACTTCTCAAAGTCTTTGTAGAGTTTTAGATTAGTTGAACCATAGATGATGTCATCCACATATACTTGAACTAGCAATATGTTATTTCCTTGTCCTTTGATGAAGAGAGTTCCATCTATAGTACCTCTCCTATATCCATGTTTGTAATAATACTCGGATAGTGTCTCATACCACTTCCTAGGTGCCTGATGCAACTTGCAGACATAATCAGGATGATCAGGAGCTATAAAACCAGATGGATTTTTGACATACACTTCCTCATCAATCACTCCATAAAGAAAAGCACACTTCACATAAAGTTGAAAGACCTTGAAGTTCTTGGATGCAGCAAATGCCAGGAATATCCTAACAACTTCTAGTCTTGCTATAGGAGCAAAGACATCAGTGTAGTCAATCCTTTCTTCTTATGTGAACATTTGAAAAAGTCTAGCCTTGTTCTTGATGATAATGCCTCTATCATCCTTCTTGTTCCTAAACACCCATTTGGTTCTAATGGTAGTCTTCCTATGAGGAAGAGGACAAAGGTTCCAAACTTTCTGCCTTTTGAATTGAAGCAGCTCCTGTTGCATAGCTTTAACCCAACTACCATCCTTCAGAGCCTCATTAACTTTTTTTGGCTCTATCTGGGATAAGAAACAAGAGTGAAGACAAACATTTGCTTCATGGGTTTGTCCCCTTGTTCTTACCCCTATGACAACATCTCCAATGATGTTTGTGGTAGGGTGGGACTTGTGGATCCTTAGCTAAGGGATCACCGCGAGTTGCTGAGATAGATCTAAATTAGAAAAATTTAGATCTGGCATAGATGTTTCACCCACCACATCAGCACACTTATCAAGAGAGACTTGATCCAAGGAGTGTGTGACATGATTGATGTTTTCATCCATGGAGTGGTCATCAGCATCAAGAGAGTCTTGATGATTGTCACCACTACATTGTCTTCTGCAATTGAAGCATCTTTATCTAGTTGTGGAGCCTCTGAGCTGGAATTTGAAGGCATACCAGATGTATTAGCTGAGTTTGTCATTGTAGTGTTGATATAAACCTCATTTGCAGAAGTAGTTCCAACTGGAGCTGAAGATGTGTCACTTGAAGGTCTTCTCAGCTCAAATCTTGGATTAGGATCACCTGTGTAAATTTTCTACAAATCTTGAAATAGTCTCACAAGATTTGTTAAAACAGTTGGTAACTAAATCAAGATCATAGAGCCAATCAGGACCAGAACCAGCCACACAGGGTGTGTGTTCATTGAAAGTCACATTGGCTGACTCCTCAACAATTCTAGTTCTGAGATTGTATATTCTATAAGCAAATGTCCATCATCTGATTTTTAGCAAATGTGGCAATTTGATCCTTGGTATTCAAGATGGTGCAAGGACATCCAAATGACCTGAGAAAGCCAATGAAAGGTTTCCTCTTGTGCCAAAGTTCATAGGGAGTCTGGCCATGAGTCTTAACCACTAAAACTATGTTTTGCACATAGCAAGCAGTGTTGACTGCCTCTGCCCAGAAGGTGATGGGTAGCTTAGAGTTAGACAGCATGGTTCTTGCAGCTTCAATCAGTGTCCTGTTTCTCCTCTCAGCAACACCATTATGCTAAGGAGTCCTTGGAGCATGTATTGTCTTGAAATACCTTTTTCATAATAGAATGCATCAAGGATTTGGTTCTTGAATTCAGTTCCCTAATCACATCTTATGATTTTGACCTTGTAATCAGATTGATTCTCAATCTTCAAGATTAAATTTTTCAGAACCTTAAGAGTCTCATCCTTAGTTTTAAGGAAGAAGACCCAAGTGAATCTTGTAAAGTCATCTGTCATCACTAAACAGTACGAGGTCCTTCCTAGACTCATTACACTGGTGGGGCCGAAGAGATCCATATGTAACAAGTGTAGGGGTGTATTGATGGAGTTCCTTTCCATAGGCTTGTGAGATACCTTATGTTGCTTCCCTTTCAGGCATGCAACATAGTGGTCATCACTTGTAAACTCTTTCTTTGGCATTCTAGTTACCGAATCATTCTTAATCAGTATATTCATGTTTTTAAAGTTTACATGGCACATTTAATCAGTGTATTCATTTTTTTAAAGTTTACATGGCACATTCTTTTATGTCATAGGAAAGACTCATCACTATTGGTTTTAGACATAAAGCATGTAACTTCTGTAGAGGGAGATGTTTCTTGCAAATCCATCTTGTACATGTTCCCTTTCATAGGGGCTCTAATCAGAATATGGTCATGAGGAATGACCACCCCAGGCTTGAGAACAATGCACTCACGCTCAGTAAAGAGCATGTTATGACTCTGATCACAAAATTGGGATACACTCAGAAGATTATACCCAAGCTCCTTGAAAAATTTTACCTTTTCAATACTGAGCTTACCATTTGTGACCTTGCCACTTCCTGAAATGTAACCACATTCATCTCCTCCAAAGGCAACTAGCCCTCCATCAATCCTTTTAAAGTTCTGGAGTAGGACCTATTGCCTGTCATGTGCCTGGAACAACCACTGTCAATGATCCAGACATTATTGTTTGTCTTTAGTCGTCCCTGTATAAAGAAAATTATTAGTTACATTTGGAAACCAAGCCTGACTTGTCTTGGGCTCATTTAGAGAAAGAGAAGGTAATGCAATAGTAATAGATCCTATGGTTGTGCTAGGAAGATCTTGAGCTGTTGTTGATGGAGAATTCTCAGTCACTTGATCTTTCTTAGACTTCCACACCACCTTTGGAGTCTTGGACTTGACCTTCAATACTTCGGAAGCTTTTGATACTCCGAAAGTTTTGATGATTGAGCCTTCGGAAGAACCTGCAGACACTGTAACAGACTTCGGTGCTTCAGAAGTATTCCTTCCTTTTCAGACCAATTTTTCTTCCGAAAGCAATTTTCCACTTGCCTTCTCTTTAGATTTAGAGCTTTTAAGGGAAACGGATTTTCCTTTTGAAGCTTGAATCTTCTTGGAACTCTTAGAAGTCTTTTTCTTGGTCAGGTGAAGAGTACCTTTAGGATTGTATGGACAATCCTTAGCAAGATGAGCAGTACTTTCACACATGACACACTCAATTTTCTTCTTCCCAAGAGCCTTCTACCAGGAAGAAGACTAACAATGGTCACATCCTCTCTCTATTCTCATCTTTGTAGATGCTGAGACAGTCCTTTTGGGCTAGGAACTGTTTTTGGAGATTGATGGTCCAGGCTATGCAGTAGTGGTACACAAAAGATCAGTCTTCTTCTTGATACTGAGATGACTTCAACAAGAACCATAACTCTTAGCAGAAGAGTTTAGGTTGATGTCTTTAGTCTTTGCTACTTCAAATCCTGCAGAGATAAACACTTGTTTTTGCTTGGAGTCAAAAGTAGCCTTGATCTCTTGAGCCTTCCTTGCTTTCCTCTTGCTCTTCCTGATCAAGTTCTTTCTCATTGACTTGGTCATCACAGTCTTTTTCTTCTCCTCAGAAATATAGTGGCCCTTCTTAGAATCCTCCTCTTCACTCTTTTCAGAAGAATTCTTTACTATCACTTCTTCATCCTCTTCACTCAAAGGATCTATGAGAGGAAGCTAATCTTCATAAGTTCCACACCTAGGAGATCTTACTGATAAGATTGTGTGTGGAGGAGCTATCTCATTTGATCCTAGTCCCTGCTTGTTTTGATAGCACACTTGTTGTGCAGGGTTGAGGATATCATGTTCTTGAAGGTCTCTTCTTCAAGAACACACTTGTCTGCTCTGGCATTGCTGATCACAAGCTCAGCCTAGGGCTCAGTCAACTTGGTTATGAGATCCTTGATCTGAGTCCTAAAATCTGTATGCTTATGTTTTAGAACTGAAATGGTTTTCTCTAAGTCCTCAATCTTTAGTTTATAATCATTTTCAAACTTTCTCAAATCACCTTTTAAAATGTTTAAGGACTCAAGACCGGATCTCATTTCCAAGTTATTGGACATGTATCTATTAACTTTAGCAATGCATTCAGGGGTATAGAGATGTTCCAATACCTTGGCTTCATCATGATCTGCCATCAGTGCTTGGTTTGGAGAAGCATCTTCCACCTGAAAGCTCCATTCAAAGCCTCCTTCTTCAACTACAACAGCAGCCTAGTGCTTTGGCTTCTCATTCTGGGGGGCTTTGTCAGTGTAGTTGGGTCTGGACTGTGTTTGGCTACCGTTTGTTCTAGGTGCCTTACACTCCTTCGCAAAGTGGCCTATCAAGTTACAGTTGTAACACTTGACTTTGCCTTTGTCCAGGCCAAACTTTCCACTGGTTGTATTGCTTGGAAACTTCCTTCCTTTCCGCTTGTAGAACTTCTTGGCTTTGTGAGTGAGAAGAACCATTTGCTGGACTATCTTCATGTACTCCAGATCGTCTAGATGGATACAGTCTAGGTCTTCAAGGGTGAAAAGAAAGCTGCCACAACTTTCATCAGAAGACACAAAGGCTTGAGAAGAAATTCTCTCCTGGAATGGGCTTCCTTGGGTGTAGTTCTCCCTTGGTGTCTCTGGGAAGGTGATGAAAGGACACTTAGGTGAGTTATCAGGGTAGCATATGAGATGATGTTGGGGTTCTATGCTATCCCTTTCAACCACATGCAAGGCTGAACCCATTTGATTGTTGGAGTAGCCAGATGAACCTTGCATGTTCATTTCCATCTGGTAGCCACTAAGAATCCCATGTAACTCTGTCAGAGTAAGAGTTTTTAGATTCTCAGTCCTCTTGATCACCACACAGTAGTGTGTCCACTGCCTAGGAAGTGAGGACATGAACTTCCATACAATGTCCCTATTCTCAAGAGGAACTCCTCCATCCACAAGGGTATCTACAATCTCAACATACCTAAAGTATTGCTGAGTCATGGTTTCACCTACTTTAAAGGTGAAGTTTTCAAACTACTGCTTTAGGAGATCTTTCTTGTTCTCCTTGGCTTCAGAAGAACCTTCATACATCAGTTTCAGTGTATCCCACAACTGCTTAGCTATTTTACACTTCTTGAAACCTCTGTATACAGGGTTTGGAAGGGTAGTTTTATAGATACATGTGTACCTAGTTTCTGAGCTTAATGTAAAATGTCTTTATTTTCTTACACATATGTAATACAATAAGTACTTAATGAAATACAATGTTTGGTTGTTCTTATAATGTTGAATATTTCATTGCTTAGTATGAAATAACGCTTATTGAACTAATTATATAGGTTTGTGGTTGTTTGAATAGAACTAAGTCAAATAATGATTGTGAAACATATTCAAACTTAATCATATGAAGTTTTCATGCTATTGGCGCATGCCAATGGACCATACGCATGAACAACTTCATGCTAATAAACCAGTCGCACGTCTGAACCAGGAGACTGGATCAGTCGTATGATTGTAACATGAGATTGACTCAGTCGCACGACTGGACACTCAGTCATGCGAATGGATCAACCGCATGACTCAATCGCACGACTGAACCATGCTAATGGTTCAGTCGCCCGAATGAGAAACCCTAACCTATAAATACCACTTAAATCGTGGAAAAACATAGCACTTCGAAAACCTACATACTAAATCGTACCCTAGCCATCCAGAGACCTCTAAGAACCCGTTCCAAGTTCATAGATCGCACTAGATCGATTACCAATCATTCTTAATGTTTAGATTCAATCCATAATTTTTTCTACGTGCGTTCTCACCGATTGAATCGCCAATCAAATAGGATTCCGCACTATTTGATTCGGTATACACGTATATCAATTAGTATTTCATTAAATTCACGATCCTAACAAGTGGTATCAATGCTTTGGCTCTAGATTTATATCGTTTTGATATAAAAATTGTTTTTATCCAGTAAAAAACACAATTTTTTGTGTCAAACCAGTTTTAGACGTCTCCTGATCGTAAAGTTTAGTTTTTCCGGCATACGACAATTAGGGTTAGCAAGAAATTCCTGTTTTTGCGTGCAAAACACCTTAAACCTACGAATTTTCGAAATCCAGCAGCTTCTGTCGCACAATTGACTCAATCGCACGACTGAATCCATACGCATCCCTCATACGCATGATTGGACTTATCCGTACCTCCATTCATACGACTGAGTAATTTATTCGCATTGTTCAACTGCATTTGTTCATTCGCCCGACTGAGCCATCCACATTAGTTTAGTCGCATGATTGAACCATCCTCCTTATTCAATCGCACGAATAGCCCAATCACATACCTTCATTCGCACAAGGGAAACAGTTTGTTCAAAAGTTTAAAGTTGATAGCAATGGAGGACCAATACTTGGCATTCACAGCAGGGAGAGACTCAAGGATTCAAAACCTACTGCTTCTGGAGAATGAAGTGGGGAATCACAACAAACCCCCTAAACTAATCACGTTAGACGAATACCCACAATGGAAGCAACATTTCGAGATCTACTTAAATGGAGTAGATCCCAATCTCTGGGAATCAATAGAGACGGGGTACAGCATGCCAGTATTTGCTCATGGTGTCAAACATACACTAGGTGGCACAACTGATGGACAAAAGGTCAAATACAATGTTAAGAAGAAAGTCTAATTTTCTGAGTATACGCAAGCAAAGAAGCTATGGGATGCATTGGAGAAAAGGTATGACGGAAATGCGTCATTAAAGGCGATAAAGGTTAAAGCTTTGAAAAAAGAGTTTGACAACTTCTCTTCGATGGGTAAAGAAAGCCTAGATGACGTCATTGTTAGATTCTACCACTTGATGAGTGAGATGCACACTCATGGAGTAACGACGTCTATGGAAGACAAAGTATCGAACTTTGCAGATGGGTTGCCGGAGAAATGGGTTTCCTTTGTGTCCAATCTTAGTCAGAATGATATGCTAACGAAGTTAGATATCAATGATTTCATTCTGAAGCTGAGAGAGGAAGAGCTGAGGATGAAGTATAGAGCCCAAAAGTCTTCCTATGATCAAAATCCGACACTGTAGAACGCGACTCCACAAGCCAAAACGTCTAGAACACCACTTCAAACGGTTTTTGTGTCAAGTTCAGCTGGTCCCTCTCAAACCGCTACTTCAGGGTCAGAAACGTCAGGGTCGTCTGGTACCCAATACATAGTACCTAAAGCCAATGCTGCAACACTAAAGACCGAGAATTTCGGTAATGTGATAGTTGAGGTAGCTAATTAGCAGATGATCTCTTAGCAGCAGTAGTCCACTCCTATGATGGACTAATTGTGGGAAAAATTGTGAAATGTCATCTGGCAGATGAGGACTACAAGAAGGTGGACGAGACAAAGCTAGAGAGGATGGATATAATGTGGGCCTTAGCAAGTCCTGTTCGGAGAGCAAGAAGTTTGTCAAGAAAACCGGACAGAACTTGGTTGCAACTAAGGACACTACCTTTGGTTTCGACAAGACCAAGGTAACCTGTTTCCACTATGGCGAAAAGGGGCACTTCAAACGTTAGTGTGTGAAGCCCAAGAAAACTGGAAACGGGAATCCATTCTCATCCTTCAATCGCCAGGATAAACCAACTAGCAGTCCTACTTCATTAAGCAAGGATCCTAAAGCCTTGACTGCTCATGATGATGAAGGACAGGACTGGAGCTTTCGGTTTGTTTCGCCGGAAGAATCCAACATCGCTGATGTTGAAGATTTAGATGACGATTCAGCTAGTGAAGGAGATATTGTAGTGGAACTCGTGATGTCAAGCACCGAAGAGGCTGCAACAGTGGTCAATTACATGCCTGTAGAAGGGAAATCTACAACAACATCATAATCACCAGAACCAAAAACACCAGACTCTGCTTTGATGGCTAATTCATCAGAACCCTCTCAGGTAAGTACTACTGACCAACTTTTCAATAATCATGCTTGTTCTAATTGTAATAAATTTATGGAAAGCACTGATTTAAATTTGCTAGGTTATTAGATCATAATGATAGCTTAGTAAAGGACTTGCAACTGTGCACTGAAGCTAACAGAATTCTTAAACAAAATGACCACAGTTATAAAGAAAAGATAGAATTGTTGAACAAACAACTTAGGGAAACCGAAGTAACCAATCAAATGACATTAAGTTCTATCTTAACTCCCTAGAAGACACTAAGAAACAAAAGGTAGTTTTAGAAGTAGAAGTTAATTCATTAAAGCAAAAACTGCATAGTTGGACAAGTTCATCTCATATTGTTCAATACTTAGTGAGAGAGCGTAACAACAGGGAGGGATTGGGTTATAAAGTGGTTCCACCATCACATGAGATCTTGATGAATGCAAAAAGTAAACCAATCAATAACAATCCAATCAAGGATCATGTGGTGTCCACTCCTCTTGTAAGTGATCTAGATTCTACATGTAAATCAAATGAATCTGGTACTAAACAAAAGGTGGCCACTCCAAAGGCAAAATGTAAAATGCCTTGTGTTAATCTGGAAAAAGAGTTTGAAAAGGTTACTATAAATCCTGGTTCAACCACAGTCAAATCTGAACCTAAAAAGACCAGTAATGTTAACCAATCACCGGTTTCATGTCAAAGTCCAGGTAAACAAAATGGAAAAGATGTTAAAAATGTTAAAACAATTAACTTTGTAAAACAAGAAAAACCATCTAAACAAGAAGAGTGCCAACCCAAAAAGGTTAAAGTCACACATGTGTCACACACTTCCCCACACAAACAGTTAAATCAAAAAGTCGAAAGCAGATCATGCTACAACTGTGGAGAGTATGGACACATTACGTCTAACTGTCCTTACTATCAGACACCAAGGAGGAAAGTTGAACTTCAGGACCCAAAACCTAGTTCTTCTAAGAGAAACACAGTGACTCCACCTAGAAAGGCTAGTGAACCTAAAGTTGAACCCATTAGCCAGTCGTCTGTTTATCACAATGTCTGATAATGTGAACAAGAAGACAACTGAGCTTTCCTGACCCTCTAAAGGTGAATGGGTTGAATTTATGATGTGTGATGCCTCTGGGACACCCAAGCCAGTAAAGACTTGGGTCCCTAACCTGAACTAATGTTTTCAATTGAATGTGCAGGTTGTTCGCTATAGTGCTGACACCAACACGTGCATTATAGATAGCGGAGCATCCAGGCACATGACAGGGAATAGGGCTCTCCTATCAAACATCAAACAAATAAAAGGAGGCCATGTTTCATTTGCTGGAAACAAAGGAGGGTATGACAAGTACGCTCAGACAATGGAACCGAGTTCAAGAACCAATGGATGGAGGCATACTACAAGGAAAAAGGAATTGTGCACCAGTTCACTTCTACCTACACTCCTCAATGAACGGAATTGCTGAAAGAAAGAATCAGAGCTTGATAGATACCGCATGGACTATGCTAGCAGACTCGAAATTGCCTATCCAATTCTAGAATGAGGCAGTTGCAAATGCGTGTTACACGTTAAATCATGTTCTGGTAGTTAAACGCCATGGCAAGACGTGTTACGAGTTACTACAACGACGTAAACCTAATCTAGAGTATCTCGAGCTGTTTGGCGCACCGTGCACCCTACTGAAGAAGACTCAGGAGGAAAAATTCAGCGAGAAGGCTGAAGAAAGTATCTTTCTAGGATACAACATACCGAACAAGAGAGTTTACAACAACTAGACGTGTCAAGTAGAAGTCTGGTGTAACATGGACGTTCAGAGATACACCACCCACCTGCTGGAAAAGGACCTGCCTTCTTTTTCGACTATGATGGATTCTTCAAGTCCTTCAACATCCCTCTCTCCACGTCTGATGATGAGTTAGCAACAAAGATGATGTATGATGTTCTAAACACACCATCTCATGAATCTACATCATCTGGCTCACAAGGTGATTCATCTACCAACTCAGGGGGAGCACTTGAGGTAAGTAACTCTTCCTCTAACGATGAAGCCATGGAGAATGATCAGGACACTCAGGAGCAACAAGTTCCTCCTACTGCAAGTCCACAAGCATCTACATTGATGCCTCTGAGTCTTCGTAACCTCACACCCCTACTGCCATAGATACTGAACCAAATGTTCATAATCTTGATCCTGAGGTAGTTGTTCCCACCACTCCTAGATCATGCCTAAATGTCTATCATCCTCTAGAAAATGTCATTAGGGATGTAAGATCAGGAGTTCAGACAAGAAATCAGCTGTATTTAGTTGATTATGCCTCGGTATTAGAGAAAGGGTATCTTCATGATGGTGCTTATCATTGCTTTGTGTTTCAGTTCGAGCCAAAATACGTGAGTGAAGCCCTAAATGATGAGGCATGGGTCAGTGCCATGCAAGAAGAACTCTTCAGTTCAAGAAGTTAGGTGTATGGACACTGGTAGATAGACCTAAAGGTGCTAAGGTCATTGCACCAAATGGGTCTGGAAATATAAGAAAGATGACCAAGGTGTCATCATCAGAAACATGGCTCGACTTGTAGTTCAAGGATTTCAACAAGTTGAGGGAATAGATTACAATGAAGTGTCTGCACCCGTGGCAAAAATGGAAGCCATCCGTATCTTCCTTGCCTATACATCGTATATGAAGATTAAAGTTTATCAACTAGATGTGAAAAGTGCATTCCTTCATGGTGAAATCCAAGAGACAGTGTACGTCAGTCAACCCGAGGGATTTGAGGATCCATATATCGGGACAGAGTTTACAAACTCGACAAGGCTTTATACGGGCTTCATCAAGCTCCTAGAGCATGGTATGAGAAACTCTCCACTCACCTTGTGAAACATGGTTTCGCAAAGGTGTTATTGACTGCACACTGTTCATCAAAGAAAAGGATGGTGATTTACAGCTGGTCCAAATTTATGTAGATGACATAATCTTCGGTTTAAAGAACGAAGAATTATATAAAGAGTTTGAAGGAGTAATGAAGGCTAAATTTGAAATGAGTACCATGGAAGAGATGAAGTTCTTTCTCGGGTTACAGGTGGATCAGACACCTAAGGGAATTTTTCTACATCATACCAAGTATGTAGGAGATATACTCAATCGGTTTGACATGGCGAATGCTTCCGCAGCTGGGACTCCACTTGCTAGAAACCATGATGTAGCACCCGACGAAAATGGTGATCTGGTAGATGCCATCATGTACTGAGGAATGATTAGATCTTTAATGTAACTCACTGCCTCAAGACCTGATATCATGTATGCTACATGTCTATGTTCAAGATATCAGTCAAAGCCAAAAGTTAACCATCTGATAGGGGTCAAAAGGATCTTTCGTTATTTGAAGGGTACACCAACACTAGGGTTATGGTATCCTCATGACGATGACTTCGAGCTTACGGTGTATAGTGACTCGAATTACGGTGGCTGCAAGATGAACTACAAGTCTACATCAGTAGGATGTCAATTCTTGGGGAGGAGATTAGTGACTTGGCAGTGTAAGAAGTAGACCTCGATTGCTTTGTCAACCTGCGAAGCCGAAAACGTTGCTGCTGCAAGTTGTTGTTCACAAATCATATGGATTCAACAACAAATGTGGGACTACGGTTTGAATTTCTCTTCTACTCCTATTTTTGTTGATAACTCTGTTGCAATTGTAGTAACTAAAAATCTGGTCCAACATCCTAAGACCAAACACATCGGAATAAAATATCACTTTATACATGATTGTCATGAAAAACCTATTCGATGTGGTTAAAATAAATACTGATTTTCAACGCGCTGACCTCTATACAAAGGCTATTGATAAACCGCGTTTTCTATATTTGTTAGAGGTCAACGACGTTAAAAAGAAAAGTGATGTAATTCCTGAAGATGACCATGTGTTGTCCGATGCGTATAGGCCATTTTTCTTTTAATTTTTAATTTTTATTTTCTTTATTTATCTAATTTATTTTATGTAGTTAATTAAATTGATGTTATTTCTTTGCCTAGTAAAATCCTAAAAATGCAAATCGTTTACAGTTTTAGAGGTTTAGGGGGAGAATAGGTTTAGAAAGTAACATTATAAAAAAAACAAATAAACAAAACAAAACAATGAGGGAGGAGGAGAGGTAAGCTTTAGATCATATTTGTGATACCGATTTAAACTTTGAAAAATGATAGTACATAGGAACAAACCACTTGGGACACTAAAAGTTTAAATTAAATAAGATGCAAAATTCAAAGTATAAGTCTTTGTAGTCTGAGCAATACAAAACGAAAAATGATCATAAAACTAGCTACTACCAAGGTAACACAAAGAAAGTAGACCTAGAGGTTGCTAGACCACTGATGATATGTGGGTAGATTCAACACAATAGATGATTAGACCTTGTTGGTGATCTCAAGATTAAACCAAGGTGTTCGACAAGCTGTGAGTTATCATCTTATCCCTGGTTAACACAATCAACAAAATTCCAATAAGAGGTGACGAGCAGAATAAACGCCACAAATGTGTGCGTATGGCCAAAATATGAGCAAAAGCTCGTGATCAAAAAATGCAAAAGCGATCAAACTAATAACCTATGTTGTTGGTGAGATCTGTGCAAAAAGAATAAAATTGCTCAAACAAGAAGATAGGTTATGTGCCTCTCTGTTGTGCGGTGGCACTGACCTGAGGATAAGCATAACCTATATATTCTAGAATTCATTGTTGTTTGCCGCCTCTCTGCTGTGCGGTGGCACTGACCTGAGGCTTGGCTTCTCTTTGAAAGCTCTAAGAATAGTTTCTTCTTGAATACTATCCTAACACCGCTCAAAAATCTCTTGAGGAATGTTGATTACAAGATAAGTGTGGGATCCAGAAATGCTTGTTGAAATAATCAAACCTTAAACTATCACCAATTTGTGTCAAAAGTCTGTGTATGGATTTAAGAGGACAAGTATACTAACAATCATCATGGCTAAAATTCTTGAAAGTCCAAATCATTGTTGGAATCTAATAGTACTAGTATGATTTCCTAAACTTGCTAACGACTCTAGATGAAAGAACAGATTCGAGCATCAAAAGTTTTGATAACATGTCCCGAATGATTTGATTTACTTGTATGATTCCAAATTGAATCGGTCCATTTATGATCAAAATGAATTGAAGCTGCCTTTTCAGAAAATGAATCTGTTAGATTTCCATCTTAGGATTTACACCTCACATAAAACCACAAAAACAAGTTAGTTTTGTATTTCAGTTTTAGTTCTTTTATTTTGTTTAAATTTCGTCAATTTAGTTCGTTAAACATCAGACTATGAAATGGAACTCAATCGGGGATTTAGTCAACTAAAAAGGTCACGTCTGAGGTGACCACACGTGTTTTCAATGTAAATGAGTCACGTATGAGGTGCCCACACATGTTTTCAAATGTAAATGACTCACGTCTAAGATGACAAATTGTTTTAAAATGATCACGTCTGAGGTGATCAAAGGTTGTCAAAATTAAAATGATCATGTCTGAGATGATCGAATGCTCATAATGTTTAATCAAAAGATAAAAGTGTTGAATGGTCATAAAGTCAAAATCGTGAGTATGATCCATTCACACGACTGGACCATGAGTACGGATCAGTCGTACGATTGGATGATACAAATGAGCCCAATCGCATGATTTACCCACACATATAGGTCATACGTGCGATTGGACCTTTAGCATGGATAAAATCACACGATTGGATGACCAAAATGTGCCAATCGCATGGATGAAGGTGACCGAATGGCTCAGTCGCACGATTGACTTCTAGTCGCACACCAAAAGTGACCAACTGTGCTAGTCGCATGAATCAACTATGCGACTGGGCTCAATCGAACGATTGAAGGAAACCCTAGTATAAATAGAGGGGGAGTCGGTCGCAGTCATTCATCACTCCCAAATCGCACCTAAATCGCACGAAGCACCGTTACTCTGCCCGATTTTCATTTGATCATTCTAGACCATTGATTATTGCATACTGATGGTTTATGGTTACTATACAGGTAATGTGTGGTGCAATCCATGAAAATGTCCATCGATTCATGCACAAAATCGACTGCATTGAACCCTAAAAGGAACCGAGACTTAGTTTAACTAAGAAAATAATTAAACTAAGTCCATTGTAAAATTAAAGGTTATTAGGTGTTCTGTCGGTCAAATGCGAGCCTAATGGGCCAAACCACAACGTCTAATATTAAAATTTGCTCAAATTTGATTTTGAATTGAACAGTCAGTCTGTCATGCAAATGGACAACCTGATGAACTTCAGTCGCACGACTGAGCGAGGCAAATGGCTAAACCGCACGACTGACCCATGCGTATGCGTTCAGTTGCACGACTGGTGTAAACGCATGAGATAGCATACGTATGAGCCTAGTCACTTGTTCAGCCGTGCGTATGAGGTCACTCGCACGACTAGATCTCAGTCGCACAGCTCATTCGCACGACTAGATCTCAGTCGCACAGTTTCATTCGCACAAAAAAACAGACAATTTCAAGTTCAAATGAATCAAATTATTACTTGTTGAAGGACACTAACGTTTGTTTGCATGGTGTAACAGATGGCTTGTCGTTGGACTATGAGCACCAAGCACAACATCTGTGCTCATCTAGATCTGACCTCAAGGAATGTTTTAGACTTCTCTGGCATTATCACCTTTCTTTGGAGATCGAGGATCTTCCGTGCCATCTCGACTCCATCCACACCATACCGATCGGTCCAACAAGCTTTCTGGGAAAGCACTGTGGTAGACAGATCCTCAAAGCCCCATCGCATCAAGAGCTTGATATTTGGAGAGGCTATAGAGATAACAGAAGATGATCTTCGGACGGTTCTAGAGTTCGGGGATGATGCTAACTGTCTCACTCGATTACACCCCCTTACTGTTCGAGGATGTTTCATGCGAGCTAAGTACTCTGGGGACATCAACGCAGGGATGCTCAACAAGAGCAACCTGTGCCCCCAGTTCAAGTACCTCGCCCATGTCCTGCTGAAGTGTATAGCTTTTTGGAAGGGAGGGTTCGACAAGCTCTTAGATCAGATTCAGAATGCTTACGCAGCGTTGGTGCTGAACCACCCGTTCAGCTTCCCTAAGATGATCTTCGCCTATCTGGTGGAGAACATTTAGGGGAAAGGTAAGGAGGGGTTCTGCATGTACCCTCGATTCATCCAGATGATCATAGATCAGAAACTACCGTCGCTGCCTAAGGAAAAGGAGGACGTTGTAGTCCTTGAGGTGATGGATGACACCACACTGGGTCTGGGCCGGGAGGATTATGTGGTGCCAGCGAGGCGTAAATGGCGCCACGCGGACAGCGACTCTGATGTTGAGCAACTTGTGCTCCCAGACAATGATTCCGACAATGATGATAACGGTGATGGTGGAGATGCAGGGCCCACTCAATTGAGGCCCCCCACTACTTATATAGCATCTCTACCATCAACTCAAGGTGGGATAGAGGCAGCTGGTTTTCATTAGGACTTTTGTCCTGATGAGGAGGAGGAGACAGATGAGGAGCCCTTGACTCGTACGGTGGGTAGCAAGGTGTTTGCCACCGAGTGAGGGATTAGGGCGGCTGGTGAACGCCTGGGAGGGTCTGGGGAGACTACGACTGATCCAACCTACACCCCAGATCAGGCCACATCCCAGGGGGAGCATCCACCTCGAGGGCTTCGAGGAAGAAACGGATAGCTCAGCCCCACAAGATGAAGACGAAGAGGAGGAGGATGACATTATCACCACCACCACTACAGCCACCACTACCACCACTCCACCTACCACCAGCACTACCACCATTCCACCTACCACCATTACATCCAGTCCACCAACCACCAGTACCATCACTCCACCTACCACCACCACTACCACTCCACCCATCATGACTACCTTACCATCCACACATATCCCACCACCCATCTTCTCTACATCCACCACTACCACCACCACTCATGGAGCCGGGACCTCATCATAGGTCCCACTTGCTTTTGGATACTCTTACCCATCTGTTGGGTTAGAGGAGTAGCTGGCTAACCTAAACCGGTTAGTACTTAAGCTGCTGGTGATGGATGACCAGAGAGCTACTCAGCTTAATCAGTTGATGGAGCTCAATGCCTCCCAAGCCTTGAGATTGAGGCTCGGAGCCATGAGATCACAGAGCTGAGAGAGATGCAGACATCCTTTGTATAGAGGATACAGGACTTAGAGGCTCAAAACAAGAAGCTCATGTTGAGGCTCATAGGATCCAGAGATGAGCCACTAAAGATCAGAGAAGGAGATGGAGATGATGGTGATGATGATGACAGTGATGATGATGATGATGATGATGATGATCAAGGTGATGATACAGAGGGAGGTGATGATGTTGATGCACGTGGTGATGATGATGAAGGAGAAGGAGATACATCTGCTACGGGTGCCACATCAGCAAGTGAAAGGAGGACCAATAAAACTCAAGACAAAGGTGCCTCTACATCAACCCCGGCAGCAGAGGAACACATGATACAAAACAAGAGTAATGCATAGTTGTTTATATCATTTAAAATCATATGTATTTGAATATTGTATCAAACCAATGTAAATAATGTTTATATTTTGTTAATATATTTCTGTTTTGATTATTGACTAATGGCTGATGTGTTACATGTTTTAAATCACACAAATCACACATCTCAGCAAGATGAATATGACATTGCTCCCCTTCAGCAGATCAAGTCTCAACTCACAATGATACTTGATCTGCAAGGGATAGTCAGGAGGTCTGTGAGTTACACTCCTGAAGAAGGAGAGATTATCCATGACCTTACTGATGATCAACTTGCTGAGATGTTTAGATTGAATCCTGATGAGATCGTGAAGGATGCTCCTACAGTGGGCATTAACAGTGATGATGAACTTAATGATATTGATGAAATCCAGATTCAAGACCTCAGAAAAGAAGCAGACAAGAAGGGAAATGTAGTCCCCATTCTGGGTGACTCCCTTATTAGTGATACTTTTGAAACTCTGGATAAGATGGAGCAAGAGTCAGAAAAGAAGGAAGACAAGGCCCAAGCCTCAAACATCGATGTCAATATCAGAAAGGCTAAATGGGCAACATGATTTGCAAAAATTAGAGCCCAGCGCAGTGCTCCAAAGTCAAATGTCTACACCAAACTCAATAAAGTGAAGAAGCATCACAAGGTGTTAGGCAAAATTTTAGCGTGGGCCTATTTTGAAGATCTTAACGTCTATGTTGTTAAAAGAGAGAAAACGAACGAGTACTTCAGATTCCCACATGATTTGAAGACTCTTCTAGGTTTTGAGCTTAACTAGTTAGCAAAATTGAAGTTGCTATAAGCTGACCCTCGTAAGATGTCAGGTTGGTTTGAAGCAGCTTTAAAGAGAGAGTACCACACCCGGTGGGTCAACTTCAAGCCTCAACAACCAACAAGGTATATCAGGAGAACTAAAGTTGATGCCATAACTGGGAAACCAAAAATAGTGCTGAAGTGGAGTCCTCCATGCACGATGTCTAGAATCCCTCTAAGGAAATGCCACAGGACTTCTTTCCACATTTCAAGTGGTGGTACTACGATTTGAGAATAGGCGAGGCGGTTATTGTGTTGAACAGAAATGGTAGTATGGAAACTATCAGGGTGTTTGATCCTATGTGGCTCACTAACTTGTCAGCTGATGATGTTTACACCTTATACAAGTGGCCAATGTTCTATGACTCGCATGATATTGTACAAGCTCTTCAATTCCAGAATGTGATATGACTCCGCTTTGCTTTTGAAATACATGCAGGAGTCACAAGAGAGGAGAAGTACAAGAAGTATGAGGAGCTTATGAAGAATGTAAGAAAGTAGATGAAACTACGTCCAAGGGGGAGTTTGTAGATACATGTTACCTAGTTTCTGAGCTTATTGTAAAATGTCTTTATTGTCTTACACATATATAATAGAATAGGTACTTCATGAAATACAATGTGTGGTTGTGATTATAATATTGAATATTTCATTGCTTAGTATGTAATAACGCTTATTGAATTAATTATATAGGTTTTTGGTTGTTTGAATAGAACTAAGTCAAATAACTATTGTGAAACATATTCAAACTTAATCATATGAAGTTTTCATGCGATTGGCCCATGCTAATGGACCATACACATGAAAAACTTCATGCTAATGAACTATTCGCACGACTGAACCAGGAGACTGGATCAGTCGCATGATTGTAGCATGAGATTGGCTCAGTCGCACGACTGAACACTCAGTCATTCGAATGGATCAACCGCATGACTCAATCGCATGACTGAACCATGCTAATGGTTCAATCAGCCGAATGATAAACCCTAACCTATAAATACCACTTACTGGATCGCCAATCTTTCTTAAAGTTTAGATTCAATCCATAATTTTTTCTACGTGCATTCTCATAAATTAGATCGCCTATCAAATAGGATTCCGCACTATTTGATTCGGTATACACGTATATCAGTTACTATTTCGTTCAATACACGATCCTAACAAGTTTGAAGGGCTGTCATGGCTTTTCTATCAATATCCACTCTCTTCCTATCTTTATCAGAGTAGTTTGCCATATCCGTGGGGATCATTCCAGCACCAGTAGTAGAAGGAGTGCTAGGTATGAAAGGTCCATTTTCAACAGACTCCCACATTCTTGAGTCCAGAAATGAAACCTTCTATTCTTAGACACCAGGGGTCAAAGTCATCAAGAGTGATTAGTGGGGACTTGTTCATGGTTCCAGTTTCCATATCAGTCTTGGAAATGGCTACCATTTGAAAAGTTTAGTATTTGTGTGTGTGAGGGATTTTAAGATGGTGAGATCTTATATCAAGAGCCTGGAATGCTCTGATACCAAATGCAGGACCAGTGAAGAAGGGGGTTCACTTACAACACAACAACACAAAGAGGAGATTAACTTAAACTTAAACAAACAGTGAATTGAATTAAACACAATAAAGACACTAAGAACACAAGTAATGTAAGAGACTGAACACAAGTATATGGTTTTCAAAAATGCAGTGTTGCTTTCTCTATGTTGTATTACAAGTGTTACAAAGAATATCCATAAAGTTACAAGAACATGAGATACTTATACTACATCCTACAGCTGGCCATACTATGAAAGCCAGCTGGATACAATTGACTATACTCAAAACAAAATTAATTGTAGAGTCAAAAAGGCAGATTGCCTTTATGACTTTGTGACTATAAAATGCCATAGCTCACATCCTTATCTATTAGAAAAAGGATAAAATACATGAAGTAGAAAGTTTACAAACTCAAGACCTCAATGTACAGTTACCAAAAGCATGGACCTTTTCACCAACTCATATAAGTTTATGACTTTACAAAGATGCATCGGAAAGGTGTCCAGCTTTATGGAATAGGACATCAGATAAAGTATGTTACTAAAAGTCTTCAGAAGAAATTGTCTTCAACAGTTGAGGCTTCGGAAGTCTTTGTCTCTGAAGCTTCGGAAGACTTCATCTTTGGCTTCAGAAGATATTGGTCTTGGCTTTGGAAGATTTCACACTTAGAATATTCTTGTTGCATGTGTGAAACTTCCAAAGCATTTATCTTCAGTACTTGTGCAGCATGCATGCACAAAGTTTTTGGTTGCTTCAGCCTCTATGCATATTCTCTACAAACTCCCCCTAGACTGATGCTACCAAAACTTTTGAGACTTCAGATATCAATAGCCCTCATCAGGATGATAGCCAACCCTTTCCTTATGAGATGATCAGGATCCTTCAGACTGTTAAAATGTTTTCTCATGTCAAAGAGATCATGTAAAGGCAACTGAAACATGTCTTGCCAAGTGTAGACATTCTCAATGCCATGATCTCTAATGACATGCCACCTTTCTAGATTTGTAGTGTATGTCCAGGACAGGATGGGTCTTTCTGATACAAGAGGAGCTATTGGAATGGGAGATGATGGAGCATCCTCTGGCTGCACATCCTCAGGATGTTTTGACTCATTCTGAGGTTTAGAAAAGGATGCAGTCTTCTTCTTCTTCTTTGGCTTTGGTTTAGAAGCCATCCTTTTCTTTCTCTTTACAACTTTTAACTAAGAAGACTTGCCTGCAGTACTGATTGATCTTTATTTTCTTTCTTAGTTGGGTCTTCAACTCTCACAGGTTCATATTGAGAGTGAGTCTGACCCTGCTGTGGATCAGAAGATGAAGTTTGTTGAGATTCAGAAGGAGGTCCAGGTTGTGATGTCTCTGGTTGTTCAACCTTAACTTCCACTTCAGGTGGGGCTTGACTTGGATGGGAATGTAAGTCAACCAGCTCTCCACACTTGATCTTCTGCTTGATCACCCTGATATGCTCATCAATATTGGATAGAGACATGGGGCCAAGTCTCCTTCCGGAGAACCATACAGCTTCAAGAAGCTCATCATCCTCTGCATGTCAGCAGATTTCTTCATGCTTTTATGGATGATGGCTCTTGACTTAGCAACTTCTTCCTTTAGCTTTCTTTTAGTTGTCTTTCTTTCTCTGACTATCACAAGTTCAAGTTGTTTGAGATACTCAAACTCAATATAGTCATAAGACAGGGGAAGAAGTGCTTCTGCCTGGTAGAGGCCTGTGGCACTCAAGTAGTTGATCACTTTAATCCTTTCTTCTTCTTTATCTACCTGAGGTTCTTTTTGAACCACATTCTCTTGTGTAGGACTTTCTTAAACTGGGAGAGGGTAGGCACATGCTTGTACGATCTTTTATTTCTTCTTTCTTCTATGATTTGTACTAGAAGCTCTGCATCTTCTGCCTCCTTCTTCTCCCTTGACTTTTCGAGGTCAACCAGTTCATTTAACTCCTCCAAATGGAGAGAGATGACACTATCTATGTCATAGTTCCTTGTTTGTAGATAGTTTATCCTGACTGCCCTTAACTCATCATTTTGACTATCTGGTATGGGGGCAGCCCTGATTGCAGTCTCCGTGAGTCTTGCAAACCCAAAAGAGGGACCTTCTCCCCTCAGCTTCCTTTTCCTCTCTCTCTCTTTTCCTCCCCAATCTCCTCAAATGTCATATTTCTTTCCCCTTTGTCACTCACAGACCTTTATGACTCAAGGTGGAGACAGCTTTGGCCTTCATTGCTTGATGCAGCTTGTGAGCTCTAGCCAGAGAGTGGTTGAAAAGCACCTTCACTACCAGGTGTCTCAAAAGGGCATTGATCTCTGTAGAAGTTGTTGGGGATAAGACTGGGCTCTCAGGTTTTGTCACTAGGACTTCAGTCAAGCCTGTGAAGGTAATCTTAGGGTTTGCCTCAACATCCAGTTGACCAATGACATTGCCTGATTGCCATAGTCTTCTTCTTAGGCTGAACTCGGTAGTGATCCTGTCTTGGATTCTTTATGCCTACTTGTCAGCTTTTCTTGATTGCCTTGGATTGACAAGTGGCATGTTGACTAAATCCAGACCTTGAAAGAAGTTCAAGGTCTGAAAGTTGAAAATCTCCTGCTGCCCTTGAACTCTTATGATGATTAGGGCTTTCATGTTGCTGTCATACCACCACCCAATGAGGTGATTGGAAAATGGTGGAGATGACATAGCCCTTGGTATCCCATCCTCAAACAGACTCTGTATGAAGGAGTTTGTTTAGTCCATATCTATGCATATTCTCTACACTGTGCTACTATTCTTGCTTTATTTCTGATGACGATCCCTCTATCAACAGTCTTGCACCTGTACAACCATCTGGTACCGATAGGGTATTGTCCTTCAGGAAGATCTACCAGTTTCCATACTTCTTGCTTCTTGAATTGGAGCAATTCTTCCTTCATCACTTCAATCCCGCTATTGTCTTGAAGAGCATCTTTGATGTTCTTGGGTACTGTTTGACACAGAAGGCATGAGAACAAACATATATTTACAATACTGAACTTGCTTCTTGTCACCCTTTCATTAAGTTCACCAATAATGCTTTCAACTAGATGATTCTTGTGTATTCTGGAGGTTGGAATGGAGTCACCAGCAATGGTTACATCAAGATTGGAGACATTCAGTTCATTATAGTCAGAGGCACCTTCATCTTGTACTGTTAGGGAGTTATGAAGATATTTAGACTCTGTTTCAGTTCCTGCTTCAGCTTCAGCTTCACCAGCACTGTGATTGCTTCCATCATTTGATGTTCTTTGTGTTTCAGCTGGAGGAGTATCTTGTTTTTTATTTCTGATCTCAGTTGACAGATCTTTTGAGTGTGATTGTAATAGGCTTGGACCTCGTTCAGTTGAAACACTCGGGTTTTGTGATGGTTGTCCGAGGGGATCAGCTTGGAGAGGAACATCTTCATTCATGTATTAGCAAATGTAGGAGGAATCAATGGAAAGTCATTTATTCTTTCTATAGCTGAAGAAGTGTCACCTGAATGGAGATTTCCTGCATCAAACAAGTGAAATTGATTAAATGATTTTGTAAATGAGTCAATATCAAACAACCAGTCGGGACCATTAATAGATTTGGGAAACGAATGTTCCTTGAATTGAACATTTGTTGATTCATAAATAATGTTTAATCTAGGATTGAACAATCTGTAAGCCTTTGAAACAGAAGAATAACCTACCAAGAATCATTCATCAGACTTAGATGTAAACTTTCCCAAATAGTCTCGGGTGTTTAATATTGAGACAGGACTACAAATGATTTAAGAAATCCAATGAATGGTTTTATATGAAAGAGTAGTGTTAGAGCATATATAGTCATATATAGTGTGTCCGTCGCTTGTCGAATAGTCTAGGCTTAATGTTATACACCTGATATTTTGTAAACACATGAAACTGGGTCATTCGCAGGAGAATATGCGAATGAGACTCAGTCGTACGACTGAGCCATGCTAATGGACCAGCCGTGCGACTGAGAGATGCGATTGGGACATTCGTAAGACTAAACCATAATGTAACATCTCGTAGTTTCTTGTTAACTATTAGTTAATGTCGTTTATTTTTGTATGGACTATTGTTGTCATTCATGGAACTTATGGTTTATTTATGTTTGATTCTTTGTTAGTTCTTTTAAAGGTTAATAACTTAAACTATTAAATTGAATACAATGACGTTACTAATAGTTTATAATAATAACAATAATGTTAATAATAACTAAAAATAATAACAATAATAATAATTGTTATTAATAATATCAATTTATAGGGGTTATTAACTTAAAATTTAATTTAAAACTTAAATTAAGAAAGTTAAGGGGTTGACTTGTCAAGTTAGTAAACTTTAAATGGAAGTTTACGCATGAAATGAGAGAATTTTAAAGTTGAGGGACCATTTGTGTATTTAATTGAAACTTCTATACCCTCTCTCTCTTCCTTTCCGTTTTTTCCGGTCGGCCATCCGGCCACCGCCGGCAACGGCTCCGGCGACCTCTAAACTCACCCTAAACCCCTCGATTTTAATACCGAATGATCCTAAACGGTTCACCAACGCATTCCAAACTCAATTATGATCTTTAATTGGGATTAAACAACCGTTATGGACCCGAACATGTCGAGTAACGGTCGCGTACATCAAACGACCCGTTCGAGCCTTAAACACCAATAATAACTCAATTAATTTAACACTAACGAACGGTTATCTACCTTTAATCGAATACGATCTTCAATTCCACCTGAAATAAACATAAACATCTCGTTTGATTACCTCTTCATCGCGAACCTGCAACTCAAGCAACGACTATCTTCTGAGCATTTTTGACTGCTATTGATAGAGGGCTTTTCTTCATTAGAACTATTAGAAGCTTTCTGTAGAACGAATTCGAGTTTCATCGCCAATTACTATTTGATCAAGCCTAAGACGCAAGCCGCGACCGGTTCTTCTCTGTTCATCGTCAGCTCAGCTTATAATCGGGTAATTGAACACATGGGTATGCTCGAAATACAGTGGGGAAGCAAAGCCCCATGATTAACTCGAGCATTAACATCGAATCGATCTTCAATTTTAGTTTTGAACAAACTAGGGTTCTTGGGTTTTGGGGGGGAACCTACTAGGTTGTGTTTAAAAGAATTCCAAACCAAGATAAACCGCGGCCATGGCCTTGGTTCGCTGGTTCCCCACTCGCCTGCTAACCTAGAGGTCCCGGGTTCGAACCCGGGCACCCTCAACATTTTTTTTTAGGCTTTTTCAGCCTTTAAAAAAAATAAAAAAATAAAAAAAAAATAAAAACATTGAAAATCCTCTGAAAATTATAAAAAGTAGTTTTGTAAACTTTATAAAATTTTAAAGTTATTCTACCATTTTCTACAATTACCTTAATAATTTTCTTATAAAATAAAATTTTAACAAATATTTTTCTAGTTTAATTATGTAAAAACAACTCTATATAATATTTTTCTTTGAAATCATTTAATGATTATTTGGACACTAAACATTTTATAGATCAATCATGTCTACTATAGAAAATTATATATTATAAGTTAAATTTACAAAATTGTTATAAAGGCTTTTATTTCTTTGAAATTCTTTACATGATATTTCTTGAACTAAAACAATTATATATAATCTCTCTAATCAAAGTCATCAAATTTAAATTCTTAAATACCCAATTGAAATTCTTGTATCGTTTAACCATTAATATATTATTGTAACCTTTTAAGCATATAATTGTTTTAGGTGCATTGTGAAAGACCGCGTTGAAACGTTGCTTATTATTATTCATATTAATCATCAAATATATATTATTTGATCAAGTGAGTACTTCCATACCCCTTTTTCCATATTTTTTTACACTTTGGGGTGGAACATGTTAACCTATTACCTTTACACTTGTACACATTTTTGAGACTTGTAAACGTTATGGCAATTCCCCATGTAAGTTGTGGTTAGTTGGACTTTTGTGATTACCATGTTATGGCACTATATGTACAATCATTAACTATTGCTAGCCCAGTGAAGTCATAGATCTATGGGCAAGACAAGCCTGCTTTGGTTGATCCAAGTACACTTAACTGATCGTATATACTTTAAACATTTGAGACTTGTAAAATTTTGTCGAGGCTTGATTGTTGCATTGTTCATGATATCCCTAATCACTTTATTCACTAACTTATGACTTGAATTACCATCTTTTATATATGCTATGTATTTAAAACTATGGAATGCTCACCAACATTATTGTTGACCCCTTTATTTTTAACATGTTTCAGGAATGCCCAAGCTTGATTTATCTGCACCTTGAAGCTTACACATCTAGGATTGGACCTAGATTAATAAATAAAATAGGATGAATTGTTACATTCTATGTTACGTTTTTATATCCTTTGAGACTTACATTTGGAATGTGACAAATGAAACTTATGTGTAAAATATATATTTGGTTTTAAATAGCGTTATGTGGTTATGAACGATCTTAACTCTCACTCCTCGACGTTTCCGCCGTCAAGGTTGGGGTGTGACAGATTGGTATCAGAGCCCATAACTATAGGGATCTAGGTTATTAGAAATGGTGACCTAGGCTATAGTATGCATGAACCTTATAGAATTATATTTCTATCTTGTAACTAATATACTTTTCATGCTACATAATGCTATGCCTCTTATGTGCAAATTGATGCCTTAGCATAGGATTGCCTAAACACTGTTATTTGCCTCTCTAAACTTAACTTTGACCCTTTGATTTCCCCCGAACATAAACTCTCTTAATCTTATTCTCGTCGACACGTGGAATCTTATGTTTATGTTATGACTTGGATCTTTAGACGTTACGTCTAATCTGTATAAATCTCATCAAGGTTTTGATTCTATGAACCTAAGAAATATTGTGTGACACATAGACACCTGTATCCTGGTTTTCCTGGCAAAAGGCCCTCGGGCTAAGGCAAGCATATCGCATAAATCCTACGGGACTAGTTATGCTTACCTGGGGATTTCTGGGATGAGTGATAAACTATGGTCGACATACACAAGTTTCTAAGGTAAATGGGTCAATTCACCTTGACGTGTCAACATTTTCAAATGGTAATGCGTTACCAAATGGAAACATCCCGTGTACCTTAAAACTCTTAGCTTATCTTTGTTAAACTACTATCCTCTGTTATCCCTGCTTCTGTAACTAACTCATTTTGTATATCCAGCATGTCTCGTCACCATGGGAAGCGTGGAAGTTCCGATCGTAAGCTGGCTGCCATGATTGCACGACAAATGGCTGCCGTTCTCCCGACTATGGTGGCTGAACTCAATAGCACACTAATGGCTAATAGCAACAACAACATCAATGGGAACAATAGTGGTGCTAATGGAGATAATAGCAACAATCAAAAAGAGAACAATCAACAAGGGAACAACCGTACTTGCACCTTCAAACACTTTAATTCGTGCAAACCCACAAGCTTTAGTGGAAAAGAAGGAGCCACTAGACTTCTCGAGTGGTTTGAAAGTATGGAGAATACGTTCATTGTTAGCGAGTGCCCCAACGAGTTCAAGGTTCGCTATCCACCCCATCTTCAACAACGAGCACTTACATGGTGGAATAGTGAGAAGAGAAACCGTGGAACTGAGGCTGCTTTGGCTTTGTCTTGGGAGGAGTTCAAGGAGGTTATGATTCAAAAGTTTTGTCCAAGGAGCGAGTTACAAAAGCTGGAGGAGGAATTCTGGAATCTCAAACAAGATGGTGGGAATCATTTGGCTTATTCCACCCGACATCATGAGTTGAGTATGCTTCTACCTCACATGGTGGACACCGTACCCCGTAACATTGAAAAATTTATCAAGGGGGTGCCACCTCAAATTCAAGATGCTGTGGTGGGTAGTAGGCCCACAACATGTAGGAGGCGATTACTATTACTGCACAGCTCACTGAGAATCATATAAGAGCTGGCACGATGTCGGCAAAGGGCTCCAAGGCTATAGCGAAGGTGACACCTGAGGCAACAAAGGAGGTAAAGGTCGAGTCATCTTCTCAAAACAGGAAGCGTAAGTTCACCCCGACACGCAACTACGCTGTGACCGCCCCCAATGCTCCCCAAAAACAAATGGTGGTTGCGAATCAAGCACCCATGGCTAAAGTTTATGCCGGGCCACATCCTATGTGTAACACGTGCAAGTACCATCATTCAAGCAACATGCCATGTCGAGTCTGCTCACTGTGTGGAAAGTATGGTCATTTGGTGGCTACTTGTCTTCGTGCACCAAATAACACTGCCATGCTTACCAACCGAACCTGCTACAACTGTGGCGAGGCTGGCCATATTCGCCCTCAATGTCCTCGCAGTGCGGGAACTGTGCCACCGGCTCGTGGAAGGGCTTTCAACATCAACGCCAACCAAGCGCAAGCCAACAACGATGTGGTGAATGGTACGCCGTTAAGTTTCTTCTAGTCCTTTTCTTGTTTTGCAAAAAAATTCCTATCTATGTTCAACATACCAATAATAGATTATTACTAAACAGGTATGTATCTTGTAAATAATCGTTATGCATCTGTATTATTTGATTCGGGTGCCGATAGAAGTTTCGTGTCTCTGGAATTCAAACCTTTACTTTCTAAACCGCGTACAAACCTGGAGAGATCTTTCACGGTCGAGGTCGCCGATGGAAAATCTATTGTCGTTGAGGTCGTGGTACGCGACTGCACCTTGAGCCTTAACGAAAACGAGTTCTCCGTCGACCTTATTCCTATGCAATTGGGAAGCTTTGATGTTATCATTGGCATGGATTGGTTAGCCAAACACCGTGCGGAAATTCTATGTTTCGAGAAGTGTATCCGAATACCGTTACCGACTGGAGATACTTTGAAGGTTTTTGGGGAGAAATCGTCCCAAAGTCTCAAACTCATGTCTTGTATCAAGGCCCGTAAGTGCTTGAGTAAAAACTACATGGCTTTCATGGCATATGTAGTTAATACGAAAGCCAAGGGTAAGGAGTTGAAGGACATTCCTGTTGTGCGAGACTTTCCTGAAGTTTTTCCCGAAGATCTTAAAGGGTTACCTCCCGTGCGAGAAGTTGAGTTCAAGATTGATTTAATCCCTGGTGCAAACCCTGTCTAAATCGCCTTATCGTCTTGCACCTTCTGAAATGCAAGAGCTCGCTAGTCAATTGCAAGAGTTGACCGAAAGGGTTTTATTCGCCCTAGTTCATCACCGTGGGCGCACCTGTACTGTTTGTGAAGAAGAAGGATGGTTCATTTCGTATGTGCATCGACTACCGGGAACTCAACAACCTTACTATCAAAAACCGTTACCCTCTTCCTCGAATCGATGATCTTTTCGACCAACTTCAAGGGGCAACTCAATTCTCAAAGATCGATCTACGCTCTGGGTATCATCAACTACGTGTTCACTATGATGACATTCCAAAGACCGCTTTTCGTACTCGATATGGGCACTACGAGTTCATGGTTATGCCTTTTGGTTTGACCAATGCACCTGCCGTGTTCATGGATCTCATGAATCGAGTATGTAAACCGTATTTGGATAAATTCGTAATCGTGTTCATTGATGACATTCTTATCTATTCCAAGACGAAAGTCGATCACGAGACACATTTGCGGCAAGTTCTTGAACTTTTGAAGAAGGAGCAATTGTACGCTAAGTTTTCCAAGTGTGAATTTTGGTTGGAAGAAGTTCAATTCTTAGGACATGTGGTGAATAGCCAAGGTATTCACGTTGATCCTGCTAAGATTGAAGCGGTGAAGAATTGGTGCATTCCCACAACCCCAACCGAGGTTCGTTCTTTTCTGGGATTAGCGGGATATTACCGTAGGTTCATAGCAAACTTCTCGAAAATTGCTAAACCATTAACGGCGCTAACCCAAAAGAATCGACTCTTTGAATGGGGACCTGAGCAAGAAGAGGCTTTTGAGACATTGAAACGCAAGTTGTGTAACGCTCCTATTCTCACACTTCCCGATGGAAACGACGACTTCACGGTATATTGTGATGCTTCTAATCAAGGTCTTGGTTGTGTTCTCATGCAACGAGGCAAGGTTATAGCATACGCGTCGAGACAATTGAAGGTTCATGAAGTGAACTACACAACTCATGATCTTGAACTTGGTGCTGTGGTTTTCGCTTTGAAGATTTGGCGACACTATTTATATGGGACGCAATGCATAGTCTACACCGATCATAAGAGTCTCCAACACGTGTTCAATCAAAAGGATCTCAACATGAGACAAAGACGATGGATAGAGTTAATTAGCGACTACGACTGCGATATTCGCTACCATCCTGGAAAGGCGAATGTTGTAGCCGACGCGCTAAGTCGCAAGGCTCACAATAAGACTGTCTCACTTCAAGAAATTCGGGATCGAAGGCAATGGTTTGACACGCTAGGAGAATTCGATACTGAGATTCATGTGGATGTCAACGAGGCTACTATCATGCTCCAAAACATAAGAATCGATAGTGACCTCGAGTTGTGCATTCGTGAGGCTCAACAAGTGGCACTTACTGACGAAGGGAAGAATGAAGATTTGATGTCTAATGTTCGGTCACAACTGGAAAGAAAACCGAATGGCATGTGGTATTTCTTGAATCGACTTTGGATCCCGAATCGAGACAATCTTCGACACTTCATTATGAACGAAGCTCATCAAACCCGATATTCCATTCACCCTGGCTCCGATAAGATGTACATGGACTTGCGTGGTCAATATTGGTGGCCTGGAATGAAGAAAGATATCGCGTCTTATGTTTCTAAGTGTCTCACGTGTGCAAGGGTCAAAGCCGAGCATCAACGACCAAGTGGTTTACTTGAGCAACCCGAAATTCCTATGTGGAAGTGGGAACATATATCCATGGATTTCATCACCAAGTTACCTCGTACACCTCGTGGTCATGATAGTATTTGGGTCATCGTTGACCGTTTGACCAAGACAGCACATTTCATAACCATACGAGATACGTACAAGGTTTCAAGGCTAGCTCGAATCTATGTTGATGAAATTGTGAGTCGTCATGGCGTGCCCTTGCACATCATTTCCGATCGAGATGCTCGTTTCACTTCGCACTTCTGGTCTTCGATGCAAGAGCTTTTGGAAACTCAATTGGATTTAAGTACGGCTTACCATCCTCAAACCGATGGTCAAACCGAACGAACAATCCAAACCCTGAGGATCTGCTACGTCTTTGTGTCCTTGATTTTGGTGGTGATTGGGATACGCATTTGCCGCTCGCGGAATTTTCGTATAACAATAGTACCACTCAAGTATCAGATGGCACCATTCGAGGCTTTGTATGGTCGTAAATGTCGTTCTCCAATCTGTTGGACTGATATTGGGGAAAATCTTATCACTGGTCCGGAACTTATTCAGGAAACGACTAACAAGTTTCCAAATTCGAAATAACCTTGAAGTGGCTAGAAGTCGCCAAAAGTTATGCCGATAAAAGACGCAAACCATTGGAGTTTCAAGTCGACGACATGGTTCTTCTTAAAGTCTCTCCATGGAAGGGTGTTGTACGCTTTGGGAAGAAGAGTAAGTTAGCCCCACGCTTTGTAGGACCTTTCAAGATTTTGAAAAGAATTGGAAAGTGGCTTACAAACTGGAGTTACCTTCTGAACTTAGCGGAGTTCATCCTGTCTTTCATGTCTCAAACCTGAGGAAATGCTTGGCTGATGAAAACTTGCATGTTCCACTAGAGGAATTCAAGTTGATGAGTCATTGCACTTTGTTGAGAAACCCGTTGAGATTATGGACCGCATTATGAAGAAAACAAGAACCACAACTACTCCAATCGTCAAGTTCGTTGGGAGAATAAGTGTGGAGCTGAGTTTACTTGGGAGCGTGAGGACCAAATGAAGGAAAAATACCCGCATTGTTCGCCTAATTCATTCTTAATTTCGGGACGAAATTCTTTTAAGTAGGGGAGACTGTAACATCTCGTAGTTTCTTGTTAACTATTAGTTAATGTCGTTTATTTTTGTATGGACTATTGTTGTCATTCATGGAACTTATGGTTTATTTATGTTTGATTCTTTGTTAGTTCTTTTAAAGGTTAATAACTTAAACTATTAAATTGAATACAATGACGTTACTAATAGTTTATAATAATAACAATAATGTTAATAATAACTAAAAATAATAACAATAATAATAATTGTTATTAATAATATCAATTTATAGGGGTTATTAACTTAAAATTTAATTTAAAACTTAAATTAAGAAAGTTAAGGGGGTTGACTTGTCAAGTTAGTAAACTTTAAATGGAAGTTTACGCATGAAATGAGAGAATTTTAAAGTTGAGGGACCATTTGTGTATTTAATTGAAACTTCTATACCCTCTCTCTCTCTTCCTTCCCGTTTTTCCGGTCGGCCATCCGGCCACCGCCGGCAACGGCTCCGGCGACCTCTAAACTCACCCTAAACCCCTCGATTTTAATACCGAATGATCCTAAACGGTTCACCAACGCATTCCAAACTCAATTATGATCTTTAATTGGGATTAAACAACCGTTATGGACCCGAACATGTCGAGTAACGGTCGCGTACATCAAACGAGCCGTTCGAGCCTTAAACACCAATAATAACTCAATTAATTTAACACTAACGAATGGTTATCTACCTTTAATCGAATACAATCTTCAATTCCACCTGAAATAAACATAAACATCTCGTTTGATTACCTCTTCATCGCGAACCTGCAACTCGAGCAACGACTATCTTCTGAGCATTTTTGACTGCTATTGATAGAGGGCTTTTCTTCATTAGAACTATTAGAAGCTTTCTGTAGAACGAATTCGAGTTTCATCGCCAATTACTATTTGATCAAGCCTAAGACGCAAGCCGCGACCGGTTCTTCTCTGTTCATCGTCAGCTCAGCTTTTAATCGGGTAATTGAACACATGGGTATGCTCGAAATACAGTGGGGAAGCAAAGCCCCATGATTAACTCGAGCGTTAACATCGAATCGATCTTCAATTTTGGTTTTGAACAAACTAGGGTTCTTGGGTTTTGGGGGGGAACCTACTAGGTTGTGTTTAAAAGAATTCCAAACCAAGATAAACCGCGGCCATGGCCTTGGTTCGCTGGTTCCCCTCGCCTGCTAACCTAGAGGTCCCAGGTTCGAACCCGGCACCCTCAACATTTTTTTTTAGGCTTTTTCAGCCTTTAAAAAATAAAAAAAATAAAAAAAATAAAAACATTGAAATCCTCTGAAATTATAAAAAGTAGTTTTGTAAACTTTATAAAATTTTAAAGTTATTCTACCATTTTCTACAATTACCTTAATAATTTTCTTATAAAATAAATTTTAACAAATATTTTTCTAGTTTAATTATGTAAAAACAAACTCTATATAATATTTTTCTTTGAAATCATTTAATGATTATTTGGACACTAAACTTTATAGATCAATCATGTCTACTATAGAAAATTATATATTATAAGTTAAATTTTACAAAATTGTTATAAAGGCTTTTATTTCTTTGAAATTATTTACATGATATTTTCTTGAACTAAAACAATTATATATAATCTCTCTAATCAAAGTCATCAAATTTAAATTCTTAAATACCCAATTGAAATTCTTGTATCGTTTAACCATTAAATATATTATTGTAACCTTTTAAGCATATAATTGTTTTAGGTGCATTGTGAAAGACCGCGTTGAAACGTTGCTTATTATTATTCATATTAATCATCAAATATATATTATTTGATCAAGTGAGTACTTCCATACCCCTTTTTCCATTATTTTTTTTACACTTTGGGGGTGGAACATGTTAACCTATTACCTTTACACTTGTACACATTTTTGAGACTTGTAAACGTTATGGCAATTCCCCATGTAAGTTATGGTTAGTTGGACTTTTGTGATTACCATGTTATGGCACTATATGTACAATCATTAACTATTGCTAGCCCAGTGAAGTCATAGATCTATGGGCAAGACAAGCCTGCTTTGGTTGATCCAAGTACACTTAACTGATCGTATATACTTTAAACATTTGAGACTTGTAAAATTTTGTCGAGGCTTGATTGTTGCATTGTTCATGACATCCCTAATCACTTTATTCACTAACTTATGACTTGAATTACCATCTTTTATATATGCTATGTATTTAAAACTATGGAATGCTCACCAACATTATTGTTGACCCCCTTTATTTTTAACATGTTTCAGGAAATGCCCAAGCTTGATTTATCTGCACCTTGAAGCTTACACATCTAGGATTGGACCTAGATTAATAAATAAAATAGGATGAATTGTTACATTCTATGTTACGTTTTTATATCCTTTGAGACTTACATTTGGAATGTGACAAATGAAACTTATGTGTAAAATATATATTTGGTTTTAAATAGCGTTATGTGGCTATGAACGATCTTAACTCTCACTCCTCGACGTTTCCGCCGTCAAGGTTGGGGTGTGACACATAAGAATGTCCAGTCTACGATTGAACCATACGCATGGTCCAGTCGTACGATTGGACCATACGCATGGTCCAGTCGTACGATTGGACCACACGCATGGTCCAATCGCACGAATGGCCCAGTCGCATCAAATATGGGCCTAGGCCTATATACCCAGTTTTAATGTGTAGAAGGGTGAAGGGTCGAGATAGGAGTCTGCCCGGGAGCCTAGGGCTACCGGATGAGAGGAGAGATCATGCTCGATCTCCCCTTGCCAGAGTCTTGATTCTTGTTGTAACGACTTGTAATCGTTAGGTTTTATCAATGAAACCATTCAATTATAGTTCGTATTATTATTTGACTTTTTGTTTGTGTTGTTGTTTATCCTTCCGTCAAGAACATGCTCGGATGTTTATCGATCCGGCGAAAAACCGACTTCACAAGTAGTTCATATGGACTCATGTTTCTTTCTTTTACAATTAGAGTTCGATTTTGTACAAAGAACGATGTGTTAATCGCCTCTGCCTAGAAGGTTTGCAACTTAGCATCTGCTAGCATTGTTCTTGCGTTTCAATCAGTGTTCTATTCCTCTTTTCAGCTATCCTATTTTGTTGAGGAGTTCTAGTTGCACTGAATTGATGAGCAATGCCTTTGGTTGCACAAAAAGAACTCAAATTTTCATTTTTAAACTCTGTACCACTATCATTTCTTATAGTTTTGACCTTATGATCAAGTTGATTTTCTATTTTAGTGATAAAGTCTTTTATTATTTAGGTTGCCTCATTTTTATGAAGTAAGAAGAAACCCCATGTAAATCTTGAAAAGTGATCAATAATCACCAAACAATATTGTTTCTTTCCAATACTCATAACATGAGTCGGTCCAAACAGATCCATGTGATGTAGCTTCAATGGAGTATTGTTGTGTTCACCAGCTTGGGTTTATGAGAAGATTTGTATTGTTTTCCTTGGGGCACGCTGAACAGTGATCAACAAAATGAAATTCTTTTTGAGGAAGACCAATGACATGATTTCCTTTGACAAATCTATTCATGTTTTTAAAGTTTGTGTGCCCCAAATGTTTGTGCCAAAGCTGCAACTCATCAAAAGATGCTTTTGACAAAAGACATGTTTCTTCTATAGGTGTTGTAGAATTCAGGTTTAAAACATAAGTATTATTCTTTCTCGGAGTCTTTAGGACAACCCATTCTTCAGAGATATAAAATCAAGGTTTTAGAATGTAGCAATGAGTGTCGTTAAAGTGATTTGAATAATTCTTGTCACAAATCTGAGACACGCTTAGCAGGTTGAAGTTCAGTTGTTCATAGTAGTTCACTTTGTCAAAGCTCAGCATCCTATTTGTCACAAATCCTTCACTTATAATTCTACCACCCTGTGAATCTCCTCCAAATGCTACAATAGTTTTTTCTATATGCTTGAAGTCATGAAGGAGGGAACGATCTCCAGTCATGTGTCTGGAATATCCACTGTCCACGTAACATAAGCTATTGGACCTATGTGGATGAACCTGCAAGCAAAAAGTACTAACTAGAATAAGGAACACAAGCCATGATGGTCTTGGGTTTCCTATTCCTATTCATGATAGTGACCTCTTGGTATTTCCTTCTAAATTATGATTTAGATGGATTTTTCCTCAGAGATTTTGGTAGTAACTAGATTGAGTCATCTTATCAACATCTACTGAAGAGTCAGATGAGTAATGAAATCTTTGGTCTCTGTTTCTTTGTAGAAATTTAACCCGATTTTCATTATCAAAAATTCCTTTTGGTTTGGGAAGGTCAATTTTGGGTTTCATTGTGTGATGTTTTCTTTGATCCTTCTAATATTCCTTCAAGTTGCTCCTGTTATTTGTTGATCAAGATATCCTAGATTGATTGTTATGAAAATGAGGTCTGACAGTGTGTTTCAAAACTGATGTTTTTGAGATGGGCTTGCTTTAGGGAATTCTCAATCCCTTCTGATTGAAGTAACAATCAGATGTATTGTGATTGTTTGCATCACAGACTGAACAATATTTGTTAAAGTAGTAGTTGGAATTATTGTTCATGTCACAGATAGAGTAGTACTGGTTGAAAAAGCTCTCTTCTGTATTGTGATTAAACATGTTGCATATGTTATAGTACATTTGTTTATTTCTCGAATCAGATTTTGGTTTGGTGGTTCATGTGATTTAACCACTCTCACTAGATTTGTAGTCTTTTTCTTAGGGAAGGAATCAAGAACAGCCTTATTTGTAGTTTGCTTCACAACACTACTAGTGTTAACTGTTTTAGGCTGTTTTTGTTTCCTCAACCCTTTCTTTATCACTTTCTCATACTTATCAACATGTTCTTTGTTGCATATATCAAAACCTACTCCTTGTCTTGATTTTGAAGTTTGTGGGTCAGACTTAACTTTAATTTCTGAAATAGGTGAGCTCTTATGTTTCTTTTTCAGTGAAACCTTGTCTGATTTGCTTGAATTATTTGGAGATTTGCTCTCACTCTCAGAACTGCTTTCAGCAGATGGTTTCACTGCCTTCACAAACCTTTTCTTTCCTTTTGAAATGGCTGGTATGAACTTCACAAAAGGAATAATAGCTTTGACTGGGCTGGTAGGTTTAATGACAGTCACTGTCTTGTCTGAATACTTTTTAATTTTGATTGCATAATCTCTTCTGATTTTCTCTTCATTTGTTTTAATATAAACATTAGGTTTATTTTGAGGATTTGTTATTTGTTTTACTATAGATTTTGGTTCCATAGTTTTTGTTTCAATTGTCTCATTGAGTGTAACAGATTCAAGCATGACAATGTGGTTCTCATTATATGGTGGAGGACATGAGTTATACCCAATCTCAGACATGTCCTTGGGATCCTTTTGAGAATCAAGCATCTCTTACAGCTTGACTGAAGACAGTTGAAACTTTTCAAGTTTTACTTCAGTAAGTGTATGTTCAGCTTTAGATTGAGCCAACTTTTCAGTCAGTTGCTCATTCTCAGCTGCAAGTGTGTACTTTTCACCATGTAGTTTTTCAATGTCAGAGATGAGAGATTTTATTTTGACTTCAAGCCTTTTATTTCTCTTTTTAGCATCTCTGACTTCACCTTTTCCTCTTTTATTTTATCTACTAATTTATGATTGTGTTCTATATATCCTTATAGTTCAGCAATGCATTTGTCACTACATAGGTTAGATTTTACCTCAGATGGCATGGGAGGTAGACCATCATTTATATGAGCCATGAGTGCATAGATGACTGACTATTTACATGAGCATAATTAGTGAGTTTAGGTTGGGTCTAGTATGACTGCTGTTGTTGATGATGATATAGTTGTTGATGATTTTTGGAATGATAGCTTGAATTTGGTTGTGAAGATGATTGGCTCTGTGAATTTCTCTAGAAGTTGTTTCTTTTAGGAGTATTGCATTCTCTAGAGAAGTGGCAAGTCATGCCACAGTTGAAGCACTTCACCTTGGATTTGTCATATCCAAGCTTTGTGTTTTCATTAAGGCTTATCTTTCTGCCTTTTCTGAAAATCTTCTTTGCTCTCATGGCAATCATGGCCATTTGCCATTGTAAATCCATTTCTTTTACATCATCTGGATCCATTTCTCCAAGTTTTTCTGGAACAGATGTGAGTCTTCCTCCCAAATAAGCTTCAAAGCTTGCAACAAAGGCATTGTAAGTAGCCTTTTGTTCTTCAGATTTGGTATCATCAGGGGTGTTTGAAATATTTGCTAAGAATCCTGTTGATTGGGATGATGTTGATGGCCTGTTGGTAGTTAGAGCTGCAATGAATCCAGTGGTCTTGACTTGATCCCTTGAGGAAAGAAAAACATCTTCTTCAGTAATGAAGGCATTTTTCACAGTATGAGATTCAGATGGAAATTTGTATGCTTCAATTTTTGCTTCTTTCATCTAGCTCCAATGCTTTTATTTTGGCTATCATGATATCCAAAATAGTACTTTCAAGATCAAGGGTATTTTTCAGCATGGTCACATTTTGTTTCCAGCTTTCAGGAAGAGTATGGAGCATTTTCTTGTTTAACTCCTTCACTTTGTAGGTGACCCCCATTATCTCTAAGTCGTTCACCAGCTGCACAAATCTGTTGAGCTGTTTAGAGATGGACTCCCCTTTGGAGTGATGAAATGTTTCATATTGATTAACAAGTTTATCCTTGTTAATTTCAGCAACTTCACTGCTTCCCTCACACATGATCAGCAGTGCATCCCATACTGCTTTGGTAGTTCCATGCTTTTCTTGTCTTTTCAGCATATTCATCTTGAGCTCTTGAGTAAGAATTGAGTAAGCCTTGAGATCAATCTTGATTTAATTATAGTCATCATCAAGAGTCAAGTCTTCAATTGGATTCTTGATGTTTTGTACATGGCAGCTTGATCTGCAGACAGAGTAACAGGAATGTGTGGTCCCTTGCAAATTGAAATCCAATAATCTGGATCTACACCTATATATAGTTCATGATCTGATTTTCCATTGTTTAAATTCAAATTTATGTTTAAGCATTGGTAGTTTTGGAGTATGACCAAGTTCTGAAAAACTATGTGAATCCATTTTAACAAGGTGTTTTAACTTGTATAAATATAGATTAGGTAAGTTATAAGTCTAATTAGTCCGAATAGTCCAAATCTTTCAACAAATGCTTAGTAAATCAGATCTGTTAATGTTTCTTTGTTTTTGTCGTAGATTTTGTTATATTCCTGTTCTTCGTATGAATCTGTAGGTTTTGTATATAGTGTTTGAAGTTGAGAACGTGTTAACAGAGGTCTTTTAAGAGTATTTTCTGATGTTTACTAAGTAGAGATGATGGAATACTCTATTAACAAGTCAATCACCAGATCAATCAAGTTCTATTCAGGTCTTGGGTAGATCTAAAAAAGAACCGAGAGCCAAAGCTCTGATACCAATTGACTGGGTAGTGAGATTGAGATTCTCACTTAGGATCGAATATATGATTGAGTTAATGATTGAATGGCGAATCATACAATCAAAAAATATTCAATGAAGAACAAAATACTCATAAATGCTTTGTAAATATTAATAAAGGTGATTGATTACAATAACTGCTAGGGTTTAGTAAGAAATGTAATAATGCACCTAAGGAATACAAACAAATATTCTAATTGTCTATTATATGTCACCACATGTATATGTTGTCTATTCTATTTGTAGGCAGACAAGTTGCCTTTTACAAAATAAGTAAACTACCACTGACCTATTACATCAGAACTAGTCTAAGTCTTCATTCGAATTTCTTCTTGTTCATCCGCATTGGCAAAAGTGGATGAGTTAACTTTATCAGCATTTCCTTACTTGATCTTCCGCATTAGTATGTTGGTCGTCCGCATTGGTTAATGCGGATGAACAAATACTTCTATCTATGTCTGTTCATCCGCATTGGCAAATGCGGATGAACAAACACTTGTCCACATTCTTCTAAGCTATCTGCATTTGTTAATGTGGAAGAACAAACACTTGTCAGTATTTGTTTTATGACTTCCGCATTAACAAATGCGGTTAGCCATACTTGGTTCTTCTATTAGCAAGATCTTCATCCGCATTGGTTCTTGGACTAGTGGAACCTCAGCAAAACAATCATCACTCACCAATTGAATAGGCATGTATGGTCCTTTCAGAGTCCAACAATGCTAATATTTATTGTGTACTCCTGATTGTTAAGCAAAATGATAAGATAACAACAAGGTTTTATAATATATAAAACACAATAATAGTATGACTCATTGTGGTTTTTGCTTGTTATCGTATTATACAGAATACTATAAGTTTTAAAAAAATAATTAATATTGTTATATACTTTTAGTTATAAAACACAATAATATAATATATAATATAGATAAAATACCTCATTATATTGTTGTTTGTCATTGTGTTATCCTTAACATTATACGTTTTGGAAACATTTCGGTAAATAATACAATGAAAAACACATCGATAATATAACTATAATTAATCTAAAATATAAAACAAGATGATGTAAATATTTCATGCAATGAACTGATGTTTGGCACAATGACGTGAAGGATTAGATAGACTAACATGACACATTTGACACAGTTATCAAAATGTCATCCCTATTTTGTCGACCCTGCCATAAGAGAATGTTTAGTTTTCACTTTCTTAATCACCTATTTTCAGTCTTTATATCCTGATAGTAAGGTGCTTTCACTTTATGTAATAGGTGAGAGGTGCAAATCCTATAAGGTACATGTTTAGATATTGTATAGACTAGATTAGGTGTTCTATAATAATTAAATAATCAACTATTCTTCGATATTTGGACATGTTTTTCTTTGTCTTTTGAGTCAACGGCCCTTGTATCTATTTTTTATCAATTAGTTCAAATTTTTTCAGAATATTTTAAATCTCCTCTTTTGTCGAGCACCATGAGTCTAAATTATTATTTCTCTTTGAAGTATTTGCGCTAGTCATGCACCTTGCAGGCTCGTTGAATTTATCGTAAAAAGTTTAAGTGTCGCCGTAAAAAAATTTGAGCTTATCCTTTTGAAGTTAAGGTATACTAAAAAGATATAATTTAAAAGGTATAATTTACAAGGTAACAGGTCAAAATCAAGCATGAAAACTTTGTGAAGCAGAGCCATCCCAAGAAGCCACTTCTAAAATGTTCACTTTAAGATCGAGAGACAAAGACAATTCACTTAAGTTCAAGCCATCGTGGAAATGTTATATGATCAATAAGTTGGATGTCATTGTAACGTACTTATATATATATATATATAATATATATATATATATAGATAGATAGATAGATACATACATACATACATACACACGCGCACGGCGGGCGCACGGGCGCGCGCGCGAGCGCCCCCGCGCGCGCCCCCCCGCCCGCGCCCGCCCGCCCCCGCCCCGGCCCGCCCGCCCCGCGCGCAGCCCGCCCGCGCCGCCGCCCCCCCCCCGCCCCCACCGCCCCCCCCCCCGCCCCCCCCCCCCCCGCCCCCCCCCCCCCCCCGCCCCCCCCCCGCCCGCCCGCGCCGCGCCCGCCCGCGCGCGCCCGCCCGCCCCCCCCCCGCCCGCCCCCCGTCCCCCGGCCCCCCCCCCCCCCCCCCCCCCCCCCCCCCCCCCCCCCCCCCCCCCCCCCCCCCCCCCCCCCCCCCCCCCCCCCCCCCCCCCCCCCCCCCCCCCCCCCCCCCCCCCCCCCCCCCCCCCCCCCCCCCCCCCCCCCCCCCCCCCCCCGCCCCCCCCCCCCCCCCCCCCCCCGCCCACGCCCCGCGCACGCCCACCCGCACGCCCCCCCACCCCCCCCACCACGCCCCCCCACGCCCCCAACAACACACGCACACACACGCACACACGCACACACGACACACGCACACACGCACACACGCACACACGCACACACGCACACACGCACACACGCCACACGCACACACCACACACGCACACACCCACACACCCCACACCCACACACCCACATACCCAAATACCCACATACCCACATACCCACATACCCACTACACCCACATACCCACATACCCACATACCCACATACCCACATACACACATACACACATACACACATACACCATACACACATACACACATACACACATACACACAACACACATACCACATACACACATACACACATACACACATACCACATACACACATACACACATACACACATACACACATACACACATACACACCTACACACTACACACATACACACATACACACATACACACATACACACATACACCATACCACACACACATACACACATACACACATACACACATACACACATACACACATACACACATACACACATACACACATACACACATACACACCTACACACGTACCTACGTACCTACGTACATACGTACACATACATACGTCATACATACATACATACATACATACATACCTACATACGTACATACCTACGTACATACCTACGTACACCTACGTACATACCTACGTACATACCGACGTACCTACATACGTACATACATAGGTACATACATGGTCCATACATACATACATACATACATACATACATACGTACATACGTACATACATACATACATACATACGTACCTACATACGTACATACATACGTACATACATACGTACATACATACATACATACTTACATACATACTACATACATACATACATACATACATACATACATACATACATACATGCATAGATACATACATACATACCTACATACATACATACATACAACATACATACATACTACATACATACATACATACATACATAAAACATACATACATACATACATACATACATACATACATACACACATACATACATACACACATACATACGTACGTACATACATACGTACGTACATACATACGTACATACATACATACGTACATACATACATACATACATACATACATACATACATACATACATACATACGTACGTACATACATACGTACGTACATACATACATACATACATACATACATACATACATACATACATAATACATACATACATACATACATACATACATACATACATACATACATACATACATACATACATACATACATACATACATACATACATACATACATACCCAAATTAAATTAGAGAACGGAAATATTTTTTTCATTCTTTTTTGTATGCGTTCATACTTACGTACACGTAAACAAGTTCTTATATATATATATATATATGTGTGTGTATATGTAAACGTGTTTACGTATTTGTAAGCATTTCATATATTTCCTACATATATTTAAGCACATCTACATATATGATTACATATAGGTTGGCATGCTTCGTATATGCCTCTGTTATGTAATCATTTTCACACGTATGTGTAGGATCGGTTTTGTCACTTAACACTTGGTTTTTCTCTTACACTCACTTATGTTTCACTCAAATCAGATGAAGAAGATTCTATTCTAAGAGTTGATAATAAAATAATAAGTAACAATGAACATAGAAAGATAATTTTAATAGTACTTGCATATATTGCTTCTCAACTCAAAGTGTTACAGGACTCTTACAATCATGGTTCATAAGTTACAATGAGAAACTATATATAATACTACCTACATCCCGATATACTTTGATACCAGCTAGGATCCTATAACTAAAGCAAATACTATAGTGCTAAAGTTAAGGTATCTTAGATAGGGTCTTATCTAAGATATGATAGTCATGACATGTCCATGACTTGCCTTTTATGACCAACTAAAGTTGGCAACTGTGCTATCTAACAAATGTGAACAATAGAAGAAAGTAAGGTCAACTACATGGCTTTTGAGAAAGCGCCATGCAGTATCTCAGAGGTCTGCAGCGGATTGTCAGAGACCGTACTTATGTCTACTGGTTCTAGCAGTGTGTTCCGAAGGTTAAATGACTTCGGAAGTACTTGTTCTTCCGAAGCCACTTATACTTCAGAAGAGGCTACTTCTTCTAAGGCTTAAGGACATCTACTTTTCTTCATACTTCGGAAGTAGTCTTCTGATTTTAACTTCTTAGACTTGATTTTCAGAAGTGAATACTTTTGTCTTCGGAAGTAGAGTTTTCCTTCAAAAGTTGATCTTTTATTTAAACTTCAGAAGAAACTCTATTTCCTTCGGAAGTCCATATTTAGCTTGGAAGTCTTCTGTTAGCTTCACCAAAATAAACTAAGTGAAATGGTTTTGGTTGCACTAGCCTTATACTTGATCCAACAAACTCCCCCTAGGCTGATGCTACCAAAACTTCACTGTTTCTGCTTCTCAAAGCTTTTAGCACTAAGGAATGTAGATATTGTTTGTCTTTTTGTTCTTCCCGGAAGTAGTGCTAAGAAGCTTGTACAAATCATTAGTTGACAGGAATTATAGTCTGTCACCCTGAATGATGTGCACCTTTTATTGGGTCCCTCTAAAAGGAGTAAGTTGATGGGAGCTATAATCATATTCCTATCTAACTATAGGTTCCATTCAGGGACCTCCACCATCTGTAGAAGGGTTGTGCCTTTGGTGGGAGATCTATCCTTGTCTTCCTTTCTTCTCAGTTTCAACTCTTCTTCAATCTTGGCTTTTATAGTGAACTTAACAAGATGAAGACTACTAAGATGATTTCTGATGTGAGCAGCAGTTTCAGAGTTGGAGAGATTAGAGAATGGTTTCTTGTTAACTCAGCAATGTCAAACCTGTTAGAGTGTAGCAAAGAGGAGGCATTCCACATGTTGATATCTTTATTCTCTCTTTTCACAAAAAAGTTGTGAGAGCTTCTTCGAACCTCCACTGGATTATTTTCTTTCTAGGCACAAGAGGTTGACGAGGAATCTTGTCCTCTTTCTTTGTATACAGTAAAGTCACCAGCTTCCTTCATAGTCTCTTCTCTTTATCATTTAATGAGTCTGAGTTGAGGCATAGAAGTTTAGCAGCATGGTCCAGTGTTCCTCTAAGCATATCAAGGAATTGATCTCCTATGAGGGAACATGAAGATCCATCAACATAGGCCAGTTTGAGAGAGTCTTCCTCATAGGAGATGTCGCTCAAGGTTGTGCAGTTGGTGAGCTTTGTCATGATTGCCTTAAACTCCTCTAGGGAGAGATGTTTGGAAGGCTGAGGGGATGGTTTGGAAGGTTGTTGGGTAGAGTGTGGTGTAGTGGTTCTGGGAAGTGTTTTAGGTTGAAGGATGGTTAGTTTTAATGGTTGAGGTGAGGAAGTGGGTAAGGGTAGTGGTGTGGGTAAGGGTAGTGGTGTGGGTTCAGGAGTGTAGGGTTCAGTTTTAATGGTGAATGGAGAGGGAATTAGTTCAGGTTGGGGTTGAGTGGTTGGTATGAAGGTCATCCCATATACCCTTCTATACATCTCTCTCATTTTTCCCAAACGAATGTTAGCCTTGATTTCACTGATAATTCGTTGGAAAGTCCTTTCAGACATGGGTCCCACCTGCCTTCCAGAGAAGTTGTGACTCTGGAGATAGTCTTTCATCCAGGCTTTCTCACCTATCTTCTTGGTTACAGTTACCATTGCTTCTTCTTCTTCCTTCTTCTTCTTCTTCTCCCTCAATTTCTCTCTCGTAGCACTTTTTCTCTCCTTCTCCAATTGATCCTGCTCTTTGTTGAAGAGCCATAGGATTGTTTCATCATTATGTGGACATAGCTCTTGAATAGAAAAACCACTAAGGTTAGGAAAGTTAGCCTTTCCTCCTGAGCTGCATGTCAGCTTCCCTCTGTTCTCTTCCTTTTCTTCTGCACCTGTTGCCTTTTCCAGTTCCACCAACTCCTCTAATGGTAGCAGAGTATGTCTTCATTGGCAGCTCCACGCTTTATGAGTTGGTCAATGATCTCTGCTCTCTTCTTGTTGTTGACTGCCTCCTGATTGGCTGTAGCTGCTTGGTAGTGGCAGCTAACAGCTTCCCAGTTGGAAGTCTCCCTTTTCTTTTAAGCTTTTCAATCTTTTCCTCTACCTGAAGCTTTTCCGCAATCATTTTCTTATTTCCATTGTCATGTTTTGAAATGCTTGACTTTGGTGGTTCTTGGAGAGTCGATTCAGATTGTGAGAGAGGCACAGAGGGTGTTTGAGCTAGAGGTTGATCTAGAAAGTCCCCACTATTCAGCTCAGATGCTAGCTCTAGAATTGCGTCTGTGATGATTAGATCCTCGGACAATGAGAATAGTCCTCCGCACTTCAATTTCAGCTTCGGAAGATTCAACTTGTTCTTCCAAGGCTTTGACTTTAGCTTTGGAAGTTTGACGGGGCGTAGTTTCTGTCCCAACTGTTTTAGTTGCTGGGCCATCAATCCTCATTTTCCTTTTGAATTGAATCTCAGGTTCCATTTGGACCTAGGTTGACCAACTTCTTCCATAGTGGTAGAAGGTGCACTTAGCCTCTAAAGCTCTTTAGCTCCAAAGTACATCATGGCTGCATCAGGGCTTGGCTGATCAAGAGAGGATCTTAATAGGAACTTGGAAAAGAGTCTGTAGAGATCTCTGAGCATCCTTGGGTCAATTTGTAGTACAACTTGGGATGGCTCAGAAAAAGTTGTAATGGGAGTTGAATATTTAGAAGTTGAAGTCTGGCTCTGTGGTTGCATAGATGTTTGTCTCTGAACATTTTCCTCCTTTTTGGTAGCATCATCTTGAGAGCTAGATGACCTGGAGGAAGAGGTCAAGGAAATCTGAACGGGTACATGCCTAATAGATCTCTTAATCTGTTTCTCAGCTAGTTTGGCCTTAAGATTGTAATCTCAAGTTGCTGAGTGGTAGACCTTTCTTCTAAAGTCCTAACCTTGGATTCAAGGTTTGAGACTTTAGATAGTAGGCCTTAAATGAGAGTTGCATTCTTCCCTCATCTTCTTTTGAAGAATCACGAGGAGATAAGGTAACTACCTATATGTTCAGCCTCACCACCAGATGTGGTTTCTTGGCACCCTGGTTTCCCTTGCTTAATGATGTCTCTTTCAGAGTCATCAAAAGGCATGTTTGTTGTAGATTCAATCTCATAGATGTTACCACTTTCCATAAGGTTCATTGAGGCACCTTCTGTAGTGGCTGATGAATGTGCATGAGTCCCCTCCACATCAATGGGACTCACCTCAGTAAGGTTTGCTGATGGGGGCTAGAGATAAGAGGTCTCTTTAGGCTCTGTTGAACTTTGAGAGAGCATTGTAGATCAACTTCATTGCCATGGAGGGACGTAATCTCTTCATTAGTTTTGAAGAGAAGGTCAGTGAAAGATAAGGATGTTAAACCTACCCACTCGGGACCTTGATTAATGTCTACAGGCATTGAGCCTCTAGTGAGCTGTCCCTTGTGGCTGCTCAGAGGAGTAAGATACTCACACCCTTAGGGCTGTCGGCTTGGGTTTCAGGCTCATGGGTTTGAGACTAAGGAGATTCAGACCCATATTGAGGTCAAATTAGAAGGATGGTGAGACCTCAGACTGAGTGGGAGCCTATGTTTCTACTCTAGTCTTTTGGGATTGAACATGAGGAGCTTGTTCAATCAGAGTAGATTGAACAAGCATCGATTTTGGGCGTCTTTGGTATATGATGGTGAGAGGGTAAGAAGATAGAATTGGCATTGTGGGGGCGTTGCTGGTGTGGGTTCATCACCTGTGGGGTGAATAGGGATGTCACCAGGAGCTATTTGCTCAGTCATACCTGGAAGCAGAGAAGTGTACCTTCCAGTGAAGTTGTTGCTACCTTCTTCAAATCTTGAAGATGGTTGGCCTCATTTTAGGGACATTCAAAGCAGCTGCACATACAAGCTAACTCTGGTCTTGCTCATAGTTGATATGTGCTGGAAAATCTAGGATACATAAAGAATGTGTCCCGCTGGAGATTTCCCATAAGATTGGTCAGCACAACCTTGAGTAGTTGAATCTAAGGCCACTTACCATTCCATGAACTAGGCACCCTAGTTCATATGGGATTTGATCCCATCCCCCAAATTTGTTGGACAGGTAGTGAAGAATGACATGCAGCAGGAACTTCCAATTGTAAGAAAAGTTGAACTTGTAGACAGTGGACTTGCTGACATCTCCACCATATCCCATTTGGATGTAGGTTTTGTCAAAATCTATTTTGGGGATCTTTATGGGGGCACCCTTATCATGAAGCTCTAGATGCTTCCTGATGAGTTGTTCAATGATGACCAACTCTTGGCCATAAAATGTGGATCGTATTACACGAACCCCATTAAGGGTTTAAATCTGACCGTTATCCCATAATTCAGCCATTTGATTGGAGTATACAGTGGGATTAACAGTTAGGGCTGTGTAATAGGATGATTGGGTGAGAAAGAAGATGATTTCAAAGAAGTCGCATCTCTTGAGGAATCAAGAAGTGCGACTTGGTTGTGCTGAGGGTTGAGTGCCATTTGAGAAAGGTGAAAGTGGATGAGTTTGAGCTTAGGTGAATTGGGAGTGAAGGAAACTTTTAGGGCAGTAAAAAAGAGTAAGAATATGAAAGTGAATAGTGGGGATTCCTTAAAAGAGGGTGAAATGGTGGTAATGCGGTTAGGATAAGGTGATGTGATTTTTAGTGCATGAAGTGACAGTGGCGGTAAGGTTTAAATTCAGTTAAATAATCCGACATCAGTTAACAATCTTTACTTTTTATAGTGTGGGGCCTAAGAGTTCCTTACATTTAGTAAAATCTCTCTTCTGAGTATAATCATTTCCTAAGGTATTTGTCTTCTGAAGGCAATTCCTACTTCCGAAGTAAACCTTTGCTGCTGAAGGTAAAGATTGCTTTCGGAATGGAGAGTTTTATAAGTTTTGGAGTAGATCTGATATGTAATCAATCGCTCTTTGAGACTAAAAACTCTTTTGAAAAGAAATTATCCTTGAGGAATTTTGCTTCGAAAGATAGTAAAATGTCTTCCAAGGTTAATTCCTCTTTGGAAGAATTTATACATAGATAAAATTTCAAAGAGAGACATTTGTAACAGGGCTTAGATTGTATTGACATAAGACATTACATTTTCAAAAGGGTTCTCAAAAGAGGTGAGCGAATCAATGTTTATCATCCTAATAGCTGTAATGAGATATTTAAATCTCTGTCATCAAATATTGTACACAAGTCAGCATATTGTTCACTTGAATCAATTTTAATTAGTCTGATTAGATTTATTTCATGAATATCTTTATGAATGATACCTGATATCAATATGCTTTGTCTTTGAGTGCTTCACCGGATTTTCAATGATGGATAGCACTATTGTTTTCAATGTGGATAGGAGTACTCATAAAGTCGAATCCATAGTCTAACATCTGGTTTTGAATCCACAACAGCTGAGCATAGCAGCTTGGCAGCAGCAATGTATTCACTTCAGCAGTTGATGTAGAGACACAGATGGTTTTTGTATTGCTATGAGATGATCCTTCCACCAAGAAATTAACATCCTCCTGATTTGATCTCTTGTCAATGTTGCAGCCACCATAATCACTGTCAAGTATCCATAGAGATTAAAATCACTATTCCTTAGATACCAGACCTAGTTTAATTGCTCCTTTGAGGTATCTGAGGATTCTTTTGGCAGCAACTAGTGGAGACCCTTGGAGCAGCCTGATATCTTACACAAATGCATGTAGCAAACATATATCATGTCTACTAGCTGTGAGATACATAAGAGAACTAATATTTCCTTATACTAATATTGATCAATACCTCCCCCTCAGGTAATGACTAAGATTATGGTTTCTAGGTATGGGTGACTTTGGCTGGCTTACAATCTTTCATTTTAAATCGGTTGGACCAAAAGAACCAATGAGCCTGATCAGAGAAACCTCTAAGTCCCACAAGACATCACAACAGCTGAAAAGACCTGATCAGCTGTTCTACAAAGTCTGAAGAATACAACTGCTGAAGTACGTCTGAAGTACTGAAGACAAAGACTGAGACAACAGCTGATGATCTAAAGTCTGAAGACTTCAACAAGTACTGAAGACAAAGACTGAAGATCAACAGCTGAAAGACAAAGTCTGATGTTCAAGTACTGAAGACATCAGCTGATGTTAACAGCTGATGACAACAGCTGAAGAGGGCTTCTTCAGTTGTTGTGATGGTTTTTCTTCTTCAGTAGTTTTCTTTTCTTTTCAGTAGTTTGTTTACTTTTCTTTTCAGTACTTGTAAACAACTGAAGAGGTTGTTCTTCAGTTGTTGTAGTTTCAGTAGTTTTTATGTTTTTCAGTAGTTGTAAATAAGATGTTTAACACTTAGGAACATTTGTAAGAAGATGTCAGTTGTTGACATCTTCAGTAGTTGTTAAACATCAGTAGTTATAAAACGGTTACATGTCACTTTCAGGTGACATCAGCCTACGTCATTCTTTCCTTTATAAGGAAGATGACTCACCTGTAATCGTGCCTTTGAGGCCGACAATCTTAATGCAATATTCCTTTTGTCGGATATTTCTCTCTCTATAACAAATTCTTTTATCGTTTTATATCAATTGTTCTTGTTTGAATTTGTCTAATTCTGAGCTATTCCGCTGCTATATCTGTTCAATCGATTAAACCAAGGGCTGAGATCCTAACAAATGGTATCAGAGCAGGTTAATCATTGATCGATCTAACAATTGATCATTGAAACTGTTCAATCGCTCTAAGTTTAATCGAATTAGCAAATTCGCAAGGATCTGTTATAGAGATTGAGAGTGTATCGCTTCTGGCCGTTTTATTTGAGGTTCTGTGTGGTTTTGAGCTAAATTTATTGTGATTTTACTTGAATCTGTCTGATTTTCCACAATGACTACTTCTTCGAATGATCCTTTCAATACTGGATCCTCTACCAAGCCTCCGATCTTGGTGAGGAATGAGTATAACATTTGGCAGAGAAGATTGCTCCATCACCTGTCTGTCAATAGCTCAGGTTTGTGGACATCTGTGGTACATGGACCACATAAGCCAATGGTGAATGATCCGGAAACAAACCAGTTGGTTCCAAAGAAGAAGGAGCAATACTCCGATGAGGACAAGAAGTTGTTGAAATCGATGCAAAAGCCCATGGAATTTTGGCTATGGCTATTCCTAATGAGATTTACTCTGGGCTTCTGCATTGTGAGTCTGCTCATGACCTCTGGAATGCCATCAAAGAACAATTTGGTGGTACTGATGAGGTTTTAGCAAACAACAGGGAAATCCTCGCCCAACAATATGAGACTTTCTCTCATAGAAAGGGTGAGACTCTGACTCAACAATTTGAGCGGTTTTCATGTTTAATCTCTGAATTGAAAATGGTTAAACATGAATATACCAGGAGTCAGATGAACCATAGATTCTTAAGATCACTGCCTGAGAGATGGAACACATATACCATTGTTCTACGCTCAAATGCTGATGTTGATCGCCTATCTCTCACCCAACTTCATGGGAAACTGCTTACATTCGAGAGAGAGATAGAGCAGAAAAGGAAATTGGTTTCATCTGGCAAGCTCACTGAGGATTTTGTCCAAGGGAACACTGCCCTGATTGGACATCAAGAGTCAGAATATGCGTCATCTGAAAGCCAGTATGATGAGCATATTGATTTCTCTACAAACACTTCTGAGCCTGCCTTTGTGAGTGTTGATAGTTATTCTGCTGGTAGTAATAGTGACAATCTATGTTTCATCATGGATGATCTCAAGGGGATTGCTGATGATGACTTAGAAGAGATGGATATTTTGAGCCAAATGGCCTTGATAAATATCAGATCTCAGAAGTTCTACAAAAGAACTGGAAGGAAATTCCCAGGACTCTCTGGCAAAACCAAAGTTGGTTTTGACAAGAGTAAGTTGAAGTGCCATAAATGCCACAGGCTTGGGCACTTTGCAAGAGAATGTAGATCATCTGGATCTAACTCTCCTGCACCTTTTGTGACTTTCCCTGGCAATAGTCAACAAAAAGAGGGCAACAACCTGTCAATTCTGGTTATCATCATCAACCACAATCTCCTCATATTTTGTTCCACAGGGGCCAATGCCATATCCATACCCCTGCTATTACATGCCACAACCAGGCCAGGTTCAAGCACCCACTGCTCAGCAACCACATGCACTCCCTGAGCCTCAACCATCCCAATCTCATCAACCTAATCAACTTCAACAACACAGCTTCTTCACACCAGGAGTTGTTGACTGGAGCAGTTTACCAGATGATGTGTCTGGTAATGAACAACTGTTCTCAGGTGCTGGTCAACATGGTGGTGAGCATCCTTTTGGAAATCTAGCTCTCATGGCTTTGGAATCCTCTGATGGATCATCCTCAAGTACCTCTTCAACACAGGTATCACAGGTATCCTCTGAGGCTAAGGCCAAATTATGTTCTGAAACTTGCATAGCAGCATTTGCCTCTATTAGAGAAGCAAATGTGGCTTTAATCAATAAAAATGTAGAGCTAGAACAAACAATTTCCAAAAATAAAGCTGAGTTTGAGTCTGTGCTAAAAGAGAAAACTGATGAGATTTACAAATTAAAATGCCAAATTTCTGATGATAAGGCTAGGGAGGATGTACTCTTAGAGAAGTACAAAGACCTCAAAGATACTCTTGCTGTCACCCAGGTAGAGTGTGATCGATGGGTACAATCTTGCAAGGGCTTTGAAATGCTTCTTAGTAAGCAAACAGCTTCCAATGTGAAGTTTGGAATTGGTTATAATCACACTGCTCCTCCTACAGTTTTTGCTTCAAGAGCAGGAGCGGAATCTGATGGAGAAAGTAATGACCAATCCACCTCATCATGTGATTCACTACTTGATAAAGCACCATCAGTAGTTGAAGTCAGTAGTAATCCCTCTGTGAACCTATCAGCTGATATTGATGGTTCAACTGCTGACACTCACATGATCAATGAGTTGATCAACCCAAGTGTTATCCCTAGAAGTACTGAGGGTACTGGAGAGCAGGGGATAACATCTGGAGTTCAAATCCTAATGACTGACAGCACTGAAGAGAAGAAAACTGTCAGTAGGAAGGATTTGAAGCCTACTAAGGAAGTTGACAAGAAGGCAAAAAGTGCTTCTAAACTGCTGAAGAGCAAGTCTTCAGTAGTTTCATCTCTTTTAGTTGATGATCAACAGAAGATGAAGAAGAAAATGTGAAATATGTGGTCTATTCAATCATCTCACAGATGATTGTTGGTACAAAAAGGGATCCAAACTCAAACAAAAAGAGAAAATTAAAGAAAACTTGGCTAAAATGAAAACTGAGTTTGAGTCCAAGTTTGTACCAGCAGCATCAAATCCTGTTACTCCTATGACCAAAAGAAATCTAAAAGGAAGGAGTGCAACAGGCAATAGCTGAGGTTGCTCAAAAGAAGATGGTGCAACACAAGAACTCATCATCAAACACCAATACCAATGTGTCTGAAGAGCTGAAAGCTCTCTCCCAGAATCAGACACAGCTGGTAATGATGGTTCAACATCTGTTGGGAAGAGTTAACCAACTTGATGGCCCTGTGTTGAAACCCCAGAAAAGGAGATCCAAGCCGAAGGATTCCTCTTCTACACCATCTCCTTCACCTCAAGCTATTGTGTCCAATAAACCTGTTAGTTTACCATCTGTTGATGAGACCAGGCCCAAAACCAAAAAGGTTTGGGTCTCCAAAACTAACTGATTGTTTATTTATGCAGGTTCTTCAACATGCCAAAGTAGCATCTGGTATGTAGACAGTGGGGGATCTATGCATATGACTGGGAACAACTCACTTCTTAATGACTACTCTCCAGGAAGGAAGGGATTTGTTTCTTTTGGCAATGATGCAAGAGGTTACATCATCGGGAAGGGCTTTGTTTCCAATGGGGAATAAAGTTTGATGATGTCAACCATGTGGAAAATCTCAAGTATAATCTTTTGAGTGTCAGTCAATTGTGTGACAAAGGCCATGTTGCCCTTTTCACAAGCCAGAACTGCAGGATTCTGTCATCCAAAGTTCTGAGTTTGATTGACAAGGTATTGGATGCTCACACTCTCCTGAAGGCCAACAGGACAGGAAGAGTGTATGCCTTAGATCTTTCCAAGAAAATTGATCTCAAAGGCCATCCTTGCCTATTTTCCAAGGCCTCTCCTCAAGAATCTAATCTATGGCATAGAAGGCTGGGACATGTTAATTTCAAGAACATGAATCAGCTGATACACCATAGTTTAGTAAGGGGAATGCCTATGAAGGAGTTCAAGTGTGAAAACAACTGCACTGCTTGTTTGAAAGGAAAACAGCACAAGGTTTCATTTCCACCTATTGAAGAACCAAAGTCCACTGCCTGCTTACAACTTCTTCACATGGATCTCTTTGGTCCTGTGAGTGATGAGCATGGCACAAAAAAATACTGTCTGGTAATTGTGGATGATTACTCCAGATTTGTATGGACTTTCTTTCTTTCTACATTCAAAGGATGAAGCTGCACAGAAGATCATAAACTTTGTGTTGTATGCTGAGAAGCAGTATTCCCTCTCAGTCAAGTGTATTAGAAGTGATAATGGAACAGAATTCAGGAACAATACACTTGATGATTCTACCTTTCCAAGGGAATAAAGAGACAGTTTAGTATTCCAAGAACTCCTGAACAGAATGGAGTTGTGGAGAGAAAGAACAGGACCCTCATTGAAGCTGCAAGGTCTATGTTGGCTGATTCTGGACTGCCATTGACCTTTTGGGCTGAAGCTGTCAACACAGCATGCTATGTGCAGAATAGAGTGCTAATAAATCAGAGGTTGATGAAGACTCCATATGAAGTTCTACATCATTTGGCCCCTCTCATTTCATTTTTAGAGCATTTGGGTGTCCCTGTTTCATTCTCAACACAAAGGATCAGCTCCAGAAATTTGATCCTAAGGTGGATGCAGGGTACTTTGTTGGTTATTCATCAACTTGCAAGGCATACAGAGTCTTCAACTGCAGAACAAAGATGGTTGAAGAGACTTTACATGTCAAGTTCAATGAATCTCCAAAGGACAAGATTCCACAAAGCCCTGTGGAGCTCTTTGATTTGGACATACTGCAATATGTTCCTTATCAATCTCCTGCTGTTGCTCCTGTCAACAGTTCACCACCTGGTGTTACTACTGAAGATGATGATGATAGTAGTAATCACCTCTTCAGGTTTAGTGATCAACTGCCTGAGTCCTCTAAACCTGATGCTCCTGTAGCTCCAGCCGCACCATCCACAACAAATGCTGATGAGATTTCTGCATCCTCAACTTCATTTGAGTTGCCACCATCTTCATGGTTTCAAGAATCTGCATCAACATCTGCTGCTGCTGAAGACCCTACAAACACTTGCACAGATTTGATTGTTTACCAAGAGCTGAAAAATCACCCAATATCTCAAATCCTTGGTGATATCAATGCTGGTGTCTCAACCAGAAGCCAGTTGTCCAATTTCTGCTTCTATGCTCTCTTCATCAGTCAGCTAGAGCCGAAGAACTATCATGTTGCTTTGAGGGACAATGGATGGGTTGAAGCCATGCAGCTTGAGCTTCTTCAGTTCAAGAAACAGCAAGTGTGGGAGCTTGTTCCTCTACCCCCAGGTAAGTGTGCAATAGGCACTAAATGGGTGTTTAGGAATAAAACTGATGAAAATGGGCTAATTGTTAAGAACAAGGCCAGACTGGTTGTGCAGGGGTTTGCACAAGAAGAAGGTATTGATTATGATGAAACCTTTGCCCCTGTAGCCAGACTGGAGGCAATTAGATTGTTTTTAGCCTATGCTGCACTCCACAATCTTAAAGTTTTCCAAATGGATGTCAAAAGTGCTTTTCTATATGGTACAATAAAAGAGAAGAAGTTTATGTGTGTCAACCACCAGGCTTTGAGGATAATAAGCACCCAGAATGGGTATATAAGCTTGATAAAGCTCTTTATGGGTTGAAACAAGCACCTAGAGCTGGTATGAGACCTTATCAAACTTTCTTCTACAGAATAATTTCACTAGAGGCTCCATAGATAAAACTTTATTTATTAAGAAGGTGGATCAGCATAAGCTACTTGTTCAAATTTATGTTGATGATATTATATTTGCATCCTCTGATCCCCAATTGTGTGAGGATTTCCAAACCTTAATGCAACAGAAGTTTGAAATGAGTGCAATGGGAGAATTACAGTTCTTTCTAGGTTTGCAAATCAAACAAAAAGCTGATGGAATTTTCATTCATCAGTCTAAATACACAAAAGATCTTTTGAATAAGTTTGATTTACAAAACTGTAAATCCTGTTCTACTCCCATGTGCAACACCACACAATTGGATGTTGATCAGAAAGGTAAAGGTGTTGATGAAACCCTTTACAGATGTATGATTGGTTCCTTGATGTATTTAACAGCTTCTAGACCAGATATTATGTTTGCTACATGTGTTTGTGCTAGATTTCAGGCTGCACCTAAGGAGTCTCATCTGATTGCAGTCAAGAGGATCTTTAGATATCTGCAAGGTACACAATCTCTAGGCTTATGGTATTCCACTGGACATTCTTGCAAATTAGTTGCTTTCTCTGATAGTGACTATGCAGGATGTAAGTTGACCAGGAAATCAACTTCTGGTGGATGCCAATTCCTAGGCAACTGTTTGATTTCTTGGCAGAGTAAGAAACAAACATCTGTTGCTACATCCACTGCTGAAGCCGAGTACATTGCTGCTGCAAGTTGTACATCCCAATACTCTGGCTTCAGAATCAACTTTTGGATTATGGCATTACAGAGACTAAGACTCCATTATTAATGGATAGTGCTTCAGCTCTTTGCATTGTCAAAAATCCAGTCCAGCACTCTAGGACCAAACATATAGAAATTAGACATCATTTTATAAGAGATTGTTTTGAAAAGGGTCTAATTAATCCTATGTTTGTGCCTAGTGCTGATGAGCTTGCAGACATTTTTACTAAGCCTTTGGATAGTTCAACTTTCCACAACCTGGTGTTAAGGCTTGGTATGCTGCAGCTAGAATAAGTGACAACTACTGATGATCTCAGTAATTACTGATGATCATTGGTAACCATGTCACATATAAGTACTGATGAGTTATTTTACTCTCAGTAGTTTTTATAACTACTGAAGGCTAAATGCTTTAAGTACTGTACTTTATCTGTTCTACACTACTGATGTAGTTACAACTACTGAAATCAGTAGAAACAGATTACTGATGTCCTATGAAACAACTGAAAACAGCAAAAAGCTGATGAGTAAGTGTTGAGGACAGTATGAAACAGCTGAAAGGCTATGAATTGACGACAACTACTGATGAGTACTCTCTCTTCAGTAGTTCACAAACTGCTGTTTCTTTATAAACAACTGAAGCAATACCATGTCTTCAGTAGTTTCAACAACTAAACTACTGATGACTACACCAATCTTCAGTTGTTTCAACAACTGATGACTAATACCAAGTCCTCAGTTGTTTCAACATCTGAAGTCCAACTTGTCTTCAGTAGTTTTTAAAACTACTGATGCCTAAATCAGAGACTTCAGTTGTTTCAACGTCTGATAGTAAACACCATGTCTTCAGTTGTTTTATAACTGCTGACACCACACCAATACCATCAGTCGTTTCAAACTTCTGAAAGTTAATACCACGTCATCAGTAGCTTCAAATACTGATGACTAACACCAAAACCTTCAGTCGTTTCATAACCCGTACCCTATATATACCTGATCCCTCTTTCAGAGTTTTTCATTCTTTCACGACCTAAAATTTCAAAAGCTCTGAAAACCTTTCACCTTCATTAATGGCGACCATGCAACTCAAACCTCGACACAACTGTGTCGCGTACCTCACAAAATCGCCCTTCTGGACCAAATTTGATAATGCTATAGATCTTATGGTCCAATCCCCACTGAAAACGGCTTTCTTTTAAATCCAATCATTTATGCCGATTCGCTACGTCAGTTCTGGATGAATGCGACCGTTAATGGAGAATCTATCCATTCATCTATCAACTCGCATAAGGTGGTCATCTCTACTGCTACCATCCGCCAAATATTACTGTTAGATGATGCTGCCTACCCTGTTGGATATCCTAAGCGCCAACTTGATCTTTCATTTGGACAACATGGATATCAGGGTGATCTTAGTGCTTCAACAATCCTGAAGAAACATTTTCCAGATGCTGAACGATTATTATTTCATATGGTAAATGTTTGCCTGGCTCCGAAGACTTCCTCTTGGGATCAACTGTCTTCCAGATGGCAACAGGTATTGTCTCTATCCTTGAACAAGAACCACTAAACTTTTCTGAAATAATTTTTCTTGAACTCAAGGATATGGCCACAAAACCACTTTCTAACCGTTGGATACTATATCCTCGGTTTATAATGGCCATAATAGAGAATCAGCTTTCTGCTGAGGGACTAGTTGGTCTGGGAGTCCCTGCTTTGGCTGTATTGCCGGAGGTATACTCCCGACACAACACTGACCAAACTCTCAAACAGGCTGCCAAGCTGCGCAAACCCACGCAGCTGGAACCCACAGCCTCCACTTCCACATCCAAAGTCCCCTCCAAACCCACAAAGAAGAAGCCTAAGAAAGCTACTCAGGGAATTGAGTCCCCTGTGGATGCTCCTGCTGCACCAACGCAGGTTATCTCTGCTGGAAATAACCCCCAGTAGAGACTATGACTCCACCAACGCGAGCCGCTCAGGTTTCCTCTCAAAAGGAACCTGAAGCAACCACTCAAAGGGAAGCCACACTGCTGGGATCCTCCTCACTTGAGGGGATTACCATTGAAGAGCACCACTTGTCCCGGGTGCACACTGCTTCCACACCCCTCCTGATGCAACCAACCGCCCCTCAAAGCCCTACTATCATTGTTGCAAAAGTGCTGACGCAGTTGCATTCCTCACCCCCCACCCAGACACCAATTACTACTGGGATAACCTCAACACCTGAGGGGGAGGATCACAATGCTTCTGTCAACCCACAGCACAGGGTTATCATGTTCCATCTTCTAGTGTAGATAAGGAGGTGCGAACTTCTGGTGAGGCTGCCACTGCTCCTGACTCAGCAAATGACCAGGATGCAGTTGGTAACATCTCTAAGTCCTCACCAGTGGCAACAGCTGATGAAGGACATAGTCCTGAGGCTGGAAGTCCCCAGAACCGAGAACAAGGGGCACATGCTATAATTGATCTACACTCAAGGCATGTTCATTCTGACTTTGTCAGGAGGTCAGGTGATTCAGTATCAACTGATGATGACCTGAGCTTCTTCTATGATGTAGTTGCTCAAAACACCATTCTAGAGGATGAGGTTAGCAGACTCAAAGAGCTGCTGGCCAAGATGTCTCAGGATGCAAGTCCATCTGCCACCACAATACACCCACAGATGGCACCTTCTTCTGAAGGTCCCCTACACACTGAGCCAGTATATACTTCCAAGCCACCAGCCTCTGCTTTCGGCACTGATTCTCAGGAACAGAACCATCCTGATCAATCAGTTGCTACCCTTCAAAAATCCCTACCTCTCATCACTCCCATGATCACAGATATAGTGATCAAAGCCATTGATGAGAGGCTTCCTACAATAATACAACCCTTGGTGGAGGAGTTGGTGACTAAATCCTTTCTACTGCTCAAACCCTTGCACCCAATGCAACCAAAAGGGGAGAGTCAGTTAGTTAAAGGAAAAAGGAAGAGGATAGATGGGGAGAAGGCGAAAGAATCTGAGGTTGTAAATGAGAAGGAGAAGGAGAGTGTGAAGGAGCTGAAGTGAATGAAAGTCAAAAAGACTTTCATGTCACATATCAAAAGAGAAAAGGAGAGTCTGAGAAGGAGAAGGAGAAGGATATGGTGAAAGAAGCTGACGCCAACCATAACCGTTCAATGGATAAAATCATTGAGCAGTTGTATAGGCAGGGTTTTGACATCAAACAACTAGACTCCGAGATCAGAAGGATGGAAACAGAGGAGATCATTCAAGATGGGCTAGCTATGATGCCTTAGAAAGAGAAAGGCTGGAGATAATGATCAGATTTATAGCTAAATACTTGGGAAGATCTCTAATGGAAATAAGGGCCTGGACCAGGGACAACATCTTGGCAATAACCACCAAGATTTGTTCGTCTGAAGAATACTCCAAGGTTTAGTGATTGAGTATTGAATGAAGCTGGGTTGGGAATCGAAAAGAACTGACAAAATTTACCAAAGCCTCCCTTACAGCCAAAATGCTAAAACAGTCTGAAAAGCCTCAATCCTCAAAATCACTATCTCCACAACCCACTAAAACAACTCCTTTACCCTCTAAACCAACCATCCAACCCACAAAACCAAATCCTTTACCCAAAACCCACTGCCAGTGATGTACCTAGCAAAAGAAAAGAAAGGTACTGAGGCCTGATGAAGATGAAGAGGAGGATGAAGACAGACTGCCACTCTCTGCAGTCATTACTTTGCCTAAGGCTAAACCAATGTCCATCACTCCTGCTTCTCAAATGCATGATGTAATGATAAAGATTGAAGAGGAACAGATGCAAAACATGATGAGGAATGCTGAAAAGCATTGACAAAGCATATGCTACATCCTCTTCAATGATCAGCATGAAGAAAGAAGTATTAAGATTGTACACCCTTGCTAATACTTTCAATACCAAAGGGAAAGAGTAAGGATATGGCCTGATCCTAGGGTGGCACACCGGATTGTCAAGAAAGAAATTCCTTCAAGATACAAGGGCCAAGTGAAGAGAGTTGTCGACGAAGACATCACTGTGTGCTTGTAGTGTCCCCTTGGGAATTGTTGAAGAGTTCAAGAAAGCCTATGAAGCCAAACAACCACCTCAAAAGATGTTAGAGAACAAAATTATAAAGAAGGGATTGGTTTACAAAACTTGAAAACTTCAAACAAGAAGAGCTCAACCTGCTCTAGAAGGGACTCATCCAGATGAGTTTGCTTATAGACAAATAACCACGGTTGAGCTCAAGAATGGAAAACAGGCCAAGTACATATCTGAAGTGTATGGCCGAGAAGGATTATTTGATGGTGTGCCCGAGGTGCTGACAATGGATGAGCAAATCATGTTTTAAGGGCTTACACCAGGGAATCATATAGGCTGATACACGGGAAGTAGATCTCATGGTTGGGGCAACAGCTCGGTGTCCAAGTCCCCAATACAGAGCTCCCAACCATATCATGCCAAACAGATCATCAGAGACTTCTTCCCAGGCCGGTGCTGAAAAAGGGTCACTTCTCATCTGATCAAGAGGATAAAGAGACCAATCTATCTGCCAAAATAAGTGGGACTCGTCAATAACTTAGAGGTTTTGGCTGCATTGGTTCAGGGGGAGTTTGTTGGACCAAAAGAACCAATGAGCCTGATCAGAGAAACCTCTAAGTCCCACAGACATCACAACAGCTGAAGAAGACCTGATCAGCTGTTCTACAAAGTCTGAAGAATACAACTGCTGAAGTACGTCTGAAGTACTGAAGACAAAGACTGAGACAACAGCTGAAGATCTAAAGTCTGAAGACTTCAACAAGTACTGAAGACAAAGACTGAAGATCAACAGCTGAAAGACAAAGTCTGATGTTCAAGTACTGAAGACATCAGCTGATGTTAACAGCTGATGACAACAGCTGAAGAGGGCTTCTTCAGTTGTTGTGATGGTTTTTCTTCTTCAGTAGTTTTCTTTTCTTTTCAGTAGTTGGTTTACTTTTCTTTTCAGTACTTGTAAACAACTGAAGAGGTTGTTCTTCAGTTGTTGTAGTTTCAGTAGTTTTTATGTTTTTCAGTAGTTGTAAATAAGATGTTTAACACTTAGGAACATTTGTAAGAAGATGTCAGTTGTTGACATCTTCAGTAGTTGTTAAACATCAGTAGTTATAAAACGGTTACATGTCACTTTCAGGTGACATCAGCCTACGTCATCTTTCCTTTATAAGAAAGATGACTCACCTGTAATCGTGCCTTTGAGGCCGACAATCTTAATGCAATATTCCTTTTGTCGGATATTTCTCTCTCTATAACAAATTCTTTTATCGTTTTATATCAATTGTTCTTGTTTGAATTTGTCTAATTCTGAGCTATCCGCTGCTATATCTGTTCAATCGATTAACCAAGGGCTGAGATCCTAACAAATCTCTCTAAGATGTCATTAACATACTTGTATTGATTGATGAAGAACCCTTACCTCCAATTTCTTCACCTGAATTCCAAGAAAAGTCCATTTTTCCCGAAACTCATCTCAACTTCTTCTTCAATAAGCTTTCAAAGTCTTTACATTTGGTCTTTGAAGAACCAATATGATGTCATCAACATAGACTTAAACAGAAAATATCCTTTCTCCAGCTTTCTTAATGATAGAGCTTATCATGGTACTCTTGTTTAACATTTTTCAGAGAAAACTGAGACAAGTCTCATACCATAGCAGGTGCTTGGTGTAACCCATAAATAGCTTTATCCCTTTGCATAATAGTTGGGGTTTTGTGGGTCTTCAAATTCTGGAGGCTGGCACACGTAGACTTCCCTATCTATATCCCCATATAGAAAGCCACACTTGGCATCATGTTGGTGGACAATGAATTCTTGGATGCAACATAAGCAGGAAGATCCTAACTGCCTCAGTCTTGCAAAAGGGTCAAAGACATAGTATAAATTGATTCTTTCCTCTTGGGTGTACCTTGAACCACTAGTCTTGCCTTGTTCTTGATAATTAGGCCACTATCATCTCTCTTGTTTCTGAATATCCATAGTTGCCTATAGGTACTTGATCATATGGTAGCGGACATAGGTTCTAAACCTTTTGTCTTTTGAATTGAAGCAACTCCTCCTGCATCAATTCACCTAGCTACTATCTTTCAAGGCATCTTCTACCTTCTTGGTTCTATCTGAGATAAAAAGCAGGAGTACAAGCAGACATTCCCATGATGAATATGTCCTATTGTTCTCATACCTTCAAGACATCCCCTATGATGTTTTCAGCCGGATGAGTGTTGTGAATCCTTATATGAGGAATCACTTCCATTGCAAGATAGATCTAGATTGGACATATTTTGCTCAGGAGCAGTAACACTTTATCCAGCTGTTGTTTCAAACTCATTCAATGAGGACAGATTGAATGAATGAGAAACATCATCAACTGTTGGCTGTGAAGCAGAATTAACAGTTTCATGTTCCTTCAAGATGCTACTTCCCTTAGGTTGGTGTTGTACAGGCTCACCTGATGAACTATCAGGATCAATAATGAGTTACTGGTTGAAGCTCCACTATCTCTTGAGATGATTATGTTGTTAGATCTGCCAATAGTGGAAGCTTGGTTTGTTATAGCTCTTGGAGAATTTGAAACAAGTCTGGGTAACTCAAACAATTGATTATCTTTAGAATTTCCTTGAGTACCTATTTCAGCTGAAACATTCTCACAAGATAGTTTAGAATAGTTTGGAAACAACTAAATGAAAGATATGATCAGCTCCATTCCCCTAAAAGAAGGAGTGTGCTCGGTAACAACTATGTTGGATGATTCCTTAGATTGTTGATTCTTGATGTTGACTCTATAAGCTTTAGATCTAGAAGAGTATCGAACAAAGATAGCATCATCCGACTTTTTAGTAAATTTTGTGAAATTGACTTTGTGTTAAGTATAGTACACCTGCTGCCAAGGACCATAGAAAGCGAATGAATGGTGACCTCTTGTTCCATAGTTCATAAGGGGTTTTTCCATGTGTCTTAACTACAAGAATTCTGTTATGCACATAGCATGCAGTGCTGATTACCTCTGCCCATAATGTTAGAGGTAGTTTGGAATCAGCTAACATAGTTCGAGCAGCCTTAATAATTGTCATATTCCTCCTCTCAGCAACATTGTTTTGTTGAGGAGTTCTGGAAGCACTATATTGTTTAGCAATCTCTTTTGAGTTACAGAATGAGTCAAGAATGAAGTTCTTAAACTCAGTCCCTTGAACACCTCTAATTATTTTAACCTTGTGATTAATTTGATTTTCTATCTTAAGAATAAAAGATTTTAGTGTTTCAGCAGTTTCATCTTTAGTTTTAAAAATAATACTGGTGTAAATCTTGTAAAATCATCAATGATCACTAGGCAGTATGATTTCCTTCCAATGCTCATTATACTTGTAGGACCAAAAAGATCCATGTGCAATAAGTGTAATGGAGTGGTGATGGAGTTAACAACTTTGGATTTATGAGATGTCCTATGCTGCTTTCCTTTCAGGCATGCAACACAGTTATCTTTACTGAAAATTTTCTTTTTAGGCAAACCATGTTTCAAGTTATATAGCCAATTTATTCATTGTCTTAAAATTCACATGACACATCCATTTATGCCATAGTGTTGACTCAGCCAACTTATTCATTGGAAAGAAAGCATGATACTTCACCCATTGGGGAAGCATTGTTCATATCAAGCTTGTACATATCCCCTTTCTTGAGAGATCTAAGAAGCACCAATTCTAGAGGAATTGTCATCCCTGGTTTGAGGATAATACACTCATGTTTTTGTGAAAAGAATTTGGTGCTTTTGATCACAAAACTAAGAAACACTTAACATATTATGTTCAAGTTGTTTGACAAAGTGAACTTTGTCAACTTTTTATTTTCCATTGGATATACTTCCTTTGCCAGAAATATATCCTCCGGCCTCACCTACAAGCTGGACAGGACCTCCATCATAATGTTGAATTGTCGAAGAAGAGATCTGTTCCCTGTCATGTGCCTAGAGCATCCACTGTCCATAATCCAAATATTGTTATTCTTGTCATATGGATGTCCCTGCATATAAGATGAGATAATTAGGTTTGATTGGAAACCCAAGCCTTGATGGTCTTGGGTTCTTCCAATGATAGTGACATAATTGAACCAAAAGTTAACATGGAGGTTCAATGGATGTCTTTGAAGAAGAGGTTTGGGCTGCAGCATCCTCTTGATCTTCCAGTCCATCCTTTGGTTGATCAAAGAGGATGAGCCTGTTGAAGCTTTTGCATCATAGCATTCTTTTGAAGCTTACTTTTCAGAAGAACCCTTCAATACCTTTTCTTTCGAAGAAGTCTTCTTTTGGGTTAGTTTCAAGGGAGGTCTTTTGTTCTTTCCGATTTGAATAGCTTTAGCATCCAAGTTATTTTCCCTTTGGAATAACAATTTTCTTCTGAAGGCAACCTTGCTTCGAAAACCAGCTTTCCTTTTTTCATCACATGAACTATTTGATAGGGTCCAAATGAGAAACCTTCTCTAACTCCTTCTTTTCTAACTTTATTTGCATAATGTGTGCCAGGAGGATTGTAGTAACAATCTTAGCCATGTGTTTTGTAGACCACACATTATGCATGCAATGTTAGTCTTTTAGAATTTGAGGATTGTTGTTTCTTATGCCTTTTCTCTTCATCAGCAACCTTTCCCTTTAACTTTTGATCCTTTGGTAGGACAGGAGTGCTAGTACTACACTCCTTTCCTGAATCAGAAGTGCCTACCACTTGGAATCTAGCTGAGATGAATACACCCTTTTTGTTTTAGGTCAATCATCATCTTAGACTCAGACACCTTCTTAGCAGTTCTTCTTGCGCAGCTTTAGCTCTGCTTCTTCTGGCTTTGGTGGTTAGGATTTGATCTTCACTGAGCGGGTAGGTCGATTTACCTGTTCCTTCCTTGTGGTAGCCACTATTATTGCATTATTCTTCAACTCATGTGAAGATGGGTCAGCAGATGGACCTCTTGCTCTTTAGTACCACATCTAGGTTGTCTAACAGACTCAAAAGAGTGTGGTGGAGCAATTTCATTGGTCCCCAACCCTCCTTTTTTGATAAAAAATTTTGAAGTGGGAGGATGATGCAATAATAACTTGGAAGTTTTGCTTAGAGATACCGTACTTCCTGGCTTGAGCCTCAGCTGTGACAAGCTGGGCTTGAGCCTCAGACAATTTGGATATTAAATCCTTTATTGAGTCGTGTAGTTTGTGTGTTCATTTTTTTATTAAGGACACAGTTTTCTCCAACTCTTCAATTTTTCTTTGATAGTCAGATTCAGCCCTTTAAAATCAGATTTTAAGATATTTAAAGACTCAATATCATATTTAGTTTTCATATTGTAGTTCTGATATAGTTTAACCTGAGCAATACAAGCAGGAGTACAAAGATGTTCATATACTTTGTTATCATCTGTTCCAGCCATGAGCGCTTGAGCAAGAGTCACATCATGTACCATGAAGCTGCAGTCAACTTCTTGAGCCATTGCAGTTGTTTTCAGTTGACTTTCCGATGGGCTTTGATGTAGAGGGATCTATGAGGCCTGTGGGGTTCCCAGATTTGTCTTGGGAGCCTTGCATTCCCTTGCAAAATGACCAAGTTGGTTATAGTTGTAATATTTGGCCTTGGTTTTGTCAAACCTAAACTTGTTGTTAGTTGGGTTTTGAGGGAATCACCTTCCAGTTCTCTTGAATAACTTCTCTGCTCTGTAGGTTAAAAGAGCCATATATTGGATAATGTCCACGTACTCTACATCATCTGGACTGAAGCACTCTAGATCATCAAAGTAGTACAGAAAATCACTAGAGTGTCCACTTCCTGAGACAAAGGCATAGTTGTCCCGAAAGGAACCATGTTGAGTCTGTTGAGACCTTGGAGTCTCAGGAAAGGTAATGTATGGTCCAGATGAGCAGGATGGCTGTTGCTTGTAAGTTAGGTAGTGCTGAGGTTGTGTGGGTCTTTAGCCTTTAGCAACCATCAAAGCATTGCTTGCAAGAAGACTCAGGGGTCTGCTTGTCTAATGGCCCCTCTTGCACTCCATCTCCAAATGGTATCCATCAAGGATGCCATAGAGTTCGGTCAAGGTGAGAGTGTTCAAATTCTCTGTCCTCTTGATGGAGACACAATAGCATGTCCACTCATTTGGAAGAGCACTTATGAACTTTCTTGTGAGGTCTCTAAGTTCAGGAGTGATTCCACAGATTGAAGAGAAGAGATAAGATCCATGTACCTGAAATACTGCTCACTAAGAGACTCTCAAGCAATATAGGTGAAGTTCTTGAATTGCTACTTCAGTGAGTCCTTCTTGGAGTCATTTGAGCTTTAATACATTTGAGCAAGTGCATCAAACAGTTCTTTTGCAGATTTGCAATGCTCAAACCCCCCATGATGGAGTTAGGTATTGTAGTCATAAAAATAGTCATTGCATTGCTATCAATGTCCATCTTCTTCCGGTCCATATCAGAGTAATCTTCAACAACCTTCTCTATCATAGAACCGTTTTCACCAGGTGCTGTCACCTTGGGTTTATACAGGCCATTGACAATAGAAATACCACATTTTGTTGTCTTGATACCTGATGAAGCCTTCCATGCGTCTACTCCATGATCTGAAGTTTTCAGGAGTAATGATAGGAGCTTTAGTCATAGTTCCCATCTTTACTTCAGACTTGTTGAGGGGCATTTAGAGTGAGGTATAAGGAGGAGTGAAAAATAGGTTAACTAGGATGGTAAGATCTCACAATCAAGAACCTAAAGAGCTCTTATACCAATGCAGGATGGTTTTGTCACTTAACACTTGGTTTTTCTCTCACACTCACTTATGTTTCACTCAGATCAGATGAAGAAGAGTCTATTCTAAGAGTTGATAATATATAATAAGTAACAATAAACACAGAAAGATAATTTTCAAGGTACTTGCATATATTGCTTCTCAACTCAAAGTGTTACGGGACTCTTACAAGGATGGTTCATGAGTTACAATAAGAAACTATATATAATACTACCTATAATCGGATATACTTTGATACCAACTAGGATCCTATAACTAAAGCAAAACTACAATGCTAAAGTTAAGGTATCTTAGATAAGGTCTTATCTAAGATATGGTAGTCATAAAATGTCCATGACTTACCTTTTGTCACCAACTAAAGTTGGCAACTATGCTATCTAACAAAAGGTGAACAGTAGAATAAAGTAAGGTCAACTATATGGCTTTTGAGAAAACGCCATGCAGTATCTCAAAGGTTTACAAAAGATTGTCAGAGACCATACTTATGTCTACTGATTCATTGTAGTGTCATCCAAAGATTAAATGGCTTCGGAAGAACTTGTTCTTCTGAAGCCACTTATACTTTGGAAGAGGCTACTTCTTCTGAGGCTTTAGGACTTCTGCTTTTCTCATACTTCAGAAGTAGTCTTCTGATCTTTACTTCTTATACTTGATCTTCGGAAGTGAATACTTTTGTCTTCGGAAGTAGAGTTTGCCTTCGAAGGTTGATCTTTTATTTAAACTTCAAAAGAAACTCTATTTCCTTCGGAAGTCCATATTTAGCTTCGGAAGTCTTCTGTTAACTTCACCAAAATAAACTAATTGAAATGGTCTTGGTTGCACCAGCCTTCTAGTTGATCCAACAGTATGTTTACATGTAAGTAAACTTGTTTACATATATGTAAGTGATACACTATAAAGAAGAAGAATAAGAAGCCAAAAACAAATATATCTAACTGATATAGATTACAAATATGTAAAACGATGTAAGACCCAACAACAAAATCAAAAGACATAACCATGGACCAAGTGATTATGTATTTTTAAACAGTGTTCTCATATATGTAAACAACAAGAAATACACATAAAAATCTTGAGTGAAACCTGTTTATCATCTTCTTGGAATTCATGATCTTTGCACCAAGTAACCGAGTACAATATCAACTTTGGGGGTCAACTAATATTTTTGAATATTAAGCTTATACTTCATATTTTTTATCAAGTTCAGCATAGTACATCATCATTACTCAATTATTGGATATAGTCATCGAGTTCATTAACAATGCTCAATTGTTACATATACGTATCTGCGGCATTCTATCATATCTTGTAAATATTATATGAAGAGGCTGTTGCAACTCAAACACCCAAAGTCTCTCCTGCATGCATGCACATGGGTACTGAAGAAGACTGGTTCAGAAGTTTCACACAAGCAAGAGGAATATTCTAAGCGTGAAATCTTCCAAAGCCAAGACCAATATCTTCTGAATCCTAAGATGAAGTCTTCCGAATCTTCAGAGACAAATTCTTTTGAAGCCAACACTTGAAGACAGATTTCTTCCGAAGACTTTTAGTATACATGCTTTATCTGATGTACTTTACGTAAAGTTGGATACCTTTCCGCTGCAACTCTGTAAAGTCACCAACTTTCAAAAGTTGGTGAAACGGTCCATACTTTTAGTAATTATACATTGAGTTCTTGAGTCTGTAAGCTTTCTAGTTCATGTACTTTATCCTTTTTGTAATAGATTAGGATGTGAGCTATGGCATGTCATAGTCACTAGTCAAAAGGCAATCTGCCTTTTGACTCTACAATTGATTTTGTTTGTGTCTAGTTAATTGTATCTAGCTGGCCTTCAACGTATGGTCGGTTGTAGGATGTAGTATATGTATCTCAAGTACTTGTAACTTTCTACTACGCTTTTGTAACATTTGTAATAGAAGTTGAGAATGCAATATACTGCAATCTTGAAAACCATCTCCTTGTGTATTTTGCTATCTTGTTTTGTCTCATATTTGCTTGTGTTCTTAGCATCATTTCTAGAGGTAAACTAGTTTCACTGTTTGATAATTAAGTGTGCTTAAGCAACTCTCCTCTTTATGTTGTTGTGTTGTATTTGCATACCCTTCAACGGTCATGTATTTTATCAGAGCATTCAGGCTTTTGATAAAGATCTCACCATCTTAAGATCCCTCACATATCCAAATACTTAACTTATCAAATGGTAGCCATTTCCAAATCTGATATTGAAATTGGAACCATTACAAAGTCCCAACTGATCACTCTTGATGACTTTGACACTTGGTGCCAAAGAATGGAAGGTTTTATCAGGTCTTTAGACTTAAGAATGTGGGAGTCTGTTGAAAATGGACTTACATACCAAGCACCTTTTCTGCTACTGGTGGTGGTATGATCCCCAAGTTGTGGCTGACTACTCAGATGAAGATAGAAAGAGAGTAAAAATTGACCAGAAGGCCATGATAGCCCTTCCGACTACTCTTTCAAACTCTGTGTACAGAAGTTTCAAAAAATGCAAAATAGCGAAGCAGCTATGGGATGCATTGAAACTGATGTATGAGGGTTCCTCTAAATCTAAGGAGTACAAGAAGGATCTACTGAAGCAACAGTTTGAAAATTTCACCTTCAAAGTTTATGAAACCAAGACTCAATAATATTTCAGGTAGGTTGAGATTGTGGATACCCTAGTGGATGGAGGAGTTGCTTTTGAAAACAGAGAAATTGTAAGGAAGTTCATGTCCTTACTTCCTAGGCAATGGACACACTACTGTGTGGCTATGTACAGAACTAAGAATCTAAAAATGCTCACTCTAATAGAGTTGTATGGGATTCTCAGTGGCTACCAGATGGAGATAAACATGCAATGTTCATCTGGCAACTCTAACAATCAAATGGGTTCAGCCCTTCATGTGATTGAAAGGGATAGCATAAAACCCCATCATCATCTCATATGCTACCCTGAAAACTCACCAAAGGGTCCTTTCATACCTTCCCTAAGACATGAAGGGAGAACTACAATCAAGGAAGCCCATTCCATGAGACAAGTTCTTCTCAAGCCTTTGTGTCCTATGATGAAAGTTGTGCAGCTTTCTTTTCACCCTTGAAGACCTGGACTGTATCCATCCAGATGATCTGGAGTACATGGAGATAGTCCAGCAGATGGCTCTTCTCACTCATAGAGCCAAGAAGTTCTACAAGCGGAAAGGAAGGAAGTTTCCAAGCAGTGCAACCAGTGGAAAGTTTGTGTTGGACAAAAGCAAAGTCAAGTGTTATGACTCTAACTTGATGGGCCACTTTGCTAGGGAGTGTAAGGTATCAAAACCAAATGGTGGCCAAGCATAGCCTAGACCATACTGCACTAACAAAGCTACCCAGAATGAGAAGCCAAAGCAGCAAGGTGTTGTTGTTGTTGAAGAAGGAGGCTTTGACTAGAGCTTTCAGGTGGAAGATGCTTCTCCAAACCAAGCACTGATGGCAGATCATGACGAAGCCAAGGTAGTGGAACATCTCTGTACCCCTGAATGAATTGCTAAAGTTAACAGATACGGGTCCTACAACTTAGAAATGAGATCTGATCTTGAGTCCTTGAACATCTTGAAAGCTGGTTTTAAAAAGTCTAAAAATGATTATAAACTGAAGATAGAGGACTTAGGGAAAACTAGTTTAGTTCTAAAATATGAGCATACAAATTTTAGGACTCATATCAAAGATCTCATAACTAAGCTAACTGAGTGCGAGGCTGAGCTTGTGATTAGCAAAGCCAAGGCAGAAAAGTGTGTTCTTGAAGAAGAGACCTTCAAGAACATGATATCCTCATCTCTGTATAACAAAGTGTGCTATCAAAACAAGCAAGGACTAGGATCAAATGAGATAGCTCCTACACACACAATCTTGTCTGTAAGATCACCTAGGTGTGGAACTTGTGAAGATGAGCTTCGTCTCATAGATCCTTTGAGTGAAGAGGATGAAGAAGTGATAGTGAAGAATCTCTCTGAGAAGAGTGAGGAGGAGGATTCTAAGAAGGCCACTATCCTTTTCAGGAGAAGAAGAAGACTATGATGACCAAGTCAATGAGAAAGAACTTGATCAGAAAGAGCAAAAAAAAGCCAGGAAGGCTCAAGAGATCAAAGCTACTTTTGACTCTAAGTAGAAACAAGTTTTCATATCTATAGGATTTGAAGTACTAAAGACTACAGACATCAACCTCAACTTTTCTTCTAAGAGTTCAGGTTCATGTTCAAATCATCTAAATACGAAGAAGAAGACTGATCTGTTGTGTATCACTGCTACACAGCCTAGACCATCCAACTCTAAGAACATTCCTAAGCCCAAAAGGACTATCTCAGCATCTGCAAAGATGAGGGTGGAGAAGGGATATGACCAAAGTCATTCTTCCTCTCAGCAGAAAGCTCTTGGGAAGAAAAAGATAGAATGTGTCATGTGTGAAAGTACTTCTCATCTTGCTAAGGATTGTCCACACAATCCAAGAGGTACTCTTCATATGAATAAGAAAAAGACTTCCAAGAGTTCCAAAAGGATTCCAACTTCAGAAGGAAAATCTGTTTCCTTCGAAAGCTCCAAAACAAAGAAGAAGGCAAGTGGAAAATTGCTTTCGGAAGAAAATTTGGTCTCGGAAGAAAGAAATACTTCTGAAGCACTGAAGTCTGCTACAGTGTCTGTAGAATCTTCCTAAGGTCCAGTCATCAAAACTTCTGAAGTCTTAAAAGCTTCCGAAGTGTTGAAGGTCAAGTCCAAACTTCCAAAGGTGGTGTGGATGTCTAAGAAAGACCAAGTGAACGAAAGTTCTCCATTAATAACAACTTAAGATCCTCATAGCCCAACTATAGGATCTATTACTATTGCATTATCTTCTACTTCTTTTATTTAGTCCAACACAAGTAAGGCTTGGGTATCTAAATGTAACTAATCATTTTCTTTGTGCAGGAATAGCTCAAGACAAACAAAAATATCTGGATCATTGACAGTGGCTATTCAAGGAATATGACAGGCAATAGGTCACTACTCCAAAACTTTGAAAGGATTGATAGAGGGCCAGTTGCCTTTGGATGAGATAAAGGTGGTTACATTTCTGGAAGGGGCAAGGTCATAAATGGTAAGCTCAGCATTGAAAAGGTAAACTTTGTCAAGGAGCTTGGGTACAATCTTCTGAGTGTATCCTAATTTTGTGATCAGAGTCGTAACATGCTCTTTACTGAGCATGAGTGCATTGTTCTTAAGCTCGGGGTGGTCAGTCCTTATGAGCATATCCTACTTAGAGCCCCCAGGAAAGGGAACATGTATAAGATGGACTTGCAAGAGACATCTCCCTCAGAAGAAGTTTCATGCTTTTTATCTAAAGCAAATAGTGATGAGTCTTTCCTATGGCATAAAAGAATGTGTCATGTAAACTTTAAGAACATGAATAAACTTATTAGTAATGATTTGGTAACTAGAATGTCATAGAAAGAGTTTACAAGTGATGATCATTGTGTTGCATGCCTGAAAGGGAAGCAACACAAGGTATCTCATAAGCCTAGTGAAAGAAAATCCATCACTACACCCCTACACTTGTTACATATGGATCTCTTTGGGCCCTCCAGTGTAATGAGACTAGGAAGGACCTCTTATTGTTTGGTGATCACATATGACTTTACAAGATTCACTTGGTTTTCTTCCTTAGAACTAAGGATGAGACCTTGAGATTCTGAAGAATTTCATTCTAAAGATTGAGAATCAATCTAGTCACAAGGTCAAAACCATAAGATGTGATCGGGGAACTAAATTCAAGAACCAAATCCTTGATACATTTTGTGATAAAAAAGGTATTACAAGACAATACAATGCTCCCAGGACTCCTCAGCAAAATGGTATTGTTGAGAGGAGAAACAGGACACTGATTGAAGCTGCAAGAACCATGTTGTCTGACTCTAAGCTCCCCATCACCTTCTGGGCAAAGGCAGTCAACACTGCCTGCTATGTGCATAATAGAGTTTTAGTGGTTAAGACTCATGGCAAGACTCCCTATGAACTTTGGCACAAGAGGAAACCTTTCATTGCTTTTCTCAGGTCATTTGGATGTCCTTGCACTATCTTGAATACCAAAGATCAAATTGCCAAATTTGCTGAGAAAGCAGATGATGGACATTTCATTAGATACTCTTCTCAAGCTAAGGCTAACAGAGTATACAATCTTAGAACTAGAATTGTTAAGGAGACAGCCAATGTGACTTTCAATGAACACACACCATGTGTGGGTGGTTCTGGTCCTAACTGGTTGTTTGATCTTGATTTAGTTACCAACTGTTTTAACAAATCTTGTGAGAATGTTTCAGGAACTACATACATCTTAGCCATAGGTGATCCTCACCCAAGATTTAAGCTTAGAAGATCTTCAAGTAAGACATTTTTAGCTCCAATTGTAACTGCTTCTGCAAATGAGGTTTCTATCAGCACCATAATGACAAATTCAGCTGATACATCTGAGATGCCTTCTAATTCCAGCTCAGAGGCTATACAACCAGATAAAGATACTTCAAATGCAAAAGAAAACAATGGTGGTGGTGACAGTGATCAGGATTTACTTGATGCCGATAACCACTACATAGATGACAACATCAATGATGTCACACACTAATGGATCAAGCTCTCTTTATAAGTGTGCTAACATCATGGGAGATACATCAATTCCAGATCTAAATTTCTCTAATTTAGATCTCTCTTAGCAACTTGCTGTGATCCCTCAACTAAGGATCCATAAGTCTCACCCCACTACAAACATCATTGGAGATGTTGACACAAGGGTAAGAACAATAGGACAATCCTATGAAGCAATGTTTAGAGCCAAAGAAAGTTGATGAGGATCTAAAGGATGGAAGTTGGATTGAAGTAATGCAAGAGGAGCTACTTCAATTCAAAAGACAGAAAGTTTGTGACAGGATCAGTGATCTCAAGTTTGATGGATTAGAGTGTAACGCAGCGGAATAAGATCAAGAATTAGACAAATTATAGCAAGAATTTGATATTCGTATGCATTAAGAACAAATACGGTTGTAACGAGAGAATATATTATGTGAAAAGGAATGTTTAAATTATATCAAATGTTTCTGCTCAATCATTCACTCATTACAATTAGGTTGACACTCCTTATATAGAGTGCAATCACTGCTGATATCACGGGATAGTGACATCTGGCAGATTTATTACAAAAATAACTAACACTTAACAAACTACTGAAATGTTCACAACTACTGAGAACATATCAGAGAGTGCTAAGCACAAAATATAAAACTACTGATGCTAAACTACTGAAAAACTAAACTACTAAAACTACTACTGATTACAAAACTACTGAAAAGGGAAAATATAAAACTACTAAAAGAAAACCGTCACAACTACTGAAGAGACCTTTTCAGCTGTTGTGACGTCTGATACTTGGTCTTCAGTACTTGTCCTCAGCACTTGTCTTCAGACTTTTTCTTCAGCACTTGTGTCTTCAGACTTGTCTTCAACACTGTGTCTTCAGACTGTCTTCAGCTCTTGTGTCTTCAGACTTTGTCTTCAGCACTTGTGTCTTCAGACTTTGTCTTCAGCACTTGTCTTCAAACTTTGTCTTCAGCACTTGTGTCTTCAGACTTTGTCTTCAGCACTTGTGTCTTCAACTGTCTTCAGCACTTGTGTCTTCAGACATTGTCTTCAGCACTTGTGTCTTCAGACTTTGTCTTCAGCACTTGTGTCTTCAGACTTTGTCTTCAGCACTTGTGTCTTCAGACTGGTCAGCACTTGTGTCTTCAGACTGTCTTCACCTCTTGGTCTTCAGACTTTGTCTTCAGCACTTGTGTCTTCAGACTTGTCTTCAGCACTTGTGTCTTCAGACTGTCTTCAGCACTTGTGTCTTTAGACTTTGTCTTCAGCACTTGTGTCTTCAGACTTTGTCTTTAGCACTTGTGTCTTCAGACTGTCTTCAGCACTTGTTCTGACGTCTGTGGGACTTAAAGGTTTTTCTGATCCGGCTCATTGGTTCTTTTGGTCAACAAACTGCCCCTGAACCAATGCAGCCAAAACCTTTAACTTTATTGAGGTCCCACTTATTGTTGGCAAAGACTTCTCTTGATCAGCTTCAGAGAATTGGATCAGCACAGGCCAGGAAGAGGTTCTAATCATGTGTTTGGCTAAGTATGGAGGGGAACTCTGTTTTGGGGAATCTGGACATAGAGTTGCGATCCCAACCATGAAACCTACTTCCCATTTACGAGTCTGTAAGACTCACGAACATAGGCCTCAAGGAGAACAACCTGTTTCTCCTTGAGAGTCTTCTACTCCTCCTTCAAAGAAGAACTCTGGACCATAGTACTCAGATAGGTACTTTACAGTCCTGCCATTCTTCAACTCCATAGTAGTTATCTCCCTATAGACAAATTCATCAGGATGGGTGCCCTCAAGGAGTAACTAGAGCTCATTCTTCTTAATGTCTTCAAGCTTCTTATATATAACCCCTTTTTGATCATCTTGTTTTCCAGTAAGGCTTGAGGGGTCATTTTTGATTGGTGAGCCTTCTTGAATTCATCGAGTATTTCCCAAGGTGAGACTACAATGGCCAACATGATTGTAGAGTCTATTGTTTTTCTAACCTGGCCATTGTATCTATGTGGAATGGATCATTTGTGTATTCTAGAGCTCACCTTGGGGTCTGGCCATACTCTCACTCTCTCTTTTTGATACTGAAATGTTGTGTCTGAGAGTGTACAGCCTCTGAGCATGCCCTTTCATGGCTTGTATAGATGATGACTGGGGAAATTCCTTGTCAACCATCTTCAGTAGTTGCTCATCGTGCTGTTCTGCTGGTCTTCATCTTCTATTTTGACTCTAACCATTTCCCTTTATGAGTCAGGTGTGATCATGAGTTGACTCCTGGGTTCTGGTACCCTTAGAACAGCAGAGAGTGGCAGACTATCATCTTCATCATCTTCTTCTTCATCTTCTTCTATCCTCAGCACCCTTCTCCTCCTTCTAGGTGCATCACTAGATGATGGTTGGGTGGTTTTTTGTGGTAAAGGAATTGGTTTTGAGGGTTGAGGATGTTTGGATTTGAGTTTTGAGATTGGTTTGGAGATTTGAGGGGTAGGCTGTTTTTGAGTGGGTGATTGGGAAGGTTGTTCAAGCATTTTGGTTGTAAGTTTGGCTTTTGTGAGTTTTGCCATTTCAAGCCTTTTCCCAGCTCCAGCCTCATCAAGTGCTTCAATAATTATCCCCTTATGAAATTGCTCAGAAAAACAATTCTGGTGGCTATAGCCAGAATGCTGTCTCTGGTCCATGAACGAATCTCCATGATCTTCCTAAATATTTGGCTATGAATCGAATCATGATCACCAATCTCTCTTTCTCAGCACACTGTACCCAGCCCATCTGTTTTGGATTTCATTTACTTCCAACCTCCTGATCTCACTGTCTAGTTTGGCTGTATCAAAGTCTTGCTTGAAGAGTTGCTCAATGATTTTGTCCATGGATCGGCCTTGTGCTTGATCTGCATCTTTTATCAGCTCCTCCAAGGATTTTCTTCAGCATTCTTTTGATCACCAGCACTTTTCTTTCTTTTGTAAGTGATCAGTTGTTGTTCCTTTTCCTTCTCCAACTCCTTGGTTTTCTCTTCTGCCTTCTCATCCTCAGTTCTTTTTCTTTTATTTTATTTCACTACTGTACTCTCTCCCTTTTTGGATGCATTGGTTGCAGGGGTTTGTACCGCAGAAAGTTTCTTGTGCACAGCAACATCAATGAGTGGTTGTAGACTTGAGGAGATCCTCTCATCAATGGCTTTATGAACAATGTCATTGATGATGGGAGTGTTGAGAGGTAAGGATTGTTGGAATGCAGTAACCATCTGCTCAGGGGGGTTCTGTCCCTGAGAGATAGTGCCAAAGGCAGAGGCTGGAGGCTCAGTGAAGTGAGAGGGTGAAGTGTTGGGGGACCTTCAAATGAAGGTGCCATCTATGGGTTAGTGGGGGCAGATGGACTATACATCCTGAGACTTCTTGGCAAGCAGTTCTTGTAGTCTGCTTACCTCAGCCTCCAGGATGGTGTGTGGGCTAGAACATCATAGAAAAAGCCTAGGTCATCATCAGTAGATGTTGAATCACCTGACCTCCTGCTTGTAGCAGGATGTACATGCACCGGGTGTGTAGACCAGTTTTAGCATGTGCCCCTTTTTCTTGGAATTGGGGACTTCCAGCCTCAGGACGATGTCCTTCATCAGCTGTTGCCTCTGGTGAGGTCTTAGCTATGTTACCAGCCTCAGTCTGATCATGTGCTGATTCAGAGAGGTGGCAGCCTCACCAGATGTTCATATCTGCATATCCACACCAGGAGATAGAACAGTTAAACCCTGGTGCTGTGGGTTGTCAGAAGCATGTTGATCCTCTTCCTCAATTGTTGTGGTTCTCCCCTTTGTTGGTGTTTGTGGGGAGGAGGAGAGGCATGCAGCTGAGTCAGCACGTTGCAATTATAATGGTTTGACTTTTGGGGGCATTTGCTTGGGGAGAGGAGATAGAAACAGATTGCATTCGGGGAGAGGAATGCTCTTCAATGATAACCTCCTCAAGTGAGAGAGGTCTCAGCGATGTGGTTGCCCCTAATAAGGTTGCATCAGGATCCTTTTGAGAGGATGCCTGTGCGGTGTTAGCTGGTAGAGTCTCTGATACTGCTGGGGGGTTTAAACCAGTAAGTATATCCTGCCTTGGTGGTACAGGAGCATCTTCAGGGGACTCATCTCCCTGAATAGCTGTTTTGGGGCATTTGGTTTTTGGTTTGGTGGGGACTCTGGATCTGGTGGTGGAAGCTGTGGGTTCCCTCTGCTTGGGTTTTAGCATTCGGGCAGCTTCTTTGAGAGTGAGGTCTGAGTTGTGCCTGGAGTATACCTCAGCCAAAACAGCTGTGTGCAGGGACTCCAAGGCCAACAAGGCCATCAGATTTTAATTCATTTAAAATAATGGCCATCAGAAACCTGGGATATAATAGCCAGCGGTTTGCCGCAGGTTTCTGAGCCAAGTTCTTTATTTCTAGAAACACGATTTCAAAGAAATTTAGCGGTTGGTGTTCTAGAATAGAATACAATACCTGTTGCCATTGGGATAACATTTGATCACAAGAGGATGTCTTTGAAGCTAAGCATACATTTACCATGTGAAAGATAAGTTTTTCAGCATCATGGAAATGTTTCTTCAGAATAGTTGTAGCCCGAAGATCACCTTCATACCCATTATTGATAAAGGACATATCCATTGTGCCCTTGGGTATTCAGTCACAGTGGTAGAGTCATGTAAGTGTAATGCCTGACAAATGATGTCGGCTGTAACAACCACTGGTTTCTGGTTGACGAGGGACCGAACAAAGATTTGGCCAGTAGAACTCATCAGTATGAACAAAAACATTTGACCAGAATTGACTGAGAGATTCAGGGTAGATGGTCGAATTCAAGAGAAAAGCTGTGCGATATGGGGAATCCACCAATAGGTCAATGGCATTATCAAATTTGTTCCAGAAAGCCGACTTGGTAAGGTATGCAACGCAGTTGTGTGTCGTGGTTTTAGGTTCATGGTTGCCATTTTTGAAAGTATGAAGGTCAGAAGAATGGCTAATGGAACGTTTGAGAAGAAGACAGGTTTTATAGGGTTGGATAGGAAAAGGCTGAAAGAAAACTACTGAAGGTTTTGGTGTGGTCATCAGCTGTTTGAAACTACTAATGACGTGGTATTAACCTTCAGAGGTTTAAAACGACCGACAGTGGTGGTGTTGTCATCAGTTGTTATAAAACAACTGAAGACTTGGTTTTGACCATCAGACGTTGAAACAGCTGAAGTCTTGGTGTAACCATCAGTAGTTGTGAAACTACTGAAGGTCTTGGTTTTGACTTCAAATGATGTAAACTGAGGACTTGGTGTTTGTCATCAGTAGTTGTGAAACTACTAAAGACAGTGGTTTTGTCATCAGTTGTTGTAAACAGCTGAAGACTTGGTGTTGTCTTTAGTAGTTGTAAACTACTGAAGACATAGTTTTGGCTTCAGTTGTTTTAATGAAACAGTAGTTGTATAAACGACTGAAGAGAATTTCTCATCAGCTGTTTTCGTTAATTCATAGCTTTTCAGCTGTTTCAGTCTGACCTCCACACTTACTCATCAGACTTAGATCTGAGTTTCAGACGTTTCATTGGTCATCAATACTTATCTGCATTTCTGACATCAGTAGTTGTAGCTACATCAGCTGTTGTGACTACATCAGCTGTTGTAACTACATCAGCTGTTTTAACAAATAAAGTACTTGAGTACTGAGAAGTTACTTAAGCTCCAGTAGTTTTAAAAACTTCTGAAGGGAGGATAACTTCAGTGCTTATATGACAATAATAAACTAATGATCATCAGTACTTGTGAGCTGAGATCATCAGTAGTTGTCATTATTCTAGCTGCAGCATACCAAGCCTTAGCACTAGGTTTTGGAAAGTTGTGCTATCCAAGGGCTTAGTGAAAATGTCTGCAAGCTCATCAGCACTAGAAACAAATTTTGGATCAATCAGACCTTTTTCAAAACAATCTCTAATAAAAGGGTCTGATTTCAATATGTTTAGTCCTAGAGTGCTGGATAGGATTCTTGACAATACAAAGAGCTGAAGAGCTGTCCATTAACAATGGGGTCTTAGTCTCTGTTATGCCATAATCCAATAATTGGTTTTGAAGCCAGAGTACCTGAGATGTACAGCTTGCAGCAGCAATGTACTCTGCTTCAGCAGTTGATGTAGCAACTGAGGTCTGCTTCTTACTCTGCCAAGAAATCAAGCAGTTGCCTAAGAATTGGCATCCTCCAGAAGTGGACTTTCTTGTCAACTTACACCCTACATAGTCACTGTCAGAAAAAGCAACTAATTTACCAGAATGTCTAGTAGAATACCATAACCTAGAGATGGAGTGCCTTGCAGATATCTAAAGATCCTCTTGACTGCAATCAAATGAGACTCCTTAGGTGCAGCCTGAATCTAGCACAAACACATGTAGCAAACATAATATCTGGTCTAGAAGCTGTTAAGTACATCAAGGACCCAATCATACATCTGTAAAGTGTTTCATCAACCACTTTACCTTTCTGATCTGTATCCAGTTGTGTGGTGTTGCACATGGGAGTAGAATAGGGCTTACAGTTTTGTAAATCAAACTTTTCCAAAGATCTTTTGTGTATTGGACTGATGAATGAAAATTCCATCAGCCTTTTGTTTGATTTGCAAACCCAGAAAGAACTGTAATTCTCCCATGGCACTCATTTCAAACTTCTGTTGCATTAACTTTGTAAAGGCATCACACAACTGTGGATCAGAGGATGCAAAAAAAATATCATCTACATAAATTTGAACAAGTAGATTATGCTACCCAGCTTTCTTAATGAATAAAGTTCTTATCTATGGAGCCTCTAGTGAAATTATTTTCCAGAAGAATGATTGATAATGTCTCATCCAGGCTCTAGGAGCTTGTTTCAACCCATAGAGAGCCTTATCAAGCTTATACACCCAATTAGGATGTTTATTGTCCTCAAAACCTGGTGGTTGACATACATAAACCTCTTCTTTAATTTTCCCATACAAAAATGCACTTTTGACATCCATTTGAAAAACTTTAAGGTTGTGATAAGCAGCATAAGCTAAAAACAATCGAATTGCTTCTAGTCTGGCTACAGGGGCAAAGGTTTCATTATAATCAATACCTTTTCTTGTGAAAACCCTTGTACAACCAGTCTGGCCTTGTTCTTAACAATAAGCCCATTTTCATCATTTTTGTTCCTAAATCCATTTAGTGCCTATTGCACACTTACCTGGAGGTAGAGGAACCAGTTCCCACACTTGTTGTTTCTTGAACTAAAGAAGCTCAAGTTGCATGGCTTCAACCCATCCATTGTCCCTAAAGCAATGTGATAATTCTTTGGCTCTTGCTGACTAATGAAGAGAGCATAGAAGCAGAAATTTGACAATTGACTTCTTGTTGACACGCCAGCATTGATTCACCAATGATTTGAGACATAGGGTGATTCTTCAGATCTTGGTACACAATAAGATCTGTGCAAGTGTTTGTAGCAGGCTCAGTAGCAATAGATGGTGATGGTGAAGCATTCCTTGAAACCAATCAGTAGATGGTAATTCAAAGGAAGTTGAAGTTGTAGAAATCTCATCAGCATTTGTTGTGGATTGTGCTACTGGAGCTACAGGAACATCAGGTCTAGCTGAATCAGGCAGTTGATCACTAACTTGAAAAGGTGATTACTGATATCATCATCATCATCAGTAACACCAGATGGATGACTAGCTACAGAAGATGATGGATTCATATGATCTGCAACAACAGGCAGTTGATAAGGAACATATTGCAGAATGTCCAGATCAAACAACTCCATAGGGTTTTGTGAAATTGTATCCTTAGGGGATTCATTGAACTTCAAACGCAAGGTTTCTTCAACTATCTTTGTCCGACAGTTGAATACTCTGTAAGCCTTGCAAGTAGATGAATACCCAACAAAATCCCTGCATCCACCTTAGAATCAACTTTTGGAGTTGATCCTTTGTGTTGAGAATGTAACAGGGACACCCAAATGCTCTAAAGAATGAAATCAAAGGGGCTAAATGATGTAAAACTTCATAAGGAGTTTTCATCAACCTCTGATTTACTAAGGCTCTATTCTGTACATAGCAGGCTGTATTGACAGCTTCAGCCCAAAAGGTCAGTGGCAGACCAGAATCAGCCAACATGGACCTTGCAGCTTCAATGAGGGTCTGTTCTTTCTCTCCACTACTCCATTTTGCTCTGGAGTCCTTGGGAGCTCTATACTGCCTCTTGATTCCCTTTGACAAGTAAAACTCATCAAGAGTGTGGTTTCTGAATTCAGTACCATTGTCACTCCTCACACACTTAACTGGTAGGGAATACTGCTTCTCAACGTGTAACACAAAGTTCATAATGGACTGAGCAGCCTCATCCTTGAATGCAAGAAGAAAGTCCATACATATCTAGAGTAATCATCCACAATTACCAGACAATATTTCTTCTTTGCCATACTCATTACCTTCACAGGACCAAAAAGATCCATGTGCAGTAGTTGTAAGCAGGCATTAGACTTGGATTCTTCTATGGGTGGGAATGAAACTTTATGTTGTTTCCCTTTTAAGCATGCAGTGCAGATTTCATCACAATTGAACTCCTTTATTGGAAGACCTCTCACTAAACTCTTGTGGATTAGCTGCTTCATGTTTTTGAGATTAACATGACCCAGCCTTCTATGCCACAGTTTAGATCTTGGAGAGAGGCCTTGGGAACAAGCATGGATGGCTTTTAACTCAATTTTCTTTGACAAATCCAAGGCATATACTCTTCCTATCCTGTGGCCTTCAGGAGAGTATTATCATCCAGTACTTTGTCAATCAGGCTCAGAACCTTGGAAGATAGAATCTACAGTTCTGGCTTGTGAAAAGAGCAACATGTCCTTTGTCACACATCTGACTGACACTCAACAGATTGTATTTGAGATTCTCCACATGGTTGACATCATCAAATCTAATATCTCCATTAGACACAAATCCTTTCCAATGATGTAACCTTTAGCATCATTTCCAAATGAGACAAATCCCTTCTTTCCTTGAGAGTAATCATGAAGAAGAGAGCTGGTCCCAGTCATGTGCATGGATCCTCCACTGTCCACATACCAGATGCTTCTTTGGCATGCTGAAGAACCCTGCAAATCATAAGAAACTAGTTAGCTTTGGAGACCCAAACCTTTTTGGTTTTGGGACTGACTTTATCAACAGATTTAACCATAGCTGGTTCTCATGATTAACAGCTGATGAAGATGGAGATGGTGCTGATATAGATTTGGACCTGGAATTCCTTTTCAGTGGTTTGATCAATGGGGCTTCAAGTTGGTTAACTCTCCCCAACAGATGCTGAACCATCATAACAAGCTGTGTCTGATTTGAAGCTCGAGCTTTCAGTTCATTTGACACTCCAGAGCTTGTTTTTGATGAGTTCCTGTGACCCACCATTTCCTCCTTCTTAGATTTCACACTTAGTCTTATGTTTATCATGAGGAACAATATCAGCTGTCTTCTGATAAACCGCATCCTTCTTAGTGGATTTGGGTAAGGCCTTGGGTTTATCAGGTTGAGATGATTATGGTACAAACTTGGTCTCAAACTCAGTTTTCATTTTATTTATTTCTAGTTTAATGAGCTCATCCCTTGGAGTTTTAAACCCTTTTTGTACCAACATTCATCAGAAAGATGATTGAATTTACCATAAATTTCACATGGTTTATTCTTCATCTTGGACATCTCTACTGCTGAAGTGGAAACTACTGAAGGTGTGATCTTCAGTACTTTCCTCCTATCAGTACTAGGTACTAAAGGATTTGTAACAGCTGAAGACCGGTAATTCAACTGTTTTCCATCCGTCCTAATAGACCGTTTGATGGATTCCTCAGAAGTTGTTAGTCCTTGTATTTCAACTGATTGAAATGCTTTTCAGATGTTGGGTCTCTTTCAGACTTGGGGTATTGAGGAACAACATCTGAAGTACTCAGCTTCATATGAGTCTCAGTAGTTAGACCATAAGTCAATTTATTTGCTGAGATCTTAACACTGGTTTCATTCTCTGATCTTAGATTATCATTGGAGAATGATTCACACGTAATATGGTTTGGATATTGCTTTCACTTTCAGACTTAACTATGGAGTTAGGAGTAAAGTCTGTTGGTGGAGCAGTATGGTTGTAACCAATACCAAACATCACATTTGAAGCAGTTTGCTTGCTAAGAAGCATTTCAAATCCCTTGCATGATGAGACCCAGCGGTCATACTCAACTTGGGTCACTGCAAGTTTTTCTTTGAGACTCCTGTGGTCTTCCAGAATAACCTCTAGCTTGGCCTTTTCATCATTTAATTGGCATTTAAGCTTATAAATCTCATCACTTTTACTGTTAAGAGCAGACTCATACTCAGCTTTTCTTTTGGAAATGGTTTTCTCCAACTCAAGTTTTTGATTTATTAATGCTACATTTGCCTCTCTAATAGAGACAAAGGCAGCTATGCATGATTCAGAACATAACTTGGCTTTAGCCTCTGAAGATACCTGAGTTACCTGTGAAGATGATGCATTTGAGCAGGAACCTTAGTAGACTCCAGGGCCATGAGAGCAAGATTTTCAAAAGGGTGTTCACCACCATGTTGACTAGCAACAGCATAGTATTGCTCAGTGTGACCAGACAAGTTATCAGGTAAGCTACTCCAGTCAACGACTCAAGGTGGAAGAAGCTGTGTGAGGGTTGTGATTGAGATGGAGATGGTTGAGGTTCTGGTAGTCCATGATGTGCGGGTACTATAGGAGCTTGAACTTGAATTGACTGTGGCATATAATAGCGGGGATAAGGATATGGCATTTGACCATGAGGAACAAAATATGCAGGAGATTGAGGGTGTGATGATGACTAGAACCAGCAGAATGTGCCCTTTGGATTGTGAATTGTTATTTGGAAAAGTCAAAAAGGGTGCAGAGGTGTTAGATCCAGTTGATCTACACTCTTGCAAAGTGTCCAAGCCTGTGGATTTGTGACACTTCAACTTGCTCTTGTCAAAACCGACTTTGGTTTGTCAGAGAGTCCAGGAAATTTCCTGCCAGTTCTCTTGTAGAATTTCTAAGATCTGATATTGATCAAGGCCATTTGGCTCAAAATATCCATCTCTTCTAAATCATCATCAGCAATGCCCTTCAAATCATCCATGATAAAGCATAGATTGTCACTATTATTACCAGAATGACAATCAACACTCACAAAGGCATGATTAGAATTGTTTGAGGTGAAATCAATATGCTTATCATAGTGGCATTCTGATCTGCATACTCTGACTCATGACTTACCAAGGTAGTGTTTCCTGGTACAAAGTCATCAATGAGCTTTCCAGATGATGACAGTTTTCATTTTGTTCTATCTTTTTCTCAAATGTGAGCAATTTCCCATGGAGTTGGGTAAGAGATAGTTTGTCCAAATTTGCACTGGAGCGTAGGACAATAGTATATGTGTCCCATCTCTCAGGCAGTGATTGAGAAATAAATTTCATCATGGCTATTGGTGTACTCATGTTTGACCATTTTTAATTCAGAGATCAAACAAGAGAACCGCTCAAACTGTTGAGTCAGTGTCTCACCCTTCCTATGAGAGAATGTCTCATATTGTGGGCAAGGATTTCTCTATTATTTGCCAAGACTTATTGTTTCTCCAAATTGTTCTTTCAAGGCATTCCAGAGGTCATGGGCAGTTTCATAATGCATTAGCCCAGAATAGATTTCATTGGGCAGTGCCATGGCCAGAATTCCATGGGCTTTTGCATCAATCTCAAACAATTCTTATCCTCATCTGAGTATTGCTCCCTCCTCTTCGGAACCATTGATGGGTTTCGGGTTATTCACCATAGGCTTGTGTGGACCATGTACCACTGATGTCCAACAACCTGGAGCTGTTAACAGACAGGTGATGGAGCATTCATCGTTGCCATATGTTATACTCACTCTAACCAGCATTGGAGGCTTGGTTGAGGAACCAGTATTGTGAGGATCATTGGAAGGAGTAGTCATTTTAGGTCCAAACAATTAATTCAAGCTTTTAAAAGATTTTACACAGACCACAACAGACTCAATGAAAACCAAGAATAATCTCAGGATGAATGGCCAAAAACACAGAAAATTCAATCTCTATAACCGTTTCTTGCAAAACTGCTAATTCAATCAAACTTGGATCTAGATAGCAGTTTCAATGATCAATTATTAGATCGATCAATGATTAACAGCTCTGATACCATTTGACAGGATCAGTGATCTCAAGTTTGATGGATTAGAGTGTAACGCAGCGGAATAAGATCAAGAATTAGACAAATTATAGCAAGAATTTGATATTCGTATGCATTAAGAACAAATACGGTGTAACGAGAGAATATATTTCTGTGAAAAGGAATGTTTCAATTATATCAAATGTTTCTGCTCAATCATTCACTCATTACAATTAGGTTGACACTCCTTATATAGAGTGCAATCACTGCTGATATCATGGGATAGTGACATCTGGCAGATTTATTACAAAAATAACTAACACTTCACAAACTACTGAAATGTTCACAACTACTGAGCAATATCAGAGAGTGCTAAGCACAAAATATAAAACTACTGATGCTAAACTACTGAAACTAAACTACTGATTACAAAACTACTGAAAAGGGAAAATATAAAACTACTGAAAGAAAACGTCACAACTACTGAAGAAGACCTCTTCAGCTGTTGTGACAACGTCTGATACTTGGTCTTCAGTACTTGTCTTCAGCACTTGTCTTCAGACTTTTCTTCAGCACTTGTGTCTTAGACTTTGTCTTCACACTTGTGTCTTTAGACTTTGTCTTCAACACTTGTGTCTTCAGACTGTCTTCAGCTCTTGTGTCTTTAGACTTTGTCTTCAGCACTGTGTCTTCAGACTTTGTCTTCAGCACTTGTCTTCAGACTTTGTCTTTAGCACTTGTGTCTTTAGACTTGTCTTCCAGCACTTGTGTCTTCAGATGTCTTCAGCACTTGTGTCTTCAGACTTTGTCTTCAGCACTTGTGTCTTCAGACTTTGTCTTCAGCACTTGTGTCTTCAGACTTTGTCTTCAGCACTTGTGTCTTCAGATTGTCTCAGCTCTTGTGTCTTCAGACTTGGTCTTCAGCATTGTGTCTTCGACTTTGTCTTCAGCACTTGTGTCTTCAGCATTGTGTCTTTAGCACTTGTGTCTTCAGACTTGTCTTCAGCACTTGTGTCTTCAGACTGTCTTCAGCACTTGTTGTGACGTCTGTGGGACTTAAAGGTTTTTCTGATCCGCATTGGTTCTTTTGGTCCACAGTTTGGAACCTTTGTCCTCTTCCTAATAGGAAGACTACTATTGGAACCAAATGGGTGTTTAGGAACAAGAAGGAAGATAGAGACATTGTCATCAAGAACAAAGCTAGACTAGTTGTTCAAAGGATACACACAAGAAGAAGGAATTGACTACACTGATGCTTTGCTCCTGTAGCAAGACTAGAAGCTGTTAGGATATTTTTGGTATTTGCTGCATCCAAGAACTTCAAGGTCTATCAACTTCATTTCAAGTGTGCTTTTCTTTATGGGGTGATTGATGAGGAGGTATATGTCAAACAGCCACCTAGTTTTGCAGATCCGGATCATCCTGATTATGTCTGCAAGCTTGATAAAGCTCTTTATGGGCTGCATCAGGCACCCAGGAAATGGTATGAAACTCTGTCTCAGTATCTCTGTAGCATGGATACAAAAGAGGTACTATAGATAGAAATCTCTTCATCAAAGGGCACGCAAATGACATATGATAGTTCAAGTGTATGTAGATGACATCATCTTGGATCAACTAATCCAAAGCTCTGCAAAGATTTTAAGAAGTTGATCAAGGATAGATTTGAAATGAGTGCCATGGGGAAACTCAATTTCTTTATAGGAATTCAAGTGAAGCAAGTTGAAGATGGCATCTTCATTACTCAGTCAAAGTATGTTCAAAACAAACTCAAAAGGTTCAACATGACTGGCTGTAAGATTGCTAAGACACCCATAGCTAGAAACCACTCTCTGGACCTCATGTGGAGGGGGGATGTAGATGAACACCTATACAGGGCTATGATTGGGTCTCTTATGTATCTTACAGCTAGCAGGCCCGATATCATGTTTGCCACATGTATTTGTGCAAGATATCAAGCCAACCCTAAGATGTCTTACCTTATCACTGTCAAAAGGATTCTATGATACCTCAAAGGTGCTTCAACACTTGGTTTGTAGTATCCTAAGAATTCTGACTTCAATCTGTATGCCTATACAGATAGTGATTACGGTGGTTGCAACATGACTACAAAGACTACATCTGGGGGATGTCAGTTTTTTGGTGGAAGGGTTATCTCATGGTAATGCAAGAAACAATCCTGTGTTTCTGCATCAACTGCTGATGCTGAATACATTGCTGCTGCAAGATGTTGTGCTCAAGTGCTTTGGATTTAGAATCAGGTGCTTGACTATGGGTTAAACTTCAAGGAGACTCCTATTCACTTAGGCAACAACAATTCTATCTCTATCACTGAGAATCCTATGCAGCACTCAAGGACAAAACACATCAACATCAGGTATCATTTAATTAGAGATAATTTTGAAAACGGATTAATTAAACTAGTCAAAGTTCACACAAATGAACAATATGTTGATCTGTTAACAAAGGCTTTTGATGAACAAAGATTTAAATATCTAATATAAGCTATTGGGATGATTAACTTTGAGTAGGTTTTTCTTAAAATTAATTCTTATTATTTCTTAAAATCTGTGTATCCTAAGTTGTCTAGTTTATCACCTTCATAAGCTCTTGTTTTTCTTTGGATCAAAAATTTTTGAGGAATTTCCTTAAAATTTTGAAAATTTTTATCCTTCGGAAGATATGTCTTTAACTTCGGAAGAAATTTCTGAAATATCTTCCGATGCTTAAAACTTTTCTTAGGCACTTATATGTTTTAAGGATAACTTTCTTTCGAAGCAATTAACTCTCGGAAGCTCTGTTCCCTTGAACAAAACTTTCAAGTCTTGATTTTCTTCTGAAGCCAAAATTCTCAAAATTTTTAGGAAATTCTTTCGAAGTCATTTTAGCTTCGAAAGCTTTTCATTAAACCTTATGAAGATAATATACCTTCGTAAGCTTTTTGACTTCCAAGAAAACTACTTTTTGAGCAAATGTAAACTACTTTTTCAGAGGTGGGACCGACTTACGGATTTCATAGTTTATCCACTTTCATTAACTTTGTCTTATAAACCTAACGGTTTCCTCCTCTTTCTACCATCTCCTTCTTTACTCCTGACCTAAAACCCTAAATTTCTCTTTGAAATTACTTTCATTCACCTTTCTCCATTTTTAAGCTCTCTCAAAATGGCCAACCTTCTTCGCATAAATGAACCGAACTTCTCCATACAGTTACACAGGAAACACACTACGTTGCTCTGTTACACTCTAAGAAAGATCCACATTTCTCAGAGGTTTGTCGTTTCTTAGATTATCCAACTACTTCACCTCCATTACCATTGATCCTACACTCTATGAGGATCATTTGCTTGAATTTTGGAAGACCTGCCAAGAGGTCATTCTGGATGGGGAGAAGACACTGTCTACCACAATGCAGGGGAGAACAGTCTTCATCACTCTGGCCATCATCAACATGCATCTTTAGCTCGATGTTGAACAAGGTGAGGTGTTCTTCCCCAAAGAGGTCGTTAACCACTTCTTTGCGCAAATGGGCTATGAGGGAGATTTCTCTGTCAAGACCTTCAGGAAAGAGAAGGTCTCATCCCAATGAAAATTCCTGCTCCATATGTTTATCCACAACTTATCCAACAAGCATGGTGGATTGGACCAGATTCCTAAAGATATCTCCTTCATTGTTCATGGGATGGTTCAGGGAGTCAAGTTCAGGTATTCTCAGTTTGTTTACACAAATTTGCTTGCAAACTTGAACTCTTTAGAGTACTACATTTTCCCTAGATATGTTCAATACATTCTTAACTGTGAACTAGGCTCATAGTTAAGGGGATTAGGTAATACTCTTAACTGGAATAGATGAAGCCCAGCATCTTTAAAATATTATGAAAGCCCACTCTTGGCTTCTCTGGGGTAGAAACGACCCTTGTCCTAAAAATGTTAGAGCTTATTGCTCAAGGTGACAACCTAGCAGCACCAGTTCATGTTGAAACCATACTTCTACATCCCAACCACTCAACAGCCACAAATCACCCTTACCTACCAAAGAAAATACAAACGAACCCTTACTCAAACTATCAATCTGTGCAAGCCCCTATATACTCACCTACACAGAAAGAAGTGGACACTGGATCTCCTACTTCTATTGAGGAGCAGACTACTCCCATTCACTCAATGATCAGTGCTGAGGTTCCTCATGCTCAGCTTGATGAGCTCATAAGCCAAATGCGTTAGCCATCACTCTAAGTCTCAACACTCAAGTGGTCAACCTTCAGGGGATAGTTACCATCCCCAGCCTTTAGACTTAAACCAACCAATTCCCACCTTGACTTCTATACTGATGAAGATTTTGGTTTCAGTGAGTACCATGATTCTCTCTTCTTTTCCATTACTCAAAAAGAGATGAGTGCTTATGTATCTCCTATATCTAGCCCACATCAGTCACCCATTACTAAGGTGGGCACATCTAAACCTATTCAGGATGTCCATATGGAAGAGGCTCTCACTTTTGCAAGTGATTCCATCATTAAAACCTCACCATGGCAACTCTGCCATTGACACCTTAACTGAGGCTACAAGTGAACAGAGGATATCCAGCAGTCAAGCAATTGAAGCTGGTGGTGAGAGTGAGGATTTTGGTAAAATTCTCTCACCCCCCACTGATTCTTCTGATAAAGATGGGGGGAATTTAAGACTAGAGGTGCAAAAACTATCACAAACATGCACCTATTTAATCTCCAAGGTTAGTCATCTTGAATCTCAAGTGACTACCTTGCAAAACAGGGTCAATGATCAGCAACTTGAGATGTCTTATCTCAGGGAAAAACTAGCTGGGAGACCTTTAAGAGGAGCTCAACCAGGAACATAAGAACCTTTGAGTGTGATTGACCTATCTCCTAGCTCACCTATGCAAGAGGGTGATGCTACCAAAAAGGGAGAGAAAGTTAATACAGTCACAGAACCTGGGAGTTCTTCAGGAAGTATGGACATTGAGGACTCACCATCCTTACTAGCAATTGTTCACACTCAGCAACTTCCTCAAGTTCACATTGATGCGGACTCCATAGACTCCTACATACAGAGTTTGTTTGAGGAAGGAATACCAAGGGCTATGTCATCTCCACCAATTTCAAATCACATAATTGGGTGGAGGTATGACAGCAAGAGAAGAGCCCTCATCATTCTTAAAGTTTAAGGATAGCAAGAGGTCTCTAACTTTCAGACCTTGAACTTCTATGAAGGTCTAAATCTAGTCAACATGACACTTGTCAATCAAATCCAATCAAGACAAGCTGACAAGCTGGCTCAAAGAACACAACACATGATAACTACAGAGTTCAGTTTCAGAATGAGACTAAGGCAATCAGGCAATGCCATTGGTCAAGTGGATGTTGAGGCAGACCGTAAGATTAGTTTCACAGGGAAAACCTTGACTGAAGGCCTAGTGGTAGAGCCTGAGAGCCCTATCTCATCAACATCAACTTCTACAGAGATTCATACCATTTTGAGACACCTGCTGGTGAAGGTGCTTCTCAACCTCTCTCTGGCCAGAGCTTGGAAGCTACACCAAGCAATGAAGGCCAAAGCTCTCTCCAACCTAAGTCACAAAGGTCTGTGAGTGACAAAGGGAAAAGAAAGATGACATCTAAGGAGATTGAGTAGGAGGAAAGAGAGAGGAAAAGGAAGCTGAGGGGAGAAAGTTCCTCTTTTGGGTTTGTCATCACACCCCCGCTAAGAGCGGAAACACGGGGTTGCGACGAGACGGGAATCGTCATAACACATGGTAAGCGATAGAGATGGAATAATAAAATGATGACAAGCGTGTCATGACGACACCCACAACAAGGGGACTTGTGTCGTGTATAGTCAATGTCCCACGACAGCATAGCCATAAGCATAACAAGATAAACGATTCACATGATCACATAAAGATGAAATTGTAATGTAAATTCCCACAACCCGGGAAAAAGTTTCATAAGATTGTAATTGTTTAACACAGTGCAACAATCGTTCAAAGTAACTATTTGTCAAACATGTTTAGTCCAAAAATGCATCCTAGGGTCTCCACTAAGGCAGCACACCTAGAACCTCAGCTAGCTTGATCACCTGAAAAGATATGCTCAAAATGGTCAACAAATTGTTGGTGAGCTCGTAGTTTAGTAATAAAAAAATGTAAGTGATGTTGTATAGAGTAAATGATATGGAATACCGTGAATACAGTTATATACACAAGTAAAATCACATGACCTGAGCTTTGCAACCAAACCTAGCGACGTACACAAAGAAATTGTTGGCGTATTTCACCCAAGACCCGTACCTGGCTATTGTGGTACTAACTAGTATACCAACACGAGGTGGGGGTGTCAACCCAGTAGTACTACCAATACCTAACCGTCGGTTCCCACACTGGAATTAATAGTTGCAAAGATAGAACCACACAGCAGACCCAAGCATGTATCAGATAAGTACTTGCAACACAGTATCACGTTGATTCCTTGTATGAAAAATTGTATGTATGTTGTACAGCATAGAAAACGGGCAAGCATACTTTTCCCCCATGTTTGTAAATGTTTGTAAAAGTAGTATAAGCATAAAAGGGGGCCACGAAACACATGTTAAGTGGTAAGTATGAAAGGTCGAGATTTCCAACAGTTGAATGCAATGATCGGTCAAACACCTATTGACAGTTATGGTCAAACATTAATGACATGTATCAAGCGTATAGCAATGTTTGGTCGGTTCGGGTTGTATCGGTTCGGTCGTGGGTAGCACACGCACAAGCGGACACACGCATCATCCGACACACGACGGGACCAGACGCTCGACCCACGTCCCATTCGTACGAATCAACCTTCAATCGTGCGAATTAGCTACTTTCGTGCGATTGAACCTTCATTCGTGCGATTGGACTCAGTCGCACCACACAACACACACATTCGCACGACCCAACCTCCATGCGCACGAATCAACCCTCAATCGTGCGAATTAGCTACTTTCGTGCGATTGAACCTTCATTCGTGCGAGTGGACTCCAGTCGTGCGAAACACGCACAATCGCATTCACTCAGTCGGTCACCTGACTCGATCGCACACATTCATCCGCATGCATGACTCAATCGCATACAAACACCCAGTCGCACGACTCAGTCGCACGACTCAGTCGCACGACATGCCTAGTCGCACAACTCAGTCGCACGATTGACTTAGACGCAAGATTCAGTCGCATACAGACACCCTGTCGCACATCTCAGTCGCACAACATGCCTAGTCGCACAACTCAGTCGCACGATTGACTTAGACGCATGATTCAGTCGCACGACTCACTCAGTCGCACGGCTCAATCGCATGACAGACCCAGTCGCCCGAACTGCAGAATCGCGACTGTGGTCGGGCTGAGCAGCCCCCGAGCTGCTCTAACGCGGGTTTTATACCACGAGGACTTCCAGAAACACTCAACAAACATACACAAACATGAAACACAAGCAGAAAGACCTCACACGCACCCACTCGACCTCATGTGCTCGGATGAACCCGAGCACCCGAAACCCTAGAAAACGCAGCAGTAAAACCGAACCAAAAACGGGTTGAGCAAGGTTTCTACCTGCTAGGAACGCGTATACACGATGATAACCAAGATTTGGCAGGGAAAACGCGACAAACGTGACGATTTTTGGTGGCTAGATCGAGAGAGAGAAATGGAGAAAAGGGTTGGAGGTGAAGAAGATGAAGATGAGGATAAATGGCTGGGAATGGGGTTTATATACCCAGCCCAGGTTTGCAAAATTACAAGTTTAGTCCCTGCACTTAACCCTCGAGTTTCCCAAAAATTTGTTTCGGTTGATTACGATCTTAAAATGTTCATTATATTACGGTTAAAAGTGTGTTTAATGGCATTTGATAGCCTAAAATGGTTTTATTAATGACAATGGTCGAAATTAAAAATGATATATTTGGTGGTAATGGTGATGAATTTATAAAAGTTTTATGCTTACACACCATTCTCGAAGGAGTACAGGCACAAAGGAAAAATAAGCAGACATGATTCCGTAAAGCAGGAGTTCATGAAGAAAAGGAAGATTAATTAAAATATTTCCATGTTATTTATGTCGTTCGACGGACCTTAAGGTGACGGATGTCACAGTATCCCCCAGTTGAGAGAGTTTCGTCCCGAAATTCAGCTGGAGTTAGGTCCAAGAGTGTCATCCACGAATAAGTGTGGGTATTTGAGTTTCATTGGTCTTCCCGTTCCCATGTAAACTCTGGCCCTCGTTTCGAATTGCCCTTACGCGAACAATTGGTATTCTACTGCGCTTCAACTGTTTGACTTTACGATCCATGACCTCAATGGGTTCCTCAATAAAATGAAGCTTTTCATCGATTTTGATATCGTCAATGGGTATGTGAAGTGATTCGTCAGCCAAACACTTCTTGAGGTTCGACACATGGAAAGTATCATGCATACCGTTGAGTTCTTGTGGTAACCTTAATCGGTAAGCCACTGGACCAATTCGTTCCGTAATCTCGGATGGTCCAACGTATCTCGGGGCTAACTTCCCTTTCTTTCCAAACCGAACAATTCCTTTCCAAGGAGAGACTTTGACTAACACTCGGTCCCCAACGTTGAATTCTAGAGGCTTTCGACGATTGTCGACGTAGCTCTTTTGGCGATCTCTAGCGGCTTTCAGTCTATCTTTGATTTGGAAGATCTTGTCGGTTGTTTCCTGGATGATCTCTGGGCCTGTTAGCTGACTTTCACCAATCTCGGCCCAACAAACAGGTGATCTACACTTCCTTCCGTACAACACTTCGAACGGAGCACACCCAATGCTGGTGTGGTAGCTGTTATTGTATGAGAATTCAATCAATGGCAAATGAGTATCCCAACTACCACCAAAGTCGATTACACACGCTCTTAGCAAGTCTTCTAGCGTTTGTATGGTTCGTTCATTTTGGCCATCTGTTTGAGGGTGATAGGCGGTACTCATGTCTAATCGAGTGCCCGTTGCTTTCTGTAGTGTTTGCCAAAATCGTGAAGTGAATCAACCGTCACGGTCGGAGATGATCGACACCGGCACTCCGTGTCTTGTCACGACCTCTTTAATGTACAATATCGCCAACTTGTCCATTTTGTAGTCTTCTCGGATTGGCAAGAACTGTGCTGATTTCGTCATCCGGTCCACTACGACCCATATCGGGTCATGCCCGTTGCTTGTTTTAGGGAGTTTGGTTATGAAATCCATTGCTATATTCTCCCATTTCCACTCGGGATTCTCAGGTTGCTGTAATAATCTTGATGGTTTCTGATGTTCAGCTTTAACTTTCGAGCATGTCAAGCATCTGCTGACGTACGTGGCAATGTCTTTCTTTAGGCCTGGCCCCAGTACAAATCTTTGAGATCATGGTACATCTTGTCTGCGCCAGGATGAATAGAATATCGTCTTATGTGCTTCATCCATGACCAAGGTACGTACACCTCCCCACTTGGGTACCCATATACGGCCCACGAAGTATTGTACGCCATCGTCCTTGCACATCAGTTGTTTATCCAGCCCTCGGAATTCTTCTCCCGCAAGGTTTTCTTCTTTCAACGCTTCACCTTGTGCAATTTGGATCTGAGCTTTCAAATTTGTTTGAATGGTCAATCCCAAAGCTCGAGCACGTAGTGGTTTCACGCGTTCTTTGCAGCTTAGAGCATCGGCCACCACGTTAGCTTTCCCCGGATGATACCGAATTTCACAATCGTAGTCACTAAGAAGCTCTACCCAACGTCGTTGTCGCATATTGAGTTCCTTCTGATCCAGAATATGTTGAAGGCTTTTATGATCTGTGTATACGATGCATTTGGTTCCATACAGGTAATGCCTCCATATCTTAAGTACGATATATACAGCGCCCAACTCAAGATCATGAGTCGTGTAGTTCTGCTCGTGCACCTTAAGTTGTCGCGAAGCGTAGGCGATCACCTTATCTTTCTGCATTAGTACACATCCCAACCCTTGATGCGAAGCATCATAGTACACCACAAAATCATCAGTTCCGTCTGGGAGGGACAATATCGGTGCATTGCACAACTTATCTTTCAGCGTTTGGAACGCCCGTTCTTGCGCATCTCCCCAATCAAACTTCTTGTCTTTCTGAGTTAGCAACGTCAACGGATGAACGATCTTTGAAAAGTTCGCAATGAAACGATGATAGTATCCGGCTAATCCTAAGAACTGTCGTATCTCTGAAGGTGTCTGGGGTGTATCCCATTTCTTTACCGCTTCGATCTTGCCGGGGTCTACATGAATCCCGTCTTTGTTAACCACATGACCCAAAAACTTCACCTCTCTCAGCCAGAATTCACACTTCGAGAACTTGGCGAAAAGTTTATCTCCTCTTAACAGTTCTAGTATTGCCCGAAGGTGTTCTTCATGGTCCTCCTTTGATTGAGAGTAGATAAGTATGTCGTCGATGAATACGATCACAAACTTATCCAAGTAAGGTTTGCACACCCGATTCATCAAATCCATGAACACAGCTGGTGCGTTAGTCAATCCAAACGGCATGACCAAGAACTCATAGTGCCCATAGCGAGTTCTAAATGCTGTCTTCGGTATGTCCTCCTTGAAGACTCTTAGCTGGTGATATCCAAACCGAAGGTCGATCTTGGAAAAATACGAAGCTCCTTGTAACTGATCAAACAGGTCGTCGATCCTGGGGAGAGGATACCGATTCTTCACAGTTAATTTATTCAACTCACGGTAGTCGATGCACATACGGAACGACCCATCCTTCTTCTTGACAAATAACACTGGTGCTCCCCAAGGTGAGTGACTCGGCCGAATAAAACCCTTCTCCAGTAGTTCCTGTAAATGGCTAGATAATTCTTGCATTTCAGACGGTGCCAACCGATACGGTGTCTTTGCTACCGGTGTAGCTCCAGGAACCAAATCAATACGAAATTCCACCTGTCGTGGAGGAGGCAAACCAGACAAGTCATCTGGGAATACATCTGGGTAATCCCGCACTATAGGGATATTTGTCAATTCCTGTTCCTCCTCTTTCTTTTCCACCACATGAGCCAGAAAAGAGTAGCACTGTTTTCGTAAACTCCGGCGTGCTTTCATGCAGGAAATAAGCTTTAAGTTTCTCCCCGGTCTTTCTCCTTGAATTCTGAGTACTCCCCTGTCTGACATAGGGATTCGAACTACCTTGTCTCGACAGACAATCTCGGCCCCGTGTTTTGACAACCAATCCATTCCCACAATCACATCGAAACTTCCTAGCTCAAAGGGTATCAAGTCTATATCGAAGGTGTGGTTCTCTAACATTATCGAGCACTTTCTAATAATTTCATGAGCCTGAACAACCCTACCGTTGGCCATTTCTACAGAGTAGCTAGTTTCTAGCCTACTAGGGCTCAAATCAAGCAATTGCACAAACTCAGAAGATATAAAGCTATTGTCTGCTCTAGTATCAAACAGTATAGATGCAAAGTGATTATTGAGTAAATGCGTACCCGTGACAACATTCGGGTCCTGGCGAGCATCGTTGGCTCCAATGACGAATGCACATCCCCGGGCTGTATTCCCCTGATTGGTCGGGCCTTGATTTCCAGCTATAGCCATCACTTGCTGTTGGTTGTTTCCTTGTTGACCTGGTGCCCGATTCAGCCTGGGGCACATGTTTCGGTAGTGATCGAGGCTTCCACACTCATAACAAGCCCTTGCATTCCCGACGGGGTTAACCGCGTTGACCGGTGCAACCATATTCAACGATGTTCTGCAGTCTCTTGCAAGATGCCCCGGGCGTCTACAATTCGCGCACACCCGGCACTGCGTTCCTGGGGATGATGATAATTGCACTTGTCACATTTGGGGTGCGGACCCACATACTCTCGCCTGCCCTGCGTCACTGCCACAAAGTTTATGGTTGTCTTGGCTCTTTTGTCAAACTTCCCGGCACTCGACCGGGTCGTTTCCACAAAATCCTTCTCTTTTCTGCTCCTCTACCCAAAACTCCCGTTCTCACCATTTCATCAGTCAAGGCGCCAGCCTTTAGAATCGCACTCTGAATAGTAGGAGGAGCGGTAGCGGTTACCATTGCCCGGATTTGAGGCGCAAGTCCCCAAATGTACCTCTCTATCCTTTTTGATTCTGGGGTGACTAGATGCGGAACCAACCTTGCTAGCTCATGAAAGCGATCGGTGTAAGCTGCGTGCCCAGCCCCCACCATGGCATGATTCCAGAACTCATGCTCAAGTTTTTGCATCTCATTGAGAGGACAGTACTCCTCGGTGATTAGGGCCTTGAACTCATCCCACGACATTTGCATCGCGGATTCTCTTCCCCTAGCCTGAATCTGAGTGTTCCACCACGTCAGTGCCTTGCCCTGTAGTGAGCAAGTGGCGTACTTAATCCTTGGTTGTCAAGGCATTCGCTGATGTCGATCACGGCCTCCATCTTTTCAAGCTATCTGGTCAGAGCTATGGCTCCACCTTTGCCATCAAACTCTCGTGGTTTACAAGCCACAAATTCCTTGTACGAACATCCCCGTCTAGTATTCACAACCCCGATCTCATTAACAATTACAGTTTCGTTACTGGCTGTACCACCATTTCCAGTCTCCTGATTCCTTTCATTCCCAGTCGGGTTACCGTTATCCTCATTTTCATTGCCACCGTCCCCGTGGGGGTGAGAATTCTGAAGAGCATCACTCACTTGGGCCACGATAGTCGGAATTAGTGCGGCCAGTTGTTGAGCAATCAGGGCTGCCATATCAGTGTTCCCTGTTCCTTGATTGTTACTGGTTGGAGCATCACTTGCCTCTACCTCTGCCTCTGCCTCTGCCCCTTGGGGCTTCAATTCCGCTACTATTACTGCGAGTAGATCTTCGAGGCGGCATGTTCAATTCATAAAAGAGGTAATAAGTAAGCTTTAGTCACCATAAGATACACAAGTATTTCGTTTATCAAGTTCCAATGTTCATGTTCCGGTTGGTCAAGATCACCATGCAGCCCATTTCAAGCATATTCTCGGTATACCGGTGTTGTTTATATATAGGGTTCCCCGCAGCGTTCCCACTACAACCACGACGTACCGAGAATGATGCCCAATCCGGTTACATGACATCCGACTTTCCTTTACATCATATCCATAATAATCCATCAGGTCAACTGAGAGCACAAGCACGTAATCACGTATAGTCTGGTGGAGGTTGCCTATCTCGCATCCTTAAAGGACTCAGACATAGCCTCCTCTGGTCGGTCTCAGTATCCAAGGTTAAGCGCAGTATGTGATCGGTGAAGATCTCTTCGGGTCTCAATACCCGAATTTGGTTATGATAACTTGGCGCGCAGAGGGAACGGAAAATCTAGTAGGAGCGTCCTATAAAAGAGTGAGCACAAGGCTCTCTCATAGGGTGGAAAGATCACAAAATAGATAGATAACGAACAAGTAATGAGGAACACGTATGAGATACAAAATGCACACAACCCTGGCATGCAATCTACATGAAGGTTCCTAGGTTATAGTCTAGGTCAAGCGTATTGCCTAATTCTCTATAACCAATGGCTCTGATACCAGTCTGTCACACCCCCGCTAAGAGCGGAAACACGGGGTTGTGACGAGACGGGAATCGTCATAACACATGGTAAGCGATAGAGATGCAATAATAAAATGATGACAAGCGTGTCATGACGACACCTGACAACAAGGGGACTTGTGTCGTGTATAGTCAATGTCCACGACAGCATAGCCATAAGCATAACAAGATAAACGATTCACATGATCACATAAAGATGAAATTGTAATGTAAATTCCCACAACCCGGGAACAAGTTTCATAAGATTGTAATTGTTTACACAGTGCAACATCGTTCAAAGTAACTATTTGTCAAACATGTTTAGTCCAAAAATGCATCCTAGGGTCTCAACTAAGGCAGCACACCTAGAACCTCAGCTAGCTTGATCACCTGAAAAGATATGCTCAAAATGGTCAACAAATTGTTGGTGAGCTCGCAGGTTTAAGTAATAAAAATGTAGGTGATGCTGTATAGAGTAAATGATATGGAATACCGTGAATACAGTTATATACACAAGTAAAATCACATGACCTGAGCTTTGCAACCAAACCTAGCGACGTACACAAAGAAATTGTCGGCGTATATTCACCCAAGACCCGTACCTGGCTATTGTTGGTACTAACTAGTATACCAACACGAGGGTGGGGTGTCAACCCAGTAGTACTACCAATACCTAACCGTCGGTTCCCACACTGGAATTAAATAGTTGCAAAGATAGATACACACAGCAGACCCAAGCATGTATCAGATAAGTACTTGCAACACAGTATCACGTTGATTCCTTGTGTGAAAAATTGTATGTATGTTGTACAGCATAGAAAACGGGCGAGCATACTTTTCCCCCATGTTTGTAAATGTTTGTAAAATAGTATAAGCATAAAAAGGGGCCACGAAACTCACATGTTAAGTGGTAAGTATGAAAGCTCGAGATTTCCAACAGTTGAATGCAATGATCGGTCAAACACCTATTGACAGTTATGGTCAAGCATTAATGACATGTATCAAGCGTATAGTAATGTTTGGTCGGTTCGGGTTGTATCGATTCGGTCGTGGGTAGCACACGTACAAGCGGACACACGCATCATCCGACACACGACGGGACCAGACGCTCGACCCACGTCTCATTCGTACGAATCAACCTTCAATCGTGCGAATTAGCTACTTTCGTGCGATTGAACCTTCATTCGTGCGATTGGACTCAGTTGCACCACACAACACACACATTCGCACGACCCAACCTCCATGCGCACAAATCAACCCTCAATCGTGCGAATTAGCTACTTTCGTGCGATTGAACCTTCATTCGTGCGATTGGACTCCAGTCGTGCGAAACACGCACAATCGCATTCACTCAGTCGGTCACCTGACTTGATCGCACACATTCATCCGCACGCATGACTCAATCGCATACAAACACCCAGTCGCACGACTCAGTCGCACGACATGCCTAGTCGCACAACTCAGTCGCACGATTGACTTAGACGCATGATTCAGTCGCATAAAGACACCCTGTCGCACGACTCAGTCGCACGACATGCCTAGTCGCATAACTCAGTCGCACGATTGACTTAGACGCATGATTCAGTCGCACGACTCACTCAGTCGCACGGCTCAATCGCATGACAGACCCAGTCGCCCGAACTGCAGAATCGCGACTGTGGTCGGGCTGAGCAGCCCCCGAGCTGCTCTAACGCGGGTTTTATACCACGAGGACTTCCAGAAACACTCAACAAACATACACAAACATGAAACACAAGCAGAAAGACCTCACACGCACCCACTCGACCTCATGTGCTCGGATGAACCCGAGCACCCGAAACCCTAGAAAACGCAGCAGTAAAACCGAACCAAAAACGGGTTGAGCAAGGTTGTCTACCTACTAGGAACACGTATACACGATGATAACCAAGATTTGGCAGGGAAAACGCGACAAACGTGACGATTTTTGGTGCTAGATCGAGAGAGAAAATGGAGAAAAGGGTTGGAGGTGAAGAAGATGAAGATGAGGATAAATGGCTGGGAATGGGGTTTATATACCCAGCCCAGGTTTGCAAAATTACAAGTTTAGTCCCTGCACTTAACCCTCGAGTTTCCCAAAAATTTGTTTCGGTTGATTACGATCTTAAAATGTTCATTATATTACGGTTAAAAGTGTGTTTAATGGCATTTGATAGCCTAAAATGGTTTTATTAATGACAATGGTTGAAATTAAAAATGATATATTTGGTGGTAATGGTGATGAAATTTATAAAAGTTTTATGCTTAACACACGTTCTCGAAGGAGTACAGGCACAAAGGAAAAATAAGCAGACATGATTCCGTGAAGCAGGAGTTCATGAAGAAAAGGAAGATTAATTAAAATATTTCCATGTTATTTATGTCGTTCGACGGACCTTAAGGTGACGGATGTCACATGTAAGACTCATGGAAACTGCTATCAAGACTGCCCCCAGGCCAAACACTCAGGATGATGAGTTGAGGGCAATCAGGATCAATTACTTGTAGACAAGGAACTATAACACTCATAATGTCATTTCTCTCCCCTTAGAGGAATTGAATGAACTGGTTGACATGGAAGTATCAAAGGAGAGGAAGGAGGCAGAAGATGTAGAGCTATTGATACAAATCTAAGAAGAAAGAAAAGATTGTATAAGCATGTGCCTACTCTCTCCCTAGTTCAAGAAAGTCCTGCATATCAGGATGTGGTTCAACAAGAACCTCAGGTAGACAGAGAAGAAGACAGGATTAAAATAATCAACTACCTGAGTGCCACAGGCCTCTATCAGGCAGATGCATATCTTTCCTTATCCTATGACTATGTTGAGTTTGAGTACCTCAAACAACTTAAACTTGAGATAGTCAAGGAAAGAAAGATCACTAAAAGGAAACTAAGGCAAGAAGCTGCAAAGTCAAGAGCCATCATGCAGAAGAGCATGAAAAAGTCTGCAGACAGGCAGTGGATGATGAGCTTCTTGAAGCTGCATGGATTCTCTGGAAGGAGACTTGGCCCTATGTATCTATCCACTATGGATGAGCATATCAGGGTAATCAAGCAGAAGATCAAGAGTGGAGAGCTGATAGACTTACAATCCCCTCCAAGTCAAGCTCCACCTAAAGTGAAGGTTAAGGTTGAACAACCTAAGACAACACAACCTGAACCTCTTGCTGACACTCAGCAAGCTTCATCTTATGATCCATAGCAGGGTCAAACTCCCTCTCCTTCTGAACCTGTGACAAAGGAAGACCTAACTGAGAAAGATAGAGAAGATCAATCAAGTGTTGTACGCCAGTCTTCTCAGTTAAAAGGAACAAAAAGAAAGAAAAGGATGGCTTCAAAGCCAGAGCCAAAGAAGAAGAAAGAAATATCCTTTCAGAACCTCAGGATGAGTCAGAACATCCTGAGGATGTGCAACCAGAGGATGCTCCATCATCTCCCATTCAAACATCTCCTCTAGCATCAAGAAGACCCATCCTGTCCTTGACATATACCACAAATCCAAAAAGGTGGCATGTCATTAGAGATCATGGCATTGAGAATGTCTACACATGGCAAGACATGTTTAATCTGCCTCTACATGATCTCTTTGACATGAGAAGGCACTTTGAGCGTCTGAGTGATCCTGATCATCTCATGAAGAAGGGGATGGTCATTATCCTGATGAGGACTGTCAATATATGAAGTCTTCAAGTATTTTGGTAGCATCAGCCTAGGGGGAGTTTTTAGAGATTATATGAAGCAGCTGATGCAACCCAAACACCTAAAGTCTCTCCTACATGCATGCACATGGTACTGAAGAAGAATGCTTCGGACGTTTCACACAAGCAACAGAAATATTCTAAGGGTGAAATCTTCCGAAACCAAGACCAATATCTTCCAAAGCATAAGATGAAGTCTTTCGAAGCTTCAGAGACAAAGTCTTTCGAAGCCAACACTTGAAGACAGATTTCTTCTGAAGACTTTTAGTATACATGCTTTATCTGATGTACTTTATATAAAGTTGGATACATTTCCGCTGCAACTCTGTAAAGTCACCAACTTTCATAAGTTGGTGAAAAGGTCCATACTTTAGTAACTATACATTGAGGTCTTGAGTCGGTAAGCTTTCTACTTCATGTACTTTATCCTTTTTGTAATAGATTAGGATGTGAGCTATGGCATGTCATAGTCACTAGTCAAAAAGGCAATCTGCCTTTTGACTCTACAATTGATATTGTTTGTGTCTAGTCAATTGTATCCAGCTCGCCTTCAAAGTATGGCCGGCTGTAGGATGTAGTATATATCTCATGTACTTGTAACTTTCCAGTATGCTTTTGTAACATTTGTAATAGAACTTGAGAAGGCAATATACTGCAATCTTGGAAAACATCTCCTTGTGTATTTTGCCATCTTGTTCTGTCTCATATTTACTTCTGTTCTTAACATCATTTCTAGAGGTTAACCAGTTTTACCGTTTAATTAATTAAGTGTTCTTAAGCAAATCTCCTCTTTGTGTTGTTGTGTTGTATTTGCATACCCTTCAACGGTCCAGCATATCTTCATCATTGTTTATCTTTGTTTGACATTATCTTTATTTCCTTCTTCTCTTTTGTCCATCATCACTACTCAACTCTTGGATATAGTCAATGAGTTCATCAATAATACTCAACTTATACGTATACGTAACCTTGACATTCTGCCATCACCTTTATCGTTACTTAACTGATACGTATATGTAACTTTGCCATTCTTCCATCATCTTCATCATTGGTATCTATGTGACCCTAGCATTTTGTCATCATCTTCATCACTGGTTATCTTTATTCTCGTATCATCTTCTGCAGGATCGTTGAAGGGTTAGTTACAACACAACAACACAAAGAGGAGATTAACTAAACTTTGATCAAATAGTAAACTGGATTAACCAAGTGTTGAGATACTAAGAACACAAGTAATGCAGGAGACAAAGAACACAAAGAGCACAAGTGTTTGGTTTTCAAGAATGTAGTATATTGCCTTCTCTATGTTTTATTACAAGTGTTACAAAGCATATTCGGAAGATACTAGAACATGAGATACTTATACTACATCCTACAGCCGGCTATACTTTGAGAGCCAGCTTGATAAAATTGACTAGACACAAACAAAATCAATTGTAGAGTCAAAAGGCAGATTGGCTTTTGACTTGTGACTATGACATGCCATAGCTCACATCCTTATCTATTACAAAAAGGATAAAGTACATAAAGTAGAAAGTTACAGACTCAAGACCTTAATGTACAGTTACCAAAAGCATGGACCTTTTCACCAAACCATGTAAGTTGGTGACTTGCAGAGTTGCAGCGGAAAGGTGTCCAGCTTTATAGAACAGTACATCAGATAAAGCATGTTACTAAAAGTCTTCGGAAGAAATCTGTCTTCATGAACTTGAAGCATCGGAAGACTTTGTCTCTGAGGATTCGGAAGACTTCATTTTTGGCTTCGGAATATATTGGTCTTGGCTTCGGAAGATTTCACACTTGGAGTATTTTTGTTGCACATGTGAAACTTCCGAAGCATTCTTCTTTAATGCACTTGTGCAGCATGCAGGAAAGACTAAAGATGTTTAGGTTGCATCAGCCTCTTCATTAATCTCTACATCTTCCTTGAGTTCTCCGCTTTATTCGGTCATCATCTTTGTTTCATCTTCTTTCTTTTGCTACCCTCAAAGTTGATTTTGGTGATTTCATCTTCTTTCTTTTGCTATCCTCCAACTTGATTTCATCACCATTACTAAGTTTTAACCTTGATTTCATGACAATCTCTTCCTTTGCTGAATTTCATTATCAGTTTCTTCTATTAGAATCGATTTATTCAAATAGGTTATGTAGAAACAACTAATACTCGAATGTGTTAAGAATCTATGTGATTGATGAATTAGTTTTTCAAAAACTAAAATTCCTTTACTTTGTTTAATCAGGGACAAAAAGAAGGAACTTTAATCAATTATGGATATTTACTATAAATATATTGTATATCAAATTATTAAAACACCCTTTAAAAATAATAAATATAAATAAGTAATGAAAAATTATGATTGCTTGGTTTGGTTTTCTTACTTTTCTCAAAACTATATGGTTTTCTTAGGATCCCTCCTTTCTCTCTCTCTCCCTCTCTATCTCTCTCTCTCTCTCTCTCTCTCTCTCTCTATATAATATATATATATATATATATATATATATATATATATATATAATATATATATATAATATATATATATATATATATATATATATATGTATATATATATATATGTGCGTGTGTGTGTGTGTCTGTGTGTGTGCGTGCGCGCGGCGTGCGTGCGGGCGGGCGTGCGGCGGGCGGGCGTGCGGCGGGCAGGCGGGCGTGCGGCGGCAGGCGGCGTGTGTGCGGGCGGGCGTGCGTGCGTGCGGGCGGCCGTGCGAGCGGGCGGGAGTGCGTGCGGGCGGGCGTGTGAGCGGACGGGAGTGCGGCGGGCGGGCGTGCGTACGGGCGTGCATGCGGGTGTGTGGGCGGGCGGGCAGGCCGCGGGCGTGCAGGTAGGCGAGCGGGCGGTCGGGCGTGCGTGCGTGCGCGTCTGTGTGTGCCCGTGGGTGCGTGCGTGCGTGTGACTTCAAGTGCTATAATGAACAGAACTAGTGATAGTGGATGACTTATAGTAAGAACCCTTTTTTGACTTAGAAATCTAAGGAGAGGGTCTTTTTCACAATAATAAAATCAAGGCCCATGTTTCTTCAAATTTCACTTAAAGATGGTAAACATGTTTTTTCATTTTATCTTTTATGCCACTGTCACAAACTTAAAATGAAACCAATTGGGCAAACAACCATTAAGAATTGACCAACTATAGGGCTAAAATCAGTTTTTAATCTTATAGGTAGAAAAGGTTAGAATTTGATGAAACTCGAACCAAATAATTGAATCCCGGTTCCATCCGGTAAAATCCACTGAGATTCTCTTATTATAAAATAGTTCCAAACCAGATCAGTTTGGTCCAAAAACCACTGTTAACACTACCCACCGAAGCTGAAAATTGGATCGTATTTTGTTAGTAAAATGATTTTAAGTTAATTTTGTCAGTGAAATGATTTTGAAATGATTTAAAGTTACATTTTATTAAACAGATGGGTGTATAGTCTTAGATTAGAATTGGATCCATCTTTTGTTAGTGAAATGGTCGACATCCTCTTTAATGATTATTTCACTCCAAATTTTTTAGAGAAAAAAAAAAGTAGGTTTTAACCTATGGCGACGACATGTTGTCGCTATAGAGTGTCCATTAATTTTTATTTTTTTATATTTATTTAAATAAATAATTAATTAATTTAAATGGGGCTATGGATACGACAATAAGAACTATATGGTGAGGACGGTTTTTGTCACTATAGGTCTACCTGTCCTTGCCATTGGGTTAGGATAGTCAAAAATTAAGATTTTCCTATAGTGACGACTTGTCGTCGCCTTAGAGTGACCTATGGTGACTAGGTTATGTCGCCATAGATGTAAATTCTTCTAGTGCGTCACATTTTCCCTTTTTTCCCTGTTTGACACATTAATGTCACATCAGGTTTTTTTGCCAATTTTTCCTTGTTTTACATGGTATTATCCTAGTTTTTCACCGTTTCCCCAATTATTCCATTTAACTTTTTTGACTTTTATTTACATTTTTATTTTATAACTAGATTTACATTTAAAAACAAAACAAAAATTCATTAATTATACAATTAAAACAAACCCTGTTAAAATTTGATTAACACTTAGAACAATAATAAATAATTAAAAATAACATCTAGAATAGAAACTTTCAACCTCAAGGTTGCGCCTTCTCTCACTTTCGCTGAATAACAACTTTCAACATTTGCCCGAGATACTCAGAATGATCTTTTAAAAAGAAATTCACATCCACTTGTTGTTTTTATTGTTGTTCTTACAATGTTTTTTGTTGTTGGCGCATCAATCCAACACGAATTTCTTGTTGTTCTTGTTGTTGTTGTTCTTACGATATCTCATCTCAATGATGGGCTCTAGATAGCCACTCTGGTTCTACATTCTCATCATCGTGGACGTTGGTGTTCGGAAATTGAGCTTCCTAAGATGTGGTGCAATGTCTGGTATCACTTGTTTTTCTCCTTTACTCGGTTGTGACTCATGTGGGATAAGAGCGAACACACCTTCATGCCTGCATATGTGGAAAGCCTTTTTTTCTTGCAAACCTCTTTGTAGTCGGATTGGCATTCCGAATCACGTCTTCTTCACCATTCTCGCTACATTGCCATACTTTTTGGTAAAATGAACTCTATTTCTTCATTGCAAGGTTTAGATCTCTCCATTTCCAATAGAGTTGATCTAAACTTCATTCATCGCATTTGATTTGACTGTGAAAATGTGTGGTAATCTACTTATTAAACACATAACTAAATTAAACCAAATAATAAAAATAAATTCAAACAATAAGTTTTAGTGATTGAAATTAATCTTCTTTCAAAAGTCATCTCTATTTTGTTTGTTATCAATAAGCAAATCTTCCGAACAATATATCCATGCCTTTGCTAACGTGACTTCTTTAATATTAGTCCATCATTTTGACTTTGCTTTTCTCTTTTCCCTACTTTTCCTTTGCGCTTGTGTCGGTTCCTCATTTTCTTCATCAATTTCAACCTCCTCCAACACCTTCTTTTTCTCACTCAACAAAGGAAGGGTTTTTGTTCACTAGAATCGGAAGCTTCATTTCGATATTCTTGAAAATTGTTTGGATACTTTGGTGACATTTGCTAATTGTGGATCTTGCAACTAGGAAATGGTTTGTATTAACTATCGTAGGCTGAGTTGGGATTGTATATAATATGCTAGAGTGTTACATAGATGAGTTTGTTGAGAAGGTGGTTGCATGGTTTGATTATTTTGACGAGGTTTTGTGATTGTTGCGTTACTTTTTTATTTAATATGAATCCATGGCTCTGAATTTAGACATTGGATCTTTAGAAATGATTTAGAGTAGTAATGATGTGTAAAAATATGAGTTTGAGTTGTATTTTAACCAATAACCCGTTATTAAAAGAATATTCAATTTTTTTTATAGTTTCTTTAATATAAAGCTTGTGAAAGAAGGATACAGATACCGAATGATACGTTGAAGTTTTGGAAAATAAAATATAAATTTAAAAATGATTTTTAATTTAAGTGTAAGGCTAGAAATAGTGACTCCAATGTGAATGTTTTTACCATAAATAATTTTTATTTACTTATATTTTAAACAAACAAGAGGAAATCACATCTATATTTTTTGGTGCATCATTCTTCCAAGACCATTTAATGGAGAGTTGGTTGATGAATTTTGATATTTTGAATGCTAATCGCAAGTGTCATAAGTTGACTTTCAATACGTGAAAATGCATGTATTCAATCAATGCCCAAAGTCAAACAATTTTACGGCAAATTATATGACTTCCAATTACGCTTCTTCTGTGAAACTTACGGGCCTAATCAGTCATTGACGTGCAAACTATGGAACCGAGGGTTTTGAAATGTTGTTTCCTTTCATGAAGAAAATTGTTGGGATTTTGTTTACTCTTTTAAAAAATGTTGTATATCTAAAGAACATGTTATTATTTATCCACTTTGATCACAAATAATTATATTTACAAAGTATATAATTAATAACATATAGGTTAGACTTGTTATTGAAACACACACAAATTGATGTGGGTTCAAGCGTGGATGAGCAAGTTTTAATTTTTTTGGATGCATAATATCGTTTATCAAAACAGACTTCACTGAAACGATCATAACTTGGGCTAGAAGTCTCCGTTGTGGGCATGTGACCGGTCAAAACGACCGTCGGAGCGAGGAGCCCGTTTTCACAAACAGCCGTTCATTGTTTCGGACCAAAAACAACTTATTTTATGAGTTATTTTGTCTTATTTTTACATTTTGTTGAACTTTACATTTGGTTCAGTTTTCAGCCTGTTTATGTTTTGTGACCCATTCGACTTTTGCTGTGTTTCTTTATATGTTTGTAAGAGATGGATGAAAGGATTATTGAAGTTTATAAAAAAAATTCTCTCTATCATCGTATGTATTAGTGTGATCTTGATTATCGCTATTCTTTGTGAATCAACGATAGTTAGAAGGATTATTCATAGTATTCTCATTGAATCAACATGTTCAATTATCTATCTCTGTAATTATCTATCTCTGTTTCCGACTGCATCACAAATGAGTCAATATGCATCTGAAGCTAAGACAAATGAAGTATCGATACTATAGTATATAGAACTGAAAACTTGGTAAGTTGTCGTATAGAGGTGTGTGAATTAAAAGTTATAAGTGGTATAACTTCTTTATTTGATGAAAAGAGTCATTTTTTTATTGTTATGGGCTTTAATAGTGGTCTAGTGAGTATATTTGGGTTGAGGGAGTTGAAGATTATAGCTTTTTTCCTTTCTTTTCCGACCCAGTGGCTGAACCAGCTCCTTGTGCACTTCAAAATCATCATTAGTGTTGTTGAGGTTGATTTGTCGTAGGTAGGAACTGACATCAGAAAAAAAGGAACTTGTTTACTCGTTTTTAATGATGATGTTTTGGTCCGCTTTGATCTACGTTTCGTCTAGGGAACCATCACTCATTTAGGATAAGATTTCATAACCTCCCAAATAGACAAGACTAAATTAGGCACCCATATCTATTTTGTGTAGTTCACTAAGAATATTTATGAAGACCATCCATGTTGGTTTTATTGCTTTCATGTTGTGGTGTGTGTAGTTCATCTAAAAAGTTTCCAACTTTGAGACGATGTCTAACCATTTGGAGCTAATCATGTCGGGAATTCAGTATTCTCCCCAAACCATGGTTCTATGAAAATTATCCCAAAACGTTTCCAAAAAAAGGACCAAGTTTGATTATTTCTACAATATTAGAAAATAAATGATTAATAATATGAAAAATAACGATTCTTAATATAAGGATAAAGTTCTTTTATACCAATCTTCAGGTTTTCGGATACATCCACTCAAGCACTAGGCAAGACGAGCTCTTAATGTCTGTCCACTTTTGAATTGTGATTCTTTGGGCTGATACCATTGGTTGCAGTTGAAATCACACCCTTCTTATGTTTTTGTTTTGGCATGAGTTGCGTTTTAGTATCAACCTTGGTCTCGAGAGTAGATTGACATTAGGTGTAACCCGGTTGGTTGTAGGCTGTTTGAACATTTGTCTAATGACAACATGCGCAAATATTGTTTGATTTTGATTCTTATAACATTATCATAGATAAAATATGTTTTGTTTGAGTCCGGTTGGTTGCTCGGACACGAGTTGTTTCGGTTGTACGGATTATAATTCGTAATGGGTTTAGAGTTTAGTTCAGACTGTTATTGTAACATTTCATAAATTTCTAGAATAATTACAATTTCTTTCTTTGTGCAAGATAATGAATGTTTTTCTTTTGTTTTTAAATAAAAACAGAAATTGATGGAAAAAACTCAAATGAAATTGAATATTGTAGGTGACTATGTCAATATCAAAGAAAATTGAAATGCAAAAAGTAGCAGAAAGCATATATACACAATATACAAACAAAAACTAACTTTATGGACAAAAAAGTAAACTAATATCCTACAAGAAGCCAATGAAAATTTAGTAAGATTTCTCTTTTCTTATAAGAAATTTATTCTTTGTTATTGTTACATGTTAATAAGCACGAATACAACAATTATTTTGGACTTAATAGAAGGCAAGTTAACATAACGCAAAGATGACATAGGAGAAAAGTAAAGCCTTCATACTGCATACAATCATAGATATCTTGATTTTAATTTTTTTTGTGGTGGCATAATGACAGGGATGGCCTATATCAAATATTTAGATAATTGAAAACACCGTAGCTTGTGTGATATCAAGCTCATGGTATATAATTTTATATATTGAAAATTTCGACCCCACGTTTTCTCCACCGTTACTTTTTTAATATAAGAAAATTTAATGATGACTTGATTTGATCGTTTAGTGGCTCAATTTGAAAAAAAAATGTATAAGTGACTAAATGATAATATTTTTATAACTTGTTTATTAGTTTGTAACATTTTTCATTCCTAGAACTTTCTAATATTTACTCTCTAAAGGATTTTCAAAAGTGAGTGGGGTCACTTGTTCCCATTGGTCAAAGCATACCTCCGCTCCTGTATATAATGCTCAAAGTCAACACATGCGTAAATTCTATGACTTTCAAATACATTTTTTTTATTTTTTAACGTTTTCAAAATCGTATGGGACAATAAACAGGATGTTTTACTGGTTCACTCGATAAAAACCGGATAAAACTATAATTATTTTATAAATATATATAAAAATACTATAAAAATAAAAAATATATGAAAACCGGTTCGACCGGTTCAACCCTCAGTTCAATTGGGTCGATTGTCGGTCTGACCCCCGGTTCAATTCGAAAACGGTTTAGGTTGGAGTCCAGTTCCCGGTTCATTGGTCGGACCGGCCGGTCAGATCCGATTCCCAAAACAATGGTATAACCCACAAGACTAATGAATCATTGACTTGCACACTACGAAGCCTGTGTTGAGATGTTGTTTCCTTTTATAAATAGAAAATATTAGATATCTTTGATTTTTTTATTTCGATAACTTCAAAAATATTTTTTCATAAAAAAGAATTAAGTAAAATATTTATATATTTAATTATAACTATGTACGACCCATGACGTCACATGATACGTAATAAAAATAAACTTAGTTAATGAATAGTTACTATGAGATTGTTATTAATAATAAATAAAAAAATGAAATTAATACCATTCAGATTCTTAGTTGGGATTAATACTGAAAAATATTCAATATTTTGAATTATTAAAATCCAATTTTCATTAATATTATAAAAATTAATTCGCTAATAATATGAAAATAACTGTCTCTTGATATAAAAAAAGTTTTTTTACCAATCCTTAGGTTCTCATATAATCCACTCAAGCGCTAGGCAACAGCTGCAGCTCTTAATCGAATGTCCACTTTTGGATTGCAGTTCTTACGATCCCAGTAGCCTTTGTTGTAGTTGAAGTCGCGCCCTTCATCTTATGTTTTTGTTTTGATTTGGGTTACTTTTTTTTCATCCTCGGTATTTGGTTGGGTTTCGGGTACAAACTATATATGTCTCGGTGGTAGGTTTATATCGGGTGTAGTCGGGTTAGTTTAATGCGATTCGAACATATGACCAATGATCAAATTTATATATTTCGTTTGGTTTTTATCCTTTTCAACTCTATAACATTGTTTGAATAAAAAATGTTATTGTTGGATCGGGTTGGTTGCTCGGACACGAGTTGTTTCGGTTGTATGGACACATTATGTAGAATAAAAAAAAATTGAATTTCGTTTCTCCGACGGGTTGGTTCACTTGGCTTTCTGTCCGTAATGGGTTAGAGTTTAGTGAAGACTTTTGCTGTTGCTTTCCATGTATAAATATCTAGAATAATAACACCTTTTTTTATCTTATTGTGAAAGATAAAATATATATGTTTGTTTTGTTTCTTTACCAAAACAGAAATTGATGGAAGAAAAATCAAATGAAATTTTATATTAATTGTTGGCGGTTTTGTCAATACCAAAGGAAATCGTACGTACGTGATGCAGAAAGTAGAAGTATATTTTCCATGTGCAACAAACCATATACATACATCTATAGCATATAAACAAAAACCAACTTCATATATGGAAACAAAAGTGAAATTATAAGTACAACAAGCCACTGAAAACTTTAAAAGGCACGCTTTCTCTTATAAAAAAGATAAATTTATTTTTATAACCATATGACGACAACATGTTAGTAAACAAAACTACAACCATTAACTTTGACTTAATAGAAGGAAAGCTGACATATATAACTCAAAGATGACATACATATATAGAAGAACAACTTAGTAAAGCCATGATACAATGATACATGTCTTGGTTTTAGTTAGTTTTGTGGTGGCACGATGACAGGGATGACCTCAATGGGATATTTAGGCAATATCGAAAGCTCGGTAGCTTCTGTGAGATCAAGCTCATGGGGCTTCAATCCATTTGGAAGCTTCCAATCGAAATGATATAACATAGTAGCAAGTGCGTTTTCTATTATACCCGTTGTGAAACTAATACCAGGGCAAATTCTCCTACCTCCTCCAAACGGAATGAGCTCGAAATCAGCCCCCATGTAGTTAACGGAACTATTTTCAAATCTCTCTGGGATGAAGCTCTCAGGATTCTCCCAGCTATCGGGATCGGTACCACATGCAAACGCGCTTACCATTACCCTCGTCTTCGCTGGGATATGATATCCGTCAATCGTGCAGTCTTTTCTGCTTACTCTGGGCATCAGAAACGGGGGACCGTGCAGCCTCAATGTTTCCTTGACTATCATCTTCAGGTAATGCATGTCTTGGATTTCTTCATCTGTGATCGTGTTTCCTTTCACTGTTGCTCTTAGTTCCTCTTGTGCTTTCTTCAGGGCTTCGGGCTTTCTCATCAGTTCGGTCATCGCCCATTCGATTGCCATTGAAGAGGCGCTCGTCCCAGCAACCAGCATGTCCTGCATTATATTTACATATATGTGTATATATATATATGTCAGATTAATGAATGAAACATGCTCATCAGTTTCATAATTTTAAAGATTTTGTATGCATATAGTCGTTAATTTGTACGTACCAGAATGACAGCCTTGACGTTTTCGTTGGTGATGGGGAGATCAAGGTCAGCGGTCTCTTGGATCTTTAAGAGAACATCAACAAGATCTTCATGATCATTATTGGTTCCACTTGGTCTATTCTTCCTATGTTGCTCCACGATGTCTTCCAATATACTATCAAACTCTTTCTGCGTCTTCATCCACTTGGCTTTCTTACCACTGATAACATTGATGAAGCCTCCACTCGGAAAATACGAAGTCACATTGAATTGAACCACGGCTATCATTATCTCAAACAGCAGTCTCACAATCGCCGTTGGTCTTTGCGGATGTCCCCAAGCGTAGACCTGCAGATCACATCGTTGACATACTTCACCAGAATGTCCCTTAGGATAGTGGGCCTTCCTGCGATGGACTCGAATGTCTTACGCATATGAGCAAGCTCTTGATCGCGAATAAAGGCGGACGCGCGAACCCTCTTGGCGCTAAGAAGCTCCAAGGAGGAAATCTTCCTCATCTGCCTCCAGTAGTTCCCATAAGGAGCCCATGCAATGTTTTGAGCTTTATAGAAGAACAACTCCGATGCTTCGCTAGGGGGTCTGTCGGCGAAGATAGCGTCGTGGGTCTTCAAGATCTCTTGGGCTTGCCTTGGTCCGGATATGACGACGGTAGGCACTTGCCCGAGCTGTAAATACATGATGGGGCCGTATTTCCTGGCTAAGGCCCTGAGAACGTGGTGCGGGCCGGGCCTCGCAGCTGGTGTAAGTTACCGATGAAGGGGAGTTGGGTGGTCCTGGTGGCAACTTCTTTGAAGAGTTTGATTTGGTGAGTGCCCAACAGGCCGTGAAGAAAACAAGTGAAGAAACGATGAGGGAAAAGATGATCAGAGGCTCCATTATATTATGGCTTTTGCTTTTGTTTTAATTTGGTGGATTTGGATGTTGTGTTGAGAATTGAGATGTTGTATTTATAGGCAACCAAGTGTGCCTCACATATACATATTCTTTTTCCTATGTTATTACGCTCGATCTTCCTACACACATATTATTATTACTACTAATATTTAGATTTGTGAATAGTGTAGGTAATATTACCTATGACCAAGACTACTTCAAAGTAGAAGAAAAATGATCACATTGCCGTATTAAATGTATATATTGATCCATTTAGTCGTCTGAGAATACTGCAAATATATATAACCGCTGTTTGACCATATGGGTTTTAGATTTAAAACAAAATATCTGTAGAACCGTTGAAGATGATAAAGACTAAAGTTCAATGACTTTAGGGCTTATTTACTTGAATCTGGTATTTTTCCTTTTTTGGAATAATCTGGTTTGGGTAGGACAATACACGCATGATAAATAGAACTAGTTATTTAACACATCACGCGTTGTGTCTATATAGTGTGATAAGTTATAGACTACAATCGACTCGACTTATTTCCAAACTAAATTTACATACAAACATAAACAACTCAAATTTGTGCCGTCAAATATAAACGTATTATGTTTTATTCAACTCGTTTCCAAACAAAATTTACATTGAAACATAGAACAAACCAAAACATATATCATAATAAACATGTGTGACGAAGCCATATGCGGCATGATAAAATATAGAATTCGCTAGACTTCTTTACAAACTAAATTTACCTCAAAACGTATAGTAACTCAAACTTATAAAAGCGTATAATATTTGACCTGATTTGTTTCCAAACAAAATTTACGTTGAAATGTACACCAATTAATAATGCACATGAAAAAAAAAAAGAACAGAAACATTTATACTTGTCAAGTCCCGATACGAGACATGATTTACGCCAAAACATAGGGGAACTCAAATTGATACGATGCGTACATAAACCTAAGTACGTAAGTAATTACCTTTTAAGTAGAAATGTATATGTTGTTAACCTAAAACATTAGAAACTTAAGGGTCTCCTAATAACAAATAGTATCATTTTAGAAAGTTTTTAAAAAGATAAGGGTGTAAATTTGATATATAGTTATTAAAAAAATGATGGGTTAAAGTGTAATATATAAAAATAAATATGTTATTAATACACTCAATTTATTTTATAATCTTTATATCTTTGTATACATACATATAAATATATATGGAGAAAGATAAAAATAATAATGTGTCTCAATAATACAAATGAATGTTTTTATAATCCAACCGTATAAAAATTAAGGGCTTAGCCATACAAAAGCCACTCTTACTTTTAAAATATCCATCATACGGATAAGCTTGATGAGTTTATGTGTGTGTTGTAAATTTAGTTAAGCCATGTATTGTTTCTAGTGAGTGAGATTTTACTTACCAGCGTCACACAAGATTGTGAGATTACACAAACTTATCTACGCAAGAGGAGGAACGGTGAGTGAGTGTAGCAGTTTAAAAAAAAATTATTATAATATTTAATATGTTTAAATTAGTTTATTAAAATTACTATTTTTATTTGAAAAATATCATTTAAGAAATAAAAAAATATTATTAAGAAACATTAAGTTAAACAATAAATAAAAAAGATAACATCAATTAAAATTTTAACCTATTACATAAAATAAAATATTAAACATTAGAAATTAAACAAAAGTCCATATTCTCTAGAAGTATTTATTTCAAGGTCTTGACTTTCTTTTTGTCGGATCCCGTTTGGCGAACGATGTTCGTTATTATCATCTTTAACTTTTCCTAAAGGCTACTTCTTGGGCAGATAACAAATTTATTTTTCCTCAACTTAATTTTGTTGATTATATCTAAATGTATAGATGAAAACATAAAACCCTAATCATGTTTATTAATCTTAAATATAAACTAAACATCAAAATAGTTTAATCTTATTTGTGAGAATATAGATCTTTGACGAGGATGATGATGCCATGATCGATTGATGCATTCCCGTTATGATGTCTAAAGAGATCGATGAATGATTTTGAAGGAAAAGTTATTGGTGTGATTTGAAGGAAAAGTTATTAGTGTGTTTTTTGTTATCTTCCTACTTCTTTATTTATAACATCTAAAGGGAAACCCTAATTATAATTATGAGTTATTTTCATCAAATAACCCTTATACTATTAGAGACTAATTATGTCATTTGGTGAAACTTATTTAAATGATACGTAGGCCATATATTACGGGTTATTTCTACATATTTTCTTCATTTGTAGCCGCTGCAGTGTCAACATCTTGTGATACATAGGACAAGATTGATGTTCATGGCCATTTTTCCTTATACCTCCTAGGTGGTCTTTTTAGTTCTTCCACGGGTAATGTTCATCTTATGCTTATAAAATAATTTCTTCGACTTGTGTTTCCATAATGCGCGGTTGAATTCCACCCACAAGGGAGAAGACCAAGTGTAATATCCTAGGTAAATCACATATCGATCGTGTACAGGAAAGATGATGAGTTTATAAGAAATGATCTGCCTAAAAAATAATCAATGCATGGCAATCTCACATCAGTCGTGTTAGGACCGTTTTCGTACGGATTACTAACGCATTTTACGTGAGACCAGATCAAATAGTGCGGAATCCTATTTGATTGGCGATCCAATCACTGAGAACGAAAACCTGATCGATCTAACGATGAAACAAACGTTAAGAATTGATTAGAAATCGATTAGGAACGAACTATGAAGTTGGATAGGCTGCTTAGGGCGCTCTGGACGGCTAGGGTTTGTGAATATTCGAAGTCTCCTGTTTTTCCACAAATTATGTGGTATTTATAGGTTTTTAGTTTTCATTCGTACGACTAAACCATTAGCATAGTTCAGTCATGCGACTGACTCATGCAGTTGATTCATACGTACGACTGAAGGTTCAGTCGTGCGACTGAATCAATCTTATGTCTCAGTCATACGACTCATCTTGTCTCCTGGTTTAGTCATGCAACTGATCCATAAGTATGATTCATTCATGTGTATGGTCCATAAGTATGGTCCATTATCCAACTAAGTTGGGACACATTTCTCAATTATTATTGACTTAGAACTATGTACAACAACCTCAAATCTATATATGATGTTAATACATATGAATTATACTGAATACAATAATAATATGAAATATTTAAAGACAAATAAACATCACAATGCATATAAATTTCATTAAGAATTCACATTACATATGTGTAAGAAATGACATATTTTTACATTAAGAACATAAACTAGGAACATGACGTATCAACAAACTCCCCTTGGACCTAGTTTATCCTATTTTCTAACATTCTTCACATGCTCTTGAAATTTCTTGTATTTCTCTTCTTTAATGACTCCTACGTGTATCTCAAATGCGAAGCAGAGCCGTATAACATATTGGAATTGTAGAGCTTGTACAATATCTTGCGTATCATAGAACAATGGCCACTTGTATAGAGTGTAAACATCTTCAGCACACAAGTTTGTAAGCCATATTGGGTCAAATACCCTGATAGTCTCGATCTTACCATCCTTGTTCAGAACTATAACCACTTCCCCCGTCCTCCGGTCATAATACCACCATTTGAAGTGTGGAGTGAAGTCCTGAGGCATCTCCCGTAAAGAAATCTTAAACATTGTGCGTAGGGGACTCCACTTCAAAACCACCTTAGGCCTTCCAGATATAGGTTCAACTTCAGTCTTATAAATGAACCGCTTAGGTTGTTGAGGTCTGAAGTTGACCCATCTAGTATGGTATTCTTTCTTCAATGATTTCTCAAACCATCCCTACATCTTCCTCGGGTTGGCATACAAAAGATCTAAACATACCAATCTGTTTAGCTCAAAACAAGGAAGAGTCTTTAGATCATGTGGATATCTGAAGTACTCGATCCCCTCCTCCCTTTTAACAACCTATACATCCAAATCTTCAAAATAGTCCCAATTGATGATCTTTCCTGACACTTTCTGATGTTTCTTAACTCGGTAAAGTTTGGTGTAGGCATTCAGCTTTGGAGGTGCACGTTGGGCCTTCATTTCTGATAAACAAGCTGCCTATTCAGCCTTCTTTATATCAACATTATCATCTGTAGCTTGGGCTTTACTTTCATCCTTTGCTTTCTCTTTCTCTATCTCATCAAGCTTAACAAAAATATCACTGCCAAAAGTTTCACCCAAGTCTGGGATAATGTTGCCCTCAAGGTTAGTGTACTAAGGATAATAATCAGACGTGACATCCTCGCTTTCAATCTCATCCACCCCTTGTATCTCCTCGTCACTCAAAACATCTACTTCCGGAGCATCTTTGACAAGCTTATCTGGATTTAGTCTAAACATATCGGGGAGCTACTCATCGGTCAGATCATGAATGATTTCTCCTTCCTCTGGTGTGTAGCTCACAGACCTTCTCATAATCCCTTGCAAATCAAGAATCATAGTTAGTTGAGTCTTGACTTGCTAAAAGGGAACGACATCATAATCCTCAGCCTGTGGAGATTAGCTTTTGCCCTGATCATGTGTCTCTTCAGTTGGAGCTGCGGAGGACTCGACTCTTTTGTAGCGCCTCTCCTGTGTTGCTTGACTTGAGGCTGATGCAGATGTATCACCTTCTTGATCATCCTCCTCCTCCTCATCATCTCTCTTTCCTTTCCCACTTCCACCAACTTCCTCGTCATCATCATCTTCTTCTGATTCATCATTAGTCAACTCATCATCATCATCTCCATCATCTTTAATCTTTAGGGGCTCACCCTTGGTTCCCTTCAACCTCAACATCAGCTTTTTGGTCTTCTTCTCCAACCCCTCTATCCGCTTGACAGATGCCATAACAAGCTCATTTTGAGCCTTCAAGGCATGGTAAGCTCGAACTAACGCTCTCTCATGAGCAGCATTCTTCTCTATAAGTTGAGCAATCTGCTTGCCTTGGGCGGTATTGACCGCCATTAGCTAATTCATCTGGTTGGCTCTCAGGTCTGTAGCTAGCAATTTGAGCACTAGCCTGTTTAGGCTCGCCAACTATTCCTCTAGCCTAACAGTGGGAAGAGTAGAGCCCTGTGTAGGTGGGAATTGGGTGGATGTGCTAGCTTGGTAAGTAGTGGGTGTAGTGGTGGATGTGGTGTAGATGGGAGTACGAATGGAAGTGAATTGTGGTGGAGCTGTTTTGGGTGTTGTGGGTGAGGTAGGGGTGAATGTATGAGTGGTGGTGGAGTGTCAGTGGTAGTGTGGGTAATAGTGGTGGTGGTGTGGGGAATAATGGTGGTGGCAGTGGCTGTGGCAGTGGAAGAACTGATCAAGGTAATCCTCTGTCTCTTACCCTTCTTGCCATATGGATGGACCATCCTCTTCCTCCTCAAACCCTTGGCTGTAGGGGCTCCCCCTGAGTTAGTTAGCTGGTCGGTGTGTATGTTGGATCTATGACATCAGTATCACCACCCTTAGTACCAGCGTGGCGTCCACTAACCGTCTCTTTCCCTTCTCGGTAGCCACAACCTGGCTCCTGACTCTCCTAGTGAGAGGCTCATCATCATCTTCATCCTCTTCATCTAATAAAAAATCCTGGTGGAAAGCAGCTTGCTTAGATCCACCCAGGGCAGTTGAAGTGCAGTGTGGAGGTGGTGGAGATATTGTAGACTTGTTAGTGGCTCGTGATTGACTGGGGCTAGCATCTCCACCACCTTGACCATCATCATGGTCATCATCATCATCATCTTTATCGGTAGGTACCACTATGGGCTCAACGTCTGAGTCACTGTCATCATGACGCCACTTCTTACAAGAGGGCGCCACATAATCCTCACTGGCTAGATGGCCAAACAGTCTCATGACCGGGGGCTTCACCTTCTTCCCCCAGTACACCTTCATCCTTCCCAGAGTGGTGTCATCCATCACTTCTAAAATCACAACATCGTCCTTCTCCTTAGGCAGCAGAGGAAGCTTCTCATCTATGATCGTCTGCAAGAACCTTGGATACATGCAGAAGCCTTCCTTGCCTTTGGCCTCAATGTTCTCTATCAAGTACGGGAATAGCATGCGTGAGAAACTGAACAGGTGGTTCAGTACTAGTGCAACATATGAATTCAGGATTTGGTCAGAAATCTCATCGAATCCTCCATGTCTAGAGGCTATGCATTTGAGGATCACATGTGCCAGATACTTGAACTGGGGGCACATATTGCTCTTGTTCAGTACGCTGACATTGATGTCTCCGGTGTACTTGATCCTCAGAATACATCCCCGAACAGTTACGGGATGCAGCTTTGTTGGATGGGCTCCGTCTTCACCCAAATCTAAGACTCTCCTCAGTTTGTCTTCACAGATCTTAATCTCTTGTCTGAATAAAGAGCTCCGGATACAGTGGGGCTCAACGGACCTATCCACTATGGCTCTTTCCCGGAAAGCCTGCTGAATAGATCGGTATGGTGTGCATGGAGTAGAAATGGCCTTGTAGATCCTTGATCTATGCAGGAAGGAAATAATCCCGGTGAACTCAGAAGCCTTTCGAGATGCAACATCTAGATGAGCACAGATGTTGTGCTTAGTGCTCATAGTCCATCTCTCTGCCATACTGCTACGACTGAACTTAGTCGTATGCTATGCTGTAAATACATATGTACCTAGTTTATGAGCTTATTGTAAAATGGCTTTCAAGTCTTACATATATGTAATAGAATGGGTTGAATGAAATACAATGTGTGGTTTATGCTTATAATGTTTAATATTTCATTGATTATTGTGTGTTAACACTTATTGAACTAACTACATAGGTTTGTGGTTGTTTACATAGTTCTTAGTCGATGATGATTGAGAAACGTGCTTAAACTTAATTGTGTGAAGTTCTCAAGCGAATGGACCATACACATGAAAAACTTCATGCTAATGAACCAGTCGCATGACTGAACTAGGAGACTGGATCAGTCGTACGATTGTGACATGAGATTGACTCAGTCGCATGACTGAAGCCTTACTCGTGCGGATGGAACAATCGTATGACTCAGTCGCACGAGTGAACCATACTAATGGTTCAGTCGCACGAATGAGAAGCCCTAACCTATAAATACAACTTAATTCGTGGAAAAACATAACAATTCGAAGACCTACGCACTAAATTGCACCTAGTCGTCCAGAGACCGTAGAACACCTGTTCCAAGTTCACAGATCGCTGTAAATCGTCCTACTATGGTTGTTGAAGTTTAGTTACATTCTTGGATTGATTTTACATGCGTTGTCACTGATTGGATCGCCAATCAAATAGGATTCCGCACTATTTGAGTTGTTACACACGTTAATCAGTTAGTACGCCGTACCGTACATGGTCCTAACAAGTGGTATCAGAGCCTTGGCTCTTGATTTATGTGTGATTCAATCGATTTTGCTATAAAAATCGTATTTTTCACTTAGAAACACAATCTTTTCGTGTCAAACAGTGTCTTAGACGTTTCCAGGTCAAAAAGTTAACGTTTTTCGGCATTCGTCAATTAGGGTTAGTGAGAAATTCGTGTTTTTGTGTCAAAATACCTTAAACCTTCGAATTCTCAAAATTCAACAGCTGCAGTCGCACGATTGACTCAATCGCATGACTGAATCCATACGCATCCCTCATATGCACGATTAGACTCAGTCGTTCATCCATTTGTACGACTGAACTGCGCATTTGCATTGTTCATTCGCACCTGCCCATTCGCACGATTGAGCCATCCACATTTGTTCATTCGCATGTCTGAGCCAACCACATTGTTCAATCGCACGAAGTGTCCATTTTCACTCCTTCAGTCGCACAAGTACACCAGCTTGTTCTAAAGTCCAAAGTTGATAATAATGGAGGATCAATATTCAGCGTTCACCGTAGGGAGGGATTCACGGATCCATAATCTATTGCTTCTGGAAAATGAAGTGGGAAATCATAACAAGCCCCTAAGCTGATAACGTTAGAAAAATTACCCATAATGGAAGCAAAGATTCGAGATCTACTTTACAGGAGTAGATCCCAATCTGTGGGAATTGATAGAGATGGGGTATAGCGTGCCAGTAGGTGCAGATGGAGTCAAATTTACCTTAGGCGGCATGACTGATGGCCAAAAGGTAAAGTACAATGCTGAGAAGAAAGTATATGAACTGCTAACTCAGTCAGTTCGTAAGGATATCTTCCATCAATTTTCTGAGAACAAGCAAGCAAAGAAGCTGTGGGATGCATTGGAAAAACGGTATGACGGAAATGCCTCATTAAAATCTCTAAAGGCAAAAGCGTTGAAGAAGGAATTCAACAACTTCTCGTCAATGGGTAAGGAAAGCTTGGATGATGTCATCGATCGGTTCTACCACTTGATGTGTGAGCTGCACACTTATGGAGTTACAACATCTATAGAAGACTGTTAGGATCAGTGATCTACATTTGATTGATTAGAGAGTATAGCAGCGGAATTCTAATAATGAATTAGCCAATTCACAAGAACGAAACGATATTCAATGAAGAACAAAGACAGTTATAGAGAGAGAATGTCTGCAAATATTTCATTCAATATTTGCTTTCGTGGTACAAAATGTCACACTTACAATTAGGTCGACACCTCTTATATAAGAGATGTGACGTCTGCTGATGTCACTTGATAGTGACATCTAACAGAATTATTTCAACTGAAACACAACTACTGAAGATGTCAAAACAGCTGACATCTCCTTACAAAAATGCTAAGTGTTATCAGTTGTTATAACTACTGAAAAACATAAAACTACTGAAACTACAACGACTGAAGAACAAGCTCTTCAGTCGTTTTACAAAACTACTGAAAGTAAAAATATAAAACTACTGATATCACAACTACTGAAGAAATACTCTTCAGCTGTTGTGACAAACTACTGAAACTTTAGTACTTGATCTTCAGACTTGAACTTCAGACGTTTCATCAGCTGATGACTTCAGTAGATATCATCAGCTGATGTCTTCAGTCTTTGTCTTCAGACTTTGTACATCAGCTGTTGATCTTCAGCACTTGTAAACTCTTCAGCTGTTATACTTCAGTACTTTGAACTTCAGCTTCAGCACTTGTGTTCTTCAGCTGTTCAGCTTCAGTACTTGTTTCTTCAGCTGTTCAGCTTCAGTACTTGTGTTCTTCAGCTGTTGTACTTCAGCACTTTAGTCTTCAACTGTTGAAGTCTTCAGCACTTGATCTTCATCTGTTGAAGTCTTCAGTACTTGTCAAACTGCTGATGAAGCTTTCAGCAGTTGTTGTGATATCATGTGGGACTTAGAGGTTTTCTGATCTTGGCTCATTGGTTCTTTTGGTCCAACAAACTCCCCCTGAACCAATGCAGCCAAAACCTCTAATTTATTTATTTTCCCACTTATTGTTGGCAGAAAAGGTTGGTCTTTTTCCTTCTTGATCAGTAGAGAAGATGACCCATATAAGCTCCGGCCTGGGAAGAAATCTCAGATATTTGTTTGGCAAGATATGAATGGGAACTCTTTTTTGGGGAACTGGACACAGAGTTGTTATCCCATTCATGAGATCTACTTCCCGTGTATGAGCCTGTAGGATTCTCTGGTGTAGGCTCTGAGAAACATGATTTGTTCTTCCATGGTCAGGTTCTCGGCTTCACCATCAAACAATCCTTCTGCCCATACAGCTCTGAGATGTACTTGGCCTGTTTGCCATTTTTGAGCTCAACTGTTGTAATCTGTCTGTATGCAAACTCATCAGGATGATTCCCTTCGAGTAACAGACTGAGCTCATTTTGTTTGAAGTTCTCAAGCCTCTTGTAGACTAACCCCTTTTTAATAATTCTGTTCTCTAGCATCTTCTGGGGTGGTTGTTTAGTCTCGTAGGCCTTCTTGAAATCTTCGACAATCTCCCAGGGTGATACTACAAGGGCCACTGTGATCTCTTCATCTACGATCCTCTTGACTTGACCCTTGTATCTCGAAGGAATGTCTTTCTTTACAATCCTGTGAGCCACCCTAGGATCAGGCCATACTCTCACCCTTTCCTTCTGATATTGAAATGTGTTGGCGAGAGTGTACAACCTCAGAGCTTCTTTCTTCATACTGATAATTGATGACGAAGCAGCATAAGTTTTGTCAATGCTTTTTAGCATTTCATCATCATGAAGCTTTTGCTGCTCCTTCTTCAATCTTTACTCTCACAGCATCCATCTTGAGGTGGGAGTGATGGGCATAGGTTTGGCTTTCGCCAATGTTAGGACTGCAGACAGAGGCAGCCTATCTTCTTCCACATCATCCTCTTCTTCTTCTTCTTCTAGCCTCAACACCCTCTCTTCTTCTTCTTAGGTGCATCATCGGCTGTTGGTTTAGATGGTAAGGGAGTTGGTTTTGTGGGTTGAGGAGTTTGGATTTGGGCTTTGAGATTGGTTTGGAGATTTGAGGGGTAGGCTGTTTTTGAGTGGGTGGAAGGGAAGGTTGTTCCAGCATTTTGGTTGTGAGTTTAGCCTTTGTAAGTCTTGCCATTTCAAACCTTTTTCCAGCCCCAGCCTCATCAAGGGCTTCAATGATAATCCCCTTATGGAATTGCTCAGACAGACAGATTCTGGTGGCTATAGCCAGAATACTGTCTCTGGTCCATGCACGAATCTCCATCAAAGATCTTCCTAAGTATTTGGCAATGAAACGGATCATGATCTCCAATCTCTCTTTTTCCAGTACATCATACCCAGCCCATCGGGTTTGAATCTCCTCCACTTCCAACTTCCTGATCTCACTATCTAAATGGCTGTATCAAAACCTTGCTTGAAGAGTTGCTCAATGATTTTATCCATGGATCGCTGTGTGTGTCATCTGCATCTTTTACCAGCTCTTCCAAGGATTTTTCTTCAGCAGTAGGTTGATCATCAGCACTTTTCTTTCTTTTATAGGTGATCAGTTGTTGCTTTTCTTTTTCCAACTCTGGATTTGTTCTTTGCCTTCTCATCCTCTGTTCTTTTCCTCTTCTTTTCTTTCACTGCAGTACTCTCCCCCTTTTTGGATGCATTGGGGGTAGGGGTTTGTACCAGAAAGAAAGTGCTTTTGCACAGCAGTATCAATCAGTGGTTGTAGAGTTGAGGAAATCCTCTCATCAATGGCTTTAGTAACAATTTCATTGATAATGGAGTGATGAGAGGTATGGATTGTTGGAATACAGCAACCATTGCTCTGGGGGGTTCTGTCCCGGAGAGATAGTGCCAAAAGCAGAAGCTGGAGGCTCAGGAGTGAGAGGGTAAAGTGTTTGGGAACCTTCAACTGAAGGTGCCATCTGTGGGTTGGTGGAGGCAGATGGTCTTGGTCCTTAGAAGTTTTGGCAAGCAGCTCTTTGAGTCTGCTCACCTCCTCCTTAGGATGGTGTTTTGGGCGATTACATCGTAAAAGAAGCCCAGGTCATCATCAGTAGATACTGAATCACCTGACCTCCTGATAGGATCAGGATGAACATGCACTGAGTGTAGCTCAGTTGTAGCATGTGCCCTTTGTCTTGGTACTGGGGACTTCCTGCCTCAGGACTATGTCCGTCATCAGCAGTTGCCTCTGGTAAGGTCTTAGTAATGGTACCAACTACAACCTGATCATATGCTGATGCAGGAGAAGTGGCAGCCTCACCAGAAGTTCCAATCTCATTGCTACACTAGGAGAAGGAACATTGTAACCCCTATGCTGTGGGTTCTCAGCTGCACTTTGGTCCTCCCCCTCAATGGTAGAGGTGTTCCCAGTAGTAATTGGTATCTGGGGAGGGGGTGAGGAGTGCAACTGAGTCAGCACTTGTGCAACAAGCAATGTAGGACTTTGGGGGGCGGTTGCATGGGGTGAAGGGATAGAAGCAGTGTGCACCTGGGGAGGATGGTGCTCTTCAATGGCAATCTCCTCAAGTGAGGAAGATCCCAGATGTGTGGGTACCCCTTGTGTGGTTGCTGCAGGCTCCTGTTGAGAGGAATCCTGAGCGGCTATGGCTGGAAGAGTCCTTATATCCACTAGGGGGTTATAACTAGTGGATATGGCCTGCGTTTGTGTTGCAGGGGCATCCTCAGGGGACTCATTTCCCTGAGTAGCGTTTTGGGTTTCTTTTTGGGTTTGGGGGACTTTTGATTTGGAGGTGGTGGCTGTGGGTTCCAGCTGCGTGGGTTTGCGCAGCTTGGCAGCCATTTTGAGTGAATGGTCAGAGTTGTGCCGGGAGTATACTTCAGGCAAAACAGCCATAGCAGGGACTCCCAGGCCAACAAGTCCCTCAGCTTGAAGCTGGTTTGTAATTATGGCCATTATGAACCGCGGATATAATATCCAACGGTTAGCAGTTAGTTTTTGAGCCATATCCTTGAGCTCTGAAAAATTATTTCTGAAAAATTTAAAGGCTGTTGCTCAAGAATAGAATACATTACCTGCTGCCACTTTGTAGACATTTGATCCCAAGACGAAGTCTTAGGAGCCAAAAGACATTTACCATGTGAAAGATTAGACGTTCAGCGTCATGGAAATGTTTCTTCAAATTGTGGAGGCACTAAGGTTGCCTGATATCCATGGTGGGCAAAGGATAAATCAGTTGTGCCCTTTGGATATCCAGCAGGAGAAGTGGCATCATCCAGGTGTAGAGTTTGACGAAGTATTTCGGGAGTGATGACCACTTCGTGGTTGTTGACGACCGACCGGAGAGACGCTGTGTTGTTCTCCCCAGTGGTGAGGGTGACGTTCATCCAAAACTGTTGAGGGATTCGGCATGAAGGATTGGATTGAGAAGAAATGCCGTTTTGTAGGGTGACTGGACCATAAGATCGATAGCAGTATCGAACTTAGCCCAGAATGGCGATTTGGTGAGGTAAGCTACACAGTTGTGTCGCGGTTTGATTTGCATGGACGCCATTTAGAAGAGAGAAGTTTTGGAGAGATGAACGTAGGTTTGAAGAAGATGAAGCTCTGAAGGATTAGGTCAGGGATATTTATAGGGTACGGGTTAGAAAACGACTGAAGGATTTGGTGTTAGTCATCAGTAGTTTTAAACGACTGTTGACATGGTATTACCCTTTCAGACGTTGAAACAGCTGAAGTCGTGGTTTTAGGCATCAGTAGTTAGAAAACTACTGAAAGCCATGGTTTTGACTTCAGATGATGAAACAACTGAGGACTTGGTGTTTGTCATCAGTAGTTGTGAAACTACTGAAGACAGTGGTTTTGTCATCAGTTGTTGTAAACAGCTGAAGACTTGGTATTAGTCATCAGTAGTTTAAAACTACTGAAGACATGGTTTTGCTTCAGTTGTTTAGAATGAAACAACAGTTGTAGAAACAACTGAAGAGAAAGTTCTCTTCAGTAGTTTTCGTCAATTCATAGCCTTTCAGCTGTTTCATACTGTCCTCAACACTTATCAGACTTTGCATCTGCTTTTCAGGTGTTTCATAGGACGTCAGTACTTATCTGTTTGTACTGATTTCAGTAGTTGTAACTACATCAGTAGTTTTGAAACAGATAAAGTACTTCAGTACTTGTGAGGCATTTAGCCGTCAGTAGTTATAAAAACTACTGAAGGGGAAAGGACTCATCAGTACTTATATGTGACATGGTTACCAATGATCACCAGTAATTATTACTGAAATCATCAGTAGTTGTCACTTATTCTAGCTGCAGCATACCAAGCCTTAACACAAGGTTTTGGAAAGTAGAACTATCCAAAGGCTTAGTAAAAATATCTGCAAGCTCATCAGCACTAGGCACAAACTTAGGATCAATCAGACCTTTTTCAAAACAATCCCGAATAAAGTGATGTCTGATCTCTATATGTTTGGTCCTAGAGTGCTGGACTGGATTTTTGACAATACACAGAGCTGAAGCACTATCCATTAATAATGGAGTCTTAGTCTCTGTAATGCCATAATCCAGAAGTTGGTTCTGAAGCCAGAGTACCTGAGAAGTACAACTTGCAGCAGCAATGTACTCGGCCTCAGCAGTTGATGTAGCAACAATGTTTGTTTCTTACTCTGCAAGAAATCAAACAGTTGCCTAGGAATTGACAACCACCAGAAGTTGACTTTCTAGTTAACTTGCACCCTGCATAGTCACTATCTGAAAAAGCAACTAATTTGCAAGAGTGTCCAGTGGAATACCATAAACCCAGAGATTGTGTACCTTGCAAATATCTAAAGATTCTCTTGACTGCAATCAAAATGACTCTTTAGGAGCAGCCTGAAATCTAGCACAAACACATGTAGCAAACATAATATCTGGTCTAGAAGCTGTTAAATACATCAAGGACCCAATCATACATCTGTAAAGTGTTTCATCAACAGCTTTACCTTTCTGATCAGCATCCAGTTGTGTGGTGTTGCACATGGGAGTAGAACAGGGCTTACAGTTTTGTAAATCAAACTTATTCAAAAGATCTTTTGTATATTTTGACTGATGAATAAAGTTCCATCAGCCTTTTGTTAATTTGCAAGCCTAGAAAGAACTGTAATTCTCCATTGCACTCATTTCAAACCTCTTTTTCATTAATGTTGTAAAATCATCACACAACTGGGGATCAGAGGATGCAAAAATGATATCATCAACATAAATCTGAACAAGTAGCTTATGCTGATCCACCTTCTTAATAAACAAAGTTTTATCAATGGAGCCTCTGGTGAAATTATTCTTAAGAAGAAAGTAGAAAGTGTCTCATACCAGGCTCTAGGAGCTTGTTTCAACCCATAAAGAGCCTTATCAAGTTTATACACCCATTCAGGATGTTTATTATCCTCAAAGCCTGGTGGTTGACACACATAAACTTCTTCCTTTATTTTACCATATAAAAATGCACTTTTGACATCCATTTGAAAAACTTTAAGATTGTGGAATGCAGCATAGGCTAAAAACAATCTGATTGCCTCTAGTCTGGTACAGGGGCAAAGGTTTCATCATAGTCAATACCTTCTTCTTGTGAAAACCCCTGTACAACCAGTCTAGCCTTGTTCTTAACAATAAGCCCATTTTCATCAGTTTTATTCCTAAACACCCATTTAGTGCCTATTGCACACTTACCTGGGGGAAGAGGAACCAGTTCCCACACTTGCTATTTCTTGAACTGAAGTAGCTCAAGCTGCATAGCTTCAACCCATCCATTGTCTCTCAAAGCAACATGGTAGTTCTTTGGCTCTAGCTGACTGATGAAGAGAGCATAGAAGCAGAAGTTAGACAATTGACTTCTTGTTGAAACACCAGCATTGATATCACCAATAATCTGAGACATGGGGTGATTCTTCAGTTCTTGATAAACAATGAGATCTGTGCAAGTGTTTGTAGAACCTTCAGCAGCAGCAGATGTTGATGCAGACTCTTGAAACCAAGAATTAGATGGTAACTCAAAAGAGTTAGAGGAAACAGAGATCTCATCAGCATTTGTTGTGGATGGAACTGCTGAAGCTACAGGAACATCAAATTTAGCAGACACAGGCAGTTGGTCACTAAACTTGAATAGGTGAGTATTGATATTATCATCATCATCATCAATACCACCAGGTGGAAGACATGCTGCAGAAGATGATTTATCCATAGGATCTGCAACAGCTGGAGGTTGATAAGGAACATATTGCAGTATGTCCAAATCAAACAACTCCACAGGGTTTTGTGGAATCTTGTCCAAAGGAGATTCATTAAACTTCACATGCAAAGTCTCTTCAACTATCTTTGTTCTGCAGTTGAAGATTCTGTATGCCTTGCAAGTAGATGAATAACCAACAAAATACCTGCATCCACCTTAGGATCAAATTTATGGAGTTGATCCTTTGTGTTGAGAATAAAACAAGGACAACCAAATGCTTTGAAGAATGAAATTAGAGGAGCCAAGTGATGGAGAACTTCATATGGAGTCTTCATCAACCTCTGATTTACTAAGACTCTATTTGCACATAGCAAGCTGTGTTAACAGCTTCAGCCAAAAGATCATGGCAAACCAGAGTCAGCTAGCATGGACCTTGCAGCTTCAATTAGGGTCCTGTTCTTTCTCTCCACTACTCCATTTTGTTCTGGAGTCCTTGGATGCTAAACTACCGTTTGATTCCCTTTGAAGATAGAAGTCATCAAGTGTATGGTTTCTGAATTCAGTTCCATTGTCACTCCTAATACACTTGACTGGAAGGGAATACTGCTTCTCAATATACAACACAAAGTGAATAATCTTCTGAGCAACCACATCCTTTGAATGTAGAAAGAAAGTCCATACAAATCTGGAGTAATCATCCACAATTACCAGACAGTATTTCTTCTTTGCCATGCTCATTACTCTCACAGGACCAATAGATCCATATGCAGTAATTGCAAGCAGGCAGTGGACTTAGGTTCTTCAATAGGAGGGAATGAGACTTTGTGCTGTTTTCCTTTTAAACAAGCAGTGCAGGTTTCATCACAGTGGAACTCCTTTATTGGTAAGCCTCTAACTAACTATTGTGGATAAGCTGATTCATGTTTTTGAAATTAACATGACCCAGCCTTCTGGCCACAGTTTAGATTCTTGAGAAGAGGCTTTGGAAAATAGGCAAGGATTGCCTCTGAGATCTATTTTCTTGGAAAGATCTAAGGCATACACTCTTCTGTCCTGTTGGCTCTCAGGAGAGTGTGATCATCCAACAACTTATCAATCAAATGCAGAACTTTGGATGACAGAATCCTACAGTTCTGACTGGTGAAAAGAGCAACATGGCCTTTATCACACATTTGACTGACACTCAAGAGATTGTACTTGAGATTTTCCACATGATTAACATCATCAAACTGATTTCTCCATTGGAGACAAAGCCATTTCCAATGATGTAACCCCTAGCATCATTTCCAAAAGAAACAAACCCCTCTTTCCTTGAGAGTAGTCATGAAGAAGAGAGCTGTTCCCAGTCATGTGCATAGATCCCCCACTGTCTACATACCAGATGCTACTTTGGCATGTTGGAACCCTGCAATAATAAACAATCAGTTAGTTTTGGAGACCCAAACCTTTTGGTTTTGGGTCTGGTTCATCAACAGATGGTAAACTAACAGGTTTATTGGAAACAACAGTCTGAGAGGAAGAAGATGGTGAAGAAGAGAAATCCTTTGGCTTGGACCTCCTTTTCTGTGGTTTCAACATAGGAGCATCTACTTGGTTAACTCTACCCAATAGATGTTGAACGATCATAAACAGCTGTGTCTGATTTTGTGATAAAGCTTTCAGCTCATCAGACACATTGCCAGTGGAGTTTGATAAGTTCCTATGTTGCACCTTCTTCTTCTGAGCACTCTCAGCTGTCACCTGTTTACCCCTTCCTTTTTGGATTCTTTGAGGACTTAAGGGTTACAGGATTTGATGTTGCTGATACAAATGTGGTCTCAAACTCAGTTTTCATTTTTTACCATTTTCTCTTTAATTTCTTCTTTATGTTTGAGTTTGGAACCTCTTTTGTACCAGCAATCATCTGTAAGATGATTGAACAAACCACATACTTCACATGGTTTCTTCTTCATCTTAGGTTGATCATCAACTAAAGGGGTGAAGCAACTGAAGACTTGCTCTTCAGTGCTTTGGAAGCATTGTTTGCTTTCTTGACTACCTCTTTAGTAGTCTTCAAACTCTTTCTACTGACAGTTTTCTTCTTTTCAGTACTGGCAGTAGTTGGAGTTTGAACTTCAGGTGTTAAATCCTGCTCTCTAGTCCTTTTCAGTACTTTCAGAATTAACTCCTGAGTTGATCAACTCATTGATCATGTGAGTGTCAGCAGTGGAACCATCAACATCAGCTGATAGGTTCTGAAAGGCTTGATGCTGACTTCTACTTCTGATTGTGCTGTATCAGAAAGTAGATCACATGATGAGATGGATTGGTTATTACTCTCACCATCAGATTCTACCTCTGCTCTGGGAGTAAAATCTGTAGGTGGAGCAGTGTGATTGTAACCAATGCCAAACTTCACATTGGAAGCAGATTGCTTACTAAGAAGCATTTCAAAACCTTTGCATGATTATACCCATCTATCACACTCTACCTGGGTAACTGCAAGGGTTTCTTTGAGATCTTTATACTTCTCTAGAAGTATCTCTTCCCTAGCCTTATCATCAGTTATTTGGCATTTAAGTTTGTAAATCTCATCATTCTTATCATTAAGCACAGACTCAAATCAGCTTTGCTTTTGGAAATTATTTGTTCTAGCTCAATGTTCTTGTTGATTAAAGCTACATTTGCTTCTCTAATAGATGCAAATGCTACTATGCATGTTTCAGAACATAATTTGGCTTTTGCCTCAGAGATACCTGTGATACCTTTGATGTAGAGGCATTTGTGGATGAAGTATCAGCAGAATCCAAAGCCATAAGAGCTAGATTTCAAAGGGACTTTCACCACCATGTTGACCAGCACCTGAGAACAGTTGTTCATGACCAGACAAGTCATCTGGTAAACTGCTCCAGTCAACAACTCCTGGGGTGAAGAAGCTGTGTTGTTGAGGTGAGTTTGTTGATGAGATTAGGAAGGTTGTGGTTCAGGCAATGCTTGTGGTTGTTGTGCAATTGGAGCTTGAACAGGATTTGGTGAGGCATATAATAGCAGGGATAAGGATATTGGGGGGGGACATTGACTTTGGGGAATTGTATGAGTATATATTACATGCTAGGATAGTATGATGGACTGCAGACCGGGGGTTGATGTTGGGCAGCCCTGTTTTATTGGAGACCAGTATTTAGGAGTATATAGTGTAAAAAGGAAGTATGAACATTGACCCTGGGGAACAAAGTATGCAGGAGATCTAGGATGTGAATGTCAAACCAGCATGCCTTTGGTGGAATACTAGGAAAAGTCACAAAGGGTGCAGAAGATTAGATCGTGATCTACACTCTTGCAGTGTCTAGCTGGCATTGACACCTCAAATACTCTTGTAAAACCAACTGGTTTTGCCGAGAGTCAGGAAATTTCCTACCAGTTCTCTTATAGACTTCTGAATATCAATCTCTTATCATCATAGCATTCCTTTCAATATCCATATGAAGCATAGATTGTCACTATTACTGCCAGAATGACTCTCAATACCAACAAATGCATGACGAACTATTTAGAGAAACAATATGCTCATAATAATGCTTTCAGATGCAGCATATTCTGACTCATGACAACCAAGGCAGTATTCCCTGTACAAGTCATCAGTGAGCTTTCCCGATGAGGACAGTTCCTCTTCTGCTCAATCTGTCTTTCGAATGTAAGCAGTTTCCCATGAAGTTGGGTGAGAGATAGGCTATCCAGATTTGCACTGGAGCGTAGGACAATAGTGTAGTGTCCCATCTCTCAGGAAGTGATCTGAGGAACCTGTTGTCATCGCTATTGGGTATTCATGTTCACCGTTTTCAGCTCAGATATCAAGCAGGAAAAGAGCTCAAACTGTTGAGTCAGTGTCTCACCCTTTCTATTAGAGAATGTCTCATATTGTTGGGCAAGGATTTCTCTGTTGTTTGCTAGACCTCATCTGTGCCACCGAATTGTTCCTTCAGGGCATTCCAGAGATCATGAGCAGTTTCATGATGCATAGCCCTGAATAGATTTCATTAAGCAGTGCCATGGCCAGATTCCATGGGCTTTAGCATCAATCTCAAACAGTTTCCGATCTTCATCAGAGTATTGTTCCTTCTTCTTCAGAACCATTTGATTGGTTTCCGGATTGTTCACCATAGGCTTATGTGGTCCATGTACTATAGATGTCAACAACCTGAACTGTAACAGACAGGGATGAAGCATTCTTCGTTGCCATATGTTATACTCGGTCCTAACCAGCATCGGAGGCTTGGTTGAGGAACTGTATTGTGAGGATCATTAGAAGGAGTAGTCATCTTAGATTCAATCAAATTCAATTAAGCTATAACAAATTTAGAACAAAACACAAAAACCAATTGAACAGAGAGATCTCAAAGTAAATGAACGAAAGCGACATAAATTCAATAATCTATAACCAGTTCTTGCGAATACGTTAATTCAATCAAACAAGATATCAATTAGCATTTCAATGATCGATTGTTAGATCGATCAATGATTAACCTGCTCTGATACCACTTGTTAGATCATGATCTACGTTTGATTGATTAGAGAGTATAGCAGCGGAATTCTAATAATGAATTAGCCAATTCACAAGAACGAAACAATATTCAATGAAGAACAAAGACGGTTATAGAGAGAGAGAATTTCTGCAAATATATTTCATCAATATTCGCTTTCGTGGTAACGAAATGTCACACTTACAATTAGGTCGACACCTCTTATATAAGAGATGTGACGCTGCTGATGTCACTTGATAGTGACATCAAACAGAATTATTTCAACTAAAACACAACTACTGAAGATGTCAAAACAGCTGACATCTCCTTACAAAAATGCTAAGTGTTATCAGTTGTTATAACTACTGAAAAACATAAAACTACTAAAACTACAACGACTGAAGAACAAGCTCTTCGGTCGTTTTACAAAACTACTAAAAATAAAACTACTGATATCACAACTACTAAAGAAATACTTCAGCTATTGTGACAACTACTGAAACTTCAGTACTTGATCTTCAGACTTGAACTTCAGACGTTACATCAGCTGATGACTTCAGTAGATATCATCAGCTGATGTCTTCAGTCTTTGTCTTTAGACTTTGTACATCAGTTGTTGATCTTCAGCACTTGTAAACTCTTTAGCTGTTGTACTTCAGTACTTTGAACTTCAGCTTCAGCACTTGTGTTCTTCAGCTGTTCAGCTTCAGTACTTGTGTTCTTCAGCTGTTCAGCTTCAGTACTTGTGTTCTTCAGCTGTTCAGTTTCAGTACTTGTGTTCTTCAGCTGTTGTAGTTCAGCACTTTAGTCTTCAACTGTTGAAGTCTTCAGCACTTGATCTTCAGCTGTTGAAGTCTTCAGTACTTGTCAAACTGCTAATGAAGCTTTCAGCAGTTGTTGTGATATCATGTGGGACTTACAGGTTTTCTGATCTTGGGTCATTGGTTCTTTTGGTCCAACAAAGACAAAATTTCAAACATTGCAGATGGGTTGCAAGAGAAATGGGTCTCTTTTGTATCCAACTTCAGACAGAATGATATGCTGACAAAGTTAGATATCAACGACTTCATGCTGAAGCTGAGAGAGGAAGAGTTGAGGATGAAGTAGAGGGCTCAAAAGTCTTCATCTAATCAAAACCCCTCACTGTACAACTCAAGTACCCAAGCCGAAACGTCTAGAGCGCCACTTCAAATGACATTCGTGTCGAGTTCAGCTGCACCATCTCAAGCTACTACTTCGGGATCTGACACGTCAAGGTCCTCTTGCATCCAATACATATTGCCTGAAGCGAATGCTACAAAATTAAAGACCAAAAATCTCGGGAATGTGACTGTAGAGGTAGCTAAAGAGCATATGGATCTCTTAGCAGCTGTCGTTCACCCCTATGACGGACTAGTTGCTAGGAAGATTGGGAACTGCCATCTGGCAGATGAGGACTACGAGCAGATAGACGAGACAGAGCTGGAGAGAACCTGATTGCCACTAAGACACAACTTTTGGTTTTGACAAAACCAAAGTTACCTGCTTTAATTGTGGAGAGAAGGGGCACTTCAAACGTGAGTGTGTGAAGCCCAAGAAGACAGGAAATAGGAATCCATTCTCATCTTTCAATCGTCAGGATAAATCCACAAGTAGTCCTACTTTGTCAAGAAAGGATCCTAAGGCCTGACTGCTCAGGATGACGAAGGACAAGATTAGAGCTTCCGGTTTGTGTCTCCAGGAGAATCCAACATTGCTAGTGTTGAGGATTTAGATGACGACTCAGCAAGCGAAGGTGATATTGCAGTTGAACTCACGATGTCAAATATTGACGAAACTGCAACTGTGGTTGATCACTTACCTGAGGAAGGGACAAGTTCAACAAGTTCAGAATCACCGTAACCAGAAAAGTCAGACTCTACTTTGATGGCTGATTCAACCGCACCCTCTCAGGTAAGTTCCACTAATCAACTTTTCAATAATCATGCTTATTCTAATTGTAATAAATTTAGGGAAAGCATAGATTTGAAATTTGCTAGGTTATTAGATCACAATGATAACCTAGTAAAGGACTTGCAACTGTGAACTGAAGCAAACTGTATTTTAAAATTAAATGAGCACAGTTACAAAGGGAAAATATAATTGTTAAATAAACAACTTAGGGAAACGGAAGTTGTGGCTTTTAACCAAGCTAATGACATTAAGTTCTATCTAAACTCCCTAGAAGAACAAAGAAACAAAAAGTAGTTTTGGAAGTCGAAGTAAATTCATTAAAACAAAAACTGCATAGTTGGACAAGTTCTTCTCACATTGTCCAACACTTAGTGAGAGAACGTAACAACGGGGAGAGATTGGGTTATAAAGTGGTTCCACCACCACATGAGACCTTGTTGAATTCCAAAAGCAAACCAATAAATAACAACCCAATCAAGGATCATGTGGTGTTCACTCCTCTTGAAAGTGATCCAGATTCCACATGTAAACCAAATGAATCTGGCACTAAACAAAAGGAGGCCACTTCTAAATCAAAAGGTAAAATGCCAATGGTGAATCTGGATGAACAATTTGAAAAGATTAATATAAAGTCAGGTTCAACCACGTCTAAGTATGAACCTAAAAAGACCATACATGTTAACCAAACACGTGCATCATGTCCAAGTCCAGGTAAACAAAAGAGTAAAGATGTTAACAAGGTTCAAACAATTAATTTGTTAAACAAGTTAAAAAATCAAACAACAAGTGTCTAAACCCAAATTGAATAAAGTCACACGTGTGTCACACACTTCTCCACAGAAACATGTACTCCATCATGTCGAAAGTAGATCATGCTACAACTGTGGAAAGTATGGACACATCGCGTCTACTTTTCCTTATTACTAGACTCCAGGCATAAAATTGAACTTTATGACACTAAACCTAGATCTTCAAAAAGGAGATTAATGGCTTCACCAAAAAGGGTCAATGAACCTAAAGTTCAACCCATTAGCTAGCCGTTTGTTTACCACAAACAGGCCTTACACAAAGCTGGCTTATGGAAAGAAAAGTCTATTTCAATGTCTGGTAATGAGAACAAGAAGACAATGATCTTCCCTCACCCTCTAATGGACAATGGGTAGAATTTATGATGTGTGATGCCTTTGGGACACCCAAGCTGGTTAAGGCTTGGGTCCCTCACCTTAACTAATGTTTTCAATTGAATGGGCAGGGTGTTCGCTATAGTGCTAAAACAAACACTTGGATTGTAGATAGCGGAGCATCCAGGCATATGATTGGGAACCGAGCACTCCTGATAAACGTCAAACAAATGAAAGGAGGTCATGTTTCATTTGCTGGAAATAAAGGAGGTTATATCACAGCTCAAGGGGAAGTGGGGAATCAGAAAGTGAAGTTTGACATGGTAAACTATGTTCAACAACTTCAAAATAATTTGCTTTCTGTTTCCCAAATATGTGACAAGGGATTTAAGGTAGTTTTCGACAATAAGAAGTGCTATGTCCTGAAAAAAGACTACGTGATCCCGGAGGACCAAGTCTTAATGTCAGCCTCAAGATATAATGACCTTTACATCTTGGATCTATCAAAGGCCTCCACAACGGATCATCAAGTTCAGTGCTTCTTGTCAAAAGCTACTGAGAAGGATTCTATCTCCTGGCATAGGAGAATGGGGCACATCAATCCACGGAAGATGAACCACTTGATCCAGAATGATCTAGTGCGAGGAGTAAATGTCAAAAACTTCCAACTACCAGATTTTTGTGTCACCTGCAAGAAAGGCAAACACACTAAGAAGTCTCATAAGGCGAAGAAATTTCATTCCATAGAACTACCTCTTGAGCTTCTTCACATGGATCTGTTTGGTCCAGTTAGTACAAGGATCATCTCCGGCGACTTGTACTGCTATGTAGTTACTGATGACTACTCAAGATTCTCTTGGGTAATGTTTCTAAAATCTAAATCTGAGACATTTGAGTCATTCAAAGAGTTAGTAACTACGTTAGAATCTCTCTACAAGCTAAAGGTAAGACAAGTTCGCTCAGAAAATGGAACAGAGTTCAAGAAACAATGGATGGAGGCATTCTGCAAAGAAAAGGGAATTTTACATCAGTTCACATCTGCCTACACTCCACAGATGAACGGGGTTGCTGAAAGGAAGAACAGAAGCTTGATAGAGACTGCCAAGACGATGCTAGCAGACTCGAAACTGCCTATCCAATTCTGGAATAAGGCAGTGGCAATGCATGTTACACTTTAAATAGAGTCTTGGTGGTTAAACGACATGGAAAAATGTGTTACGAGTTGCTACAACGACGTAACCTAATCTGGAGTACCTCGAACCGTTTGGAGCACCATGTACGTTGCTGAAGAAAACTCAGGAAGGAAAGTTTAGCGAGAAGGCTGAAGAGGGAATCTTTCTAGGATACAACATACCGAATAAAAGAGTTTACAACAAGTCAACGGTCAAGTAGAAGTGTGGTTTAACGTCGACGTTCTGAGATACACCACCCCTCGTGCTAGAAAAGGACCTGCATTCTTTTTTGACTATGATGGATTCTTCAGGTCCTTCAACATTCCTCTCTCGACTTCTGACGATGAGTTAGCAACCAAAATGATGTATGATGTCTTAAACACACGAACACAAGACTCTACAACATCTGGTTCACAAGGTGAGTTGCCTAGTCAATTAGGAGGAGCATTCGAGGTAAGTGACTCCTCCTCTAATGATGAAGCCGTAGAGAATGATCAGAACGATCAGGAGGAACAGGTTCCTAATACTGCAAGTCCACAAGCATCTGACGTTATGCCTTTGAGTTCTTCGGAACCTCACACTCCTACTGCCTCAGATATGGAACCAAACGTTCATAATCTTGATTCTGAGATAGTTGTACCCACCACTCCTGGATCACCCCTCAATGTCTATCATCCTCTAGACAATGTCATTGAGGATGTCAGATCAGGAGTTCAGATAATAAATCAGCCCTATTCAGCTGATTATGTCTTGGTAATGGAAAAGGATACCTTCACGATGGTGCACATTGTTGTTTTGTGTCTCAGTTTGAGCCAAAATATGTCAGTGAAGCCCTAAATGATGAGGCATGGGTGAGTGCCATGCAAGAAGAACTTCTTCAGTTCAAGAAGTTAGGTGTATGGACACTGGTGGACAGACCTAAATGTGCTAAGGTCATTGGCACCAAATGGGTTTTGAAATGCAAGAAAGATGACCAAGGGGTCTAATCAGGAACAAGGCTTAACTTGTAGTTCAAGGATTTCGGCAAGTCGAGGGAATTGATTACAAAAAGTGTTTGCACCCGTGGCAAGAATGGAAGCCATCCGTATCTTCCTAGCCTATGCATTGTATATGAAGATTAAAGTCTATCAGCTCGATGTTAAAAGTGCATTCCTTCATGGTGAAATCCGAGAAACAGTGTACGTCAGCCAACCCGAGGGATTCGAGGATCCATATCATCGTGATAGATTTTACAAACTAGATAAGGCTCTCTACGGGCTTCACCAAGCCCAAAGAGCATGGTATGAAAAACTCTCAATGCACATTGTGAAACATGGATTTCGCAGAGGTGTAATTGACTGTACACTGTTCATCAAAGAAAAGGATGGTGATCTACTGCTTGTTCAGATTTATGTTGATGACATAATCATCGGTTCCAAGAATGAAGACTTATGTAAAGAATTTGAAGCAGTAATGAAGGCATAATTTGAAATGATTGCCATGGGAGAGATGAAGTTCTTTCTCGGGTTACAGGTGGATCAAACACCAAAGGGGATATTTTTACATCAGACCAAGTTTGTAGGGGATATTCTCAGTCGGTTTGACATGGAGAATGCTTCCACAGTTGGGACTCAACTTGCTACAAACCATGATGTAGCACCTGACGAGAATGGTGATCTGGTTGATGCCACCATGTACCGAGGAATGATTGGATCCCTCATGAACCTCACTACCTCAATACCTGATATCATGTATGCGACGTGTCTTTGTTCAAGATATCAGGCAAAAGAAAAAGTTAACCATCTTATAGGGGTTAAAAGGATATTTCGTTATCTGAAGGGTACACCAACACTAGGGTTGTGGTATCCTCATGATGATGACTTTGAGCTTACCGCGTACAGTGAATCGGATTATAGCGACTGTCAAATGAACTACAAATCCACATCAGCAGGATGTCAATTCTTTGGGAGGAGATTAATGACCTGACAGTGTAAGAAACAAACCTCGGTTGCTCTGTCAACCTATGAAGCCGAATATGTTGCTGCTGCAAGTTGCTGTTCATAAATCATCTGGATCCAACAACAAATGTGGGACTACGGTTTGCAATTCTCAAATACTCCTATATTTGTTGATAATTATACTGCAATAGCCGTAACTAAAAATCCTATCCAACATCCTAAAACCAAACACATCGGGATTAAATATCATTTTATACGTGATTGCTTTGAAAAAAATTTTAATCTATGTGGTTAAAATAAATACGGATTTTCAACGCGCTGACCTCTACACAAAAGCCTTTGATAACCACGTTTTCTATATTTTTAGAGGTCAACGACGTGAAAAAGAAAATGATGTCATTCCAGAAGATGAACATGCTTAGTCCAATGCGTCGAGTCCATTTTTCTTTTATTTTCTTTTATTTTAGTTTATTTTATTAAATTAATTTTAGTGTTTTTATTTCATTGCCTATTAAAATCCTAAAAACGCAAATCATTTATGGTTTTAGAAAATTTTAGGGGGAGAATAGGTTAAGTTAGTATTAAAAAAAAGGAGGGAGGGGACAGGCAAGCTAAAATAAATGAGATCATATCTGAGATATCGATTCAACAACAATAGAAAATGATAGTACATAGGAACAAAGAATTTGGGACTTTAAAAGATTTAAATTGAATTAGATGCTAAATTCAAAGTATAAGTTTGAGAATCTAAACAAAAATAAAGAGAAAAATGATAGTAAAACTAGCAACTACTAAGGTAACACGGAGAAAGTAGACCTAGAGGTTGCTAGACCATTAGATGATGTGTCGGTAGACTCAACACAATAAATAAGTAGATCTTGTTGGGGATCTCAAAATCAAACTAAGTTGTTTAACAAGTTGTGGGTTATCATCTTATCCCTGGTTAACATAATCAACAGAGTTCCAATAAGGAGTGATGAGCAAAATAAATACCAAAAATATGTGCGGATGACCAAAATATGAGCAAAGCACATGATAAAAAATGAAAAAAATAATCAATGTAATAACCTATGTTGTTGGTGTGATCTGTGCAAAAATAATAAAATTGCTCAAACAAGAAGATAGGTTGTGTGCCTCTCTTCTGTGCGGTGGCACTGACCTGAGGATAAGCATAACCTATATATTCTAGAATTCATTGTTATTTGCTGCCTCTCTGCTGTGCGGTGGCACTGACCTAAGGCTTGGCTTCTCTTTGAAAGCTCTAAGAATAGTTTCTTCTTGTCAAAATACCCGTAGAACGCTAAAAAATTCCTAAGGAATGTTTATTACCATATAAGCGTGGGATCCACAAATGCTTGTTGAAATAAATTAACCTAATGTATCACCAATCTGTGTCAAAAGTCTATGTATGGATTTAAGTGGACAAGTATACTGACAATCATCATGGCTGCAATTCTTGAAAGTCCAAATCAATGTGTGCATCTTATAGTACTAGTATGATTTCCTAAAGTTGCTAATGACTCTCGATGAAAACAAGAATCTAGCATCAAAAGATTTTGGTAACACGTCATGAATGATTTCATTACCTGTATGATTCCATAATGATTCGTTCTAGTTATGGTCAAAATAACTTGAAGCTGACTGTTCTAGAATTAAATCTGTTAGATATCCATCTTAGGATTTCCACCTTACACAAAATCACAAAAATATGTTTTAAATTCTGTCCTTTAGTTCTATCAGTCTCATTTGTTTATGTTTGTCAGTTTAGTTGTTAAAAGTCAGACCAGATATTGGAATTCTGTTTGGGATCTACTAACTAAAAAGGGTCACGTCTGAGGTGACTAAACGGCTTTTCAAATAGTTTTTAAGAGGATTACGTTTGAGGTGACTAAAAGTTGTCTAAGTTAAAATGGTCATGTCTGAGATGATCGAATGCTCAAAATGTTTAATCAAAAGTTAAAAGGAGTTAAGTGTCAAATGGTCATAAAGTCAAAATCATGAGTATGATCCATTCGCGCGACTGGACAATGAGTATGGACCAGTCGTACGATTGGACCATACTTATGAGCCAATAAACCGAATGGAGCATGAGTATGAACCATACACACAACTGGCTTAGAAGAATGAGCCAGTCCCCTGAATGGGGTTGACCGAATGAGTCAGTCGCTCGACTGAAACCCAGTCGGCCGACTGAATATGATCGACTGAACCAATCGCACGACTGAGATCCAATCACGCTAATGAAATGAGCGAATGGATCTAGTCACCCGATTGAAACGAGATTCAGTATAAATAGGGCTATAGTCAATCGCATATGCTCATCACTCCTCATTCGCCCTAAAATTGCCTGATAGTGCCGTTACTCTGCCCGATTTTCCTTTGACCTTGCTTGACTTCAATTTGCTGTATTTTGACGATTGCTAGTGTTTACACAGGTACAATGCGGTGCAATCTACTCAAATAGGAATCAAATTTTACCCTAAATGACTAAATTCAGACCTAAATGGAACCGAGACTTAGTTTGACAAATTAACTAATAAAACTAAGTATTTCGTGAAATAGAAAGTTATTAGGGATTATATCGGTCACTTGCGAGACTAATGAGCCAAACCATAAAGTCTAACACTATGTTTTGCTCAAAATTTGAATTTCAATTGAACAGACAGTCTGTCATGCCATTGGACACCCTGATGAACCTTAATCACATGACCTAGCTGGGCGAATGACTCAGTCGGCCGAATGAACGAGGCGTATGAGCTCAGTCACCCGACTAAACTCAGTCGCAGGCTTAGTCACGTGACTGAAATTAGTCACAGACTCAGTCGCTCGGCTAAACCCAATCGCAGGCTCAGTTGCCCGACTGAACCCAATCGCATGCTAAGTCACCCGTCTGAAGTCATTCGCATACTAAATCAACAGACTGAACTCAATCTTATGATCAATCACACGAATGAACCAGACTGATCTGAAACAGTTTAAAGTGAAATGGCTTCTGTTATGTTTGATCTGACATGTATGTGTCTTGTGTTACAGGTTCATGGCAGATCGGTGGATCATAAACACTAAGCACAATATTTGTGCTCAATTGGATGCCACCACTCGGAATGCTATCGAGTTTGCTGGGATTATAGCATTCCTAAAGAGATCGAGGACTTATCGAGCGATATCTACACCGTCCACACCCTATAGGTCTATACAACAAGCCTTCTAGGAAGGTGCTTCTGTTGATCGATCGACTGAGCCCTACAATATACGTAGCTCCATATTGGCCAGGAGATCGATGTCACAGCAGCTGATCTGAGACGGGTTCTTGATTTGGGAGATGATGCTGCTTATCCCACCAACCTAGATCCTCGTACCGTAAGGAGATCTTTTCTTCGGATGAGGTACTCTGGGGAGATCAATGTAGGTGTGCTCAATAAAAGCAACATGTGTCCCTAGTTTAAGTACCTAGCTCATGTTATACTGAAGTGCATTGCTTCAAGAAGGGGTAGATTTGATGACTTATCGGACAAAATCCAGAATGCCTACGTGGCACTGGTGTTGAATCACCCTTTCAGCTTCTCCAACATGATATTCTCATACTTAATCAACAATATAGAGGCAAAAGGCAAAGATGACTTCGGCATGTACCTGAGATTTCTGCAGATGATCATCAACGAGAAGCTTCCGACTTTGCCAAAGGAGAGCCATAATGTTTTATCTCTCGAGATCATGGATGATACTACTCTCGGGAGAATGAAGGTTTATAGGGGCAAGCAGGTAAAGCCCCCTTTAAGGAGACTGTTTGGGCACTTGGCGAGAGAAGACTACGTGGCGCCAGCTCGGCGAAAGTGGCGTCACGAGGACAGTGATTTAGATGTAGAGCAGATTGCTCTACCCTCCGATGACTCCGATGGAGATGATCATGATTCTGATCAGGGAGGGGATGGTCAGGGTGGACCCGCATCAGCTCCTATACACCCTAACTTTCAGAAGGAGGAGGAAGAGTCAGAGGAAGAGTCTCTGGTGCGAACGAGAGGGAGCCATGTCGTAGCCACAGAGAGAGGTATACGGGCGGTTGGTGGACGCCAAGAGCAGTCCGAGGATGCTGTTGCTGTTGATACAGATCCATCATATACCCCAGACCCGCCATCCAGCCAAGGGGGAGCCACAATGTCTAAAGGTACAAGGAAGAAGAGAATGGCTCACCCCTATGGCATGAAGGGGAAGAGACTAAAGTTCACATTGACCTCTGCTACAGCCACAACCACCACCTTAGCCACTACTGCTACCACCACCACTACTACACCACCAGTCACTACCACATTTACCTCCACCTCCACCATAGCTACCACCACCACTACTACTACTTCACCCACCATCACAACTACAACCACTCCACCACCCATCTACACCACTTCCACCACCACTACAACATACCCATCACCACCCACACATACACCACCACAAATATTAACCACTGCCACCACCACCACTAGCCACTAGGCAGGACCATCATATCACCTATCTTTTCCCTCAAGATCATCTCTACCTCCTAGTAGGGTAGAGGAACAACTTTCAGCACTAAATCGTATGGTGCTGAAGCTGTTGGCTGCCGATGACGAGAAGACTGCTCACCGATGATAGCTAATGGAGCTAACTGCTGCATAACCACAGCAGATCTCTCTGCAGCCACAACAGATAGAGGACTAGGCTCAGCATATGGCTGCTCAAAGCCAAGAGATTTCCCAACTCAAGGTGCAGAATGTGTTATTTACTAAGAAGATCGAGAGTTGGAGTTGCCAGGACCACCCAAAAGGACCATCATGCTCAAACTCAAAGGCACAAAGGATGGATCCTCTGAAGTTACGAGGTGAGGGTGATGTGATGATGATGATGATGATAATGATGGAGGATGGATGAAGAGATGAGATGAGACCAAATGAGGAGATGATAAAGGTGCAGGAGATGGAGGAAATGATGAAGACAAAGGTTATGCATTTGCATCGGGGGCCACACAAGCAAGGGAGAGGCGGACCAAGAAAATTCAAGATCAAGGTGCCTAAAACATCAACCCCAACTGCAAAAGAGCATATGATTCAAGACAAAAGTAATGATTAAGTGTTTATGTAATTTGAAATCATGTGTAATGGAATATTGTATCAAACCCATGTACCTGTGGTTTATATTTATTTAATGTTTATTGTCTTGATTATTGACTAATGGTTGATGTGTTTATATTTTAAATGAGCGCAGATCATTCATCCTCACAAGATGAGTTTGATGTTGCTCCTCCTCCTTCAGTCAGATCAAGTCTCAACCACAATGATACTTGATCTACAAGGGATCGTCAGAAGGTCTGTGAGTTACACTCCTGAGAAGGAGAAATAATTCCATGACCTTAACTTGATGATGGAAATGTAGTCCCCAATCTGGGTGACACCCTTGTGAGTGATACATTTGAAACACTGGATAAGATGGAGCAGGAGTCGGAAAAGAAGAAAGATGAAGCCCAAGTCTCGGATGTCGATGTCAATCTCAGAAGGCTGAAGGGGGCATGTTTTGCAGAAATCAGAGCCCAACGCAGTGCTCCCAAGTCTAGTACCTACACCAAGCTTTACAAAGTGAAGAAGCATCTGAAGGTGTTAGGAAAAATCATAGTGTGGGCATATTTTGATGATCTAAATGTTTATGCATCAAAGAGAGAAGGGAATCGAGTACTTTAGATTCCCACACGATCTGAAGACTCTACCTGGTTTTGAGCCTAACTAGCTAGCCTATTGAAGTTGTTATATGCTGACCCTCGAAAGATGTCAGGCAGGTTTGAAGCTACTTTGAAGAGAGAGTACCACACCAGGTGGGTCAACTTCAAATCTCAATAACCAATGAGGTATATCAAAAGATCTGAAGTTGATACCATTACTGGAAAGCCAAAGATTGTGCTGACGTCGAGTCCTCCGCACACAATGTCGAGAATCCCACTAAAGGAAATGCCTCAGGACTTCACTCCACACTTTAAATGGTGGTACTATGACCGGAGAACAGGTTGAGTGGTCATAGTTCTAAAACAGAAATGGAAAATGAGAAACTATCAGGGTATTTGACCTAATATGGCTAACTAAATTGTCTTCTAATGATGTTTACACCTTATACAAGGGCCACTGTTCTATGATGCACAAGACATTGTACAAGCCTCCAATTCCAAAACTGATAAGAACTCTGCTTCGCATTTGAAATACATGCTGGAGTTACAAGGGAGGAGAAGTACAAGAAATATGAAGAGCTAATGAAGAATTTTAGACAATAGATTAAACTAGGTCCGGTGGGGGAGTTTGTAGATACATATGTACTAGTTTATGAGCTTAATGTAAAATGTCTTTCAATGTCCTACATATATGTAATAGAATGAGTTGAATGAAATGAACATGTGGTTTATGCTTATAAGTTATTTCATATTTCATTGATTATTGTGTGTTTAACGCTTATTGAACTAACTATATAGGTTTGTGGTTGTTTACATAGTTCTTAGTCGATAATGATTGAGAAACGTGCTTAAACTTAATCGTGTGAAGTTCTCATGCGAATGGACCATGCTAATGGACCATACGCAAGAACAAATTCATGCTAATGAACCAGTCGCGCACAGACTAACTAGGAGACTGATCAGTCACATGTTGTGACATGAGATGACTCGTCGCACGACTAAGCTTCAACCGTGCGGATGGAACAAGGTAGGACTCATCGCAACGATTGAACAATACTAGGTTTAGAGTCTCATGATGAGAAACACTACCTATAAATACCATTTTTCGTTGAAAAACATAACAATTCGAAGACCTACGCACCAAATTGCACCCCAGCCGTCCAGAGATCCTAGAACAACCTGTTCCAAGTACATAGATCACTGTAAATCGTCCTACTATCGTTCTGACGTTTATTTACATTTTGATTGATTTTACACGCGTTCTCACTGATTGGATCGCCAATCAAATAGGATTCCGCAATATTTGAGTTGGTACCACACATAATCAGTTTAGTACTCCATACCGTACACGCCCTAACATATGCCATGCGGTTAGGCTTTTTTTTGAGTGTTTTTGAAGGGTGGTAGGGAATACGACCGATTGACCCCCCTTTTTATACTGTTTTAAGTTTTAGTTGTGCGACGGGACCCATGCACATGATTTATTCGTGCGACTGGGGTTCAGTCGTGCGACTGACGCAGACTCCTTCATCTAGTCGTACGATTGGTCCATTCTTGTGACCAATCACATAATTCACCTATACTCATGGTCCAATCGTGTGATTGGATCATAATTATGGTCTAATCGTGTGATTGGCTCATACTTATGGTTCAATCGTGGGATTGGCTCATACTTATGATTCAATCATATGGTTGGCTCATACTTATGAGTTTGACTTCATACATTTCCATACACTCAAACTTTAACTTTTGATTTATAACATTATGACAAATGATCATCTCAGACATGACCTTTTAATAGAAAATCATTTGATCACCTTAGACGTAATGCTTTTAATTTAGAAACAATTGGTCACCTCAGACGTGACCCTTTTTAATTTGTGATTCATAGAGTTCATCTAGTTATATAGTCCGACATCAACGCCAAGAAGATAACGAAAAACGAAAACAACTTGACTTAAATAAAGCAAAACAAAACATATTTTGTGTTTTGTTTGTGTTTGAGGTGAATTGAAACCTTTAGAAATCATCTAACCGATTTTTCCTCCTGAGTAGAACAACTTCAATTTAATTTTATGATATCTACAAAGATTCATATGGAATCATACATGTATATCATAATCATTTGGGAACCTTTTATATGTATTTTGATACTAGATTCTTATTTGTTAGAGAGTCAATGGCCTTTCAAGATCATACTAGAGCTATAAGATGCACACAATAATTTTGACTTTGAGAGTTGTAGCCCCGCTGATTGTCTGTATATTTGTCCACAAAATCCATACAACAGATTTTTGACTCATTTGATGATGAGTTAGTTTTATTATTTCAACAAGCATCTGTGGATCCCACATTATATGGTAATCAACATTCCTCGGGAGATTTTCGAGCGGTCTATGGGTATTGACAAGAAGAAATATTCTAAGAGCTTTCAAGAGATGCCAAGCCTCAGGTTAGTGCCATCGCATAACAGAGAGGCGCAAACAACAATGAATTCTAGAATATTTAGGTTATGTTTATCCTCAGGTCAGTGCCATCACACAGCAGAGAGGAACACAACCTATCTTCTTGTTAGAGCACTTTTTTCTTTTGCACATAATGTACCAACAACATTAGTCATTAGCTTGATTGTTCTTGACAGATTGTCCATGTGCATTGCTCATTTTTATAGTCATTCGTACACATTTGTAGCGTTTATTTTGCTCGTCACACCTTATTGGAAATGTGTTGATTGTGTTAACTAGGGATAAGATGAAAACCCATAGCAAGTTGAACCAATTAGTTTAAATTTGATTTACCCATGAGGTCTACTCTATTGTGTTAAATCTACCGACACATCATATAATGAACTAGTAACCCCTAGGCCTACTTTCTCTATGTTATCTCATAGCAAATTATTTACTATCATTTTTCTTTTATTTTAGTTGGACTTCTTAGACTTGTAATTGAATCTAGCATTTTGATCATTAAATCCTTTGATGTCCCAAACAAATTGTTCATGTGTACTATCATTTTCCATAACTTTTGAATCAATATCACAGATTTAATTTCTTGCTTTCAGCCTATCTGTCCCCCCCTTTTTTAAGTAATTAAATACTGAACTACTATTCTTCCCCAAAAAATTCTAAACCAAAAATTGTTTTTGTGTTTTTGATTTTAAAAGACAGGAAAAAAATTATAAAAAAATAAAAAAAATTTTCGTCGACTAAGAACTTGTTCTCTGGAATCACATCACTTTTCTTTTCCACGCCATTGACTTCTAAAAGATATAAAACCGAGTTTGTCAAAAGCTTTTGTGTAGAGGTCGATGCGTTGAAAATCCGTATTAATTTTAATAACATCGATTAATTGCTTTCAAAACAGTCACGTATAAAGTGATATTTAATAACCGATATGTTTAGTTTTTTGCGGTGTTGGATCAGATTTTTGGTGATAGCTATTGCAGCTGAAATATCAACAAAGATAGGGGTGTTAGAAAATTTCAAATTGCAGTCTCGTATTTGCTGTTGTATCCAAATGATTTGAGAACAGCAACTAGCAGCAGCAACATATTTAGCTTCATATGTTGATAGACCAACAGATGTGTGCTTCTTACACTGCCAGGTAACTAATTGTCTTCCAAAGAACTGATATCATGTTAATATTGACTTGTAATTCATCTTACAACCATTATAGTCCGAGTCACTATACGCTGTAAGCTCAAAGTCATTATCATGAGGATACCACAACCTGAGGGTTGGAGTACCCTTCAGCTAACGAAAGATCCTTTTTACCCCATGTTGGACCAAAAGAACCAATGAGCCAAGATCAGAAAACCTCTAAGTCCCACATGGTATCACAACAACTGCTGAAGACTCATCAGTAGTTTGACAAGTGCTGAAGACTTCAACAGCTGAAGATCAAGTGCTGAAGACCTCAACAGCTGAAGACTAAAGTGCTGAAGTACAACAGCTGAAGAACACAAGTGCTGAAGCTGAAAGACCAAAGTACTGAAGTACAACACTGAAGAGTTACAAGTGCTGAAGATCAACAACTGATGTACAAAGTCTGAAGACAAAGACTGAAGACATCAGCTGATGATATCTACTGAAGTCATCAGCTGATGAAACACCTGAAGGTCAAAGTCTGAAGATCAAGTACTGAAGCCTCAGTAGTTTGTCACATGCTGAAGAGTACTTCTTCAGTAGTTGTGATATCAGTAGTTTTATATTTTATGTTTCAGTAGTTTGTGTAAAACGACTGAAGAGCTTGTTCTTCAGTCGTTGTAGTGTTTCAGTAGTTTTAATTTTGTACTTAACATCTGATATGTTCTCAGTAGTTGTGAACATTTCAGTAGTTTGTTAAGAATTAGTTATTTTTGTATTAGATCTGCCAGTTGTCACTTTCCGTGATAACAGCAGTGATTGTTTGCACTCTATATAAGGAGTGACACTTATTGTAACCACGGTGGAATGAATGGAATGAACGAATGATTTGATTAGAAATATTCTACATCTATAAACATTCCTTGAAATCAGAAATATATATTCTCTCCCTATACCGTATGCGATCTTAATGCTTACAAGTATCGATTGCTTGCTACAATTTGTCTAATTCTAGTTTGGTATTCCGCTGCTTTGTATCCTAATACATCAAACGTGTGATCGCTGATCCTCAAATGGTATCAGAGCCGGTTAATCATTAATCGATCTAATAATTGATCTTGAAACTGCTATTCAAGATCTAAGTTTGATTGAATTAGCTTTTGTTTTGCAAGAAACTCGTTATAGAGATTGAATTTTCTGTATTTCTGCTCATTTATCCTGAGATCTTTTCTTGGTTCTCATTGAGTTTGTTGGGGTCTGTCTAAACTTAAAAGCTTGAATTAAAATTGTTTTGTGAACTGAAAATGACTACTCCTTCCATGATCCTCACAATACTGGTTCCTCAACCAAGCCACACTATGCTGGTTAGGAATGAGTATAACATATGGCAAACGTATGCTCCACCTCCTGTCTGTTACCAACATCGTGTGGTGAACAGCAGCAGGGTGTTGACATCAGTGTACATGGTCCACACAAGCCTATGGTGAATAACCCGGAAACCAATCAAATGGTTCCGAAGAGGAGGGAGCAATACTACAGATGAGGATAAGAAGTGCTTGAATTGATGCAAAAGCCATGGAATTCTGGCCATGGCACTGCCAAATGAAATCTATTCTGGGCTAATGCATCATGAAACTGCCCATGACCTCTGGATGTGCCTTGAAAGAACAATTGGAGGAACAGATGAGGTCTTGGCAAATAATAGAGAAATTCTTGCCCAACAATATGAGACATTCTCTCATAGAAAGGGTGAGACACTGACTCAACAATATGAGCGGTTCTCTTGTTTGATCCTGAACAAAAAATGGTCAAACTTGAATACACCAATATCAGATGAATAACAGATTTCTCAGATCACTGCCTGAGAGATGGGACACATATACTTTGTCCTACGCTCCAGTGCAAGTTTGGACAAACTATCTCTCACCCAACTCCATGGGAAACGCTCACTTTTGAGAGAGAGATAGAACAGAAGCTGAAAGCTGTCTTCATCTGGAAAGCCACTGAAGACTTTGTACAGGCAACACTGCCTTGGTGGGTCATGAGTCAGAATATGCTTCATCTGAATGCCAGTATGATGAGCTATTAATTTCTCTTCTTCAAGCACTTCTGATTCTGCATTTGTGAGTATTATGGTCAGTTTACTGGGTGTAAATGACAATCTATGTTTCATTATGGATGATCTCAAGGGGATTGCTGATGATGACTTAGAAGAGATGGATATTTGAGCCCAAATGGCCTTGATAAATATCAGATCTCAGAAGTTCTATAAAAGACTGGAAGAAAATCCCAGGACTCTCTGGCAAAACAAAGTTGGTTTTGACAAAGCAAGTTGAGGTGTCACAAATGCCAAGGCTTGGACACTTTGCAAGAGAGTGTAGATCAACTGGATTTAACTCCACTGCACCCTTTGTGACTTTCCTCAATAGTCAACACACAGAGGGCAACATCCTGTCACTCTATCATCATCCTCAACAACAATCTCCGCATTTTGTTCCTCCTCAGGGTCAAATGCCATATCCGTACCCTTGTTATTACATGCCACAGTCAAATCAGTTCAAGTTCCTATGACACCACAACCTCATGCACTACCAGAACCTCAGCCTTCCCAATCTCATCAACAACCTCAATCTCAACAACACAGCTCTTCACCCCAGGAGTTGTTGACTGAGCAGTTTACCAGATGACTTGTCTGGTCATGATCAACTGTTCTCAGGTGCTGGTCAACATGGTGGTGACAGTCCCTTTGGGAATCTAGCTCTTATGGCTTTGGAGTTGCTGATACTTCATTTTCCAATGCCTCTACACCTCAAAGTATCACAGGTATCCTCTGAGGCAAAAGCCAAATTAGTTGTTCTGAACCATGCATAACAGCATTTGCTTTCCATTAGAGAAGCAAATGTAGCTCTAATTAATAAGAACATGAGCTAGAACAAATAATTTCCAAAAACAAAGCTGAGTTTGAGTTTGTGCTCAAAGATAAAAATGATGAGATTTATAAACTTGAATTGCCAAATAATTGATAATAAGGCTAGAGAAGATGACTTCTAGAGAAGTACAAAGATCTCAAAGAAAACCTTTGCAGTTACCCAGGTCTAGTGTGATAGATGGGTACAATCATGCAGGTTTTGAATGCTTCTTAGTAAGCAATCTGCTTCAAATGTGAAGTTTGGAATTGGTTACAATCACACTGCTCCACCTACAGATTTTACCCCAAGCAGAGGTAGAATCTGATGGTGAGAGTGATAACCAATCCCTCACATCATGTGATCTACCTTCTGATACAGCACAATCAGAAGTAGCACTCAGCACAAGCCCTCCTTGAACCTATCAGCTGATGTTGATGGTTCAAATACTGACATTCACAGATTAATGAGTTGATCAACTCAGGAGTCAATCCTGAAGGTTCTGAAAGGACTAGAGAGCAGGATTAACACCTGAAGTTCAAACTTCAACTGCTGTCAGTACTGAAGAGAAGAAAAACTGGCAGTAGAAAGAGTTTTGAAGACTACTAAAGAGGTAGTCAAGAAAGCAACCAATGTTTCCAAAGCGTAAAAGAAAGTCATTTCTGTGCTTCACCCTCTTCAGTTGATGAATCCTAGCTGGTGAAGAAGAACCATGTGAAGTATGTGGTTTGTTCAATCATCTTACAGATGATTGTTGGTACAAAAGAGGTTCCAAACTCAAACAAAAAGAAGAAAATTAATGAGAAAATGGTAAAAATGAAAACTGAGTTTGAGACCACATTGTATCAGCAACATCAAATCCTGTAACCCTTAAGTCCTTAAAGAAATCCAAAAAGGAAGGGTTAAACAGGTGACAGCTGAGGGTGCTCAAAAGAAGAAGGTGCAACATAGGAACTTATCAACTCCACTAGCATGTGTCTGATGAGCTGAAAGCTTTATCACAAAATCAGACACAGCTGGTGATGATGGTACAACATCTGTTGGGTAGAGTTTAACAACTAGATTCTCCTATGTTGAAACCACAGAAAAGGAGGTCCAAGCCAAAGGACTCCTCTTCTACACCATCTTCTTCCTCTCAGGGCTGTTGTTTCAAATAAACCTGTTAGTTTTACCATCTATTGATGAGACCAGGCCCCAAACCAAAAAGGTTTGGGTCTCTAAAACTAACTGATTGTTATTATTGCAGGGTTTCTTCACATGCCAAAGTAGCATCTGGTATGTAGACTGGGGGATCTATGCCATGACTAGGAACAGCTCTCTTCTTCATGACTACTCTCAAGGAAAGAAGGGATTTGTCTCTTTTGGCAATGATGCTAGGGGTTACATCATCGGTAAGGGCTTTGTCTCCAATGGAGAAATCAAATTTGATGATGTTAATCATGTGGAAATCTCAAGTACAATCTCTTGAGTGTCAGTCAAAGTGTGATAAAGGCCATGTTGCCCTTTTCACCAGTCAAACTGTAGGATTCTGTCATCCAAAGTTTTTGCACTTGATTGACAAGGTGTTGGATGATCACACTCTCCTGAAAGTCAACAGGACAGGAAGAGTGTATGCCTTAGATCTCTCTAAGAAGATAGATCTCAAAGGCAATCCTTGCCTATTTTTCCAAAGCCTCTTCTCAAGAATCTAAACTGTGCACAGGAGGCTTGGTCAAGTTAATCTCAAAAACATGAATCAGCTTAGCCACATAGTTTAGTCCGAGGCTTACCAATAAAGGAGTTCCACTGTGATGAAACCTGCACTGCTTGTTTAAAAGGAAAACAACACAAAGTCTCATTTCCTCCTATTGAAGTGTCCAGTCCACTGCCTGCTTGCAATTACTGCATATGGATCTATTTGGTCCTGTGAGAGTAATGAGCATGGCAAAGAAGAATACTGTCTGGTAATTGTGGATGATTACTCCAGATTTGTATGGACTTTCTTTCTACATTCAAAGGATGAGGCTGCTCAGAAGATTATTCACTTTGTGCTGTACATTGAGAAGCAGTATTCCCTTCCAGTCAAGTGTATTAGGGTGATGAATGGAACTGATTGAAATCACACACGTTGAATTGATACTTCTACTCTTTCAAAGGGAATCAAAAGGCAGTTCAGCATTCCAAGGACTCCAGAACAAAATGGAGTATGGAGAGAAAGAACAGGACCCTCATTGAAGCTGCAAGGTCCATGCTGGCTGACTCAGGTTTGCCACTGACCTTTTGGGCTGAAGCTGTCAACACAGCTTGTTATGTGCAAAATAGAGTTTTAGTAAATCAGAGTGATGAAGACTCCATATGAAGTTCTCCATCATTTGGCTCCTCTGATTCATTTTTCAAAGCATTTTGGTGTCCCTGTTTCATTCTCAACACAAAGGATCAACTCCATAAATTTGATCCTAAGGTGGATGCAGGGTACTTTGTTGGTTATTCATCTACTTGCAAGGCGTACAGAGTCTTCAACTGCAGAACAAAGATGGTTGAAGAAACTCTACATGTTAAGTTTATGAATCTCCAAAGGACAAGATTCCACAAAGTCCTGTGGAGTTATTTGATTTGGACATACTGCAATATGTTCCTTATCAAACTCCTGCTGTTGCTCCTGTCAACAGTTCACCACCTGGTGGTACTGCTGGGATGATGATGATGATTGCAGTACTCACCTCTTCAGGTTTAGTGATCAGCTGCCTGACTCAGCTAGACTGATGTTCCTGTAGCTCCAGTAGCACCATCCACAACAAATGCTGATGAGATTTCTTCGAATTCAACTTCCTTGAATTACATCCACTGATTGGTTTAAGGAAATGATTCACCATCACCATCTGTTGCTGCTGAACCGGCTACAAACACTTGCACAGATCTCATTGTGTATCAAGATCTGAAGAATCACCCTATGTCTCAAATCATTCGTGATATCACTGCTGGAGTATCAACAAGAAGTCAATTGTCAAATTTCTCGCTTCTATGCTCTCTTCATCAGTCAGCAAGAGCCAACGAATTATCACATGCTTTAAGGACAATGGATGGGTTATGCCATGCAGCTTGAGCTTCTTCAGTTCAAGAAACAGCAAGTGTGGAACTGGTTCCTCTACCTCCAGGTAAGTGTGCAATAGGCACTAAATGGGTGTTTAGGAACAAAACTGATGAAAATGGGCTTATTGTTAAGAACAAGGCCAGACTGGTGTTCAGGGGTTTGCACAAGAAGAAGGTATTGATTATGATGAACCTTTGCCCCTGTAGCCAGACTGGAAGCAATTCGATTGTTTTTAGCTTATGCTGCTTATCAAAACCTTAAAGTTTTTCAAATGGATGTCAAAAGTGCATTTTTGTATGGAAAAATTAAAGAAGAGGTTTATGTATGTCAATCCAGGCTTTGAGGACAATAAACATCCTAATTGGGTGTATAAGCTTGATAAGGCTCTTTATGGGTTAAAACAAGCTCCCAGAGCCTGGTATGAGACATTATCAAACTTTCTTCTGGAAAACATTTCACTAGAGGCTCCATAGATAAGACTTTATTCATTAAGAAAGCTGGGCAGCATAATCTACTTGTTCAAATTTATTTAGATGATATCATTTTTGCATCCTCTGATCCAAAGTTGTGTGATGCCTTTACAAAGTTGATGCAACAGAAGTTTGAAATGAGTGCCATGGGAGAATTACAGTTCTTTCTGGGGTTGCAAATCAAACAAAAGGCTGATGGAATTTTTATTCATCAGTCCAAATATACAAAGATCTTTTGCAAAAGTTTGATTTACAAAACTGTAAGCCTTGTTCTACTCCCATGAGCAGCACCACACAACTGGACACAGATCAGAAAGGTAAAGTGGTTGATGAAACACTTTACAGATGTATGATTGGGTCCTTGATGTATTTAACAGCTTCTAGACCAGATATTATGTTTGCTACATGTGTTTGTGCTAGATTTCAGGCTGCACCTAAAGAGTCTCATCTGATTGCAGTCAAGAGGATCTTTAGATATCTGCAAGGCACTCCATCTCTAGGTTTATGGTATTCTACCGGACATTCTGGTAAATTAGTTGCTTTTTCTGACAGTGACTATGCAGGGTGTAAGTTGACCAGGAAATCAACTTCTGGTGGATGTCAATTCCTAGGCAACTGCTTGATTTCTTGGCAGAGCAAGAAACAGACCTCATTTGCTACATCCACTGCTGAAGCAGAGTACATTGCTGCTGCAAGTTGTACATCTCAGGTACTCTGGCTTCAAAACCAACTCTTGGATTATGGCATTACAGAGACTAAGACTCCATTGTTAATGGATAGTGCTTCAGCTCTTTGCATTGTCAAAAATCCAGTCCAGCACTCTAGGACCAAACATATAGAGATCAGACATCATTTTATAAGGATTGTTTTGAAAAAGGTCTGATTGATCCTAAGTTTGTGCCTAGTGCTGATGAGCTTGCAGACATTTTTACTAAGCCTTTGGATAGTTCAACTTTCCAAAACCTGGTGTTAAGGCTTGGTATGCTGCAACTAGAATAAGTGACAACTACTGATGATCTTAGTAATTCATACTGATGATCATGAGTACCTATGTCACATATAAGTACTGATGAGCTCTTTTAACCTCAGTAGTTTTATAACTACTGATGGCTAAATGTCTCACAAGTACTGAAGTACTTCATCTGTTCTAAACTACTGATGTAGTTACAACTACTGATGCAGTTACAACTACTGCAATCAGTAAAAACAGATAAGTACTGATGATGTCCTATGAAACAACTGAAATCAGCCAAAAAGACTGATGAAGTGTTGAGGACAGTTGAAACAGCTGAAAAGCTAAGAACTGACGAAAACGCTGAAGAGAACATTCTCTTCAGTCGTTTGTACAACTGCTGTTTCATTTTAAACACTGAAGCAACCACGTCTTCAGTAGTTTTATAACTACTGATGATTAATTCCAAGTCTTCAGTGTTTACAACAGCTGATGACAAAACCACTGTCTTCAGTAGTTTCATAACTACTGAAGACAAACACCAAGTCCTCAGGTGTTTCAATCATCTGAAGTCAAAACCACGGTCTTCAGTAGTTTTCTAAACTACTGATGCCTAACACCACGACTTCAGCTGTTTCAACGTCTGAAAAGGTAATACCATGTCAACGGTCGTTTAAAACTACTGATGACTAACACCACATCCTTCAGTCGTTTCCTTACCCGTACCCTACATATACCCTAACCTTAGCTCTCATTGCTTCATCTTCTTCAAACCTAACGTTCCTCTCCAAAATTAAACCGCGACACAACTGCGTTGCCTACCTCACTAAATCGCCCATCTGGACTAAGTTCGATACTGTTATCGATCTTATGGTTCAGTCCCAATACAACACGGCATTTCTTCTGAATCCCATTTACATGCCGAATCCTTGCACCAATTTTGGATGAACGTTACTGTTACCACTGGGGAACAACACATCATCCCTCCCTCCGCGGTCGTCAACAACCAAAGAAGTAGTCATCACTCCTGCAATAATCCCCAAATTCTTCAACTGAATGACGCTACTTCTCCTGCTGGATATCCGAAGGGCACCATAGATCTATCCTTTGCTCAACATGGATATCAAGGCGATCTCAGTGCCTCCACTATCATGAAGAAACACTTTAATGACGCTGAGCGCCTGATCTTTCACATGGTGAATGTATGTTTGGCCCCTAAGACATCGTCTTGGGATCAATGTCCACCAAATGGCAGCAGGTAATGTATTCTATTCTTGAGCAACAACCACTTAATTTTTCTGAAATAATATTTTAGAGCTCAAGGATATGGCTCGAAAACTAACTGCCAACCGTTGGATACTATATCCACGTTCATCATGGCCATTATTACAGACCAGCTTAACGCTGAGGGACTTGTTGGCTTGGGAGTCCCTGCTACGGCTGTTCTGCCGGAAGTATACTCCCGGCACAACTCTGACCGGACACTCAAAATGGCTGCCAAGCTGCGAAACCCACGCAGCTGGAACCCACAGCCACCACCTCAAAATCCAAAGTCCCCACCAAACCCCACAAAGAAACCCAAAACGGCTACTCAGGGAATTGAGTCCCCTGAGGATGCCCCTGCAACACAAACGTAGGATATATCCACTAGTCCAAACCCCCTAGTGGATACAATGACTCCTCCAGCCATAGCCGCTCAGGCTTCCTCTCAACAGGAGCCTGCAGCAACCACCCAAGGGGCACCTACATATCTGGGATCTTCCTCACTTGAGAGATTGCCATTGAAGAGCACCATCTCCCCAGGTGCACACTGCTTCTATCCCTTCACAAACAACCGCCCCTCACAGCCCAACTTTAATAGTTGCACAAGTGTTGACTCAATTGAACTCCTCACCCCCTCCCCAGAAACCACTTATACTGGGAATACCTCTACAATTGAGGGGAGGAACACAGTGCACTTGAGAACCCACAGCACAGGGGTTTCCCACTTCTATATCCTGGTGTAGACAAGGAGCTTAGAATATCTGTGAGGTTGCCACCTCCTCTGACTCAGCACATGACCAGAGTGAGGCTGGTAACATTGCTAAGACCTCACTAGAGGCAACAGCTGATGATGGACATTGTCCTGAGGCTGGAAGTCCCCAGTACCAAGCACAAGGGGCACATGCACCAACTGGTCTACACCCAGTGCATGTAAATCCTGCTCTAAGCAGGAGTCAGATGATTCAGCTTCGGCTGATGATGACCTGGGCTTTCTATGATGTTCTTGCCCAGAACACAATCCTTGAAGAGAAAGTCAGTAGGCTGCAAAACCTACTTGACCAACTCTCACAAGGAGAAAGACCATCTGCCTCTATCCACCCACAGATGGCACCTTCACTTGAAGGTTTCCCAAACAACGAGCCACTCCAAAATCAAACCCTGCCTCTGCTTCAGGCCCTACTTCTCAGGAACAGAACCCTCCTGAGCAAATAGGTGCTGTACTCCAAAATTCCCTCCCTCTCATCACACCCATAATCACTGATATAGTGACCAAAGCCATTGATGAGAGGCTTTCCTTAACTTTACAGCCCTTGGTTGATGCTGCTGTCCAAAAGACTCTTTCTGCGGTACAAACCCCTTCCTCCAATGCATCCAAAAAGGGGGAGAGTACTGCAGTGAAAGAAAAGAAGAGGAAAGATCTGAGGAAAAGAAGGAGCGAAGCAAGCCCAAAAGAAGGAGAAAGAACAGCAACCAATGCTCACCTACAAGCGAAAGAAAGGTGCTGATGAGCACATTGCTGAAGATAAAGCCTTGGAGCTACTGATAAAAGAGGCTGATGCCGAACACAGCAGATCAATGGACAACATCATTGATCAGCTGTTTAGGCAAGGCCATGACACCAATAAACTTGACTCTGAGATTCGACGACTAGAGATTGAAGAAATCCAGAATAGATGGGCAAGTTATGAAGTGTTAGAAAGAGAAAGGCTTGGAATCATGATCAGATTTATTGCTAAATATCTTGGAAGATCAATGATCGAAATCAATGCTTGGTCCAGGGACAGTATCTTGGCAATCACCACCAAGATCTGTTCGTCTGAAGCATACATAAGGGGCTTGTTATTGAAGCTTTGAATGAAGCGGGTGCTGGGAGCAACACTGAGCTAGCCAAGCAATCAAAAGCCACACTCATCTCAAGGATGCTAGAACAACCTGTCAACATTCCACACCAAAACCACCCAAAACACAACCCACCAAACCCTTCCCTTACCCACAAAAACCCATGCCGATGATATACCCTTGAAGAAGAGAGAAGGATATTGAGGCTAGAAGAAGATGAAGAAGATGATGAAGACAGGCTGCCGCTCTCAGCTGTGATTCAGTTGCCTAAGGCCACAAGTCACTCCTCAGCAATTACTCCTGAAGTCCAGAGACAAATGGTTAAAGTGAAGCTAGAAGAAAGAGAGCTTCATAAACAGCATGATGAGGAATTGCTGAAGAGAGTTGACAAAGCTTATGCAGCCACATCTTCTATCATCAATATGAAGGAGCAAGCCCTCAGACTTTACACTCTTAGGCATACCTTCAATATCAAAAGGAAAGAGTGAGGATTGGCCTGATCCCAGGGTCTCTACAGAATTCATAAGAACAATATACCTCGGAGATACATTGGCCAGGTGAAAAAGATCGTAGATGAAGTGATCTCTCTGGTCTTTGTAGTTTCACCCTGGGAAATCCTAGAAGACTTCAAGAAGGCCTACAAAGCTAATCTAACCCCTCAGAGATGCTGGAAAACAAAATAGTGAAAAGGGGTTAGTTTACAAGAGGCTTGAGGAAGTCAGGAAAAATGAGCTCCAGTTGTTCCTAGAGGGTATCACCCGGATGAGTTTGCTTACAGAATAATAACAACTGTGGAGCTAAAGAATGGAAACAGGCCAATACATGTCTGAGTATTATGGGCCTGAATTATTGTTTGAAGGAGGTTTGAAGAGCTAACCATGGAGGAACAAATCACCTTCCTTGAGGCCTACACAAGAGTCGTACAGACTCATTATGGGGAAGTGAATCTCATGAATGGATAAACTCTGTGTCCAGTTCCCCAAAACAGAGTTCCCATTCATACACTGCCAAACAATATTTGAGGTTTCTTCCCAGGCCGGAGCATACATGGGTCATCTTCGCTACTGATCAAGAAGGAAAAAGACCAACATTTTGCCATCAATAAGTGGGAGAATAAAAGTTAGAGGTTTTGGCTGCATGGATTCAGGGAGAGTTTGTTGGACCAAAAGAACCAATGAGCCAAGATCAGAAAACCTCTAAGTCCCACATGGTATCACAACAACTGCTAAAAGACTCATCAGTAGTTTGACAAGTGCTGAAGACTTCAACAGCTGAAGATCAAGTGCTAAAGACCTCAACAGCTGAAGAACTAAAGTGCTGAAGTACAACAGCTGAAGAACACAAGTGCTGAAGCTGAAAGACCAAAGTACTGAAGTACAACAGCTGAAGAGTTTACAAGTGCTGAAGATCAACAACTGATGTACAAAGTCTGAAGACAAAGACTGAAGACATCAGCTGATGATATCTACTGAAGTCATCAGCTGATGAAACACCTGAAGGTCAAAGTCTGAAGATCAAGTACTGAAGCCTCAGTAGTTTGTCACAACTGCTGAAGAGTACTTCTTCAGTAGTTGTGATATCAGTAGTTTTATATTTTTATGTTTCACTAGTTTTGTAAAACGACTGAAGAGCTTGTTCTTCAGTCATTGTAGTTTCAGTAGTTTTATATTTTGTACTTAACATGCTGATATGTTCTCAGTAGTTGTGAACATTTCAGTAGTTTGTTAAGAATTAGTTATTTTTGTATTAGATCTGCCAGTTGTCACTTTCCGTGATAACAGCAGTGATTGTTGCACTCTATATAAGGAGTGACAACTTATTGTAACCACGTGGAATGAATGGAATGAACGAATGATTTGATTAGAATATTCTACATCTATAAACATTCCTTGAAATCAGAAATATATATTCTCTCCCTATAACCGTATGCGATCTTAATGCTTACAAGTATTGATTGCTTGCTACAATTTGTCTAATTCTAGTTTGTATTCCGCTGCTTTGTATCCTAATACATCAAACGTGTGATCGCTGATCCTGTCACCCAATTAGATGATTCACTTTTGTTAGCCTGATATCTGAATAAAGACATGTGGTATACATAATATCAGGATGAGAGGGTGTGAGGTACATCAGAGATCCGATCATTCCTCAGTACATAGTGGCATCAACCAGATCACCATTTTCATCGAGTGCCACATCTGCTTCGTGGCAAGTGGAGTCCCAACAACCGTTGCATTCTCCTTGTCGAACCAACTAAGGATATCTCCTACATATTTTGACTGATGTAGGAAGGTTCCATTTGGTGTTTGATCCACTTGTAACCCAAGAAAGAACTTCATCTCTGCCATGGCACTCATCTCAAACTCAGCTTTCATCACTGATTTGAATTCTTTATACGATGCTTCATTTTTGGACCCAAAGATTATGTCACCAACATATATTTGTACCAGTAGCAATTCACCATCTTTCTCTTTGATGAACAACATGGAGTCAATAACCCCTTTGCGAAAACCATGTTTCAGCAGATGAGTAGAGAGTTTCTCATACGAGGCTCGAGGGGCTTGATGAATACCGTAAAGAGCCTTGTCCACTTTATAAAGTCTATTCGGATGATAAGGATCCTCAAATCCTTCAGGTTGACTAACGTACACCATTTCACAGATTTCACCATGAAGGAAGACACTTTTCACATCCAATTAATAAACTTTGATCTTCATGTAGGATGCATAGGCTAAGAGGTACGAATTTCTTCCATCCTTGCAACAGGTGCAAACACTTCATTGTAGTCAATGCCTTCGACTTGTCTAAACCTTTGAACGACAAGCCAAACATTGTTTCTGATTATAACCCCTTGGTCATCTTTCTTACACTTAAGAACCCATTTAGTGCCAATCACCTTGCACCTTTTGGTCTATCCACAAGATTCCATACTCCTAACTTATTGAACTGAAGGAGTTCTTCTTGCATAGCACTAACCCATGCCTCATCGTTTAAAACTTCAGTTACATATTTTGGCTTAAATTGAGAGACAAAACATCGATAAGAACCGTCATGTAGATATCCTTTTTCCATGACTGCGGCATAATCAGCTGAGTATAGCAATTTTGTGTTTGAACTCCCGATAGAATATCCCCGATGATATTGTCCAGGGGATGATGCATATTAACTCGAGTTCTGGAGTGGTGGGAACAACTACATCATTATCCAGATTTTGAATCCTAGGTTCAGTTTTTGTGGCTCTTGGAGTATGGGGTTCAGATGTTCCAGTGGCATCAAGATTAGATGCTTGTGTACTTTTGGCAGTGGAACCTGTTCCTCTTGGTCCACATTTGCAGTCTCAAATGCTTCATCACTAGAGGAAGACTCACTTACCTCAAGCTCTCCTCCTGAAGGGCTAGAAGTATCGTCTAATGGGACCAATAATGTCGAGTCTAGTGTAGGAGTATTCAGAATATCGTACATCATTTGAGCAGATAACTCATCATCAAGATGAGAAGGAGGTAGATTGAAGGACTTGAAAAATCCATCATAGTCAAAGAAGAAGGAATGTCCTTTGCCAACAGGAGGGGTGGTGTACCTTTGGACATCAACATTGCACCACACTTCTACCTGACCCATTGATTTGTTATAAAATTTCTTGTCGGGAATACTATATCCGAGAAAGATACCTTCTTTAGCCGTCTCACAAAACTTCCCAGTCTGAGATTTCTTCAACAACATGCATGGTGCTACAAAAGGTTCTAGATATTCCAAGTTGGGTTTATGTTGCTGGTGCAATTCATAACACGTTTTTCCATGACATTGACTACTAAGACTCGATGGAGCATGTAGCATGCATTAGCCACTGCCTCGTTCCAGAATTGGATAGGCAGTTTAGAGTCGGCTAACATTGTCCTTGCTGTCTCTATCAAGCTCTGATTCTTTCTTTCGGCAACCCCATTCGTCTGTGGAGTGTAGGCAGGAGTAAATTGATGAACAATTTCTTTCTCTCAACAGAATGCCTCCATCCACCGATTCTTGAACTTTGTTTGGTTGTCTGATTGAATTTTTCTTACTTTTAGCTTGTAAAGTGATTCCAGTGTAGTGACTAGATGCTTGAATGATTCAAATGTCTCTGTCTTTGCTTTCAGAAACATCACCCAAGAGAATCTTGAGTAATCCTCAGTTACTACAAAGCAGTACCAATCACCAGCAATGCTTTTTATGCTGACCGGGCCAAACAGATCCATGTGTAGAAGCTCGAGAGGAATGTCGATAGAATTGACTCTCTTTTCTTTGTGAGACTTCTTGATCTGTTTCCCTTTCTTACATTCACTAAATCATTCTGAACCTGATGATTCTTGACTGTAACTCAATTCACTAAATCATTCTGAACCTGATGATTCATCTTCCTGAGATTAATGTGTCCCATTCTCCTATGCCAAGAGACTGAATCCCTCTCTATTGCCTTTGACATGAAGCACTGGACAGTAGACTCAGTTGTGGAGGCTTTAGATAGATCCATGACATAGAGATCGTTATATCTTGAAGCTGACATTAGAATTTTATCCTTCTCGATAACATACTCCTTCTTTAATATGTACACTTCTGTTATCAAACATAACCTTGAAACAGATTTGGGAGTCAGAAAGTAAGTTGTTTTGCAGTTCTTGAATGTAGTTGACCTTGTCAAACTTCACTTTCTTGTTTCCCAATTCACCATGAGCGGTGATGTAACCTCCATTATTCCCTGGTGAATGATACATGTCCCCTTTTAATTTGCTTAACATTGAAAAGGAGAGACGAATTCCCAGTCATGTGATTGAAGCCCCACTATCAACAATCCAGGTATTAGTGATAGCACTATAGCGGACACCCTGCACATACAAAGGAATAAATTAGTTTAGGTTTAGGACCCAAGCCTTAACTGGCTTGGGTGTGCCAGAGGTATCACAAATTATGAACTCAATCCACTGTCCTTCAAAGGATTAGGGTACATCTTTCTTCTTCTTGTTCTCACTAACAAACATATTACTTGTTTTCATCTTCCATAAACCAGTTTTATGTAAGGACTGTTCATGGTAAACAGACGACTAGCTTATGGTTTGAACTTTAGTTTCACTAATAATCTTAGATGTAACCTTAGGTGACACATTAGATCTAATTTCAAAATCTTTGTTTTTCATCAAAAAGTTCAATTTTCTTTTTAGGAGTCTGATAATAAGGACAATTTGGAGAGATATGTTCTCGTCTTCCACAACTGTAGCAGGATCTCCCTTTGACAGTTTGAGGAAAGTTTTAATGTGGGGTTAAGTTTGGTTGGGGTTTGAGACATGTTTGGATGGGTTGTTTCTCTTCCTTTTTAGGTGTTTCACCTTCTTTAATAAACTTAATTGTTTTGACATTTTGAACATCTTTCATTTTCATTTTATTTGGATTTTGATGATTAACCCATTTAAGGTTCATTGGATTAGACCTTTTAGGTTCTGCAATAGACGTTTGTGAACCTGACTCTAAGTTAGCCTTTTCAATATCCTCACCCAAAACCTCAACAGGTATATTATCTTTTGATCGCAAAGTAGAATCCTTCTATTTAGTGATAGATTTCACAGGTTTACTTGTAGAATCTGGATCACTGACCAGAGGAGTAGACACCACATGATCCTTTACTGGGTTATTATTAATTGGTCTACGTTTAGTGTTCAAAAGTATTTCATATGGTGGAGGTACTATAAGGCCCCATTCCCGGGACGCTTACACCTGGTCAATCATTGCACATAAACATATATTTTCATTAAATTAAAGAAAAACATTGTAGCGGAAACATCAAAATAGACATCTCATTTCATTATAAATGCTTTTGCAAAACAATACATCGTTATCAAGTTACAAAATATATGTTGCATTACATCACAAGCATTATAAAAATGGATGCCATCCAAAGGAGCTAAGTAGACGCCCCATTCCATCCTCAGCAATATTACTTGCCAACTGGAAACACATAAAAGTTAGCGTTGTTGAATGAGTTCTAGATTTATAATAAAACATACGTTATCTTTCATTTAAAAATGTCTTTTACTTTCTTTCAAATCATCACATTCTTAGAACATGATCACACATCATATGTACACATAGATAATAGTTATTATCTTCACGATCGTTCATTTCGTACAGTTATTATCTTTCGTTTTAATCTAGGTCCTGTCATGTGCTTAACCCTCCTCTAGAGCGCCAAACAATTCATCTAGGGTTAAACGACAAGGACCCCATACATCTGGTCAATCACAAAGATTGAACCCCTGTGTGCATCCTCATGGGGTATTTAACCCGCACACAGTTGAGCTGACAACCCCTCATTGGGTGTGAACCTCCATACATTTGCTTAATCACAAGGATTAAGCCCTAGTGTGCATCATCTTGGGGTATCTAACCCGCACACGGTTGAGCTAACACTCCTCATCCAGTGTGAACCTCCATACATGTGCTTGCAAGCCTTTCTTACGTTCGTTCATTCGTTAATGAATGCATTATTTCATTACATTCCCCTTTTCATTATCTTCCATTTTATGTTGCATAATAATTTTTGTTTCATCGTTAACATTCAACGTAAAGCCATGAGAAAATAATAACACATAATAGGGAACATCAACATAACCATAATCGCCATACACGGCACCATCATACATACATCATACATACCATCATGGATAAACATACAACATCATACATCATCATACATGCCCAACATAACGCCTATGACCACAAAAGTGAACTTACATGAACCCCCGGGAACCTCCCTTGTCAAAATCTCCATCTGCACTTTCCCCGGAAAGTGAGTAAATAAACTATGTTCTTTCGGGCGCACAAGCCCTACTTGGGCGTATGGGCACCCTTCAGTCGCATGGCCTCCTAGACGACTGAACACTTAGGCGAATGAACACCGGCGAATGGACCCTATGCGGATGGACCTTATGCGGATGGACCTTATGCGGATGGTCACTATGCGCGAATAGACGAAATGCGGATGAGCACCTAGGCGTATGGACCTCAGTCGCATGACTCACATGAGAATGAACCTCAGTCGCACGACTACATGCGTATGGACTGCAGTCGCACGACTCACATGCGTATGAACCTCAGTCGCATGCCCCTCGGTCGCATAGCCCTAGCTGATGCAGAATGCAGTTCATCCCGAACTAATCTGCACTTTTCGGTCTCCAAACCCTCTCAAACCTGTTCTAAGCTCAAATCAACCATCTTAAACCTTAGGAATACATACCACAACACCATTCAAGCACACACAAGACCAAAAACAAACCTCACTTGGATCCATACAAACACATACACATACACACGGGTTCAACACACACATTTCAAAAACGGGTTTTACTATTAGTTTCAGCCCTAAATCAGTTGAAATCATGTAAAAGAGGGGTCCTAGAACTCACACAAACAACCTCGTCGAGTAGAGCTTCAATCCAACCCGCTACACCTTAACGTTTGCGCTCGAAACCAAGAAAACCGAAGCTTGAACCCTTTTTTCTCCCCCTTCCTCCCTTTGGCTGAATTTGTAAGTGTGGGGGATGTGAGTGGGCTGCCCTCCCCTCTTAATCCCCGACTCTTCCAAACCTTCTCCGTTTTGGCAAGTTTGGTTCCTCGACTTTGGACTTTATTTCTTTTTTCTTTCTTTTGTCGGCTTCAAAGAAAGTAACCGGGTGTTACAAGTCCACCCCTTAAATAGGTTTCGTCCTCGAAACCTATTATTCCTCGAACAGACATGGGTAACGATGTCTCATCTCTTCTTCACTCTCCCATGTATACTCGGATCCCTTCCTATGCTTCCACTGTTCACGCACAAGAGGAACAACTTTATTCCTCAGCCTCTTCTCTTTTTGATCAATGATCACCCCTAGTTGCTCCACATAATTGAGTCGTTCATCTACCTCGATATCCTCCAGTGGTACAATCATATCCTCGTCTGCCAAACATTTTCTTAGATGGGATACGTGAAATGTTGGGTGGATTCCACTTAACTCATCTGGTAGCTTCAACCTATAGGCAACCTCTCCTACTCTAAAAATGATTCGGAAAGGCCCTATGTATCTCGGGCTCAACTTTCCCCGCTTTCTGAACCGAATGATACCCTTCCAAGGTGAGACTTTCGACAAAACCCTGTCACCCACTGGAACTCAATCGGTCTATGTCGTTTATCAGCGTACGACTCTATCTATCTTTGGCTGCCTTCATGAAGGCCTTGATGTTTTCAAGCTTCTCAGTCATAGCCTCAATCACTTTAACGCTTCCTATCTCTTTCTGACCAATATCACCCCAACAGACGAGTGTCCTGCATCTCCTACCGTATAACATCTTATAAGGGGGCATGCCAATCTTGACATGATAACTGTTGTTATATGATGACTCAGCTAACGGTAAGTGGTCATCCCAACTTCCTCCAAAATCGATGACACAAGCACAAAGCATATCCTCCAAGGTCTGATTTGTCTTTTCAGACTAACCATCTATCTGAGGATGATAAGCCATACTAATATGTAACCTCATCCCCATAGCATCGTGGAATTTCTTCCAAAATTTAGATGTAAACCGGGTGTCATGATCAGACACAATAGACACTGGCACACCATGACGACTTACAATTTCCTTGTCTCGCGGATCGGTAGGAAGTGAGCACTCTTCGTCAAATGGTCAACTGTCACCCATACGGTATCATACCCGTTCGGGGTATGCGGTAGCTTCGTAATAAAATCCATGGTGATGTGCTTCCACTTCCACTCTGGTATATCCAAAGGTTGATTCTTCCCATACGGCTTCTGATGCTCGGCCTTCACTTGTAGACAAGTAAGGCATTTACTCACATACTCTACCACATCGTGTTTCATACTCAGCCACCAATAATCTTTCTTCATGTCTTGGTACATCTTTGTATCATCGGTATGAACAGAGTATCGAGTCTTGCAAGCTTCATCCATAATCTTCATACGTAGATCCCCATAATGAGGAATCCACATCCACCCAAACCGGGTCTTAACACCAAGGGTGTTTTCACTCCATTCCACAATCAGACCTCTCATTCTTTTGGAGTTAAGATGATCTTCTTTATGTGTCTCATCTTGGAACTCTTTGACTTCCTTCATCATATCGGAGGTAATGATCAACTGGTAAGCTTTTACCCGAATCGATTCGGGTCTCTCTTTTCGGCTAAGGGATCTGCCACCATGTTGGCTTTGCCCGGATGGTAATGGATCTCACAGTCATAATCCTTTATGAGCTCCAACCATCGTCTCTGTCTCATGTTCATATCCTTCTACTCAAAGAAGTACTTCTGGCTCTTATGGTCGGTGAATATGGTACACTTCGTCCCGTAAAGGTAGTGCCTCCAAATCTTTAATGCAAAGACCATGGCTGCTAGCTCCAAGTCATGAGTAGGATAATTGACCTCATGAACCTTCAACTATCAGGATGCATAGGCTATAACCTTTGCTCTCTACATTAACTCACACCCCAACCCTGAGTAGGAAATATTAGAATAAACCACCAGATCTTCACTTCCATCGGGTAATTGTTGGACCAAAAGAACCAATGAGGCGGATCAGAAAAACCTTTAAGTCCCACAGACGTCACAACAACTGCTGAAGACACAAGTGCTGAAGACAAAGTCTGAAGACACAAGTGCTAAAGACAAAGTCTGAAGACACAAGTGCTGAAGACAAAGTCTGAACACACAAGTGCTGAAGACAAAGTTGAAGACACAAGTGCTGAAGACAAAGTCTGAAGACACAAGTGCTGAAGACAAAGTCTGAAGACACAAGTGCTGAATACAAAGTCTGAAGACACAAGTGCTGAAGACAAAGTCTGAAGACAAGTGATGAAGACAGTCTGAAGACAAGTGCTGAAGACAAGTACTGAAGACTAGTGCTAATGCATTATGAAACTGCCCATGACCTCTGGAATGCCTTGAAAGAACAATTTGGAGCAACAGATGAGGTCTTGGCAAATAATAGAGAAATCCTTGCCCAATAATATGAGACATTCTCTCATAGGAAGGATGAGACACTGACTCAACAGTTTGAGCGGTTCTCTTGTTTGATCTCTGAATTAAAAATGGTCAAACATGAGTACACCAATAGTCAGATGAATAACAGATTTCTCAGATCACTGCCTGAGAGATGGGACACATATACTATTGTCCTACGCTCCAGTGCAAATTTGGACAAACTATCTCTCACCCAACTCCATGGGAAATGCTCACATTTGAGAGAGAGATAGAACAGAAACGAAAAATGTCATCATCTAGAAAGCTCACTGATGACTTTGTACCAGGAAACACTGCCTTGGTAAGTCATGAGTCAGAGTATGCAGGATCAGAATGCCACTATGATGAGCATATTGATTTCACCTCAAACAATTCTAATCATGCCTTTGTGAGTGTTGATTGTCATTTTGGTAATAATAGTGACAATCTATGCTTTATCATGGATGATTTGAAGGGAATTTCTGATGATGATTTACAACGTCTGATACTTGGTCTTTAGTACTTGTCTTCAGCACTAGTCTTCAGTACTTGTCTTCAGCACTTGTCTTCAGACTGTCTTCATCACTTGTCTTCAGACTTTGTCTTCAGCACTTGTGTCTTCAGACTTTGTCTTCAGCACTTGTGTCTTCAGACTTTGTCTTCAGTACTTGTGTCTTCAGACTTTGTCTTCAGCACCTGTGTCTTCAGACTTTGTCTTCAGCACTTGTTCTTCAGACTTTGTCTTCAGCACTTGTGTCTTCAGACTTTGTCTTCAGCACTTGTGTCTTCAGACTTTGTCTTCAGCACTTGTGTCTTCAGACTTTGTCTTCAGCACTTGTGTCTTCAGCAGTTGTTCTGACGTCTGTGGGACTTAAATGTTTTTTTGATCCGCCTCATTGGTTCTTTTGGTCCAACAAACTCCCCCTAAACCAATGCAGCCAAAACCTTTAACTTTATTGAGGTCCCATTATTGTTGGCAAAGACTTCTCTTGATCAGCTTTAGAGAATCGGATCAGCATAGGCCAGGAAGAGGTTTCTAATCATGTGTTTGGCTAAGTATGGAGGGGAACTCTGTTTTGGGGAATCTGGACATAGAGTTGTGATCCCAACCATGAAACCTACTTCCCATTTACGAGTCTATAAGACTAACGAACATAGGCCTCAAGGAGAACAACCTATTCCTCCTTGGAGAGTTCTTCTACTCCTCCTTCAAAGAAGAACTCTGGACCATAGTACTTAGATAGGTACTTTAGAGTCCTACCATTCTTCAACTCCACAGTAGTTATCTCCCTATAGACAAATTCATCAGGATGGGTGCCCTCAAAGAGTAACTGGAGCTCATTCTTCTTAATGTCTTCAAGCTTCTTATATAATAACCCCTTTTTGATCATCTTGTTTTCCAGTAAGGCTTGAGGGGTCATTTTTGATTGATGAGCCTTCTTGAATTCATCGAGTATTTCCAAAGGTGAGACTACAATGGCCAACATGATTGTAGAGTCTATTGTTTTTCTAACCTGGCCATTGTATTTATGTGGAATGGATCTTTTGTGTATTCTAGAGCTCACCTTGGGGTGTGGCCATACTCTCACTCTCTCTTTTTGATACTGAAATGTGTGTCTGAGAGTGTACAGCCTCTAAGCATGCCATTTCATGGCTTGTATAGATGATGACTGGGGAAATTCCTTGTCAACCATCTTCAGTAGTTGCTCATCGTGCTGCTTCTGCTATTCTTCGTCTTCTATTTTGACTCTAACCATTTCCCTTTGTGAGTCAGGTGTGATCATGAGTTGACTCCTGGGTTCTGGTACCCTTAGAACAGCAGAGAGTGGCACATTATCATCTTTATCATCTTCTTCTTCATCTTCTTCTATCCTCAGCACCTTTCTCCTCCTTCTAGGTGCATCACTGGATGATGGTTGGGTTGGTTTTTGTGGTAAAGGAATTGGTTTTGAGGGTTGAGGATGTTTGGATTTGAGTTTTGAGATTGGTTTGGAGATTTGAGGGGTAGGCTGTTTTTGAGTGGGTGATTGGGTAGGTTGTTCAAGCATTTTGGTTGTAAGTTTGGCTTTTGTGAGTTTTGCCATTTCAAGCCTTTTCCCAGCTCCACCCTCATCAAGTGCTTCAATAATTATCCCAAGGATTTTTCTTCAGCATTCTTTTGATCACCAGCACTTTTCTTTCTGTTGTAAGTGATCAGTTGTTGTTCCTTTTCCTTCTCCAACTCCTTGGTTTTCTCTTGTGCCTTCTCATCCTCAGTTCTTTTTCTTTTCTTTTCTTTCACTGCTGTACTTCACATGCAAGGTTTCTTCAACTATCTTTGTCCGACAGTTGAATACTCTGTAAGCCTTGCAAGTGGATGAATACCCAACAAAATACCCTGCATCCACCTTAGAATCAAACTTTTGGAGTTGATCCCTTGTGTTGAGAATGTAACAGGGACACCCAAATGCTCTAAAGAATGAAATCAAAGGGGCTAAATGATGTAAAACTTCATAAGGAGTTTTCATCAACCTCTGACTTACTAAGGCTCTATTCTGTACATAGCAGGTTGTATTGACAGCTTCAGCCCAAAAGGTATGTGGCAGACCAGAATCAGCCAACATGGACCTTGCAGCTTCAATGAGGGTCCTGTTTTTTCTCCACTACTCCATTTTGCTATGGAGTCCTTGGGATGCTATACTGCCTCTGATTCCCTTTGACAAGTAAAACTCATCAAGAGTGTGGTTTCTGAATTTAGTACCATTGTCACTCCTCACACACTTAACTGGTAGGGAATACTGCTTCTCAACGTGTAACACAAAGTTCATAATGGACTGAGCAGCCTCATCCTTTGAATGCAAGAAGAAAGTCCATACATATCTAGAGTAATCATCCACAATTACCAGACAGTATTTCTTCTTTGCCATACTCATTACCTTCACAGGACCAAAAAGATCCATGTGTAGTAGTTGTAAGCGGGCATTAGACTTGGATTCTTCTATGGGTGGGAATGAAACTTTATGTTGTTTCCCTTTTAAGCATGCAGTGCAGATTTCATCACAATTGAACTCCTTTATTGGAAGACCTCTCACTAAACTCTTGTGGATCAGCTGATTCATGTTTTTGAGATTAACATGACCCAGCCTTCTATGCCACAGTTTAGATTCTTGGAGAGAGGCCTTGGAGAACAAGCATGGATGGCCTTTTAACTCAATTTTCTTTGACAAATCCAAGGCATATACTCTTCCTATCCTGTTGGCCTTCAGGAGACTATTAACATCCAGTACTTTGTCGATCAGGCTCAGAACCTTGGAAGACAGAATCCTACAGTTCTGGCTTGTGAAAAGAGCAACATGTCCTTTGTCACACATCTGACTGACACTCAACAGATTGTATTTGAGATTCTCCACATGGTTGACATCATCAAATCTAATATCTCCATTAGACACAAATCCCTTTCCAATGATGTAACCTTTAGCATCATTTCCAAATGAGACATATACCTTCTTTCCTTGAGAGTAATCATGAAGAAGAGAGCTGCTCCAGTCATGTGCATGGATCCTCCACTGTCCACATACCAGATGCTTCTTTGGCATGCTGAAGAACCCTGCAAAATCATAAGAAACTAGTTAGCTTTGGAGACCGAAACCTTTTTGGTTTTGGGACTAACTTTATCAACAGATTTAACCATAGCTGATTTCTCATGATTAACAGCTGATGAAGATGGAGATGGTGCTAAAATAGATTTGGACCTGGAATTCCTTTTCAGTGGTTTGATCACAGAGGCTTCAAGTTGGTTAACTCTCCCCAACAGATGCTGAACCATCATAACAAGCTGCGAGTCTGATTTGAAGCTCGAGCTTTTAGTTCATTTGACACTCCAGAGCTTGTTTTTGATGAGTTCCTGTGACCCACCATTTCCTCCTTCTTAGATTTCACAGACTTAGTCTTATGTTTATCATGAGGAACAATATCAGCTTTCTTATGATAAACCGCATCCTTCTTAGTGGATTTGGGTAAGGCCTTGGGTTATCAGGTTGAGATGATTGTGGTACAAACTTGGTCTCAAACTTAGTTTTCATTTTATTTATTTCTAGTTTAATGAGCTCATCCCTTTGGAGTTTTAAACCCTTTTTGTACCAACATTCATCAGATAGATGATTGAATTTACCACAAATTTCACATGGTTTATTCTTCATCTTGGACATCTCTAATGCTGAAGTGGAAACTACTGAAGGTGTGATCTTCAGTACTTTCCTCCTATCAGTACTTGGTACTAAAGGATTTGTAACAGCTGAAGACGGGTAATTCAACTGTTTTCCATCCGTCCTAATAGACCGTTTGATGGATTCCTCAGCAGTTGTTAGTCCTTGTGTTTCAACTGATTTGAAATGCTTTTCAGATGTTGGGTCTCTTTCAGTACTTGGGGTACATTGAGGAACAACATCTGAAGTACTCAGCTTCATATGAGTCTCAGTAGTTAGACCATCAGTCAATTTATTTGCTGAGATCTTAACACTGGTTTCATTCTCTGATCTTAGATTATCATTGGAGAATGATTCACACAATAATGTGGTTTGGAGATTGCTTTCACTTTCAGACTTAACTATGGAGTTAGGAGTAAAGTCTGTTGGTGGAGCAGTATGGTTGTAACCAATACCAAACTTCACATTTGAAGCAGTTTGCTTGCTAAGAAGCATTTAAAATCCCTTGCATGATGAGACCTAGTGGTCACACTCAACTTGGGTCACTACAAGTTTTTCTTTGAGACTCCTGTGGTCTTCCAGAATAACCTCTAGCTTGGCCTTTTTATCATTTAATTGGCATTTTAGCTTATAAATCTCATCACTTTTACTGTTAATAGCAGACTCATACTCAGCTTTTCTTTTGGAAATGGTTTTCTCAAACTCAAGTTTTTGATTTATTAATGCTACATTTGCCTCTCTAATAGAGACAAAGGCAGCTATGCATGATTTCAGAACATAACTTGGCTTTAGCCTCTGAAGATACCTGAGTTGCCTGTGAAGATGATGCATTTGAGCAGGAACCCTCAGTAGACTCCAGGGCCATGAGAGCAAGATTTCCAAAAGGGTGTTCACCACCATGTTGACTAGCACCAGCATAGTATTGCTCAGTGTGACCAGACAAGTTATCAGGTAAGCTACTCCAGTCAACGACTCTAGGTGTGAAGAAGCTGTGATGAGGTTGTGATTGAGATGGAGATGGTTGAGGTTCTGGTAGTGCATGAGGTTGTGGTACTATAGGAGCTTGAACTTGATTTGACTGTGGCATATAATAGCGGAGATAAGGATATGGCATTTGACCCTGAGAAACAAAATATGCAGGAAATTGAGGGTGTGATGAATGACTAGAACCAGCGGAATGTTGCCCTTTGGATTGTGAATTGTTATTTGGAAAAGTCAAAAAGGGTGCAAAGGTGTTAGATCCAGTTGATCTACACTCTCTTGCAAAGTGTCCAAGCCTGTGGCATTTGTGACACTTCAACTTGCTCTTGTCAAAACCGACTTTGGTTTTGTCAGAGAGTCCAGGAAATTTCCTGCCAGTTCTCTTGTAGAATTTCTGAGATCTGATATTGATCAAGGCCATTTGGCTCAAAATATCCATCTCTTCTAAATCATCATCAGCAATGCCCTTCAAATCATCCATGATAAAGCATAGATTGTCACTATTATTACCAAAATGACAATCAACACTCACAAAGGCATGATTAGAATTGTTTGAGGTGAAATCAATATGCTCATCATAGTGGCATTCTGATCCTGCATACTCTGACTCATGACTTACCAAGGCAGTGTTTCCTGGTACAAAGTCATCAGTGAGCTTTCCAGATGATGACAGTTTTCGTTTCTGTTCTATCTCTCTCTCAAATGTGAGCAATTTCCCATGGAGTTGGGTGAGAGATAGTTTGTCCAAATTTGCACTGGAGCGTAGGACAATAGTATATGTGTTCCATCTCTCAGGCAGTGATCTGAGAAATCTGTTATTCATCTGGCTATTGGTGTACTCATGTTTGACCATTTTTAATTCAGAGATCAAACAAGAGAACCGCTCAAACTGTTGAGTCAGTGTCTCATCCTTCCTATGAGAGAATGTCTCATATTGTTGGGCAAGGATTTCTCTATTATTTGCCATGACCTCATCTGTTCCTCCAAATTGTTCTTTCAAGGCATTCCAGAGGTCATGGGCAGTTTCATAATGCATTAGCCCAGAATAGATTTCATTGGGCAGTGGCATGGCCAGAATTCTATGGGCTTTTGCATCAATCTCAAACAATTTCTTATCCTCATCTGAGTATTGCTCCCTCCTCTTCAAAACAATTTGATTGGTTTCCGAGTTATTCACCATAGGCTTGTGTGGACCATGTACCACTGATGTCCAAGAACCTGAGCTGTTAACAGACAGGTGATGGAGCATTCGTCGTTGCCATATGTTATACTCACTCCTAACCAGCATTGGAGGCTTGGTTGAGGAACCAGTATTGTGAGGATCATTGGAAGGAGTAGTCATTTTAGGTCCAAATACAATTAATTCAAGCTTTTAAAAGATTTTACACAGACCACAACTGACTCAATGAAAACCAAGAATAAATCTCAAGATGAATGACCAAAAACACAGAAAATTCAACCTCTATAACCGTTTCTTGCAAAAATGCTAATTCAATCAAACTTGGATCTTGGATAGCAGTTTCAATGATCAATTATTAGATCGATCAATGATTAACCAAGCTCTGATACCATTTGACAGGATCAGTGATCTCAAGTTTTATGGATTAGAGTGTAACGCAGCGGAATAAGATCAAGAATTAGACAAATTATAGCAAGAATTTGATATTCGTATGCATTAAGAACAAATACGGTTGTAACGAGAGAATATATTTCTGTGAAAAGAAATGTTTCAATTATATCAAATGTTTCTGTTCAATCATTCACCGATTACAATTAGGTTGACACTCCTTATATAGAGTGCAATCACTATGATATCACGGGATAGTGACATCTGGCAGATTTATTACAAAAATAACTAAAACTTAACAAACTACTGAAATGTTCACAACTACTGAGAACATATCAGAGAGTGCTAAGCACAAAATATAAAACTACTGATGATAAACTACTGAAACTAAACTACTGATTACAAAACTACTGAAAAGGGAAAATAAAAAACTACTGAAAGAAAACCGTCACAACTACTGAAGAAGACCTCTTCAGCTGTTGTGACAACGTCTGATACTTGGTCTTCAGTACTTTTCTTCAGTACTTGTCTTCAGTACTTGTCTTCAGTACTTGTCTTCAGTACTTGTCTTCAGCACTTGTCTTCAGACTGTCTTCAGCACTTGTCTTTAGACTTTGTCTTTAGCACTTGTGTCTTCAGACTTTGTCTTCAGCACTTGTGTCTTCAGACTTTGTCTTCAGTACTTGTGTCTTCAGACTTTGTCTTCAGCACTTATGTCTTCAGACTTTGTCTTCAGCACTTGTGTCTTCAGACTTTGTCTTCAGCACTTGTGTCTTCAGACTTTGTCTTCAGCACTTGTGTCTTCAGACTTTGTCTTCAGCACTTGTGTCTTCAGACTTTGTCTTCAGCACTTGTGTCTTCAGACTTTGTCTTCAGCACTTGTGTCTTCAGCAGTTGTTGTGACGTCTGTGGGACTTAAAGGTTTTTCCGATCCGGCTCATTGGTTCTTTTGGTCCAACAATTACCCGATGGAAGTGAAGATCTGGTGGTTTATTCTAATATTTCCTACTCGGGGTTGGGGTGTGAGTTAATGTAGAGAGGAAAGGTTATAGCCTATGCATCCTGATAGTTGAAGGTTCATGAGGTCAATTATCCTACTCATGAGTTGGAGCTAGCAGCCATGGTCTTTGCATTAAAGATTTGGAGGCACTACCTTTACGGGACGAAGTGCACCATATTCACCGACCATAAGAGCCAGAAGTACTTCTTTGAGTAGAAGGATCTGAACATGAGACAGAGACGATGGTTGGAGCTCATAAAGGATTTTGACTGTGAGATCCATTACCATCCGGGCAAAGCCAACATGGTGGCGGATGCCCTTAGCCGAAAAGAGAGACCCGAACCGATTCGGGTAAAAGCTTACCAGTTGATCATGACCTCCGATATGATGAAGGATGTCAAAGAGTTCCAAGATGAGGCACATAAAGAAGATCATCTTAACTCCAAAAGAATGAGAGGTCTGATTGTGGAATGGGGTGAAAACACCCTTGGTGTTAAGACCCGGTTTGGGTGGATGTGGATTCCTCATTATGGGGATCTACGTATGAAGATCATCTTCTTGCGACACATAAATGTTCGCCTCATAGTCCGCTAACCAATCCATCCCAAGAACTACAACGAAACCACCTCAGGTCATCACGAATGCTCAAACATGAAATTTATGACCTTCTAATTCCACATCACAGTCTTCTATAATCTCAGAAATCCTGGTAGACTTACCTATAGCAGTTTCTACATCAAAGGGCGCATCAACACTTCTACTACTAACTGGAAGTTTAGCACAAAAAGCAGCAGAAATAAAACTTTTACAGGCACCAGAATCAAATAACACAGAGGCTAAAGTTTGGTTTACAACAAACGTACCTGACACTAGATCAGGGTCCGTCCTACCCTCCTTCGGCGTCATCATAAACGCTCTGGCGCTCACCCTTGGTCCTTCTCCTCCAGTTTTCTTCACCCCAGAACCCTCAGCCCTTGGCTTCTTACATTCCCTACTCATATGACCACTTTCCCCATAGTTGAAAACCTCATAACCCCATAATCTCTAGCCATATGACCAAGCTTCCCGCACTTGAAACAAATGTTTGATCCCCATTTGCATTCCCTCGAATGCTCCTTCCCGCATTTGCCACACCTCTTTGACCCTGTACCAGGTGTGACCACATGACGATCATCTACCCGCGCCTTCTTGTGACTCGTCGAGGCACCACCCCGACCAAACTCTTCCCATTCCAACTCCGATCACCATCAACCTTCTTGCTTGCCTCAGCCACCACCACCTCTTGCTTATCATACAATCTTCCTGCCAAATCAATTGCCGGCCTAAACGTGCTCGGTCGGGCAGCGATCATGTGCGTACGGATATCTGCCGGCATGCCATGAGTATACCTCATAATATTTCGTGACAAAGGAGTCACTTGGTCCGGCACCAGACATGCCATCTCATTGAACTTGGTGGTGTGCTGCTGGTGTGTCATCGTCCCCGCCTCCAACTGCAGGAATTCCCTCTCAACCTTGTCCATTTCCTTATGAGGACAGAACTCCTCAATCACCAACTTCTTCAGTTTAGGCCATCTCATCCTTCCAATGGCTCGACTTCCCTTAGCTTGGACAATATTGTCCTACCAGTATAAAGCTGAGTCCACGAACGATTGGGCAAAAAATTTCACCTTCTGGTCCTCACGACACTCGTTGATATTTAGAACAACTTCCATTTCTCTCACCCACCAGTGAGCAGCAGCAGCAGTGTTTTTACCATCAAAATTAGAGGCTTGCATTGTTGAAACGCCCTGTAATTACAGCCTCGTGCCGCCTCCGGCGCAGGCTCTTCTTCTTCCTCTTCTTCTTCGTCATCAGACAAAACGGTCTTAGTCTTGGGCTATCTTCTTTCGCCCGTAGGTCTACTTGTTTCTTTCCTTTCTCCTTCCCTCACAGCCTTGATAACTTCAGTCACCACGGACGGTAAGATTGTCTGCATGACCTGATGCACCTCTTCGACAACAACCTCGTTCACTAAGGCCCTTAAGTTTGCACTCTCATCACCACGCTCCAGATATGGGGTCTCTGGTTCTTCATTAACCACCTTTTCAACCCTGGGTCTTCCTCTCTTGGGTCGCGGTTCAACACCACGACCTCCACCACGTGAAGCTTTTGAAGATCTACCACCGTCCATCCACACACACACTGAAAGATTCACACACGAACACGGTCATTAAAGGGAACAACTTAGTTTATGTCAAGTACAGTAAGTTTCTAATTATAGTGGCCAGTGGTGATTAGCCACTTACTTTACTCTTCATACCCCAAGCATTACCTATCCTGACTACATCAGTATCTATATCTACAAATAGCACATAACCACATAACATGCGCACGTAATAGCGGTTTACATTACGAAAATACCTGATGGTACGTAGCTACTCACACTTGAATCCCTTCCCTTTCCATCCCATTCTCAGTTTAAGTTAAGGTTTCATTTGAAAATTTACCCGTTTCACTTAACTTTGGCTCTGATACCAACTTGTAAGGCCTCGTTCCCAGGACGCTTACAACTGGTCAATCATTGCACATAAAACATATATTTTCATTAAATTAAAGAAAAACATTGTAGCGGAATCATCAAAATAGACATCTCATTTTATTATAAAAGCTTTTACAAAACAATACATCGTTATCAAGTTACAAAATATATGTTGCATTACATCACAAAAGCATTATAAAAATGGATGCCATCCAAAAGAGCTGAGTAGCCGCCCCGTGCCATCCTCAGCAGCATTACCTGCCAACTGGAAACACATAAAAGTCAGTGTTGCTGAGTGAGTTCTAGTTTTATAATAAAGCATACTTTATCTTTCGTTTAAAACCATCATTTACTTTCTTTCAAATCATCACAGTCTTAGAACGTGATCACACATCATACGTACACATAGATAATAGTTATTATCTTCATCATTGTTCATTTAATACATTTATTATCTTTCGTTTTCATCTAGGTCCTATCATGTGCTTAACCTCCCTCTAGAGCACCAAGCAATTCATCTTGGGTTAAGTGACAAGGACCCCATACATCTGGTCAATCACAAAGATTGAACCCCTGTGTGTATCCTGATGGGGTATTTAACCCGCACACAGTTGAGCTGACAACCCCTCATTGGGTGTGAACCTCCATACATTTGCTTAATCATAAGGAATAAGCCTCAGTGTGCATCCTCATGGGGTAGCTAACCCGCACACGATTGAGCTAACACTCCTCATAGAGTGTGAACCTCCATAGTTGTGCTTGCAAGCCTTTCTTACGTTCGTTCGTTCGTTAATGAATGCATTCTTTCATTACGTTCCTCTTATCATTATCTTCCCCTTTACGTTACATAATACTTTTCGTTTCATTCATTAACATTCAACGTAAAGCCACGGGAAAATAATCACACATAATAAGGAGCATCAACATAACCATAATCGCCATACACCACACATCATACATACATCATACATACCATCATGCATAAACATACAACATCATACATCATCATACATGCCCAACATAACGCCTATGACCTCAAAAGTCACTTACATGAACCCCTGGGAACCTCCCACGTCAAAACCTACATCTGCACTTTCCCTCGAAAGTCAGTAAATAAACTATGTTCTTTCGGGGGCACAAGCCCTACTTTGGCGTATGGGCACCCTTTAGTCGCATGGCCTCCCAAACGACTGAACACTTAGGAAAATGAAAACCAGGCGAATGGACCCTATGCGGATGGACATTATGCGGATGGACCTTATGCGGATGGTCACTATTGGTGAATGAACGAAATGCGGACGAGCACCTAGGCGTATGGACCTCAGTCGCACGACTCTCATGCGAATGAACCTTAGTCGCATGACTCACATGCGAATGAACCTCAGTCGCACAACTCAGATGCGTATGGACTCCAGTCGCACAACTCACATGCGTATGAACCTCTGTCGCATGCCATTCGGTCGCATAGCCCTAGATGATGCAGAATGCAGTTCATCCCTAACCTAATCTGCACTTTTCAGTCTCTAAACCCTCTCAAACCTGTTCTAAGCTTAAATCAACCATCTTTAACCTTAGGAATACATACCACAACACCATTCAAGCACACACAAGCCCGAAAACTAACCTCACTCGCATCACACACAAACACACACACATTTCAAAAACGGGTTTTACTATGTGTTCTAGCCCCAAATCAGTTGAAATCATGTAAAAGTGGGATCCTAGAACTCACACAAACAACCCTGTCGAGTGGAGCTTCAATCCAACCTGCTACACCTTAACTTTTGCGCTCGAAACCAAGAAAACCAAAGCTTGAACCCTTTTTTCTCCCCTTTTCTCTCTTTGGCTGAATTTTTAAGGTGAGTGGGCTACCCTCCCCACTTAATCCCCCATTCTTCCAAACCTTCTCCCGTTTTGGCAAGTTTGGTCCCTCGACTTTGGACTTTATTTCTTTTCTTTCTTTTTTCGGCTTCAAAGAAAATAACCGGGTGTTACAGGTACTACCTTATAACCCAGACTTTCCCTTGCATTCCGTTCTTTCATTAGGTTCTAAACTATGTGAGAAGAACTTGCCAAACTATGCAGTTTTTGTTTTAATGATTCAACTTCGACTTGCAAACTACTTTTTCCTTTTAGTTTCCTCTAAATAATTTAAATAAAACTTGATGTCATTTATATGATTTAAGGCAACAACCTCAATTTCCCTTAGTTGTTTCCCTAACAATTCTATCTTTTCTTTGAAGCTGCACTCATTTTGTATTAAAACACGATTTGCTTCGGTGTAGAGTTGTAAATCATTTACTATATTATCATTATGTTCTAATAATCTAGAAAATTTTAAATTAATGCTTTCCCTAAATTTTATCACATTCAGTACATGCATGTTTATCAAATAATTCGTCTTTAGAATATACCTATGTAGAATCAGACGAATCAGCCATCAAAGCAGTGTTAGACTCTTCGGTGTCCGGAGATTTGAATTTGTAGCACTAAGCTCTTCTTCAACCAAATGATCAACGGCATCCATAGGTTCTTTGATATCTAAAAGTGTATAGTCAGCTATGATGTCTCCTTCACTTGCAGATCCATCATCAATGTATCAACTAAAGCAGTGTTTGATTCACCCTCAGAAACGAATCGGAAGGACCAGTCTTGTCCTTCATCACCATGAGCAACCAAAGCCGTAGACTCTTTACTTGAATATGAATCTCCAATCTTATCCTTGTCTTGTCGATTGAGTGTAGGAAAATGATTTATATTTCCAGTCTTCTTTCGCTTTACGCACTCACGTTTGAAGTGCCATTTTTCACTATAATTGAAGCACGTGACTTTGTTTTTGTCAAATCCAAATGTCGTATGTTTAGTGGCAACCAAATTTTGTCTTGTATTTTTAACAAACTTCATGGCTCTTCTAACAACACTAGCCAAGGCCCACATAATAACCATGCGTTCTAGCTCAGTTTCATTAACTTGCTCATACTCCTCATCAGCAAGATGACAGATTCCAATCTTACCAGCAACTAATCCATCATAAAATTGAACAACAGCCGCTAGAAGGTACATGTGCTCTTTAGCAACTTCCACGGTGACATTTCCGAGATTTTCGGTCTTCAACTTGGTAGTGTTGCCTCAGGAAGTGTGTATTGGGTTCTCGATGAACCTGACGTTATGGTTCCTGATGCACTGCCTTGGGAAGGAGCAGAAGAGCTAGACACAAACGCCATTTGTAGCGGTGCACTTGAAATAGTCGGAGTTGGAACTGAATTGTATAGCGTAGGATTCTGAGCATAGGATCCTTTCTTTGACTTGTATTTCATACGTAGTTTTTCCTCCCTTAACTTGAAAATGAAATCATTTATGTCTAAAGTAGCAAGAGTGTTGTTTTGTCTCAGATTAGACACAAATGGACCCCATTTGTCTCGCAGACCATCAGCAAAACTAGATACTTTATCTTTTATGGATATGGTCACACCATGAGACTGCAACTTACTCATCTGATGATAGAATCGATCAATGATATCATCCAAGCTCTCATTCCCAATCAGAGAGAAATTCTCAAATTCCTTCTTAAGAGATTTTGCCTTCAGTGCTTTCAGAGTTGCATTTCCTTCGTATCTCTTTTCTAAGCCTTCCCATAATTTCTTAGACTGCTTGTTCTTAGAGAACTGATGAAATATGTCCTTAGGTATAGACTGAGTCAATAAGGCATATACTTTGTTTCAGCATTATGTAGTGTCTTCTTGGATTCACTCATTCCTCCCGAAGTCAATTCAACTCCATTAACACTGACTAGTACCATGTACCTGGTCTCAATGGATGTCCAAAGGTTTGAGTCAACTCCATTCAAGTATATTTCAAACCATTGTTTCCACTGTGGGTATTCATCCAATGTTAACAGCTATAGCGGTTTGTTGTGGTTTCCAATCTCATTCTCCAAAAGTAGAAGATTATGGATATGCAAGTCCTTTCTAGCAATGAATGCAGCAAACTGGTCTTCTATTTCTTTAAACTTGGTAAACTTTGAACATGATCGATTCACTTGTGCGAATGAGCTATGCAAATGGGTCACTTGTGCAAATGAAAGATGCAAATGAATTCAATCGTGCAATTGGATTCAGTCGTGCGAATGAGCAGTGCGATTGTAATCAACCGACTGGTGTTGCTTAACCATACGAATGAGTGATACGACTGATTTCAATCGTACAAATACATATAGGTTTAGTCTTACGAGTAGTCCAATCGTACGAATAGTCCAATCGTGCTACTGAAGGCTGTTGTGTTTGAAAAATCATATTTGATCACTTTGACACAAAAATACGAATTTTCTAGAAACCCTAATCTGTCGTTTGATGAAAAATCAAAACTTTAACACATGAAAACGTCAAAAACACTTTTTGAAGCAAAAAAGTGACTCTTTTGATTGAAAAACTTTTGTTTTAACACCAAAACCAATTGAATCCACACAAAATCATGAGCCAAAGCTCTGATACCACTTGTTAGGACCGTTTTCATACAGAGTACTAATGGATTCTGCGTGAGACGAGCTCAAATAGTGTGGAATCGTATTTGATTGGAGATACAATCAGTGAGAACGACAACCTGATCGATCTAACGATGAAACAAACGTTAAGAATTGATTAGAAATCGATCAGGAATGAAATATGAAGTTGGATAGGCTGCTTAGGGCACTTTGGACGGCTAGGGTTTGTGAATATTTGAAGTCTCCCATTGTTCTACAAATTATGTGGTATTTATAGGTTTTTAATTTTCAGTCGTACAACTGAACCATTAGCATGGTTTAGTCGTGCGACTAACTCATACAGTTGATTCATACGCATGACTGAAGGTTCAGTCGTGTGACTAAATCAATCTTATGTCTCAATCATACAACTAATCCAGTCTCCTGGTTTAGACGTGCGACTGATCCATAAGTATGTCCATAAGTATTGTCCATTGGCATGAATAACCATCGAACTAAGTTGAACATATTCTCAATCATTATTGACTTAGAACTATGTACAACAACCTCAATCCTATATATGATGTTTATAGATATGAATTATACTAAATACAAAAATAATATGAAATTTAAAGACAAAAAAACATCACAATGCATATCATATTTCATTAAGAATTCACATTACATTTGTGTAAGAAATGAAAGATTTTTACAATAAGAACATAAACTAGGAACATGATGTATCAACAAGTCATGGGTAGAAGAGATTTTGTATTCATAAGAAATCTTTGTCCACATCAAATACCATTTGCACATTAAGCATGGTTAGTTAGCAATTCGTAGATAGTCCTAGAAAGATTCCACTTGGGAAACCATAAATAAATCTGTAAGGTTCTCATGGGCTAATTGGAAAATATTGATTGGTATGAGAAGCCGAATGTTACAAATAATATTAGAGCTACACATGTGCCGTAAGGATGATGGGGGCAAAGCTTACTAGGGGTGATGAGTCCCCTTATGTGTTCAAAGGGAGATCTTACGTAAATCTTACATCCTGGACTAGGATTGGGGGGAAAATGTCATTGAGGAGATTAGTGTATTAGGATAGATGATTTTAGTACCATAGACAATTCTCACATCGAGCGTGGACAAGTGAGATGTTGGCTTCATAAGGAATGTCAGCCTCAAATACCATCAACGTTTTTTGAGCACATTAACTATGGATGAGAAGAGACCTCCCTACTAAGTGTACTTGGGAGGAATCTAGGGATGAGTGACATCATGGGAATTTCGAGTAACCAAAAACAAATTTATGAGCTCCTTCTGAGCAGGGTAGGCAATAATGGTTGTTAAGAGAGACCAGATGTTACACTCGGTGTAAAAAAACAATGTTGATTAGCTGATAGGTAGTAAAAATTAGGGTTTCTTGGACAAAATATATTGTTAGTCTTGTTGGGATAATTTGGATACATTTCTTAGAATATGTTATTTAAGCATTAAAGTATTGTATTCAAGTAAGGTGAAAATCATATTTGTGACATCTAGTAATTTTATGTTACTAAAACTCTATTAGTTTTGTTAGGCCTTGCATGGACGTATCGTTAGCACACATTGACTTAACTAAATTTAACTTGAGTAAAACTTTTGATAATTATAATGTAATTATGTGAAGCAAGGTGTTAAGTGTTAGTTTAGGGGTTATGCATTAAAACACAACTATATGAATTATGTAATGCTCATGTAAGTTTGATTATTATTTGACTTGCATGTTATTAGTTGGCTTTTTAACTAATAGTAAAAAAATTAAAAACATTTAAAAGTTAGTTTTACAATTTATAAAAATATAAGGGTTAAGTGGGAAAATTCTTACAATATATATATACATATATATAAATATATATGTATATATATATATCAAATTATACACTAAATCCATCCCCATACCTCCCCCATCCGGCATACCTTTGCGATTTTGATCAAGAAACAACCCCTCCCTATCATTTTTGCTTAGCTTTGATCATTCCAACATTATAGAAAGATTGATTGTTGATCATTAACACGTTTAAGGTGAGTTTTCAACTTGTTTTTATGATTTTTTGTCTAAGAGCAAACCCTAGTTCAACTGGGCATACTAACATTAAATTGATGTTGTTTGATAATCTTATTGTGTTAGTTTGATAGTATTGTTGTGGTTTACGTGAGTTATGCATGATTCATGGTTCTAATGTTTAGTTTATACGTTAGTAAAGGTAAAACATAATGTTTTGTGATTTGTTGATGTTTCTTATGCTTTGATGATTATGATCGCGAGACAATAATTCAGTGTTTAATTAACCTAAATGTGCGATTTTACGTCATGATGAATGTAGAACAAGTTCACTTTGTTTATGTTTTCATTAATAGGAGTTTGGAGCTTAATTGGAACCAAAAAAAGCAAAACATGAAAGTTAAAGGCTTATGATGTAAATACCAAAATTTGTAAAAAATGGTAAAAAAGAGACCCGATGTATGATACTCTGAGTTTGGGCGTATCATACTCCAGGCATAGTATGAGGTGGCGTATTAGGAAAATATAACAGAATGTTGGGCGTATGGGGCGGCGTATCATATGACATGGGGGAAGCAAAGGAGAAAAGAGAAAAATGCCACCAAATTTGAACAAATTTAAAATTTTTGGAAAAAATGTCCTATGTAAGCTTCAAACTATGTAAAGATTGAATATTTAAGTATAAGTCAATACCTTATTACCTACTTACCTATGGTTTGTGGTTCTTGGTCAAGGTGAGATTCGTTTTGATGTTCAATAGAGGAAGAAGACTTTAGATTTATCTAACCGAGGGTAATAAGCAAAAAGGTAGACTTTTCATGCATATGTTACATTAAATTCCTAAAGTTAAAAGAATAATTCATATATAATGTTTCAAGCAAGAAACCAACTTATGCACAAAGATTATAAAGGCATTAGGATCAAACCTTGGGAATTGAAAAGTCATTTTATTTTTTATATATTAGGTCATACCCATTATTATCCATTAGAAACCAAAAGAAAACCAATATGACAGATAATGCTATATATGATGAAAAGAAGAAAAATATGAAGCAAAAGAATCAAAACATGAAAGTTGAAGGACTAAAGATGTAAAAACCAAAAATGTAAAAAAGGAGCTCAAAAAAGAGACCCAATGTATGATACTCCGGATTTGGGCGTATCATACACTGGGCGGTGTATGAGGTGGCGTATCAGTGGACGTATTTGGAAAATATACTAGATTGTTGGGTGTATGGGACGACGTATCATATGCCGGTGGCCTAACAACATCTGATTTTTTTGGATTTTCAAGTTTATTTAAGCCAAAAGTGACGAACTTTAGGTAATTTTTGGTGTTCCAAGGCTCCCAAATCATCCACAAACATTCTCCAAATCAAGATTGAAGATTTAATGAATATGATGTGTGGCTAGGCTTTTCGTGATTGTTTTCGGGAGTTCAATTCTTGTCAAATGAGATGATTGTTATGTTGATTAGGTTTTTGTACTGAACATTGATCTATTGAATGAAAAATTAGGTTTGGGTTGATTTAAACGATTTGCTTATAAATAAAGTTGATTGCTTGATTATTAATTTTAGGTTTCCTTGCATCATGAGCTTATTAAGTGTTAGAAACCTAGAAAGATTAGTATTTTAGTATTTAGATAAGTTTTGTCATAGTTTAGGGACTTATTGTTTAAATATATATTCCTTTTTTGTTTCTGATTATTAGTATAAGTAGGATTGCTTGTGTATGTGCCGGTTAAGACTTTAGATATTTTTCTCTCAATTTGCACTTTGTAATCCATCTAATATCAATGAAAGCTCTATGAATTTCTATGATATTTGTTTGTTTTGATTACTTTGTTCATATTATTGTCAATTGCTTGATATCAACTACAAATCGATCCATTTGAACCTATCAAATGGTATAAGAGCTTTCGATTCAGTTATTGAAGTTCAAAAACGGCCTTTTGATCATTTTTGATCACTTGAGTCTATGATTTGATCGCAATTGTGCAATTAATTGATGATTTAGTTATGTTTCATCACTAGATACATGATTTGAATCTCAATTGAGTGAATTTACACCATCAAATCCGAGAATTTGTCAAATTCATGTTCGAACATGTTCTTCGAACTCGAACACTGATTTTGCAAAATTAAGTCTTAAATTGTTGTTAATTGAAAGATATGAAGCTAAAGGATTGACTATCGGTGTAACTGTGACTTGATTGAAGAATTTCAGATCATTTTATCAAGTGTTGGAAAAATGTTAAGATCAGGTAGTTACGAAGAACATGAATTAGGCATTTGAGGTGTTGAAATCATCTGAAAATCACCTAATTGTTTAAGCACATGAATACTGTTAAGACGCTTTAACACTATTTACGCGTTTTAGGAGTGGTAATTTTGACACCGTGTGGGCGCTTCAACACTGTGCAGACATTTTTTTAGAAGTCAAGTCCCATGCGCTTTTGACTGTTCAGGCGCTTTGCAACTGTTTTCAGGTGCATCAACATTGTTTGGGCGTTTTGGAACTGTTTATGCGCATTGACACTATTCAGACGTTTCTACACTTGGAAACTTCAGAAGTATTCTAAGGAAATCCCTTAGGCGTTTCTAAGAAAAGTTGGGGAGTTTCTCTACTATTTAGGCGTTTTACCACTATGCGGGCTCATAACTGCTGTTTAGACGCTTCTAATTCAAACTTATCACTTAACAATTGGAAAATTTTCAAAAATCCAAAAATCCAAAAAATATTTTCATTTCTTTATTTCATTTCAAACCTAAAAACATCAAAAATAGTATATTTTCTTGAATCAAAAATAGTATATTTTCTTGAATCAAAAACTTAATAATGGTTAAGTCTAAAGATTTAGAGAACAGAGTACCAAAGCTAAAGAATCGAGCCAACTTTAAAAATTGGTCACTCAGATTAAAACATCATTTGAACTCAATTGATACTGATCTGTGGAAGTCAATTAAAAAGGGACCTGACATTCCAATAACTTCAGATGGTCCTGATAGAGGATTTCTATATACTAAAGATACTCAAGATCCATATCCTGATGATGGCTTACATGGTGATGACTTAAAGACGGTGAAGAATGATATTAAAGCTTACTCTCTCATGTGCAAAGGGTTACCCTAGAGGTACTTTCAAGATTGGAGAACTATCAAACTGGTTATACAGTGTATAAAGCTTTGAAAGTTACGTGTGAAGGAGGTAAAGAAATCCAAGATCTCAAAAGACAAAAGTTAAAGAGACAACTTGAACTTTTTGAGTACATATCAGGAGAAACTATAAATCAGATGATGAATAGATATGTTCAACTCACATCTGAAATGTCAACTTTAGGAATCAAAATTGAACCTAAAGATCTAAATGACACACTGCTGAATGCACTTCCATCTTCATGTAAACAAACTGTAACCCTGCTAAAGCACACTAAAAAGTTTCCTATGGATCTTGATCTTCTTATTGCAAAGATTGAATCTGTAGAAATTGATGAGAGTTCAAGAACTAATGATAGATCTGCTTCAACATCACAATATAAGTATCTTGCTTCCCTAGAAAATACTATTGAAAGTGCCTTTCTTTCCAAGAATGATACTACTCCTCAAGATGAGGGTGATCTGTTCTTGGGAGCTGGATTTTTCACAAGAACCCCAGTCTATTCAACTCAGCCACAACAACAACAGTCTCCTCCAAAACCTATTGTGCCTAAAACTCACAATGAGACTCCATCTTCTAACTTTGCTAATCCTAGCAAAGTTAAAGATGTTATAAATATCTTATTGCAGGATGAAGAGTCCAAAACTGCTTTTACAACTTTTATGGCAAGCTTCCAAGCCTACCAGGGTAGTCATCTAACTTGATTTGGTTTTGCAGGTTTTATTCAAGATGGATCCTGATGACGTAGAAGAAATGGACTTAAATTGGCAAATGGTGATGATTGCTTACAGAACACAAAAGCACTCATATGTCAACAGGAACTAGAAGTCCATTGCCAACAAAACAGTTGGTTTTGACAAGTCAAAATCAAGATGTTTCAACTGCAATAGTTGTGGCCATTTTTCCAGAGAATGTAGAGCTCCAAGAACTCAAAGTGGAAATGGTCAAAGAAGTTCAAATAATCAGGGACATCAACATTAGACTCAAAAGATATTCTAGAAACCATATCAGAGTCTACCTATGCGAGAATTAAAAGATGAACAAAATTCAGCTGAACAACCAAAGAAAGCACTGGTTGTAAGCATAAAAAATAGTTATGACTGTAGTGCATATGCTGAACAATTTACTTCTGATCTTACTTCAGGTTTAGCATTGATCTCAGAAATAAATGAAGATTGGTCTGAAGAAAAGGATCTAAAAACAGATGAATCCAAAAATGAGACAGGCTATGACTAGAGTGACAAGTCACATCGAAAGGAGGAAGAAGTTGCTCTCATGGAAAAGTCTGAATAATCAAAGGTTGTAAAATCTGCTTCTGATAATGAGTCTTCTAGTCCATATCCTGAAATTCCAACTGAAGTAAGAGAAAAACTATGCATAAAAGCATGTATTGAACAAGTTGAACATTATAGAAATTAGTCATTCAAAACATGTGACAAATTAAAGCAAGAAGAATCGACGCATAGAAAATTAAAAGATGATCATAAGGTTGCTCATGAAAAAATAAAGTCACTTCAAGCAAGTTGGAATAAAACTCTAAAAGAACTTGAAATAGTTAAGAAACAACTTGAAGAAATGACAAAGACACTTGAAAAAGAAAATATAGCACATGTTGTAACTCAAGTTGATTTGGCAAATGTAAAAAGCTCAAATACTATAGTTGAGCAGCAGGTAAATGGAAGGAAGGATAAAGATAAATAAGGATTAGGCTTTACACATGAGCTTATGCCTGAGTCAATCACTAAAACTTTACCAGAAAATTTCATACTCATGATCATTCGCCAGAAAACAAGGCCAAACTAAAAGAATTTCAAGAGAAAATGAAGATTGATTAACAAAATGCTGAAAGTGAAATTGAAAAGGTAAACATTTAAATATTCGAGGAGAATGACACATAAAAGATTAAAAACGGTCATCCAATTAAAGTGAAATCTTATGAACCTCGACTGAAGAATAAAAAGTTATTTATTCCAAAAGGTGAATGTGTCATAGAGAAGTGTCAAATTGATCAAGATATTGAAAAAGCAAATGAGATCAATCTTAAAATGAAAGGAAAATGTCAAGAAGAAAAATCAAACATTTTATATTCTAATGTTTTAATTTCAAATGAACTAAATCAAAACAAAGAATGTAAAAAAGAATCTTCTCAAGATTTACTTAAGCCATAAAATACTAAGAAGTCATGAAGGAATCCAAGAAGAAGAAAACCAAATCCAAAAGCTAAACAGTCTGAATAAAACAACAACTCTAGTAAAATAAAACATGTGAAGTTTGTGTCAGCAGGAACTTTTGACATGAACACAATATTAGAAATACTATTAAAACCAAAGAACAAATCCAAGTCTGATCTGAAAATAGGTTCAGGTCCTAAGTCTTCAGCTGTTCAACATATATTTGTATCTAAGGAGGTAAAAAATTGTGAGATTGTTCAAAAGCAAGTTCCAAAAATTCAAAAGACCAAACTTACACCGCAAAACGAAAGCTTAACCAGACTACTTCTAAATCTAAACAGGGATCTAATGTTGCATCTACATCTATGGTTAAGAAAATGTTATTTCAAAAGCCACAAAAATACTGTGATATATATGACATGTATAATCATAACACTTCTGAGTGTTATTTCAACAAATACTGTCACATATGTGATATGACGAATCACAACACAGTTGATTGTTATTTTAACAAATACTATGCATTGTGTGATGAAAGGAATTATAATACAGAGGGAGGATTATTTCTTCAAAAATAACTCACCTAGAAAGAATTTTGAAAACCAAGGATATGCTAATCGAAAGTTTCTAAGAAATCATTGTAATGGATTTCAAAATCCAACAAAAAAACAATCTCTGGGTTTGAGATCATTTAGAAGAATCAATTCAGATTATGATAATCAATATAATGTCAAATCACAATAGTATAATCAAGGACAATTTGTTCCACGTTCAGTGAAAATGACTAATGAAACATACAACAAGAAAACCTTTTATAATGTTTCAAACAATGGTTCACAATTTCTTGGTGATGATCTTGAAAACAGATTTAATGTTTTGAAAACAAAACAAAGAAAAGATAATCAAACTGTATTCAAAAGAGGATTTGAAAATCACAAATTTCAAAATAAACCTGACGTAAACATACTTCATTTCAAACAGTTTACCATAGTTGATAAATTTGGGAAGCCCAAGACCATTTCAGCTTGGGTTACTAACTCATCTTAAATATTATTGCATGCAGGTACGTCCAAAGAGACCGGTAAACACATGGTATGTTGACAGTTGGTATAGCCGACACATGACAGGCAATCAAGCCTTACTTCAAGATTTTAAGCCAAAAGCTGGTACTCATGTGGCATTTGGTGGAGATTCAGGAGGAAAGATAACCGGTGAAGGAACGGTATCTAACGGAAATAAAGTTTTGAAAAAGTCAACTTTTGTGAACAAATGAATTTCAATCTTTTTAGTGTTTCATAAATATGCGATAAATCATACTCTACTTTATTTGATGATTCTTTTTATTATATTTTAAAGCCAGGGTTTCAGATCAGCAAAGAGTGGGATGTTGTCAAAGCTGTTCGTGATATAGATATCTACAAACTAGACATGTCACAAGTTGATCCGTCTACCGAAACAACCTATCTTATTGCTCGAGCATCTAATGATGAAAGCCATCTTTGGCATAGACATCTCAGTCACTCAAACTTCAAGAACATGAACAAGCTTGCAGCATGAAACCGTGTTATTGGAATTCATTCAAAGAAGTTCTCAACATTTACCTCTGGAAAGCATGTTTGAAGGTAAAACAACATAGAGCGTCTTATAAGACCAAACAAATAAACTCAAATTCAAAACCGTTACAAATGCTACACATGGATCTACTGGTCTTGTAAACATACAGAGTATCGGGAAGAAATAGTATTGTTTAAGTTGATACATGTATGTCCCTAGATCGTAATATGTGATGTAATAGATCTTGTTTGGTATGATTAATGAACTGATATTGATAGTCTGTTGGTTATAATGTTTAATAGTTCATTAATGAGTCGTAAATGAATTGATTGAGTTTATGATTACTTGAAGGATTACATATAATATTATATTAATTAACTAAAACATTCAAACTTAAGTTAATGAAGTTCTCATGCGAATGGCTCATGCGAATGAACCATAAGCATGAAGAACCTCATACGATTGACTCAGTCGCACGACTGAACCAGGAGACTGGATCAGTCGTACGACTGTAACATAAGAATGGCTCAATCGTACGACTGAACACTCAGTCGCACGAATGAACCAACCGCATGGTTCAATCGCACGACTGAACCAAACTAACGGTTCAGTCGCACGATTGAAGAGTGCCAACCTATAAATACAACTCAATTCGTGAAAAACAGGGAGATAAGTTCAAGTTCAATTCCATACGAACCCTAGCCGTCCAGAAACCTTCCAAATCGTTCTCCAAGTTCATAGAACACATTAGATCGATTCCTTATCGATTTCTAACGTTAGTTTCAATCCTTGATTGATTCTTCATGTGTTCTCACTGATTGGATCGCCAATCAAATAGGATTCCGCACTATTTGATCCGGTATACATGTGATCTCTAGGTATTTCAGTCGAATACCAGGTCCTAACAAGTGGTATCAGAGCTTTTGGCTCGTGATTACGTGTTGATTCAATCAAGATTGCATAAAGTTTGTGTTTTTACACTAAAAACGCAATCTTTGGCATCAAAAGTGATCTTGGAAGTTCCCTGCTCATCGACGTGTGGTTTCTACGGACTCAGGCAATCAGAACTTGTAAAATTTCGAGTTTTTACGGCTGAAAACCGTCAAACCTAGAAATTTTCGCAAACCAGCGGCTTCAATCGCACGACTGACTCATTCGGACGACTGGACTCCATTCGTACTACTCATACGCACGATTGGACCTAGTCGCACCTTCAGTCGGCCGATTGGACCATTCGTTCGCGTAGCTCATACGTACCAGATTCATTCGCCCGATTGAACCAATCGCCCAGTTCATTCGCACGATTGAACCAATCGCAGAGCTTATACGCACGATTAGCTCAGTCGCATCAGTAAAAGTTTGTTTGATTAGATTATAAGTTTATTCATCATGGAAGATCAGATGTCAGCCTTTACTGCTGGGAAAGACTCAAGGATACAGAATCTGTTGTTGCTTGAGAGTGAGGTGGGAAATCACAATAAACCACCAAAGCTCTTGACTTTAGATGAGTTCCCCACTGGAAACAACGTTTTGAGATCTACCTTAATGGAGTAGATCCCAATCTGTGGGAAGCCATTGAGACAGGTTATAGTACACCGGTGGGAGCTGATGGGGTTAAACTAACATTAAGCGGGATGACTAACGCACAGAAAGTAAAGTACAATGCAGAGAAAAGCGTATATGCATTGATCACTCAGTCGATCCCCAAAGACATATTCCACCAGTATTCCGAGAACAAGCAATCCAAGAAATTGTGGGATGCGCTAGAGAAGAGATATGATGGTAATGCATCATTGAAGGCAATCAAAGCAAAGGAGTTAAAGAAGGAATTCGATAACTTCTCTTCAATTGGTAATGAAAGCTTGGACGACGTCATAGATAGATTCTACCACTTGATGAGCGAATTGCATACCCATGGAGTGGTTACTACCATGGAAGAAAAAGTAAGCAACTTCGCAGACGGGTTGCCGGATAAGTGGGCTACATTCGTGTCTAACCTGAGACAGAATGGTATCCTTGTAAAGCTGGATATAAATGACTTCATTCTTAAGTTGCGCGAAGAAGCACTAAGGATGAAGTATAGAGCTCAGAAGTCTTCGTACACACAAAATCCAGCTTTATACAACGCCACACCTCAAGCAAAGGCATGTGGAGCACCTCTCCAGACTGCTTTTGTGTCTAGCTCGTCAGGTCCTTCACATGCCTCTACTTCTGGATCAGACACGTCTGGGTCATCATGTACCCATCATATTGGATCAGAAGCTAACGCTACTAAACTGAAGACCGAGAACTTCGGAAATGTGACCGTGGAAGTAGCACGAGAGCATATGGATCTCCTAGCAGCAGTGGTTCATTCATATGGGACTCGTTGCTGGAAAGATTGGAAACTGCCATCTGGCAGATGAGGACTATGAGCAGGTGGTTGAGATGGAGCTCGAAAGAATGGATATAATGTGGGCCTTAGCAAGTGCTGTTCGAAGGGCGAAAAAGTTTGTGAAAAAGACTGGACAGAACTTGGTTGCTACTAAGGACACCACCTTTGGCTTCGATAAGAGTAAAGTGACCTGCTTTAACTGTGGTAAGAAGGGGCACTTCAAACGAGAATGTGTCAAGCCAAAGAAGACGGGGAATGGGAACCCGTTCTCATCATTTACTCACCAGGACAAGCAACCCTCTAATTCTACTTCATCAAACAAGGACCCTAAAGCACTAACTGCTCATGATGATGAAGGACAGGATTGGAGTTTCAGGCTTGTCTCACCAGGAGAATCTAACATTGCCAGTGTCGAGGATATTGACGATGATTCTGCGAGTGAAGGTGATATAGCAGTTGAAATTGCAATGTCACATAGTGAAGAAACAACTGCAGCCGAGGTCAGCTACAAGCCAAATGAGGAAGTCCCACCTCAGAGACTGAAAAGCCAGAGTCGACAGAACCAGAATCATCTGATGCAGCACTGATGGCTAATACTTCTGGACCAACTCAGGTAAGTACCACTGACCGACTTTTTAATAACCATGCTGTTATGATTCTGACACGTTTAGGAAGAGCATAGATGACAAATTTGCTAGGTTATTAGACCATAATGATAACTTAGTAAAAGATTTACGTCTGTGTACTGAGGCAAATAGAGTGCTAAAACAGAATGAGCAGTGTTATAAAGAAAAGATAGACCTATTGACCAAACAACTTAGGGAAACTGAAGTAGTGGCTTTTAACCAAGCAAACGATATTAGGTACTATCTTAACTCTCTGGAAGACACTAAGAAACAAAGAGCAGTGTTAGAAGTCGAAGTTAATTCATTAAAATAGAAACTGCATAGTTGGACTAGTTCTTCACACATAGTTCAACACATAGTAAGAGAAAGGAATAACGGGGAGGGATTAGGCTACAAAGTGGTTCCACCACCACCTGAGACCTTGATGAACACCAAGTCTAGACCAGTAAATAATAACCCCATCAAGGATCATGTAGTGACCACTCCTCTTGTTACTGATCCAGACACCTCATGTTCATCTACTGAATCTGGCAAGAAACAAAAGGAGGCAACTTCAAAGGCAAAGGGTAAAATGCCATGTGTTAACCTGGAAAATGAATTTGAAAAAGTTAATTTACAGTCAGGGTCAAATAGAGTCAAATCAGAACCTAAAAGGACTTCAAATGTTACTTTCACAAGCTTCGAGTCAAAAACAGCTAACCAAAAAGGAAAACAGGTTAAATCAGTAAAATTTGTTATACCAGAGAAAACATCAAACATCCAAGAGTCAAAAAATAAAGTGATTGATGTTACTAGAGTGTCACGCACTTCTCCACAAAGAAAGTCTACTCATAAAGTTGATAGCAGGTCATGCTACAACTGTGGAGAATGTGGACACATTGCTTCTGACTGTCATTTCTATCAGACACCTAGGAAGAGATTGACATTCTGGACTCTAGACCTAGGTCTTCTAAGCGGAGTTCTCTAACTCCACCTAGAAGAGCTAGTGACCCTAAAGTTCAACCTGTAAGCCAGACGACTGTTTATCATAAACAGGCACTGCACAAATCTGGCTTATGGAAAGAAAAATCCACCCTTGTGTCTGATACTAATAACAAGAAAGAACCTAAGCTACCCTCACCTTCTAAGGGTCAATGGGTGGAGTTTATGATGTGCGATGGCTCAGGGAAATGCAAGACAGTCAAAGCTTGGGTTCCTAACCTAAACTGATCCTTTCACTTTGTATGCGCAGGGTGCTCGATATAGCGCTGAGACTAACACGTGGATTATAGACAGCGGAGCATCCAGGCACATGACAGGAAATAGCGCCCTTTTATCTAACGTCAAACAAATAAAAGGAGGGCATGTTTCCTTTGCAGGAAACAAAGGAGGATATATCACAGCTCAGGGAGAAGTGGGAAATCAGAAAGTTAAGTTTGATAAAGTGAACTACGTTCAACAACTTCAGAACAACTTACTTTCTGTGTCCCAAATCTGTGATAAAGGATTTAAAGTCGTCTTCGATAATCAGAAGTGTTACGTGCTCAAGAAAGAATATATGATCCCAGAAGACCAAGTTCTGATGACTGCTTCAAGATATAAAGACCTTTATGTCTTGGATCTGTCAACAGCTGCCACAACGGATCATGAGGTTCAGTGTTTCTTATCTAAAGCTACTGAGAAGGATTCCATCTCCTGGCATCGGAGAATAGGACACATTAGTCAAAGGAAGATGAATCATTTGATTCAGAAGGACTTAGTTAGAGGAGTGAATGTCAAGAACTTCCAACTTCTTGACTTCTGTGTAGCTTGCAAGAAGGGCAAACAGAAAAAGAAGTCTCATAAGGAAAAGAAAGTTAATTCAATAGAACTTCCTCTTGAGCTTCTTCACATGGATCTGTTCGGTCCAGTTAGTACAAGGAGCATCGCAGGTGACGCGTACTGTTATGTGGTCACTGATGACTACTCAAGGTTCACTTGGGTAATGTTCTCAAATCCAAATCAGAAACTTTGGAGACATTCAAAGAATTAGTAACCACACTGGAATCACTCTACAACTCAAAGTTCGACAAATACGCTCAGACAACGGGACAGAATTCAAGAATCAAGGGATGGAGGCATACTGCAAGGAAAAGGGAATTGTGCAACAATTCACCTCTGCCTACACACCTCAGATGAATGGAGTTGCTGAGAGAAAGAACAGGAGCTTGATAGAAACAGCCCAGACAATGCTGGCAGACTCGAAACTGCCTATCCAATTCTGGAACGAGGCAGTGGCAAATGCTTGCTATACACTGAACAGAGTCCTAATAGTCAAGCGCCACGGAAAGACATGTTATGAGCTACTTCAAAGACGCAAACCGAATTTGGAGTATCTTGAACCTTTTGGTGCACCGTGTACACTTTGAAGAAGACACAAGAAGGAAAATTCAGCGAGAAGGCAGTTGAAGGAATTTTTCTAGGATACAACATACCGAACAAGCGAGTTTACAATAACTCAACGGGTCTTGTGGAAGTGTGGTGTAATGTCGACGTTCAGAGATATACACACCACCTACAGGCAAAGGACCTGCATACTTCTTCGATTATGATGGATTCTTCAAATCCTTCAACATCCCTCTCTCTCCCTCGGATGATGAGTTAGCTACTAGGATGTTGTATGATATACCAAACACTCCATCCAGCACACAGGGAGAGTCATCTACTCAGTCAGAAGGGGTCGTCAATGAAAGTGACTCCTCCTCTGAAGATGAAACTGAAGCAGATGACCAGAACGGTCAAGGAGGAACAGGTTCCAGTTCCTGAAAGTCCACAAGCATCCACAAGGGATGCACCCTCGACTTCGGAACCTCAAACTCCAACCTCCTCCGATGCAGACCAAATGTTCACAATCTTGGCTCGGAGGTGACTGTGCCGACAACTCCGGATCACTACTAAACGTCTATCATCCCCTTGACAATGTTATTGGAGATGTCCGATCAGGAGTACAAACCCGAAATCAGCTATACTCAGCTGATTACGCCTCAGTTATGGAGAAGGGTTACATACATGATGGTGCTTATCGCTGTTTTGTCTCACAGGTGAGCCAAAATATGTCAGTGAAGCACTAAATGATGAGGCGTGGGTGAGTGCCATGCAAGAAGAACTTCTGCAGTTTAAGAAGTTAGGTGTATGGACACTGGTAGATAGACCTAAAGGTGCTAAAGTCATTGGCACCAAATGGGTACTAAAATGTAAGAAGGATGACCAAGGAGTCATCATAAGGAACAAAGCTCGACTGGTGGTTCAAGGTTTTCGCCAAGTCGAGGGTATTGATTATAACGAAGTGTTTGCACCCGTGGCAAGGATGGAAGCTATTCGTATCTTCCTCGCCTATGCCTCGTACATGAAGATTAAAGTCTACCAATTAGATGTGAAGAGTGCATTCCTTCATGGTGAAATAAGGGAAACAGTCTTGTATGAGTCAACCCGAGGGATTTGAAGACCCTTATCATCGGGATAGAGTTTACAAGCTCGACAAAGCTTTATATGGGCTTCATCAAGCTCCTCGAGCTTGGTACGAGAAACTCTCGACTCATCTTGTGAAACACGGCTTTCGCAGGGGAGTCATTGACTGTACACTGTTTATTAAAGAAAAGGATGGTGACCTACTGCTTGTACAGATCTATGTTGATGACATAATCTTCGGGTCAAAGAACGAAGAGTTATGCAAAGAGTTTGAAGTAGTGATGAAGAAAGAGTTTGAGATGAGTGCAATGGGGTAGATGAAGTTCTTTCTCGGGTTACAGGTGGATCAAACACCTAATGGGATCTTCTACATCAGACCAAGTATGTAGGAGACATTCTCAGTCGCTTTGACATGGAGAATGCCTCTGCTGCTGGGACTCCACTTGCTACGAATCATGATATAGCACCTGATGAGAGTGGAGATCTTGTAGATGCCACTATGTACCGAGGCATGATTGGATCCCTCATGTATCTCACTGCCTCAAGACCTGATATCATGTATGCTACATGTTTATGTTCCAGATATCAGGCTAAACCTAAGGTCAATCATCTAATCGGGGTCAAAAGGATCTTTCGCTATCTAAAGGGTACACCCACCCTGGGGTTGTGGTATCCTCATGATGACGATTTTGAGCTCACAGCGTATAGTGACTCGGACTATGGAGGCTGCAAAATGAACTACAAGTCTACATCAGCAGGGTGTCAATTCTTTGGGAGAAGATTAGTTACATGGCAGTGTAAGAAGCAGACATCGGTTGCATTGTCAACCTGTGAAGCCGAATATGTTGCTGCTGCAAGTTGCTGTTCCCAAATCATTTGGATTCAACAGCAAATGCGGGATTACGGTTTGAAATTCTCGTCTACTCCTATTTTTGTTGATAACTCTGCTGCAATTGCAGTAACCAAAAACCCGGTTCAACATCCTAACACCAACACATCGGTATTAAATACCACTTCATAAGAGACTGTTTGAAAAGAACTTAATAGATGTGGTTAAAATTAATACTGATTTTCAACGTGCTGACCTCTATACAAAAGCCTTTGATAAACCACGTTTTCATTACTTGCTAGAGGTCAACGGCGTTAAAAAGAAAAGTGAGGTAATTCCTGATGAGAATAATGTGTAGTCCGATGTAGTTTCGTTAAAGTTTATTTATCTTATGTATCGGTTTTTTTTTTCTGTTACATTTAATTCATGTTACCTTGCTGTTTATTAAAATCCAAAAAATAATTAAATCCGACATGATTTAGTATTTTAGGGGGGGAATATGTCAGCAAGTTAACATTAAAAAAAAAATTGAGGGAGAAGGGGTAACTAGCTGAAATAAGGTAGATTGTGTCTGTGATACTAATTCAATACCTTGGAATATGATAGTACACAGGACAAATCGAGAGGGATTTAAAATTAAGGTTTGAAAAGATGCAAAAGTTCAAAGTATAAGTCTGCGTAGTCTAAGCAATATAAAACGGGAAAATGATAGAAAACTGGCAACTCCTAAGGTGACACAGAGAAAGTAGACTTAGAGGTTGCTAGACCACAAATGATATGTTGGTAGATTCAACACAATAGACAATTAGACCTGATTGGTGATCTCAAGATCAAACTAAGCTGTTCAACTAACTGCGGACTTCCATTTTATCATGGTTAACACAATCAAATATATTCCAATAAGGGGCAATGAGCATTTAAACGCCACAAAAGTGTGCGAATGACCAAAATTAGAGCAAAGCAAGAAAAATGAAAGACAAATGCAATAAAGCTAATGGCTCATGTTGTTGGTGCATTTTGTGTAAAATAAAAGTAAGCTGCTCTAACAAGGAGATAGGTTGTGTGCCTCTCTGCTGTGCGATGGCACTGACCTGAGGATAAGCATAACTTAGATATTCTAGAATTCATTGTTGTTTGCCGCCTCTCTGCTGTGCGATGGCACTGACCTGAGGACAGGCTTCTCTTTGAAAGCTCTAAGAATAGTTCCTCTTGTTATAATACCCGTAGACCGCTCAAAACCTCTGAGGAATGTTGATTACCATATAAGTGTGGGATCCACAAATGTTAGCTGAAATAATTAAACCTAAATTAGTCACCAGTCTGCGTCAAAAGTCTGTGTATGGATTTAAGTGGACAAATATACTGACAATCTTAGTGGCTACCTTCTCAAAGGTTCAACTCAATGTGAAGATCTAAGAGTTTCAGTATGATTTCTTAAGTTGCTAACGACTCTGGATGAATACCGAGAATTTAAGCGTCAAAGAGCTTTAATAACAAGTCCCAAAATGATTTGATATCCTGTATGATTCCAAAATTTATTGGTCCAGATATGATCAATCTAAGTTAACGCTGTCTACTCCTAATCAAATACCTTAGATTCTCATCTTAGGGTTTTATCTCTCACAAAAAGTCCAAACATAAACTTTAGTTGTGTAGTTAGTTAGTTAAGTTACTATGTTTATTTTTGAGTTGTGTGTCTGTCGGATACATCATGGAAATCAGAAGGGAATTAACTCACCTGAAAAGGTCATGTCTGAGATGGCCACATGGTTTAAAATTTAAATGGTCACGTCTGAAGTGACTGAATTGGTTAAGAGCTTACAAGGTATTATCAAAAGTGAAAAGGGTCTGAATAGTAAATGTTAAAAATGACTGTAAACTCATAAAGTGTGACCCATTCGCACTAGTGGATCATGGTTATCGACCAACTATGCGAATGGCCTCCAATCGGCCGAATGGACATGAAATTGTTTCATTCGACCGAATGGAAGGGGGGAGAATGAAACAGGAGACCGACTGAGGCTCAGTCGGTCAACTAAAGGGGCGAATGAAGGAGACCGAATGAGTCAGTCGACCGACTGAGACTCAGTCGGCCGACTGAATGCGATTGACTAGGCCAATCGTACGACTGAACCTCAGTCGCCCGATTGAACTGAGCGACTGAGCCAGTCGGCCGAATGAACCTAGGGTTAGTATTTAAAGGTCTTAATCGATCGCATATCACTCATCACTCCCAAAAACCCCGAATCGCGCTCATTACCGTTACCCTGTCGAAATTGCCTCCGATTTGATATACTTTGCGCTTAAGATTCTTCATTCCAGTTGCGTTTTACAGGTACACTACTCCTTGAACCTATCAAAATCAATACATCAGCGAACTACAATATCTACATTGGATTGAATCAAGAACCGAACATCGAATGACCTAATTGCCTATGTAAATGAAGCAATATGGTAAAATTGAGTTGACTAGGTCATTAGTGACAAGTAGACAAGGCTAATGGACGAGTACACACTGTTAAAAGACTTAGATTGGTCAAGATTCGACCCACAGGAGATCGAACAGTGGGGCGAGCGACTGGACGTTCGAATGAACTCCAATCGCACGATTGAACCTTGGTATTGGATCATTCGACGACTAAACACCCGAATGAGTCCAGTCGGCAGATGAACTCAATCGCATGCATCAATCGGTAGATTGAACTCAATCGCATGCATCACAGCGATTGAACAATAACATGGCTCAATCAGCCGATTGAACTCAGTCGCATGTCTCAAACAGGCGACTGACTTCAGCGCATGATTCATTCGCACGAATGAATCAAAATGACTTTCAACTTTACACTTAGAACAGAAGTTTTCATGTCTTATGTATTAATAGTTCTATGTCTTGTGTGTTACAGATAAATGGCAGAAAAGTGGACCATAATCCCAAGCACAACATCTGTGCCCACTTGGATCACACCACTAGGAATGGGCCTGAGTTTACCGAAATAATTGCATTTCTGAGACGGTCCCGGATCTATAAGGCGATCTCCACTCCCTGCACGCCTTACAGATCACTCCATCAGGCATTCTGGGAAAATGCCTCGGTGGACCGCTCTCGTGAGCCTACTGTATCAGGAGCTCCATACTGGGCCATGGTATTGAGATCTCTGCCGCCGACATTCAGAGGGTCCTGGAGTTCGAGGAGGATGCTGATCATCCTACAAAACTACATCCATTGACTGTAAGAGGATGCTTCCTAAGGCTAAAGTACGCTGGGGATATCAACTCAGGTGTGCTCAACAAGAGCAACCTGAGCCCCCAGTACAAGTACTTAGCTCACGTGATTCTAAAGTGTGTAGCTTCAAGGAGGGGTGGGTTTGACGACCTCTCAGACCAGATTCAAAATGCCTGTGGCACTGGTTCTGAACCACCCCTTTAGCTTTTCCAGCATGATATTCTCCTACTGGTGGAGAATTTGGAGGTAAAGGGAAAAGAGGGGTTCTGTATGTACCCCAGATTCTTACAGCTTATCTTCAACGAGAAGCTGCCACAGTTGCCCAAAGAGAGTCATGACGCAGTGGCTCTGGAAATAATGGATGATACTACACTGGGCAGAATGAGAGTTTACAGGGGAAAGCAGATTAAACCCAAGTGAAGAGAATGATTGGCCACTTAGCAGATGAAAGCTATGTGGCACCGGGGAGACGCCTATGGCGTCACGAGGACAGTGACTCCGACGTGGAGCCGACTGTCCTCCCTACTGATGACTCTGAGGAGGATGACATTGTGGATGAGGCTGTTCCATCCCGAGGCACCGTGTCTGTCTGTTCCTCGGTGTCTGGCTCACCTGCTGAGGTAACTGAGTCAGCAGGATTCCATCAAGATTTTGTGCTTACCGAGGAAGATGAAGATGAATCTGATGAGGAGCCATTGACCCGAACTGTGGGAAGGAAAGTGGTTCCCACAGAACACGGGTTGAGGGTTGTCGGTGAACAACCGAGAGGATCCGGAGATACAGAGACTGATCCATCATATGCTCCGGAGTCCTCAGGCGGGATTGAAGGGGGAGCATCCACCTCGAGGGGAACGAGGAGAAAACGGAGGCTCACCCCATGGCCAGAAAAAGAAAAAAGTAAGGTAACCTTCATCACCACCACATCCCCCATACCTTCCACCACTACCACCTCTGCAGACACACCTTCCACACCATACCTCTCCCCACAGCAACCACAACCACCACCATACCGACCACCACAAGCCAGACCCCTGCTACCACTACTACATTCACCCCACACTCACCACCACCATCATCCAGACCTTACCCGATATTCACCACCTCCACCACCACCCAAGCCACCAAACCGAGCCCTCAGCCTACCCCGCACACACCTCTAGATCTCCCTACCTCCAATAGGGGTAGAGGAACAGCTGGCAGCCTTAAACAGAATGGTGCTACGACTGCTGGCGGCTGATGAGAAAAGACCTCTCAGATCCGCCAGCTCACCGACTGACTGCTGCACAATCGCAGAAAATCGCAGAGCAGGATCGAGCTATTAAGGAGCAGGGCCAGAAATTGGCTGCTCAGAACACTGAGCTGGACCAACTCCGAGCACAAAGCGTCACATCAGGTAAGCAGATAGAAGAGTTGGAAAAAGCAAAGAGGTCCATTTTGTTAAGTTAAAAGGATCAAAGGAGGAACCTCTAAAGATAAAGGATGGAGAAAGAGAGAGTGATGATGATGATGATGATGATGACAGTGATTCTGATGAAGAGAAGACAGAAGAGTGGTGGCTGATGAAGAGACTGAAGAACGAGAAGCAGCTGACTTTGTCTCAGCTCCCAGTCAAGAGCAGAGAACAAAGAACCGACAAGATCAGTCAGCTTCTACTTCTGCATCTTCACACGAAGAGACTAGCATACAGGATAAAAGTAAATAGTGGATGTTTATGTATTTATTTACTTTTGTATTTTGTAATGAAAAACGATGTACTGAATGTTTATATTAACTTAATGCATTTTGTTTGAGATATTACTAATGATTTGAATGTGAAATGTGTAAATCAAACAGATCCAAAGTACCACAGAGATGAGTTGATATTGCTCCCTTCCACAGGTCAAGTCTCAACTCACAATGATTCTTGATCTGCAAGGATTCTCAGAACGTCAGTGAGTTTACACCTGAAGAAGGTGAAATAATTCACGACCTATCTAACGAGCAACTGGCAGAAATGTTCAGACTCAATCCTGATGATATTGTCAAGGATGCTCCAACAGTTGATTCAACCAGTGACGACGAACTACACGAGTTGATGAAGTTGAGGTTGAAGATATTACTGCTGAAGAGTACCCTCAATACGCTGACAGCGGGGTAATGTGGTCCCCAATCTGGGTGAGTCCCTAGTCAGTGATATGTTTGAGGTACTGGACAAGATGGAGCAGGAAGCAGGAAAGATCGAAGGAACAGCCCAAGCATCAAACGAAGATGTATACATTCGAAAGCTGAATGGGCTGAATGTTTTAAAGAAGTTAGAGCCCAACGTGATGCACCGAAGAGGGATGCCTACACCAAGTTCTACAGCGTCAAGAAACATCTTACGGTGTCAGGCAGGATTATAGCATGGGCATATTTTGATGATCTTAACGTGTATGCCGTTAAGAGGGAAAGGGCATAGAGTACTTTAGATTTCACATGATCTAAAGACACTACCTGGATTTGAGCTCAACCAGCTGGCCAAGTTGAAGCTGTTGTATGCTGACACAGAAGAAAAATGTCAAGCTGGTTTGAGGCTGCCCTCAAGAAAGAGTACCACACCAGATGGATTAACTTTAGACCTCAAAACCTACAAGGTATATTAGAAGGTCTGAGATGGATGCCATTACTGGAAAACCTAAGATTGTTGTTGAAGTGGAGTCCTCCTCGCACTATGTCGAGAATCCCTCTCAGGGAAATGCCACAGGACTTCACTCCACACTTCAAATGGGGTTCTATGATTGGAGAACTGCTGAAGCTGTCATAGTTCTAAACAAAGGGGATCAAATGGATACGTCAGGGTATTCGACCCAATGTGGCTAACCAATTGTCTGCTAATGATGTCTATACATTATACAAGTGGCCACTGTTCTATGACCACAACATTGTACAAGCCCTCCAATTCCAAAATGTTATACGACTTTGCTTTGCTTTGATATTCACGCGGGAGTCACACAAGAGGACAAGTACAAGATATATGAGAAGGTAATGAAGAAACAAGACATTAGAGAGATCTAGGTCCAAGGGGGAGTTTGTTGATACATGTATGTCCTAGATCGTAATATGTGATGTAATAGATCTTGTTTGGTATGATTAATGAACTGATATTGATAGTCTGTTGGTTATAATGTTCAATAGTTCATTAATGAGTCGTAAATGAATTGATTGAGTTATGGACTGACTGGATACAATATATATTTATTTAATTAACTAAACATTCAAACTTAACTTAATGAAGTTCTCATGCGAATGGCTCATGCGAATGAACCATAAGCATGAAGACCTCATACGATTGACTCAGTCACACGACTGAACCAGGAGACTGGATCAGTCGTACGACTGTAACATAAGAATGGCTCAATCACCACGACTGAACACTCAGTCGCACGAATGAACCAACCGCATGGTTCAATCGCATGACTGACCAAACTAACGGTTCAGTCGCACGATTGAAGAGTGCCAACCTATAAATACAACTCAATTCGTGAAAAACAGGGAGATAAGTTCAAGTTCAATTCCATACGAACCCTAAGCCGTCCAGAAACCTTCCAAATCGTTCTCCAAGTTCATAGAACACATTAGATCGATTCCTTATCGATTTAACGTTAGTTTCAATCCTTGATTGATTCAGTGTGTTCTCACTGAGTGGATCGCCAATCAATAGGATTCCGCACTATTTGATCCGGTATACACGTGATCTCTAGGTATTTCAGTCGAATACCAGGTCCTAACAGTTTAGTCATCATTGATATTTACACGATTTTCTTGGGTTATCTTTCTTCATTCAAAATATGAAAACCGGTGATCTTTTAAAAGAGTTTATCATTAAAGTTGAAAATCAATTAGATCACAAGTTAAAATAATCAGATGTTATAATAGAAACTGAATTTACAATGCTAATATTGACAGTTTTTGTTCAGCCAAAGGAATAGCTCATCAGTTCAGTGCTTCTCGAACTCCACAACAAAACAGAGTTGCAGAAAGGAAGAAACTTTGATTGAAGCTGCTCGAGCAATGTTAGCTGATGCAATGATCCTATCACATTTTGGGATGAAACAATATCAACAACCTGTTTTATTAAAAATCATACTCTGTTGGTTAAGGACAAACAGAAAACTCCTTAAGAGTTAATATTTGGCAGGAAACCCAATATTGATTTTCTTAAATCTTGTGGATGTCCTGTATTGATTTGAATTCAAATGACCATCTGGCATATTTTATTCAAAGTCTGATGATGGATCTTTCTTGATATTCGTCCGCTTCAAAAGTGTAATAGTTTATAACTTTAAGACGAATGTTATCATTGAAACGTTCAATGTTAAATTACTTGAAAACTCTTTTCCATCATTTGCAAATGGTCCAAAGTAGTTATTGATTTAGATTCATTAACTAACTCATTTAATTCTAATACGCTTGACTCTTCATGGGCCAACAGAAAACAAGCAGGGATCTCGGAACCTTTAGTGAAGATTTTGATTCAGAGATATGGATGATTCAAGCCCAGATTATACATTCTTCTCTTTTGCAAGAGATCCTTTATTCTCTACAGATAATGGTGAGCAACAAAATCTTGAGCATCAACAAGTTCCTGAAGATTCTGATAATTCTCAACCTTTTCCTAATGACGGTAAAAAAATTCACCATCCTGAGTCTGGAACTTCATCTGTATCCGGAGATATAGATGTGAATGACAAGTTTGATTACTTTGTCAATTCTCCAACTCAAGTTACAAATTGTATTACACATTCCACAACTTTATTGCAACAACGCTCCGACCTGAATCAATCTAATCTGGATGTGAATGTTCAACTAGAAGAGATTCGAACTACTTGCATTCACAAGAGACATCCTATCTCTCAAATTATTGGTCCTTTAAATGAAAGAACAACACGGCGTCACTCTGAACGAGCAAATGTTTGCTCATACTCATGTTTTCTTTCTCAAATGGTCCCTAAAAACATTACAGAGGCTTTGAAGGACAACAGTTGGGTTAAAGCAATATAAGAGGAATTATTAGAATTCAGAAAACAATAAGTGTGGAATCTGGTGGATTTACCTGAAGAGAGAATGCCATTGGCACAAAATGGTTATTCAGAAACAAATCAGATGACAGAGGAATATATCATTTGAAACAAAGCTCGATTAGTAGCTAAAGGATACACTCAGGAGGAAGGAATAGACTATGACGGAGTGTTTGCTCCGGTTGCAACACTAGAAGCAATTCGGGTCTTCCAGGCATATGCTTCTTATATGAAATTCAAAGTGTATCAAATGGATGTTAAGGGTGCATTTTTGTATGTAGCAATCACCAATGATGTGTATGTTAAGCAACGTCAAGGTTTTGAAGATGCTGAGTTTCCTCATCGTGTGTACAAGCTCATCAAAGCTCTATATGTTCTACATCAAGCCCCAAGAATTTGGTATGAAACATTGTCCCAGCACTTGCTCTAACATGGATACACCAGGGATGATTGATCCTACTTTATTCATCAAGAAGGATGCATCTGATCTTCTTTGTGTACAACTGTATGTGGATGATATCATCTTTGGATCAACCAATAAGAAACTCTGTTTAGAATTTGAAGAAATCATGAAATCTCATTTCCAGATAAGTTCTATGGGAGAAATCAATCTTTCTTGGATTTCAAGTTACACAATCTGCTAATGGCATCTTCATCAATCATGCGAAGTTTGTTGATAAGCTGTTAAAGAAATTTAAGCTCGAAGATTGTTAATCCATTAGAACTCCAACGACATAAACACCAAGATTGATCCTGATCCCAAAGGAAAATCAATAGACCAAACATTATACAGATTTATGATTGGATCTTTGATGTATTTAATTGCATCTGGACCTGACATAATGTATGATGTTTGTGTCTGTGCCAGGTATCAATCAGACTCAAAGGAATCTCACCCTATAGTTGTCAAACATATTCAGATATCTCAAAGGATTAGCTCTAGGATTATGGTATCCTTATGAAGGAAACTTCGAGTTATATGGATATACTGATAGTGATTATGGGGGATATTGTAAAGATAGAAAATCTACCGCGGTGGTTGTCAGTTTTTAGGTCCTTGATTAGTCTCATGGCAATGTAAGAAACGGACAAAGTCTCAATCTCAACTGCAGAAGCTAAATACATTGCTGCCTTAGTAGGATGTTCTTAAATCCTCTAGTTGCAAAATCAACTACTGGATTATGGGTTTAATTTTCTTAAAACTCCTATTTATATTGATAACACTGCTTCTATGTTTATTACTGCTAATCCTGTCTAACATTCTAAAACAAAACATATCGAGATTCAATATCATTTTCTCAGAGACAACTTTGAAAAAGGTTTAATCATTTTGATTCAGATTTCAAAAGAAAAAAAAATTGGCTGGCTGTTTAACAAATCTTTCTTACCAAGAAAGTTTGAGTATTTAGTTGAGTCAATTGGTCTTATTAATCACATTGAAAATGGATTCATCTGTTTCAAAATGATAATACCCCTCCCTTATTTCCTTAAACAAATCAGAAGTTAAACTATCAATGTTAACTCCCTTATTATGTATATTGTGTGTGTGTGTTTAATGAGAAAGAATACAACATCAGAAATTGCAAAAACAAAGAGAAAATTATAAAATGGAAATACAAAAATAATAGTTTAGTAGTTATAAGTGTTAGGACTGTATATGCCTTTGCAATTTATGGGAAATGATAGTACATCAGTGTTAGGAGGACCATGTACGTACAAAGTACAAATGGATTTCGCGTTAAACCAGATCAAATAGTATGGAATCCTTTTTGATTGGCGATCCAATGAATGAGAATGATAACCCGACGATTAACAATGAACTAAATTTTAAGAATGAGTAGGAAACGATCAGGATCGAACTATGAAGTTGGATTGGCTATTGGGATGCTCTGGACGGCTAGGGTTTATGTATTTTAGAAGTATCTCTCAAAGTGTTATGTTTTTCCATGAATTAAATGGTATTTATAGGTTTTAGTTTTATTCGTACGACTGAATCATTAACATGGTTTAGTCGTGGGACTGACTCATGCGATTGATTCATACACACTAATAAAGGTTAAGTCATGTGACTGAGTCAATCTTATGTCTCAATCATATGACTGATCCAGTGCCCTGGTTCAGTCGTGCGACTGGTCTATAAGCATGATATATTAATGCATATGGTCCATAAGTATGGTCCATTAACATGAATAATCACCTGACTAGGGTAAAACACATTACTTAATAATTATTGACTAAGAACTATGTACAACAACCTCAAACCTATATAAGAAGTTCATACATATGAATCAAAGATAAATAAACATCAAAGCATATATCATACTTCATTACATTATCACATTACACATATGTAAGACATGAATGACTTTTACATGTAAGCACATAATCTAGGAACACATGTATCAACAAACTCCCCCTTAGACCTAGTTTACCCTATTGTCTAACATTCTTCATATGTTCTTGAAACTTCTTGTACTTCTCTCTCTGGTGACTCCTGCGTGTATCTCCAACGCAAAGAAGAGTCGAATAACATGTTAGAACTGTAGAGCTTGTACAATATCTTGTGTGTCATAGAACAGTGGCCACTTGTATAAAGTGTAAACATCTTTAGTAGACAAGTTGGTAAGCCACATTGGGTCAAATACCCTGATACTCTCTATTTTCCCTTCTTTGTTCAAGACTATGACTGCTTCATCCGTCCTCCAATCATAATACCACCATTTGAAATGTGGAGTGAAGTCTTGAGGCATCTTCCGTAAAGGAATCTTAGACATTATGCGTGGGGGACTCCACCTCAGTACTACTTTAGGTCTTCTAGAGATAGGATCAACTTCAGTATTATGAATAAAATGTTTAGGTTGTTGAGGCTTAAAGTTGACCCATCTGGTGTGGTATTCTTTCTTCAAAGCTGTCTCAAACTATCCCGACATCTTCCTCGGGTTGGCATACAAAAGATTGAAATTAGCCAATCTATTAAGCTCAAAACCAGGAAGAGTCTTAAGATCATGTGGATATCTAAAATACTCAATCCCCTTCTCTCTCTTTAGAGCATAAACATTTAAGTCTTCAAAATAAGCCCACACGATGATTTTTCCAGACACTTTCTGATATTTCTTGACTCTGTACAGTTTGGTGTAGGCATTCTGCTTTGGAGGTGCATGCGGCCTATTCAGCTTTCTTAAGATCAACATTTGCATCAGAAGCTTGGGCTTGACTTTTATCTTTCTCCTTTTCTTTCTCCATCTTGTTCAGCTTATCAAAAGTAGCACTGCTAAAAGTGTCACCCTGTTGGGGATAACATTGCCCTTAGGGTCAGTGTACTAAGGATAGTGATCTGCTATCACATCTTCAATTTCTATTTCATTGACATCCTGTAGCTCCTCATCCCTTAGAACATTGACTTTGGGAGCATCTTTGATCAGTTCATCTGGATTTAGTCGGAACATATCAGCTAGCTACTCGTCGTTGAGGTCGTGGATGATCTCTCCTTCCATAGGAGTGTAGCTCACGATCGTCTTACGATCCCTTTCAAATCAAGGTCGTGGATGATCTCTCCTTCCTGAGGAGTGTAGCTCATAGATCGTCTTACGATCCCTTGCAAATCAAGAATCATAGTGAGTTGAGTCTTGATTTGCTGAAGGGGGACGACATCATATTCATCTGGCTGTTGAGCTTTTGCCTAGATCGGGTGTCTCTTCAGCTTGAGAAGCTGAGGACGAGGCTCTTTGATCCTGATTTCACTTGGTGCGCCTTTCCTTTGCTGATGGATTTGAGGTGGATGCAGATGCATCACCTTCTTGATCATCATCATCATCTTTATCATCCTCCTTACCTTTCCCGCTCGAACCCGCTTCTCCTCCTCCTCATCATCTTCTTCTTCATCATCAGTAAGCTCATCATCATCATCCACATCATCACCATCATCATCACCCTCTTTGATCTTTAGGGGCTCACCCTTAGATCCCTACAGCCTTAGCATAATTTTCTTGTTCTTTTTCTCCAGTCCCTTAATCCTTTTCACCGATGCCAACACCAACTTGTTTTGACTCTTTACTGCATGGTGGGCTCGGCCTAAAGCTCTCTCATAGAGTGCATTCTTCTCACTGAGCTATGCTATTTGCTTGGCTTGAGTTGTATTTACCGCCATCAGCTGGTTTATCTGAGTAGCACTCAGATCATCAGTTGTGATCAGCTTTAGCACAATGTGGTTTAGGCTAGCCAACTGTTCATCTAACCTAATAGTGGGTAGAGTGGAGCCATATGTCATTGGAGATTAGGTGGATGTACCGGCTTGTTGAGTGGTGGTTGTGGTGGTGGATGTGGTGAAGATGGGTGGAGGAATGGGAGTGGATTGTGGTGGAATTGTGTTGGGTATTGTGGGTGAGGTAGAGGTAGGTGTATGTGGTGGTTGGAGTATCAGTGGCTATAGAGGTGGTAGTGGCTGTGGTGGTGGTAGTGGCAGTGGCAGTGGTAGTGGTAGTGCAGTGGTAGTGGAAGATGTGATCAATGTGAACCTTGGTCTCTTACTCTTTGTGCCAAGGGGTTTGGCCATCCTTTTCTTCCTTGAACTTTTGGCAATAGGGGCTCCCCCTGAGCTGATAGGCTGGTCTTGTGTGTAAGTGGGATGAGTGACATCAGAATCACCACCTATAATACCAGCTAGGTATCCACCAACCGCCTCTATCCCTTTCTTTGTTGCCACAACTCGACTATCGGCTCATCATCTGACTCTTCTTCTTCATCTAAAAGAAAGTTAGGGTGGATTGCCATGTGCTCAGATCTACCTGGAGCATCAGAAGTACCTTGTGGAGATGGTGGAGATATAGTAGAAGTGCCAGTGGCCCTTGATTGACTCGGACCAGCATCTCCACCACCTTGACTGTCATCAAGATCGTCATCATCGTCGTCGTCTTCATCGGTAGGTACCACAATAGGCTCAACATTGGAACCACTATCATCGTGACGCCATTTCTTGTGAGCAGGCACCACGTAGTCTTCATTTGCCTCATGCCCAAACAATCTCCTAACCAGGGCTTCACCTGCTTCCCTCGGTACACCTTCATTCTTCCAAAAGTAGTATCATCCATCACCTTTAAAATAACAACATCTTCTTTCTCCTTTGGCATCATGGGAAGCTTCTCATCTAGAATTATCTGTAAGAACCATAGATACATGCAAAAGCCTTCCTTTCCTTTGGCTTCAATGTTCTCGATCATGTAGGAGAACAACATGCAAGAAAAACTGAACGGGTGGTTCAGTACCAGTGCAACGTATGCACTCTGGATTTGGTCTGACATTTCATCAAATCCTCCCCGCCTTGAAGCTATGCACTTTAGGATTACATGAGCCAAGTACTTGAACTAGGGGCATCTGTTGCACTTGTTGAGCACACCTACATTGATGTCCCTAGTGTACTTATCCTTAGAAAGCATCCTCAATAGTCAGGGGATGCAGCTTGGTTGGGTAGGCATGTCCACACCTAGATCCGAGACTTGCCTCAGATCATCATCAGTAATCCTAATCTCTTGTCCGAAGATGGAGCTCCAAATACAGTGGGGCTCAACGGACCTGTCAACCGAGGCGCCTTCCTAGAAGCCTGCTGTATAGATCGGTATGATGTGCATGGAGCAGAGATGGCCTTGTAGATCCTTGATCTACGTAGGAAGGCTGTAATCCCCATGAACTCAAAGGCGTTCTGAGAAGTAGCATCTAAATAAGCACAGATGTTATGCTTGGTGCTCATCGTCCATCTATCAGCCATATTGCTGTAACACAAGAAACATATACATTAGATTTGTACATAAGAGATGACAGTTGGAACTTAAATTGTTTTGATCAAACTGGTTCAGGCGTGCGACTGAACCAAACGACTGAGTTTAGTCGTACGATTGAGTTCAGTCGTACGATTGAGCCTGCAACTGAGCTTAGTCATATGCTATGCCATGCGGTTAAATCAATCGTGCGACTGAACCCATACGCATGACTCATTTGTGTGATTGAGTCATACGCCCAATTCAATCGTACGACTGAAGTTTATTGAACACCATGGATTTGAATCTTTGTTAAAACCATGACATTATATTTCGTGTTTATTGTCATTTGGACCACAGAGACTCGAAATAGCACTTAGTTTCATTTAGATGAACATTAATGTCCATTTGAGTGGTCTATTCTTAAGAGTTAGTCTCGGTTCTTGGTTTTAGCATTATTGTCCTTAAAGGTGCGATTAAGACATTCATTTGGATTGATTTCAGTTACAAAATACCTATAGATGAGTAGAAAAGAGTTAGTATCACAAATGGGAGTAATCACAATGATCAACAATTTAGCAAAGTATGTGTGTGTATGGGCGGTTTAAGAGAGTTTTGAAGGGTGGTAAGGGTTACGACCGACTGACCCTTTTGTTTATGTTGTTTTAAATTTCAATCATGCGACTGGACCCATACGCATGCTTCATTCGTGCAACTCGGGTTCAGTCATGCGACTAACTTATACTCCTTCATCTATTCGTACGATTGGTTCAGTCTTTTGATCCAATCACATTGTTGTCTCATACTCATGGTCCAATCATGTGACTGGCTCATACTTATGGTTCGAACGTGCGATTGGCTCATACTTATGAGTTTGACCTCATACACTTTCAAACACTTCAATTTTAACCTTTGATATATAACATTATGACCTATTATCATCTCAGACATGAGCCTTTTAATTTAACATCATTTGATCACCTCAGACGTGATCCTTTTAGTTTAGAACTGATTGGTCACCTCAGATGTGACCCCTTTTAGCGACTGATTCATAGTTTTCATCTAGTTGTATCCGAAATCTATGCTACAAAAGACTAGAAAATAGAAAAAAACTTGAAATTTTAAAAGAAAACAAGACATATTTTTGTGGTTTTGGGTTTGAGATGGATGGAAACCTTTTAGAATACATCTAAACGATTTTACTTCCTGAGCAAAACAATTTCAAGTGAATTTGATAATTTCTGGAAAGATTCATTATGGAATCATACGGGTATATCATAATCATTTGGGACCCCTTTTAATATGCAATTTGATGCTAGATTCGTGTTTTTTCCGATAGTCAATAGCACTTTCAAGAAATCATACGAGAGCTATAAGATGCACATAGTGATTTTGACTATCAAGAATTCCAGCCATGATGATTGTCAGTATATTTTTCCACTTAAATTCATACACAGATTTTTGACTCACATTGGTGATGAGTTAGGTTTAATTATTTCAACAAGCATTTTTGGATCCCACACTTATATGACAATTAACATTCCTCAGGAGCTTTCAACGAGATGCCAAGCGTCAGGTCAGTGCCATCGCACAACAAAGAGGAGCAAACAACAATGAATTCTAGAATATTTAGGTTATGCTTATTCTCAGGTCAGTGCCACCGTACAACAGAGAGGCACACAACCTATCTTCTTGTTAAAGCATTGTTTTTCTTTTGCACATAACACACCAGCAACATTAGTCATTAGCTTGATTGCTCTTAGCAGTTTTTCCATGTGCTTTGCTCATTTTTATGGGCTTCCGCACACATTTGTGGCATTTATTTTGCTCATGACCCCTTATTGGAAATGCATTGATTGTGTTAACCAGGGATAAGATGAGAACCCACAACAAGTTGAATATATTAGTTTGAATTTAATTCACCAATGAAGTTTACTCATCTATTGTGTTGAATCTACTGACAGATCATATAACAAACTACCAACCTCTAGGTCTACTTTCTCTATGTTACCTTAGTAGCAAACTAGTTTTACTATCATTTTTCTTTTGTTGTGCTTAGACTTCTAAAACTTGTAATTTAAATTTAGCATGTTGAACAAATTAGTTTTGAAGTCCCAAACAATTTGTCCCCTGTGTACTATCATTTTCCATAAACTTTGAATCAACATCATAGATTTGATTTCATTTTTTTCAGCTAATCTGCCCTCCCCCTGTTTTTTAAGTAAATAACTACAACAACTAAGTAAACACTAAACTAAACTATTCTCTCCCTAAAATTCTAAAACCAAAAATCTTTTGTGTTTTTTGGATTTTAAAAGATAGAAATATAAAATAAAAGAAAATAAATAATAAACTAAGAAAATACTTTACGGACTAAGTACTTTCTTCTTCTTGAATCACATCACTTTTCTTTTTCATGCTATTAACATCTAAAAGATATAAAAACCAAGGTTTGTCAAATGCTTTTGTGTAGAGGTCAGCGCATTGAAAATCTGTATTAATTTTAATAACATCGATTAATTGCTTTTTAAAACAGACACGTATAAAGTGATATTTAGTACCGATGTGTTTTGTTTTTGGGTGTTGGACCATGTTTTTGGTGACAACAATTGCAGAAGAATTATCATCAAAGATAGGGATGTTAAAAAATTGCAAATCGTAGTCGTGCATTTGCTATTGAATCCAAATGATTTGTGAACAGCAACTTGTAGCAGCAACATATTCAGCTTCACATGTTGACAAAGCAACTGATGGTTGCTTCTTACACTGCCAAGTGACTAACCGTCTACCAAAGAACTGACATCCCGATGATGTTGACTTATAATTCATCTTGACCCCACCATAGTCCGAGTCACTATACGTTGTAAGCTCAAAGTCATCAACATGAGGATACCAAACCCAAGTGTTGGAGTACCCTTCAGATAACAAAAAATCCTTTTAACTCCAATGAGATGATTTACTTTTGGTTTAACCTGATATCTGGAACAGAGACACGTGGCATACATAATATCAGGACGAGAGGCTGTGAGATACATTAGAGATCCGATCATTCCTCTGTACATGGTGGCATCCACCAGATCACCGTTTTTGTTGGGTGCCACGTCATGGTTCGTGGCAAGTGGAGTTCCAGCAAGCCATAGCATTCTCTATGTTGAATAGACTGAGAATATCTCCAACATATTTGGACTGATGCAGGAAGATTTCTTATGGTGTCTGATCCACCTGTAATCCAAGAAAGAACTTCATCTCCCCCATGGCACTCATCTCAAACTCTTGTTTCATTACAAATTTGAGTTCTTTACATAATTCTTCATTTTTGAAACCAAAGATTATATCATCCACATATATCTGTACCAGTAGTAAATCACCATCCTTTTCTTTGATGAATAACGTGTAGTAAATAACTCCTCTGTGAAAGCCATGTTTCACTAGATGAGTTGAGAGTTTCTCATACCAGGCTCTAGGGGCTTGATGGAGCCCGTAAAGAGCCTTGTCGAGTTCGTAAACTCTATCCTGATGATAAGGATCTTCAATTCCTTCGGGCTGACTGGCGTAGACTGTTTCACGAATTTCACCATGAAGAAATGCACTTTTCACATCCAATTGATAAAATTTAATCTTCATGTAGGATGCATAGGCTAGGAAAATATGAATTGCTTCCATCCATGCAACAGGTGCGAACACTTAATTGTAGTCTATGCCTTCGACTTATCGAAACCCTTGAATGACAAGCCGGTCCTTGTTTCTGGTTATGACCCATTGGTCATCTTTCTTGCACATAAGAACCCATTTAGTTCCAATCACTTTAACACCTTTAGGCAAATCCACAAGAGTCCATACTCCTAACTTCTTGAACTGAAGGAGTTCTTCTTGCATAGAACTAACCTATGCCTCATCGTTTAAGGCTTCACTTACATATTTTGGCTCAAATTGAGACACAAAACATCGATAAGCACCATCGTGAAGATATACTTTTTTCCATGACTGGGGAATAATCAGCTGGGTATAACTGATTTCGTGTCTGTACTCCCAATAGAACATACCAATGATGTTGTCCAAGGGATGATACACATTAATTCGAGATCTGGGAGTGGTAGGAACAACTACCTCAGTATCCTGATTTTGAATCCCAGGTTCAGTATTTGTAGCTGTTGGAGTATGAGGTTCAGACATGTCAGTGGCATCAAGATCTGATGCTTGTGTATTAATGGGAACTCGTTCCTCCTAGTCCACATTTTTAGTCTCAACTATTTCATCATCAGAGAAAGAATCACTTATTTCAATCTCTCCCCCTGAAGGGCTAGAAGTATCATCTAATGGAGCCGTTGATGTCGAGTCTGGTAGTGGAGTGTTCAGAACATCGTACATCATCATAGCAGAAAACTCGTCATTAGGATGAGAAGGCGGTAGATTGAGGATTAAAAAAATCCATCATAGTCAAAGAAGAAGGAGGTCCTTTTCCAGTAGGGGGTGGTGTATCTTTGAACATCAACGTTGCACAACACTTCTACCTGACCCGTGGAGTTGTTATAACCTCTCTTGTCTGGTATACTGTATCAGAGAAAGATACCTTCTTGTGCCTTCTCACAAAACTTTCCAGTTTGAGTCTTTTTTAACAACATGCACGGTGCGTCAAACGGTTCTAGGTACTCTAAATTTAGTTTACATTGCTGGAGCAGTTCATAACATGTTTTCCCATGTCGGTTGACCACTAAGACTCGATTAAGCATGTAACATGCATTAGCCACTGCCTCATTCCAGAATTGAATAGGCAGTTTAGATTCGGCTAGCATTGTTCTAGCTGTCTCTATCAAGCTCCTATTTTTCCTTTCAGCACCCCATTCATCTGCGGAGTGTAGGCAGATGTAAATTTATGTACAATTCCTTTCTCTCTACAGTTGCCTCCATCCACTCATTCTTGAACTCTGGGTCGTTGTTTGACTGAATCTTCCTTACTTTCAGCTTGTAGAGTGATTCCAGAGTAGTTACTAGATGTTTGAATGATTCAAAAGTCTCTGATTTGGATTTTAGAAACATCACCCAAGAAAATCTTGAGTAATCATCAGTTACTACAACGCAATATTGATCTCCAGCAATACTCTTTATGCTTACCGGGCCAAACAGATCCATGTGTAGAAGCTCGAGAGGAATATCGATAGAATTAACTTTCTTTGCCTTGTGAGACTTCTTGGTCTGTTTCCCTTTCTTACATGCTACGCAAAAATCCGGAAGCTAGAAATTCTTGACAGTTACTCCGTTCACTAAATCATTCTGTACCAGATGATTCATCTTCCTAGGATTAATGTGTCCTATTCTCCTATGTCAGGAGACTGAATCCCTCTCTGTTGCCTTTGACAAGAAGCATTGAACAGTGTGCTCAGTTGTGGAGGCTTTTGATAGATCAAAGACATACAAATCATTATATCTTGAAGCTGAAATTAGAACTTTATCCTCCTCGATGACATAATCCTTCTTCAACATGTAGCACTTCTTGTTGTCAAACACAACTTTGAATCCTTTATCAAAGATCTGGGAGACTGAAAGCAAGTTGTTCTATAGTTGTTGAACGTAGTTAACTTGTCAAACTTCACTTTCTCGTTTCTCACTTCGCCTTGAGTGGTGATGTAACCTCCTTTGTTTCCAGCGAATGATACATGTCCCCCTTTAATTTTTTTGACATTGAAAAGGAGAGATGAAATCCCAGTCATGTGCGTGGACGCTCCACTATCAATAATCAGGTATTAGTGATAGCATTGTGGTGGACACCCTGCACATTCAAAGAAATTTATTAGTTTAGATTTGGTACCCAAGACTAACTGGCTTGGGTGACCCAGAGGAATCACACATCATGAACTCAACCCACTGTCCTTTAGAAGATGAGGGATATCGTTCTTCTTATTTTCCTCACTATCAGACATATTAGTTGTTTTTGTCTTCCATAAGCTAGTTTTATGTAAGGCCTGTTTGTGATAAACAGACGACTAACTTATGGTTTGAACTTTAGATTCACTAATACTCATAGGTGGAGTATTAGATCTAATTTTAGAAAATCTTGGTTATCATCAAAAAGTTCAATTTTCTTTTTGGGTGTCTGATAGTAAGGATAACTAGGAGAGATATGTCTTTGTTTTCCACAACTGTAGCATGATCTCCCTTCTACAGATTGAGGAAAATTTTGATGTGGGGTTGAGTTTGGTAGGTGTTTCAGATGTGTCTAGTTGGGTTGTTTCACTTCTCTTGTAGATGTTTCACCTTCTTTAACAAAATTAATTGTTTTAACATTTTGAACATCTTTCACTTTCATTTTATTTGGATTTGATTATTAACATGTTATGGTTAATTGGATTAGTCATTTAGGGTTCTGAAATAGACGTTTATGAACTTGACCCTAAATTAACCTTTTAATTTTATCATCCAAATTCTCAACAGGCATACTCTCTTTTGATTTCAAAGTAGAATCCTTTTGTTTAGTAATAGATTTCACAGGTTTACCCGTAGAATCAGGATCACTAACAAGAGGAGTAGACACCACATGATCCTTTACTGGGTTATTATTGATTGATCTCATTTAGTGTTCAGAAGGATTTCATGTGGTGGCAGAACTACTTCATAACCCAGACCTTCCCCAGTATTTCGTTATTTCACTAAGTTTTGAACTATGTGAGAAGAACTAGCCAAACTATGCATTTTTTGTATTAATGATTCAACTTCAACTTCTAAAACTGCTTTTTCCTTTTTCGTTTCTTCCAAAGAATTTATATAAAACTTTATGTCATTTGATTGAATTAATGCAACAACCTCGGTTTCCTTAGTTGTTTTCCCAAAAGTTCTATTTTTTCTTTGAAACTGCACTCATTTTGTTTTAAAATACAATTTGCTTCGGTGCAGAGTTGTAAATCATTTACTAAATTATCATTATGTTCTAATAACCTAGCCAATTTCAAATCAATGCTTTCTCCAAATTTGTTAAATTCAGTACAAGCATGCTTTTCAAATAATTGGTCTTTAGAACTTATCTGTGAGGAATCATATGAATCAACCATCAAAGCTTTATCAGACTCTTCGTTGACTGGATATTCTGAGTTTATTGCTCTGAGCTCTTCCTTAACCAAGTGATTTACGACATTCACAGCTTCATCGGTATCAGACATCGATTGCTCAGCTATGATCTCACCTTCACTAGCAGATCCATCATCCAGTGCATCGACAAAGGCAATATTTGATTTGCCTGGAGAAACAAAGCGGAAGGACCAATCTTGCCTTTATCACCTTGAGCAGTTAGAGCCTTTGTCTCTTTACTTGAAGAAGTAGTTCTAATCATGTCTTTGTCTTGACTGTTGAATGTAGGAAATGGGTTTCCATTTCTAGTTTTCTTAGGCTTTACACATTCACGTTTAAAGTTCCCTTTTTCACCATAGTTGAAACATGTGACTTTGGTTTTGTCAAAACCAAAACTCGTATTTTTAGTGGCAACTAGATTTTGCCCCATCTTTTGACAAAATTCTTTGCTCTTCTAACTGCACTAGCCAATGCCCACATTATGTCCATTCTTTCTAGCTCATTTTCATCAACTTGCTCGTAATCCTCATCTGCAGGATGACAATTTCCAATCTTACCGGCAACTAAACCATCTTAAGATTGTACAATAGCCGCTAGAAGATCCATGTGCTCCTTAACAACTTCCACTGTGACATTACCGAGATTCTTAGTCTTCAACTTTTTAGTATTTGCCTCAGGAACTATCTATTGGGTTCGAGATAACCCTGAAATTTCAGTTCCTGAAGCACTGTTTTGGGAAGTAGCAGCGGAACTAGACACGAACTCTGTTTGTTACAGTTCTCCTGAAGCAGCTAAAGTCGGAACTGAGTTGTAAAGTGAAGGATTCGAAACATAGGTTCTTTTCTTCGACTTGTATTTCATTCGCAGTTCTTCCTCCCTTAACTTCAAGTTGAAATCATTTATGTCCAAAGTCGCAAGAATGTCATTTTGTCTTAGATTAGACACAAATGAATCCCATTTATCCGGCAAACCATCAGAAAAGCTTGAAACTTTATCTTCCATAGATGTTACACCATGAGTGTGCAACTCACTCATTAGATGATAGAATCTATTAATAATATCATCCAAGCTCTCATTCCCTATTGAAGAGAAATTATCAAATTCTTTTTTGAGAGCTTTAGCCTTTAGTCCTTTCAAAGTTGTGTTTCCATCATATCTCTTTTCCAATGCCTCCCATAATTTTTTAGCCTACTTGTTCTCAGAGAACTGATGAAAAATATCCTTAGGTATTGACGGAGTAAACAAGGCATATACTTTCTTTGCTGCATTGAACAGAATATTCTGAGCTTCACTCATATCTCCCAAAGTCAACTTGACTCCATTAGTATCGACTGGTATCGTTTAACAGTCTCAATGGATGTCTAAAGATTTGGGTCAACTCCATTTATATAGGTTTCAAACCTCTGTTTCCATTGTGGATATTCATCTAACATTCACAGCTTTGGCAGTTTATTATGATATCCAATCTCATTCTCCAGAAGTAGAAGATTTTGGATACGGGAGTCCTTTCCGGCAGTAAATGCAGCAAATTGGTCTTCCATTGCCTTAAGCTTGGTACTTTTACAATAGGACAGTTTCACTCGTTCGAATGGGCTATGAGTATGGATCACTCGTGCGAATGAATGATGTGAATGAATTCAATCATGCGATTGGATTCAGTCGTGCATATTTACAAGACGATTGGAATCAAATGACTGGAGTTGTTCAGTCGTGCGAATAAGGGATACGACTAAGTTTAGTCGTGTGGATGGAGTATACGATTGAATTCAATAGTACAAATGAATCAATCGTGCGACTGAAGGCTGCTATATTTTTAAATCAAATATTTTGACACTTAGACACAAAATACAAGTTTCCCAGGAACCCTAATCTGCCGTATAAAGAAAAATTAAGACTTCAATGCATGCAAACGTCGAAAAAACGTTTTGAAGCAAAATGGTGACTCTTTTGAATTAAACCGCAGGTTTTAAATACCAAAACTAATCAAATCCAATGCAAAATCACGAGCCAAAGCTCTGATACCACTTGTTAGGAGGACCGTGTACGTACGGAGTACTAACGGATTGTGCGCTAAACTAGATCAAATAGTGCGGAATCCTGTTTGATTGGAGATCTAATCATTGAGAACTATAACCTGCTCAATATAACAATGAACTAAAAGTTAAGAATTAGTAGGAATCGATCAAGATCGAACTATGAAGTTGGGTTGGCTATTTGGGACACTGTGGACGGTTAGGGTTTATGTATATTCGAAGTATCTCCCAAAGTGTTATGTTTTCCACGAATTAAGTGGTATTTATAGGTTTGTAGTTTTCATTCATACGACTAAACCATTAGCATGGTTCAGTCGTGTGACTGACTCGGCGATTGATTCATACGCACGACTGAATGTTCAATCATGCAACTGAGTGAATCTTATATCTAAATCATACGACTGATCCAGTCTCCTGGTTTAGTCGTCCGACTGGTGCATAAGCATGATATATTCATGCGTATGGTCCATTAGCATGAATAATCACCCGACTAGGTTGAACACCTTACTTAATCATTATTGACTAAGAACTGTGTACAACAACCTCAAACCTATATAAGAAGTTCATACATATGAATCAAAGATAAATAAACATCAAAGCATATATAATACTTCATTACATTATCACATTACATATATGTAAGACATGAATGACTTTTATATTTAAGCACATAAACTAGGAACAGATGTATCAACAATCAGTTTAATCAGTGGCATACTTCACTCGCTAATAAAGTCAAACATGATCAGATATGATTTACAGGCAACATCATGTAATTATACTGAAAAAGTAGATTTTTGTGATTGAACTAAATCATTTATGCATTTTTGCGTGTACATCTTAATACTAAAGAGTTGTATTGACTTTTCTAATTGATTGCTTGCCAAGTCATATTCTCACACCTTGACACAATATGTGTAACCATGAGATCTGTTTACTGCACTTGTTCACTTCTTTGTTATGAGTCGTCATAGACCTGAAGTGACAAGGTATCCTCTGTTGTAAGTCATTACAAACCTGGATATTCTCACCTGATGCAAAAGATGCCAATGTGCACAATCAATTCTAATGTCCTAAATAGATGCCCTATGATTTTTTTAAATCATCTCAATCTATTTTTTTATGAAACAGATCCGAGGATTACATAATGGCTTTTCCATGGTAATTCTCTTGGAGATTATCAACTCGTTTAACCATGATGATTCTCTCATTGACCTAAACATGATATATGGTTATACATATATGATAGGTTTAAGTTGAGCAAAAGTGCTTGCGTGCATACTTTGATGAGGGTTGAATACTCTAAGTCTAAGTGTGGATTACATAATGTCATATCTAATCCAACCTTAATAAATCCAAAAATTGAAAAAGTAAGTGTACTAATTCTTTTGCCAAAGCAGTTATTATCTGTCCTTAGATCTTTTGTCTCCTTTGCTATGGTAACACTGACGTGGAACACACTTGATCGGGATTTAATCATTGTCTATGATATTCACAATTTTTTTATTTAAATATGCTAATTATTATCGATATGATCTCAATGAAGGAATATAATTCAATGTGTTGAATTTTATTCTGTTTTATTTGGATTTTTTATGATTTTTTATGTGTAGGCATGTTAATAATGAATAGTTTTACTTCAATCTCAACTTTTATAAACTTCTAAGTTTGGGAACTTAAAAGTTTAGGGGGAGTAAAGATAAAAAATTATTTATCAAAAAAATGTTTGGATAAAAAAGGATGATACAAAAATATTCAAAGCTTCTGTGTGTTTGAGATGTTAAAAATAAACGTAAAAAGATTTAAAAAAAATATGGAATAGCTTCTTGCAAAGAATTGAGAATGTTTGTTATTTTTTGAAAATTTTAAGACTAAAATGACAGGAAATAAACTAAAACTAAAAAGGTCAAAAAGTCAAAGTTTAGTCAAAAAGTCAATGTTCTGGTCAAACAGTCAAAACGTTAGTCAATCATTCAAAGTTTGACCAAATTTTGAAATTTTTTTAAGAACAGTGAAATTAATCAAAATTGTGATTTGAATGAAGTATGTGAATTTATATAAGTGTTAGACATATGGATGTCTCATATGCCTAAATAGTGACCATAAGTCTATGCTTAATCGCATGATCAAATTTCAATTTTATGATAAGTGTTAGATGTTTGAGTAGTACTCATGCGTCTAAACAGTGGTCATAAGCCAGAATTCTTGGTTAAGTGTTGGGCGTTTTGAATAAGATCATGCACCTAAACAGTACTAGACATCTGATTTTAAAAATTTTAAGTGTTAGGCGTTTCAATATAGGTCATACGCCTGAACAGTGCTCATGCGCCTAAACAGTGCTTATGCGTCTGAACAATGCAAATGCGCATAGATTCTTAGAATAAAATATGACCAAGTGTAACTCATGCTTCTAATGTTCATACGCCTAAAAAGGGGTATACGCCTAAACAGTGCCAATGCGCCTAGACCTCATGCGTCCAAATAGTGGTTATGCGCCTAAATAGTTGTAATGTGTCTAAGGGTTTTTACACTTGTATAAATTCAACAGTAGCACAGAAGTTCATTTCATTCGAAAATTTTACTCTCATTCTCTTTGTTCTTATTCTCAAAGCTTCAACTCACTAAAATACACACTGATTACTTAGTTCTACCAAGATTGTATGATTGTATAAGGTAATATCAGTGATTGCGATTAAACATCATGAGTTTATATCACCAACTCAATGTATAAAAACATCAAAATCAATCGGGTGTTTGAACCCTATTTTGGCATTCGAACCCTAATATCTTGAGTAAATCTGAAATGGTTGATTACTAGTGATTGTTTGTTACAAATGGAGCTTGAAATGTTAATGATAATGAATTGCGAACATGTTAACATCATCAAAACAAGATTTTCATCACAAAAATTTCTGATTATTCAATGTGCTTCAGAGTTAAAATAATAATAATAAAATAATAAACTCGAAATGAATCGACATATTGCATTTCAAATAAAAATTAATTGTTATTCATCAAATTCTAATGTACCCAAATCAAATAGAAACAAATCTCTTAATTGATTATATATCTTAAAATTTAGTTAAATCATTAAATAAAAATTCAAATCATTGAATTTTATTAAAATTAATCATATTTTAAAATATAAAATTTTATTAAGAAAATTAAAAGTTATTAAAGGATTTATTTATTTCTAAACATTGGATAAAAACTTAAATAAGTTGAAAACATTCATACTAATTCATGTTTCTTTTGATTGACATATGCATATTCTAAAGTTTGAGCCAAAGCACAATGTTGCTGCATTTCTTAACGAGGATGTTAGAGAAGCTAATGGATATGAAGATATGATCAGAATTCTTATAAGAACCAAATATGTCTATGTTATGTGTGCTAGACCTGCTATATATGAGAGACTGATTAAGAAGTTCTGGAGAACTGAAGAAATTGAGTTCGATGATCATAGAAGAAAAGTAGTAGAGGATTTATACAAATGACAGAATGATTGAAGTATCTAAAGATTCTATCATATCAACATTAATATTGGGTGAAAATGAAGATCAAGATTTATCTGAGTATACTTTCAATGAGTGTAGAGAGATATTCATGCAGATGGGTCACCCAAATCAATTCTCAAAGAAGCAATTCTTTAGAGCACGAATTCACCATCACTGGAAGTTGCTATGTTATATATTTTAGCACTGCATGTCAAAAAGAAGTACATGATGGAATTCATTACCAGTTGATATAACATCTCCTATAATATCCATAGCCACTAACAAAAGATTTAACATGGCTAAGTGGATCATGAATGGATTCATATTCAACTTGGAGAAGGGAAAGAGGAATAAGTACTTGATGTACCCAAAATTTCTCCAATTGATTATTAATGAAGAATACCCAGACATACATGCTTATGGAGTTCAAGGTGAGAGACTTATTTTAGAGCATATGTTTGAGGTAGTTTACAAGAGGCTAGCAATGATCACTGGTGCTGCTAATGTACCTATGTTTGAGTTCATGAGAAACGTAGCTGATGACGTTGTTTATATTAATCAACAACACTTCATGGATAGAGGATGAGTCTATAAATCCTAATGATCTTATTGAAGATGTTATAGAAGAAGTTGTTGAAGAATCTGAGGAAGATGATGATGATGAAGAAGATCATGTTAAGGATGATAACAATGATGATAATAATGATGATAACAATGATGATGCTCATGATCAAGGTGATGATCAAGGAGATGAAATAGAAGGTGGTAATGATGAAACTATTCAAGAGATGGATAGTGAACAAACAATCTTTGATCATAGAGATGATAATGAAGAGGAAAGAAATGATGATGAAGGTGTTAATACTGAAATAAAGATCAACAATATGATGATCAGGTTGAAAATGAAGATATTGAGAATGTTGATTTTGATCAAGCATTTGATTTTGATACTTTATAGTCTGAGCCAATTACAGAGAATGTTATTTTTGGTGTAAAATCTCAAAGTGCTGAAGTTGAAATCGTAAAAGAAACAGTACAAGAAATGAAACAAACAACAAATGTTTGTATTCAAATTAGGATAGTTGAAGATTCTAATGAACATGATAAGTTGAAATCACTAATTGCTGGTCAAAATGAAGAAATTGAAAGATTGAAGAAAGAAAATGCTATATTAAAAGAAAGTGATAAAAAGAAGAATGTTATCATGATAGAACATGAAGAAAAAGTTAAGAAAATGTTTGAGGAAATTGAGATGTTAAAAGAAAGTTGAAAGAACCTGTGAAGGAAAGTGAAGTAATGTTGTTGAAGAAGAAACTATTGAAAGACTTGTTCTGCCCAAGATACATATAAGTTGATGTGGCTAGTGTGATATGATCCAAGTCGGGTCATACCCAATAACAAACTAAGCAAACACCCATAAATATTTATTCGTTGATAAGATCATAAAATGAATATTGACATCAATTTAAAGAAAATGGGTTTTCTAAATACATCGCTTTTGTAGATGAACATCATTATATGGATAATTGTTCATGAGGTATTATTTGTTTCATTATTTAAGTTTGTCAAATAATAACAATAAAAGAGTGCTAAGTTTATTAAGTTAAAATTGGTTTCAACTTTATAAAATATAAGATTAAGTGTGTTTATTACAATAAGGGAGGTAAATGGATTTTAAAATCCTTTGTAACATTTCGGCCGCCCAAGGGGCCTTAAATGTCCCACCCTTTTGTCTTGAGTAGTGTAAGACTCAATACACACACAATCCAATCTTGCACCCTCTCTCTCTTGCATGCAAAGGCTGAAGATTTCTCTCAAAACTCTCTCTAAAAACGTTTTGGAGCTGGAACAAGAGAAGAACATTTCAGCAACTACAAAGGTTTGAAGTTGCTGGAAATTGGTGTCGAAAACCTAGCATTTCAAGGGTGTTTGAAGGAGCTTGTGGGTATCATCTCTTGAGGACTTCTACATTGAAGTCTTTACCATCAAACATCATCATCTTGTCCTCCACAACCACGGTTCTAAAGGTGTTTTTGTTAGTGGTTTCGGGTATAGCTTTCTTGAGGTCATTTTGGTTGAAGATTCAGCCATAAAGTTCATCCTTTGCACCCTCACAAACCCGTCTTCTAGCAACTCAAAAAGGTTGTCTTCTAAACCTCCTTTGGTTGTCCCCTTGTATGCATTTCGTATTTGGATCCATGGTTTGGATTTAGCTTACAAATGGGTTTTGATAATCTATATATATTAACAAGATTTTAAACTCTTAATCCGCTGTGTTTTCCTATAAAATAGCTTATATGGACTTTGATAATCTGTTAAATCCCTACAATGGCATCAAGAGCCACTTATACGAATGCATACATGTATATGACATTCTAGTTCACGGTTTTGTGGTGTGTGACACCATATGGCCGAGAGTTAGAGGGCTGAAATGGTTGCCCTTTTTCTGATTTTAAAGATATTATCTCATATGCATGATAGGATCTTTAAAATTTAGATCATAAGTGTTTGTTTGTTTGGTCAAAACCCATTTGTTCTTGGTTTATGTTGGCCAAGAATATGGGTTGAAAAGGGGCTGCCAAAATCGATAGATATGTGCATATTTGGATGTGTATATGGATGTTCATAACCTAGCCAATACCTTGTATTTGGATGAGTTTTGTGTTGTGATGTTGTTTGATTATTCAATTGGGTTGCAATTATTATTTATTTGGGTTTGTAATCTATTATTATTTATGTTGGTTTGTAATAATTTATTCATTGTGATGTTGTATTTCTTTTACTAGTAAAAATGTATTAGGATATATTTTGTAAAAGAAATTCAAGAAGACTTTGGTTTTTGGTTTGGGCCATTTTAGGCCCAAATGGGCCTCATAGCCCAAGATTGGTTTTAAGCCCAATAACCAAAGCTCAAAGCATGAAGGCCCAAGGAAGTTAGGAGCTGAAGTTGGAGCCCAAAAGAAAGCCCAAATAAAGCAAATCGGTGACAACACAAAATGGACACTTGATGCATTAGGATGCGGGATCAAGTGGGAGCACACCATCTCAATGCCTTGTGTCATGTTTATGCTTTATTATTGACCCTCTTGGCACACTTGTTTTGGCCAACAAGTGTTGCCAAATCCATTGGCTATGGTTATGAACTTGTGGTTGTTTTATTATGCATGTATGGTTGATTTATGTTCTTCTTATCTTATTATGGAATTGGATAGTTAACAACTCGAAATCAACAACTCGCATAAAATTGGTTCCTTAGAAATCAATAAGTAATAAAATGGGTTTTACCAAAGGTTATTGATTTCATAATTAAATGGGCTATTAAAAGGAATTTTGAAATAAGTTTTCAAATTAACTACCATGTATTTGAATGCATACAAATGCAAGGTATGAAAATTGTTTTCCAAACTAGAATTTTATGAAACGTAAATCCCTTTTATATCAAGTCAAACACCATCCTATTATACAACACTCGAATCATTTGAGAATTTAATGTGGGATAAAGGTCACCTAACCACATTAAAAGGAACTTATGGTTTTCAGGTGGGTTTGCCATATTTATGGGATAAAGGTCACCTAACCACTAATATTAGCAAATCCACACGTGTGTCTAAGTAGGACGACTTAATTTGGAAATCATACATTAGGATCACCGAAGCATGATGTACAAAGGGTGTTGATGGGATAAACATGCCTAATAAACATAAGATGTTTAACTGATCCCATACACTAGAAATTGTAATAGGTTACAATTGTCAAACATTGACTGCCTTGTTAATTTAAATAAAGGGATAAAGGTTACCTAACCGATATTTAAATGTAACGTTGGATTCTAAAATTTTGACTGTTAATTGTCTATGAGACAAAAAGGGTATTAATAATAAAATACATTGATATTAAAAGTACTAAAAATTTAACTTGGTAATATTGTAGATGGCTAACAACAACAACGTAATCCCGACCGTCCATAACCTATCACTAAGGACCATCCTTGAAAAGGAACGTCTAAACCATGGGAACTTCATGGATTGGTACCAAAATTTGAGAATTGTTCTCAAACAGGAAAAGAAGTCCTATGTGTTAGACTATCCATTCCCGATCAACCCGATGAAAATGACGTTGAGGCCTTTGTCGAATGGGTCAAGTACACCGAAGACTCTGTGCAAGTCTCATGTCTCATGCTAGCGAGTATGATTCCTGATTTGCAAAAGGACTTTGAGAACCACAATGCCTATGACATGATCACCCAGTTGAGGGAAATGTTCCAACAACAATCAAGGGTGGAGCGCTTCGAAACGGTTCGAGCACTTCATGCATGTCGAATGGACGAGACCCAATCGGTATCATCTTACGTTCTCAAGATGAAGAGCCACATTGATCGCCTTGAAAGGCTTAACTGTCGTGTGTCCAATGAGTTGGCAACGGATTTGATCCTCAACTCCCTATCCAAGAAGTTTGATAGCTTCGTTATGAACTATAACATGAATGGATGGGATAAGAGCATTGGTGAGCTCCACTCAATGCTCAAAACGGTCGAGGCAGGCATGGGTAGAAAGGTTCTACCGGTCCTTACGATCAATGAAGGTGGTAGTAGGAAAAGGCACCTCCACGACCCTAGGGCAAATGTTGGCAAAGGGAAGGGGCACTTCAAAGGAAGGGTAAGGGTAAAGCAAAAATGGAACCGCCCAAACGAAAGAAAAGAAGCAAAAGGTTGCTCAAGATGACCCGTGTTTTGAGTGTGGTGAGTAGGCCATTGGAAACGCAATTGTCCGGTCTATCTCAAAGCGTTGAGATCGAAGAGGGACGCGGGGCAAACTTCAGGTACAATGTTTATGATACATGTTGAGCTTAATGTTATTTCTTCTAACACATGGCTATTAGATACTGGATGTGGAACTCATATTTGCAAATGTTGCAGGGGTTCAAAAGAAGTGAGCATTATGCAAAAGGGGAAATAAGTCTCTTTATGGGCAATGTTGCAAAGGTTCATGTGGAAGCCCAGGAGACTACATTTTGAAGCTTCCAAGTGGGTTGGAAGTCATTTTAAGAATGTATTGTATGCTCTTAGCTTGACTAGGAATATTATTTCGGTTTCCGTTTAAGACAATATGATTATGATTTCAAGTTTGTTGACAATGATATTCATGTTTCTTTAAATCATGTGTTTTATTTAAGGCTATACCTTGTAATGGTATTTATGAATTGGTTCATAATAACACAACATATGATAGCTCTATGTACCAAGCAACCACCAAGAGGCTCAAAATTATTTGAGTGATTCCTATCTTTGGCATTGTCGCCTTGGTCATGTAAACAAGAATCGTATGCAAAAACTTCAAAAGAATGGTCTTTTGAAAACCAATGAAAATGATTCATTTGATGTATGCGAGTCTTGTTTACAAGGTAAAATGACAAAGGCCCCTTTTAGTGGACTAATGAAAGGGCAAAAGATTTATTAGGGATCATACATTCAGATGTATGTGGACCTTTTAAACCAACAACTAGGAACGGTGAAAGATACTTCATTACCTTTACTGATGACTATAGTCGATATGGGTATGTGTACTTGTTAAGACACAAACATGAATCTTTTGAAATGTTCAAAATCTTCAAGAATGAAGTAGAAAATCAACTCAACAAAACGGTAAAGATTCTTCGAACAGATAGAGGAGGTGAATACCTTAGTAGTGAATTTCAAGAATATCTTAGAAGTTGTGGGATTATCTCGCAACTTACTCCACCGGAACACCACAACATAATGGTGTGTCTGAGAGGAGGAATCGGACTCTATTGGATATGGTCGATCTATGATGGCTAGAAGCACACTGCCTCTATCATTTTAGGGTTTCGCGTTGCTCTCCGCGGCCTGTATTTTAAATATGGCCCGAACCAAGAAAGTGGAAAGGACACATTTCGAAGTATGGCATGGAAGGGTTCCATCATTATCATATTTAAAAGTTTGGGGGTGTGATGCTTATCCTAAGCAATACACTCAAAACAACTGGAAGCTCGATCCATAAAGTGTGTCTTCATTGGATATCCTATAGATTGTATTGGATATTATTTCTATGATCCGACAGAGCAGAAAGTGTTTATTGCTCGAAAGGCAGAGTTCTTGGAAACTAAGTTTCTTTCGGAAGAAACTAGTGGAAGAGCAGTGGAATTTGAAGAGGTTCAAGATTCAAAAAACGATACACAATTGGTTGATACTAGCAATGAACATGAGAATGTTGAGAATGATCATATGGATGATCAAGATACACAAAACGTTCGTAGATCTGGTAGAATTAGTGTTCCTCCTGAGAGATATGGATTTTTCATGGATGGATGCTATGTGGTAGATTCAGATGAACCAACCACATACCATGATGCAATGTCAAAACCTGATTTTGACAAATGGCAAGAAGCCATGAACGTTGAGATGCAATCCATGTATGATAACCAAGTTTGGGAATTGGTTACACCACCTCTTAAGTCCAAGATAGTTGGAAGTAAGTGGGTTTTCAAGAAGAAAACCGATATGCATGGAAACTTGGATACTTATAAAGCTAGACTCGTAGCAAAAGGTTTCACTCAAACTCAAGGGATTGATTATGATGAAACTTCTCCCCTATGGCAATGCTAAAGTCTATTAGGATGTTATTTGCCATAGCAGCATATTATGACTATGAGATTTGGCAATGGATGTCAAAACTGCTTTCCTTAATGGATATCTTGAGGAAGATGTCCATATGGAACAGCCTGAAGGTTTTGTCGATCCAAAACATCCTAACAAGGTATGCAAGTTAAAGAAATCAATCTACGGATTGAAACAAGCGTCAAGAAGTTGGAATCACCGTTTTGATGATGAAGTAAAGAAATTTGGCTTCATCAAAAACGCTGATGAAGCTTGTGTGTATAAGAAAGCTAGTGGGAGCATTATTACTTTCCTTGTATATATGTCGATGACATTCTACTTTTTTGAAACGACATTCCAACCTTGGAAGGTGTAAAAACCTGGCTTGGAAGCTGTTTTTCCATTAAGGATCTTGGTGAAGCCGCCTATATTTTGGAATAAAGATCTATAGAGATAGATCAAGGTGATTAATAGGTTTAAACAAAAGTGCATACATTGAAAAGATCTTGAAGAGGTTCAAGATGGAGAATTCTAAAAAGGGGTTAGTACCTATTCAAAAAGGGACTATATTGAGCTCATCTCAATGCCCTAGTTCAAAGGTTGAACAAGAAAGAATGAATGGAGTCCCATATGCATCTGCTTAGGATCCATCATGTATGCAATGATATGTACTAGGCCGGACGTGTCATGTGCTCTAAGCATGAAAAGTAGATATCAACAGAATCCTGGTAATAGTCATTGGATGAATGTTAAGAGTATTTTGAAATACCTTAGGAACACTAAGGATATGTTCTTAATATATGGATCTGGTGAGGAGGAGCTTGTTGTAAAGGGTTACACGGATGCGAGTTTCCAAACTGATCGAGATGATTCTCGATCACAATCGGGATATGTCTTCATTATGAATGGAGGAGCAGTCTCATGGAAGAGCTCAAAGCAAGATGTAGTGGCACAATCTACAACAGAATCAGAATACATCGCCGCTTCATTGGCAGCTCAAGAAGCTGCGTGGCTTAGGAAGTTCATTGCTGATCTAGGGGTAGTTGCTACCATTCAAGACCCCCTAGAGATCTTTTGTGACAATGAGGGTGCGATTGCTCAAATCAAGGAACCTCGTGCTCATCAAAAGACTCGACACATTGAACGAAGATTCAACTAGATAAGGGATGAAGTTGAAAAGGGAAAGATATGTATTTGCAAAGTTCACACCGATCAAAACGTTGCAGATCCATTCACGAAGCTCCTAGATAGGTCAAAGCATGAAAGTCATACTTGTGCCCTAGGACTTCGATATTCTAGTGATCGGACATGATCAAATTTTGTATTTAGATATTGGATCTTATCTATTTGACCTTATTATCTGGTTATAAATTTCATTTGTTCTTCCTTTTAGCATGTTTAAATCCGTAAATAAATAAGTTATTTTAAATGTCCGTAGTCGATCATACTTGTAGGAACAACTATGAATGTAAGACTATAATGAACTTGGATGGTTGATATTCATAAGGCATGAATATAAAGCAAAAGGTTGCTACCAAGGTTCATTGATATCTATGGGATATAGATATTGGACCGACCCGCTCTCAATTATTCTGCATAGAATCTTTGTGATTAGTCATAAGAGATATTGAGTAAAGGCGAATATCATTGTATCCTCAAACTGAGATACATATTGGGTCTTGATATTCACCAAGTATTGTGCTTTTACTTAGTTCTTTGCTGTTCTGAAAGATTGGCAGTACATAAGGCTAGGTTCAGGTATGATATAAGGTGATTATGAGAGACGTATGTAGTCAAGATGGGATTTTTTTCTCTTATTCGTGAGAGTTGGATGTCTAAGGCCTATTAAAGTTAAATCATCAGAGAATGACCATTCTGTGTCTCTAGGATTCAACATGACATCTCAAACAAAAGGATAGATGATTGATTCACCTAAAACATTTCAAGTAAGGTACTTGAAGAGGATGATGTTATTGAATGGCACTTAGTCATATACATTAGGAGTAACAAACCGTTGCTAGGTGATATTTGTTGCTTGCATCAACCTTTTATGAATCTTGTGCAAGTGGGAGATTGAAAGACTTGTTCTGCCCAAGATACATATTAAGTTGATGTGGCTAGTGTGATATGATCCAAGTCGGGTCATACCTAATAACAAGTTAAGCAAACACCCATAAATATTTATTTTTTGATAAGATCATAAAATGAATATTGACATCAATTTAAAGAAAATGGGTTTTCTAAATACATCGCTTTTGTAGATGAACATCATTATATGGATAATTGTTCATGAGGTATTATTTGTTTCATTATTTAAGTTTGTTAATAATAACAAATAAAAGAGTGCTAAGTTTATTAAGTTAAAATTGGTTTCAACTTTATAAAATATAAGATTAAGTGTGTTTATTACAAAAAGGGAGGTAAAATGGATTTTAAAATCCTTTGTAACATTTTGGCCGCCCAAGGGGCCTTAAATGTCCCACCCTTTTGTCTTGAGTAGTGTAAGACTCAATACACACACAATCCAATCTTGCACCCTCTCTCTCTTGCATGCAAAGGCTGAAGATTTCTCTCAAAACTCTCTAAAAACGTTTTGGAGCTGGAACAAGAGAAGAACATTTCAGCAACTACAAAGGTTTGAAGATGCTGGAAATTGGTGTCGAAAACCTAGCATTTCAAGGGTGTTTGAAGGAGCTTATGGGTATCATCTCTTGAGGACTTCTACATTAAAGTCTTGACCATCAAACATCATCATCTTGTCCTCCACAACCACGGTTCTAAAGGTGTTTTTGTTACTGGTTTCGGGTATAGCTTTCTTGAGGTCATTTTGGTTGAAGATTCAGCCATAAAGTTCATCCCTTGCACCCTCACAAACCCGTCTTCTAGCAGCTCAAAAAGGTTGTCTTCTAAACCTCCTTTGGTTGTCCTCTTGTATGCATTTCGTATTTGGATCCATGGTTTGGATTTAGCTTACAAATGCGTTTTGATAATCTATATATATTAACAAGATTTTAAACTCTTAATCCGCTGCGTTTTCCTATAAAATAGCTTATATGGACTTTGATAATCTTGTTAAATCCCTACAACTATTCAAGAATTTCAAGAAACTACAACTGAAACGTTTAATGAAGTAGAAAAAGGAAAAAGGAATATGGATGAAGTTGAAACCTCTTTTATTCCTTCTAAAGTTCAAAAGACTACTGATCCAATTAAGAATGTAGAAGAAACAGTAGTGCAACAAATAATTGAAGCACTGGATGATATAGAGTCAGATTTACCTAATGAATGGTATGATGAAGTGTTTAAAGATTAAGATGTATTTGAAATTGCTGATTCTCCAATTGAAATGACTCAAGATGATATTCCTATGGGCTTTGAAGACATATACAATTATCTGAGTAGGAAGAAATATAACAGAGTTTATTTGGATGAACTGATAGTGACTCAGATTAATGAAGAGTATGAGAAATGCATGTTTGCAGAGTCGTCAGAGATCCAAATGAGATAAGCTTTGAGCATGGGGAATGGACACCTTTGAATGAAAGCATAAATATTGATGATGTTCATGTTACAGAATTGCACTACCCAAACCCTGATGATATGTGCATACTTGCTTTGAGAATGTGATTGCAGTCAAGGAATTATCCAAGGAAAAGACTGAACAAGCTTCAAGGTGAGTCCTTAAGAAGGCTGGTGAGGAGTTTCCAAGAATCTGAAAAGATGTACAACAAGATGATTATTTTGGATATGGATAACCTCAGTATCTTGAAATCACCAAAAGAACAAAAATGCTAAAGCCTTAGGAGATTAAGTCAATGGAGTTGGTGAGGAAAATTCATGAACAAAGGAATGAGCTTATGCATATGTTTCCTAATGTTGAGAAACAAGGATAAAAAAGTATCTCTTGACCAAAAGTGTCACACCCTCAAAATCCACATGCGGAGTTTTACCGTGAGGCATGTGAACAAACCAGGATCACAGTCATTAGTTACTCAGAACGACACTATATGCCACATTAAAAACAAAGTAACCAAAGTTTAAATGTTTGAATCCATGCGGAAGCGTTTTGTAAATAAGACAAACCCTAAGTAAATAAATGCATAATATGGCAAAACACGTGTCATCCCAATGTTCAAATCCCATAACTAAAAGGCAAAAAGAAATGTCTATGAAATAAAGCCTTAGGATGCATGCTGGACCCATGTTATGTTCCTAATGGCAAGCAAAGCTAACAACCTAAGAATAGCATACTAAAAAAAGTCAACATGATGGTTGGTGAGTTCAAGAGTTTCTGTTTATCATAATATTAATAGTTTTATAACATATGAAGTGTATTGAAATAGAAAGCAAGTCTATATTCACAAGTAATAAACATAGTGATTTCACGATCAAAGCTCACTGTGTTGCGTTTGTTGCTTCCCGTCATGACTTACCAGGTCGTGACGATGTTTGTGTTTAGGACAATATTTCACCCGTTTGACCTCGAGTCTCATAGGTGGTGCTCGTCACACCCAGTAGTACTACCCAAGATTTCCTGCTAGTTACCATTACTAATGATCCAAAAATGTGAGGGCTTTTCAAGGTACTAAGCACTATGTTAAAACATACATAATTTATAATAATCAAATAGCGCTTGAGTACAAGTATGCTACCTCCCCCAGAAGAATGTTTATAAAATAGAGGGGCATGTACTCATCTGGTGTATACTAATAATGAATAAAGAGATGTGTGATAGGTGCAAAGACAACCCTTCAAAGGTACCTAGATCACACAAGTACATAAGTACGTGTACACAGAAAACTTAACAGCCCCAGGTTAACCTAGTTGACCCGTTTGACCGGTTGGTGACATATTAGATGGAATATTGTTTAATCATGCAATTGAACTTATCATACACGAATATCATGTAAGTTATCCATGGGCATTACATCATCAACCCAAGTTCTACCTAGGTCATCATACCATATTAGATCTTCATACACTCATGCAAATCTCAAATAATCATCATGCCCAAATATTATACATGCATTACATCAAACAATTCATACGTGAAGTCTAATCATGCACTACATGCCATGTGAAGTCACCCATGACCTCACATCCTAAACCATGCCAATCCTACTAAGTAGGCGCCTCAGATTCACATGTGTGTATGACAATCATATTACTAGCATATATAGTGATAACCAATTTCAAACTTAATCATGATCTCCTAATCACTAACCATAATTCATCATCATGTATAATCATCAAAATCTATACTTCATACATGATCAACCAAATATCCATACAACCCAATTAAATATTCTAACACAACAAACAACATCCACAATCATTCTAATATAATCTCAACATCAAAAGCATGTCCAAATCATCACATCTAAATTTCTACAAAAATAAAGTTTCCCTTTTGGGAAAGTAATACCAAAAGTGATCTAGCATCCAATTCAACCATAATTCAACAATTATATACTTAATCAAGTTCATAGCATTCATTCTAACATGCTAATCACCTCCAAAACATCCAAATTATCAACATCATACGCAAAAGTTTCTACTTTTAGTAAGTCATGATCAATATCACAATTTCATGGATTTTCTCGTACAATTCAATTAAACTTACATCATATAATCATCTAATCATCTAACAATCATCAATTTAATATAATCTTTATCAATTTTCGGATTAGGGTTCATCTTGAATCAAAATCTATGAACAAAATAACAAAACATACCTTTAAACGTGTAGAATCAAGATTTGGACATGCTAGCACTATGGAACACTTGGAACTTGATCAAAATCGATTGTTTGTGTGTGTTTCTTGATCAAAATCGCAAAAGAGAGAGTGGCAGAGGGGTTTCGGCCGAATGGTGGGGTTTGGGGGCTAGGGTTTTGTTAATTATCGTAATATTTAGTTTTAGAATATTTACCAAAGAACCCCATTAATTTATCTTATATAAAAACCAATCTTTCTAATAGTTTTTAAATAGTTTTTAACTACCAAACACAAGTATTATTAACCAATAATATTAATCCTAGACATTTACAGTAAGTCACACAACACACGAAGTATATATTACACGTTGCCCCGTTATCGCTTAAAATTTATAAAACAAACATTTAAAATTTTATAAAATCACGAACCACATAATCACTACTAATAATCAATATTATTAATTAGAATACTATTGTTTATCATAGATTATTATTATTAAGTCCCCAATGTTCAACGACAACTAGTGTGTGCTCACTACACGTGTATGCAAGACTTAACGGAACTAACGGAGTTTGGTAACGGAAAAATTACCGGATGTCACATTAACCCCATGTTCAAAGAATTTTCGTCCGAAATTGCGTTACATTGTTGTGCTACATCCCTGGTTTACTATATTGGCATAATGAAATCGAGTGCGTTGTCACATCATCCCCATGTTGAAAGAAATTTCATCCCGAAATTTAATCAGTACCTTCTCCTGGCTGTTGCCGTCGTTTCGAATAGATGAGGATACTTGAGCTTCATTTGATCCTCGTGTTCCCACGTGAATTCTGGTCCATGTTTTGAGTTCGAACGAACTTTGACTATAGGTATCTTGCTTTGCTTAAGAGTCTTAACCTCACGATCCATTACTTCAACTGGCTCTTCCACAAAGTGTAATTGATCATCTACTTGTACTTCCTCGAGTGGTACAATTAGTGTCTCGTGAGATAGGCAATTCTTCAAATTTGAGACGTGAAATACATTGTGAGCGCCACTCAGTGACACGGGCAAGTCCAGTCAATATGCCACCTGACCTATTCTTTCTAGAATCTCAAATGGTCTAACATATCTTGGATTAACCTTGCCTCTCTTGTCAAACCGAATTACACCCTTCCACGGTGAAACTTTTAACAAGACTTTGTCACCGATTTGAAACTTCAAACGTTTCCGCCGTTTGTCTGCGTAACTTTTCTGTCTGTCTTGCACCGCAGCCATGTGGTTTCGTATCTACACTATTTTCTCTGTGGTCTCATGTACCAATTCAGGACCAGTAAATTGACTATTACCAACTTCCGTCCAACAAACTGGTAAACTACACTTCCGCCCATATAATGCCTCAAATGGTGCTGCTTTGATTCTAGTATGATAATTATTGTTGTAAGAAAACTCAACCAATGGTAAATGAGCTTCCTAATTATTCCAAAGTCGACCACACAAGCATGCAACATGTCTTCCAATACGTTCACTCTGACCATCGGTCTGTGGATGGTAGGCAGTGCTCATGTCCAAACGCGTACCCAAAGCATTTGCCAGAAATTGGATGTAATATGAGCATCATGATCAGATATAATCGAGATCGGCACGCCATGCCTTGACACTACTTCCTTCAAGTAAATTCGCATTATCCTGTCTATTTTATCAGTCTCCTTGATCGCCAAGAAGTGAGCTGACTTAGTGAGTCGGTCCATGATCACCCATATCTTGTCATAACCACTAGGAGTTCTAGGCAACTTAGTAATGAAGTCCATGGAGATTTATTCCTACTTCCACAAGGGGATTTTAGGTTGTTGCAGTAACCCAGATGGTTTCTGATACTCCACTTTAACCTTAGAACATATCAGGCATTTGCTTACGTATGTAGCTACATCTGCCTTTCTGTTAGGCCACCAGTAGTGTGCCTTTAGGTCATGGTATATTTTGTCAGAGCCAGGATGTATGGAATACTTAGACTTGTGCACTTCACTCATAACAGAGTCTCTTAGATTCCCATATAAAGATACCCAAAATCTATCCATGAAATATCGTATTCCATCGGATTGACTTCTAACTGTTTATCCATCCCGCGTAAAGATTCAGATCTAACGCTCTCACCTTTCAATGCTTCCATCTGGGCTTCATTAATTTGTTCGGGCAAGTGAGTGCTAATTGTCAATTGTAGGGAATGCACTTGTCGGGGTTTAGAGGTTTCCTTTCTACTCAAGGCATCGGCGACTACATTCGCCATTCCCGGTGGTATTTAATGGCATAGTCATAATCGTTTAATAGTTCCACCCAGCATGGTTGCCTCATGTTAAGCTCTTTCTACTCAAATATATGCTGAAGACTCTTGTGATCAATGTAGATTATGCACTTGGTATCGTACAAGTAGTGTCTCCAGATCTTCAAGGCAAAGACCACTACTCCTAACTCTAAGTCATGAGTAGTGTAGTTCTTTGTCATTCACCTTCGGCGGTCGCGAAGAATAAGCTATTACTTTCTCACGTTGCATCAGGACACAACCCAGTTCTTGGATAGAAGCATCACAATAAACCACAAAATCCTCACTTCCTTCAGGTAACGCTAATATCGGTGCACTACAAAGTTTCTGCTTGAACAACTATCTCACCCCATTTATAGGTTGTTCCTTTATGGGTCAAAGCTGTGAGAGGTTGAGCCATCTTTGAGAATCCCTCAATGAAAGACCGATAGTATCCTGCAAGATCAAGAAATTGCCTTATTTCTCTAGGCGTCTTGGGTACCGACCAGTTCCTTATCGCCTCAATCTTTGTGGGATCCACATGTATTCCTTTTTTGTTAACAATGTGACCCAAAAATTGCACCTCACGAGTCTAGAAGTCGCACTTAGAAAATTTGGCGTATAACTGTTCCTTTCTAAGTAGCTCCAAGATTAAACGTAGGTGTTCCTCATGTTTCTCCTTGGTCCTAGAATAAATCCATATGTCATCAATAAACACGATAACAAACTGATCAAGGTAGGGTTTGCACACATGGTTTATGAGGTCCATGAACACTACTGGTGTATTTGTCAACCAAAAAAGCATGAACAAGAACTCGTAATGACCATAACGAGTACGAAATGTAGTTTTTGAGATGTCTTCTTCACGAACTCTTAATTGATGATAACCAGATCTCAAATCAATCTTCACATAATAACTTGATCCCTGAAGCTGATCAAACAAATCATCGATACGAGGTAATGGGTATTGGTTCTTGACTGTGACCTTGTTCAACTCTCTGTAGTCGATGCACATTCGAAATGTGCCATCTTTCTTCTTAACAAAGAGAACAGGTGCTCCCCATGGTGATGAGATCGATCGAATAAGCCCTTTATCCAACAGCTCCTGGTGTTGCATAGATAATTCCTGTAGTTCGTTCGATGCTAACTGGTAAGGTGCTCTCGCAATCAGAGTAGCTCCGGGAGTCAAATCGTTCTGAAACTAGACTTGGCGATAAGGTGGTAGTCTAGGAAAATCCTCTAAAAACACCTCCGGAAAGTCATGTACCACCGAAATGTCTTCTATCCTCTTTTCCTCTTGTTGTTGGTTAGAGACGAGAGCTAATATGGCCAAGTGGCCCTTATGTAACCACTTTTGAGCCTTCATGAATGATATGATGCCTATCACAGCACCATTCATCTCGCCCTTAACCGAAAACATATCCATATCTACCACGGGAATACGAATGACCTTCTCATGACAAATCACCTTGGCCTGCTTCTGTGATAGCCAATCCATGCCTACGACCACATCAAAGCTTCTAAGAGTAACGGGTATAAAGTCAATGTCAAAGGTATGACCAGTGAGTTCTATCTTGCAATTCTTAAGGATATGCGTAACAGAGATGTGCTTACCATTAGCCAACTCTACAACATACTTAGACTCCAAGATAGAGGGCATATAACCTAAGAGGTTACAAAACATAGTAGATATAAAACCCCTATCGGCTCTTGTGTCAAAAAGTACAAAAGCAAAATGACCATTAAAAGGAAATTTACCAGTAACATTAGTAGGATCGTTTAGAGCTTCACTTGAACCCATGACAAAGGCTCTCTCTTTGGCTCCACCATTGTTGCCTCCATTGTTGTCACCATTACCACCATTGTTGTTAATGCCGCCATTTCCAATACCATTCCCATTTCTTTTCAGTTGAGGACAATTTTTCTTGAAATGCCCTTCCTTTCTACACTCAAAGAAATCTTTTGGTGTTTCATGGGGTTGTTGAGGCTGCTGAGGCTGTTGAGGTTTCCTCATCAGTTCTCCACGACAATCTTTTGTCGTGTGTCCAACCTTCTCACAACACTGGCATCAGAAACCATCACACCTGCCAGTGTGGTGGTAGTTGCACCGATTGCACCTTGGAATTTTCCCCACTTATCCACTTGGTCCTTGAGATGATGTACATGATTGGTTAAAGTTGCAATTGTAATCAAACCGTCTATGTTGATGTTGCTGTTGAGGTTTATGTTGCTGAGGTTGATTGCCAGATGACAATCCCTTGCTAGCATTATTTTCCCACTTACATTTGTTTTCAGGCACGCTTGCCACAACGCCCCGCTTAGGTAACTTCCCTTGGTCCACGGCTTGGTTAGTGAGCCTGTGAGCCTGTCGTATCACCTGTTGAATAGTAGGGAGATTTGCAGTAGTCACCATACTCTGAATCTCCAGAACTAAACCACGGAAGTATAGCTCAATCAGTCGGCTCAACGGGTTAACCATGGTAGGACAAAGTGTAGCTAGCTCATGTGACCTAGTAGTGTAGGCCTCGATATTGGATCCATCCATCTTCAATTGCCAGAACTCAGCTTCCAGCTTTTGAACTTCATCACGAGGGCAGTATTCCTTGTTGCACCAAAAGAACCAATGAGCTAGATCAGAAAAACCTTTAAGTCCCACAGACATCAAAACAACTAAAGTGGTCTACAACAGCTGAAGACAAAGTCTAAAGATAAAGTCTGAAGACAAAGTCTGAAGACAACAGCTGAAGACAAAGTCTGAAGACAAAGTCTGAAGACAAAGTCTGAAGACAAAGTCTGAAGACAATGTCTGAAGACAAAGTCTGAAGACAACAGCTGAAGACAAAGTCTGTAGACAAAGTCTGAAGACAAAGTCTGAAGACAAAGTCTGAAGACAAAAACTGAAGACAAAGTCTGAAGACAACTGCTGAAGACAAAGTCGGAAGACCAAGATCTCAAAAGTTGTCACAACAGCTGAAGTAGTTCTCTTCAGTAGTTGTGATGGTTTACATTTCAGTAGTTTGTAATCAGTAGTTTGATATTATGTAAAACATCTGAAGTTCTTATACTTCAGATGTTATAACTTCAGTTGTTCTAATGTTAGCTTATACTTAGCTTTTTGTGAAGGTGTCCTCAGTTGTTGTGGACATCTTCAGTAGTTTAGTTTACTTTCAGTTGTTTGTATAAATTAGTTAGATGTCACTATCAAGTGACGTCAGCTGATGTCACATTCCTTATAAAAGGAATGTTGACCTAATTTCCTTGCACGGGAAGCTTGTGCGTGAATGAAAACATTATTTTTGCAGAAAACTCTCTCTCTATAACCATTACTGTTTGATTAATATTCATTTTACTCTTGCTATAATTTAGTCTAATTTTTGTGCTATTTCGCTGCAAATATCAATCTAATTGATCAAACTAGATCTCCATCCTTTCAAATGGTATCAGAGCGGGTTAATCATTGATCGATTTAACAATTGATCGTTGAAACTGATCTTTTGATTTCTAAGTTTGATCGAATTAGCAAATTTGCAAGAATTGGTTAGAGAGGTTGTTTTTCTGTTGCTTCTTATGAATTAATTTGAGATTCTTCTTGTTGTAAACTGTGGTGTTGAGTTTTTTGAGCTAGATCTGTTAAAATCTCATTAAACCTGTTTGAATTGGTGAAAATGGCTACATCAATCAATGATCCTCATAATATTGGCTCCTCAACAAAGCCTCCGATGCTTGTTAGGAGTGAGGATAACATATGGCAATGCCGAATGCTCCATCACCTGTCTGTCAACAGTTCAGGTTGTTGAAAATCATGGTTCATGGACCATATAAGCCTATGGTGAGTAATCCGGAAATCAATCAGATGGTTCCGAAGAAGAAAGAGCAATACTCAGATGAAGATCTGAAACTGTTTGAAGTTGATGCTAAAGCCATGGAATTCTGGCCATGGCACTGCCTAATGAAATCTATTCTGGACTTATGCATCATGAAACTGCTCATGACCTCTGGTTGCTCTGAAAGAACAATTTGGAGGAACTGATAAGGTCTTGGCAAACAATAGAGAGATCTTTGCCCAACAATATGAGACATTCTCTTATAGAAAGGGTGAGTCACTGACTCAACAGTTTGAGCGATATTCCTGTTTGATATCTGAACTGAAAATGGTTAAACATGAATATACAAACAGTCAGATGAACAACAGATTCCTCAGATCCCTGCCTGAGAGATGGGACACATATACTATTGTCTTACGCTCCAGTGCAAATCTGGACAATCTATCTCTCACCCAACTTCATGGGAAACTGCTAACATTTGAAAGAGAGATAGAACAGAAAAGGAAACTGGCTTCATCTGGGAATACTGCTCTGGTTGGTCATGAGTCAGAATATGCTACATCAGAAAGTTCTTATGATGAGCATATATATTTCTCTTCAAACAGTGGAGATCATGCTTTTGTTGGTGTTGATAGTAACTCAGGGTGTAGTAGTGATAATTTGTGCTTTTTGATGGATGATTTGAAAGGAATTGCTGATGATGATTTGGAAGAGATGGATATTTTGAGCCAAATGGCATTAGTTAATATCAGATCTCAAAAATTTTACAAAAGAACAGGTAGAAAATTTGCTGGTCTCTCTGGAAAAACCAAAGTTGGTTTTGACAAGAGCAAGTTGAGGTGTCACAAGTGCCATAGACTTGGAGATTTTGCAAGAGAGTGTAGATCATCTGGATCTAACTCTTCTGCACCCTTTGTGACATTTCCAGGCAATAGTTCACAAATCAAAGGGCAACATTCTACCAGTTCTGGTCATCATTCACCAATTCAATCATCTCCTGCATATTTTATTCCTCAAGGTCGAATGCATATCCTTATCCCTGTTTTTACATGCCTCAGTCCAATCAGGTTCCAGTTCCCATAGCTCAACAACCTCATGCCCTACCTGAGCCTCAACCATCTCAATCAAGTCAACAATCTCAATCTCAATCACATCAAATCTTTTTCACTCCTGGAGTTGTTGACTGGAGTAGCTTACCAGATGATCTTTCTGGTTATTCTGAACAAGTGTTTTCTGGTGCTGGTCAACATGGTGGTGAAAATCCTTTTGGAAATCTTGCTTTTATGGCTCTGGAGTCTACTGATGGTTCATGTTCAAATGCTTCATCATCACAGGTACCACAAGTATCTTCTGAGGCTAAGGCCAAGTTATGTTTTGAGTCATGCATAGCTGCTTTTGCCTCAATTAGAGAAGCAAATATAGCTTTAATTAATCAAAATCTTGACCTAGAGAAAGTGATTTCCAAAAGAAAAGCTGAGTTTGAGTCTGTTTTAAAAGAAAAAGATGATGAGATTTACAAATTAAAATGCCAAATCACTGATGAAAAGGCAAAGGTAGAGGTCATCTTAGAAAATCATAAGAATCTCAAAGAAACACTTGCAGTTACTCAGGTAGAGTGTGAACGCTGGGTAACATCTTGCAAGGGGTTTGAAATGCTTCTCAGTAAGCAAACAGCTTCAAATGTGAAGTTTGGGATTGGGTATAATCACACTAAACCTCCTACAGATTTTACTCCCAAGACAGAAGTAAAATCTGAAGGTGAAATCAATTCCCAAACCACATCATCTTGTGTCTCATCCTCAAGTGATAATGCAAAATCAGAGGATGAAGTCAGTAATACTACCTCAGCTAATCAATTGGTTGATGGTCTTACTGCTGATGAACACATGATCAAAGAAAAGCTGAGCACTTCAGGTGTTGTCTCACAAGGTATTCAAAGTACTGAAGAGCATGTAACAACACCTGAAGAACATTTCAAACCAAATAAAAATAAACATGGTTTGACAACTGCTGAAGAGTTTATCAGGAAATCCAAATGTACTGATAGAAAACCTCTGAAGAACAAGTCTTCAGTTGTTACAAATCCTTCAGTACTTCACATAAGTACTGAAGGAAGAAAGTACTGAAGAACACACCTTCAGTAGTTTCATCTTCTTTAGCAGTTGAACAACAGAAGATGAAGAAAAAGCCATGTGAAATATGTGGTCTATTCAATCATCTCAGTGATGAATGTTGGTACAGAAAGGGTTCCAAATTTAACAAAGATAAAATCATTAAAAAGAAAATTAATAAAATGAAAGATGAATTTGAAACCAAGTTTGTGCCACAAACATCTCAAACTGATAACCCAAAGCTTTCACAAAAATCTAAAAAGAAGGAAGGGGTTTATCATAAAACAGCTGAAAATATTCCTCAAGGAGTATCAAAACACCAGACTAAGTCTGTATCTTTCAAGAAGGAGGACATGGTGAGTCACAGGAACCAATCAAATACAAGTACTGATGTGTCTGCTAAACAGAAGGCTTTAACAACCAATCAGACACAACTTGTTATGATGGTTCAACATCTATTGGGGAGAGTTAATCAAATAGATGTACCTGTGATTAAACCACTGAAAAGGAAAACTAAGCCAAAATCAAAGGAATCCTTTTCAGCACCATCTCCACTTCAAAGGCTGTTAATCATGACAAATCAGTTAGTATAAACTCTGTTGATTAGAACACACCCAAAACTAGAATGGTTTAGGTCTCAAAAGCTAACTAGTTTGTTGTGACAAGTGCAGGGTTCTTCAACACGCCATAGAAGCATCTGGTATGTGGACAGTGGAGGATCTATGCATATGACAGGGAGCAGTTCTCTTCTTCATGACTACTCTCAAGGAAAGAATGGATTTGTATCTTTTGGTAATGATGCTAAGGGTTACATCATCGGCAAAGGCTTTGTGTCAAATGGTGAGATAAGATTTGATGATGTTAACCATGTGGAGAATCTCAAGTACAACTTGTTGAGTGTCAGTCAAATGTGTGATAAAGGGCATGTTGCACTTTTCACCAGCCAGAACTGTCGGATTCTATCTTCCAATGTTTTGAGAATGATTGACAACATATTGGATGAATATACTCTCCTAAGGCCAACAGGATTGGAAGAGTATATGCCTTAGACTTATCAAAGAAAATTGATCTAAAAGGCCATCCATGTCTATTCTCCAAGGCCTCTCCTCAGGAATCTGAACTATGGCACAGAAGGCTTGGTCATGTGAATCTTAAAAACATGAACCAGCTGATCCATCATGGTTTAGTGAGAGGTCTGCCTTTAAAGAAGTTCAAATATGATGACAACTGCTCTGCTTGTTCAAAAGGAAAGCAACATAAAGTATCATTCCCTCTAATAGAAGAACCAAAGTCAACTGCCTGCTTGCATTTACTACTTATGTATCTTTTTGGTCCAGTAAGAGTGATGAGCATGGCTAAGAAAAAATACTGTCTGGTAATTGTGGATGATTATTCTAGACTTTTATGGACTTTCTTCTTACATTCAAAAGGTGAGGCTGGTCAAATCATCATCTACTTTGTGTTGCATGTGGAAAAGCAATATTCTCTTTTTGTCAAGTGTGTGAGGAGTGATAATGGCACAGAATTTAGAAATCACACCCTTGATGAATTCTATCTCTCTAAGGGAATCAAGAGGCAGTTTAGCATTCCAAGAACTCCTGAACAAAATGGAATGGTGGAGAGAAAGAACAGGACCCTTATTGAAGCTGCAAGGTCAATGTTGGCTGATTCTGGTTTGCCACTAACCTTTTGGGCTGAAGTTGTTAACACAGCTTGCTATGTGCAAAATAGAGTGTTAGTAAATCAGAGGTTGATGAAGACTCCTTATGAAGTGTTACATCATTTGGCTCCTCTGATTTCATTCTTTAGAGCATTTGGGTGTCCTTGTTATATTCTTAACACAAAGGATCCACTTCAGAGTTTTGAATCAAAGGTGGATGCAGGGTACTTTGTTGGGTATTCATCTACTTGCAAGGCATACAGAGTTTTCAATTGCAGAACAAAGATAGCTGAAGAAACCTTGCATGTAAAGTTCAATTAATCTCGAAAGGAGAAAATCCCACAAAACCCTGTGGAATTATTTGATTTGGACATACTGCAATATGTTCCTTATCAGTCTCCAACTGTTGCAGGCTCTGTGAATCCATCATCTCCTGCCACTAGTTATCCATCTGTTGGTATAAATGAAAGTTTTAGTGATCAACTGTCTGAGTCTACTAAACTTGATGTTCCCGTAGCTTCAGCAGCTCCATCCACAACAAATGCTGATGAGATATCTGGATCCTTTACTTCTTTTGAATTGCCATCTCATTCAAGGTTTCAAGAGTCTGGAACACCATTTGTTGCTGCTGAATCACCTACAAACACTTGCACAGATCTTATTGAGTATCAAGAACTAAAGAATCACCCCATGTATCAGATCATTGGTGACATCAATGCTGGTGTTTCAACTAGAAGTCAATTGTCCAATTTTTGCTTTTATGCTCTCTTCATCAGTCAGCAAGAGCCAAAGAACTATCATTTTGCATTAAGAGACAATGGATGGGTTGAAGCTATGCAACAGGAGCTTCTTCAATTTCAAAAGCAGCAAGTGTGGGAACTGGTTCCCCTACCCCCAAGGTAAGTGTGCAATAGGCACTAAATGGGTGTTTAGGAATAAAACTGATGAAAAAGGCCAAATTGTCAAGAACAAGGCCAGACTGGTTGTACAGGGGTTTTCACAAGAAGAATGTATTGATTATGATGAGACCTTTGCCCCTGTAGCCAAATAGAGGCAATCAGATTGTTCTTAGCTTATGCTACTTTCCATAATCTTAAAGTTTTTCAAATGGATGTCAAAAGTGCATTCTTATATGGTAAAAAAAAGAAGAAGTTTATGTGTGTCAACCACCAGGTTTTCAAGATCATAAACATCCAGATTGGGTGTATAAGCTTGATAAGGCTCTTTATGGGCTAAAACAAGCTCCTAGAGCCTGGTATGAAACACTATCTAACTTTCTTCTTCAAAATTATTTCACTAGAGGCTCCATAGATAAAACTTTGTTCATTAAGAAAGTAGGCATGCATAAGCTCCTTGTTCAAATTTATGTAGATGATATCATTTTTGCATCTTCTGATTCACAGATGTGTGATGCCTTTACTGTGTTGATGCAACAAAAGTTTGAAATGAGTGCCATGGGAGAATTACAGTTCTTTCTGGGGTTGCAAATCAAACAAATGGCTGATGGAACTTTCATTCACGAGTCAAAATATATATTTGGATTTATTGAAAAAGTTTGATTTACAAAACTGTAAGCCTTGTTCTACTCCCATGTGCAGCACCACACAACTGGATGCTGATCAGAAAGGTAAAGCAGTTGATGAAACTCTTTATTAATGTATGATTGGTTCCTTGATGTACCTTACAGCTTCTAGACCAGACATTATGTTTACAACTTGTGTCTGTGCTAGATTTCAGGCTGCACCTAAAGTATCCCATATGATTGCAGTCAAAAGGATCTTTAGATATTTGCAAGGAACTCAATCTCTAGGACTTTGGCATTCCACTGGGCACTCTTGCAAATTAGTTGCTTTCTCTGATAGGGATTATGCAGGGTGTAAATTAACCAGAAAATCAACCTCTGGTGGATGCCAATTTCTAGGCAAGTGTTTAGTTTCTTGGCAGAGTAAGAAACAAACTTTTGTTGCTACATCCACTGCTGAAGCAGAGTACATTGCTGCTGCAAGTTGTACATCTCAGGTACTCTGGCTTCAGAATCAGGTACTGGATTATGACATTACAGAGACTAAGACTCGTTTACTGATGGATAGTGCTTCAGCTCTTTGTATTGTTAAGAATCCTGTCCAGCATTCTAGGACCAAACATATTGAGATCAGACATCATTTTATCAAGGATTCTTATGAAAAAGGTCCGATTGATCCAAAGTTTGTTCCTAGTGCTCATGAGCTTACAGATATATTTACTAAGCCTTTGGACAGTGCAACTTTCAAAAATCTAGTGCTAAGGCTTGGTATGCTGCAGCTTGAATGATTTGACAACTACTGATGATCTCAGTTCATAAGTACTGATGAGCATTAGTATACACCTGTCAAAAATAAGTACTGAAGTTATTTTATCTTCAGCAGTTTTCATAACTACTGAAGACTAAATTACTTAAAAGTAATGAAGTACTTTATTTGTTGCAAAGTACTGATGTGGTTACAACCACTAATGTCTGTTTTAACAGATAAGTACTAATGACCAATGAAACATCTGAAAATCAGATGATCTGCTGAGTAAGTGTTAAGGTCAAATGAAACAACTGAATGTGAATTGACGACAACAACTGATGAGTACTTTTATTCTTCAATTGTTTCAAACAACTATTGTTTCATTTCAAAACAACTGAATCCAAAACCAAGTCTTCAGTAGTTTCCAACTACTGATGACAAACACCAAGTCTTCAGTTGTTTACAACATCTGAAAGTTAAAACCATGTCTTCAGTCATTTTCTAACAACTGATGACTAACACCAAAACTTTCAGTTGTTTTCTTTCAGCCGTTTCATAACCTATAAATACCTAACCCTAACTTCAAACTTTTCATAAATCGATTTCCGAACATTCATCTTCCATTAATGGCGACCATGCAAATCAAACCATGACACAACTATGTTGCCTACTTCACAGAATCGGCCTTTTGGACTAAGTTTGATGATGCCATTGATCTGATGGTTGATTCCCCATATCGAACTGCTTTTCTTCTGAATCCAACCATCTATCCCGATACCCTTCGCCAATTCTGGACAAATGCCACCATCCATACTGGTGAGAATGATGTCGCGATCACTCTCCAGTCATTTGTAAACTAGAAGAAGGTGGTTGTCACTCCTGCTATCATTCGCCAAATGCTAGATCTGAATGATGCCACCTTTGTCACCAAATACCCAAAGGGCACCATTGATCTATCATTCATCAACCATGGATATGCGGGCAACCTAAGTGCTACAACCATTCTGAAGAAGCACTTCCATGATGCTGAACACCTAATCTTCCACATGATCAATGTTTGCCTTGCCCCCAAAACCTCTTCATGGGATCAAATGTCATCCAGATGGCAGCAGGTATTGTATTCTATCCTTGAACGCCAAAACTTAAATTTTTTGAAATGATATTTTTAGAATTAAAAGATCTGGCAATGAAACATGTGGCTAACAGATGGCTATTATATCCAAGGTTTCTTATGGCCATAATCATGAATCAGTTAAAATCTGATGGCCCTGTTGGCCTTGGAGTCCCTGTTGTGGTAGTTTTGCCAGAGGTATACTCTAGGAACAACTTTGACCCACACCTCAAAGAGGCTGCCAAACTGCTAAAATCCAAGCAGAAGGAACTCACAGCCTCATCCTCTAGATCCAAAGTCCCCTGCAAACCACATTCCAAACAAACCAAAAAGGCTACTCAGGGAGTTGAGTCCCGTGATGATGCCCCTGCAACACAAAGGCAGGATAAAACTATGGGTAGTAATCCCCCTGTAGTTTCCAAGACTCTACCAGCTGAAACCGCTCAGGTATCCTCTCAACAGGATCCTGATGCAACCAAAAATAAGGAAACCACATTACTGGAATCTCTCTCACTTGAGAAGAATTCCATTGAAGAGAACCATTCACCTCAGGTGCAATCCTCTTCACACCTATCTCCAACTGAATCCACCCCTACAAGCCCAACTGTTTGCACAAGTACTGACTCAACTACATTCCTCTACCCCTCCCCAGAAACCTATTACCACTGGGCAAACCTCAACAGTTGAGGAAGAGGATTATAATGTGGCTGATAACCCACAGCACACGGATTACAAATTTCAATCTCCCTGTGTAGAGGAGGAGATTAGAACATCTGGTGAGGCTGCCTCTTCTCCTGTTTTAGCACATGATCAGGATGAAGATGGTATCATCTCTAAGTCCTCAGCAGAGGCAACTGCCAACGAAGGACATCATCTTGAGGCAGGAAGTCCCCAGTTCCAAGTATAGGGGCACATGTGAATACTGATCTACACTCAGCACATGTTCATCTTGATTTCATCAGGAGGTCAGATGATTCCGCAAAGACTCATGATGACCTGGGCTTTTTCGTTGATGTTCTAGCCCACAATACCATTCTTGAGACTGAGGTATGCAGACTACAAGAACTGCTTGCCAAAATGTCACAAGAATCAAGTCCATCTGCCCACATTCACCCACAGATGGCAGTTTCTCCTAAAACTATCCCAAACACTGAGCCACTCCCAATAAATTTGCCACCAGCCTCTGATTCAGGCACCATTTCTCAGGAACAGAACCCCTCTGAGCTAATGGTTGCTGCCTTTCAATCATCCTTACCTCAAATCACTCCCATAATCACAAACATTGTGCATCAAGCCATTGATCAGAGGCTTTCCTCAAATCTTCAATCCTTAGTTGATGTTGCTATTCTTAGAGACTTTCTGACATTCACACCCCTGAACCCAGTGCAACCAAAAAGGGGGAGTCTAAGTCAGTGAAAGTAGACAATAGAAAAAGAGTTGAAGATGAAGAAAAAAAGAGAAGAAAGAAAAGGAAATAATCACTTACAAGAGAAAGAAAAGCTTTGAACAGACTGAAGATGAGAAAAAGATAGAAGACCTGATCAAAGAAGCTGATGAGCAACATAGCAGATCTATGGATAAGATTATTGATCAACTTTTTAGACAAGGATTTGACACTGCCAAACATGACTCTGAAATCAGAAGGCTAGAGATTCAAGAGATTGAACAAAGATGGGCAAGTTGGAGTGAGAAAGAAAGGGAAAGGCTGGAAGCTATGGCAAGATTTATATCAAAACATCTGGGAAGATCAATCATTGAAGTAAAGTCATGGTCCAGAGACAGTATTCTGGAGATAACCACCAGAATCTGTTCTTCTGAAGTATTCAACAATCGATTGATCATAGAAGCCCTTAATGAAGCTGGTGCTGGGAAAAGGTCTGATATGGCAAAGTTATCCAAAGCTTTACTCACAACCAAGATGCTAAAGCAGCCTGCACAATCTCCTACACCAAAACAACCACCCTCAAAACCAACTCCTTTATCCAAGAAACCTACTCAACCTATTACCAATGATGCACCGAAGAGGAAGAGAAGGGTGTTGAGGATAGAAGAAGAAGATGATGATGATGAGAATGATAGTCTGCCAATCTCTGTTGTTCTTAAAATAAAGATGCCTGAGCCCAGGAGTCAACCAACAACAATCACACCTTACTTCCAAAGGCAAATGGTAAAAGTCAAACTTGAATAAGAAGAACAACACAAACAACATGATGACCAGCTGTTAAGGATGATTGATAAAGTGTTTCCTAAGTCTTCATCCATTCAAGCTATGAAGAAACATGCTCAGAGGTTGTATGCTCTCAGATTTACATTTTAATATTAGAAAGAGAGAGTGAGAATTTGGCCTGATCCCAGGGTAAGTGATAGAATTTTTAGAAAGAAGATTCCAAGTAGATACAATGGCCAAGTAAAGAAGATTGTAAATGTTGTGATAATGCTGGCCATTTTAGTGTCACCCTGGGAAATCCTTGATGACTTCAAGAGAGCTTACAAGTCTAAGATGACTCCATAATCTTTACTAGAAAACAAAATGGTAAAGAAGGGGTTGATCTACAAGAAGCTTGAAGAAATAAGAAGAAATGAGCTCTAGTTGTTGCTTGAAGGCACTCATCCTGATGAGTTTGCATACAGAGAAATAACGATTGTGGAGCTGGAGAATGGAAAGCATATTAAGTACTTATCAGAGTACTATGGGCCCGAGTTCTTCTTTGAAAGTGAAGCTGAAGAACTCACAATGGAAGAACAAGTTATTTTCCTTTAGGCCTATGTCAGAGAGTCTTACAGACTTATCATTGGGAAGTAGGTTTCATGGATAGGGTAACAGCTCTGTGTTCAATTCCCCAAGAAAGAGCTCCCATTCATCCTTTGCTAATCAAACCTTCCGAAACCTCTTCCCTAGCCTGAGCGTAATTTGATGATTTTTGAGCTGATCCAGATGATGTTTCTGCCAATAAGTGGGATTTCAATAATCTTAAAGGTTTTGGCTGCATTGGTTCAGGGGGAGTTTGTTGGACCAATAGAACCAATGAGCCAGATCAGAAAAACCTTTAAGTCCCACAGACATCAAAACAACTGAAGTGGTCTACAACAGCTGAAGACAAAGTCTGAAGACAACAGCTGAAGACAACAGCTGAAGACAAAGTCTGAAGAAAACAGCTGAAGACAAAGTCCAAAGACAAAGTCTGAAGACAAAGTCTGAAGACAACAGCTGAAGACAAAGTCTGAAGAGAACTGCTGAAGACAAAGTCTGAAGACCAAGATCTCAGAAGTTGTCACAACAGCTGAAGTAGTTCTCTTCAGTAGTTGTGATGGTTTACATTTCATTAGTTTGTAATTAGTATTTTTATATTATGTAAAACGTCTGAAGTTCTTATAGTTCAGATGTTATAACTTCAGTAGTTGTAATGTTAGCTTATAGTTAGCTTTTTATGAAGGTGTCCTCAATTGTTGTGGACATCTTCAGTAGTTTAGTTTACTTTCAGTTGTTTGTATAAATCAGTTAGATGTCACTATCAAGTGATGTCAGCTGATGTCATATTCCTTATAAAAGGAATGTTGACCTAATTTCCTTGCACGGGAAGCTTGTGCGTGAATGAAAACATTCTATTTGCAGAAAACTCTCTCTCTATAACAATTACTGTTTGATTGAATATTCATTTTACTCTTGCTATAATTTAGTCTAATTCGTGTGCTATTCCGCTGCAAATATCAATCTAATTGATCAAACTAGATCTCGATCCTTTCATTCCTCGATCATCATCATCTTGAATTCCTCCCATGCCAGCGCATTTGCCATTGCCTGGCCAAGCATCTGCACTTGCGTATTCCACCACGTGAGTGCAGCACCTTCTAGTGTTCCTTTAGTGTACTTTACCTAATCCGGCACTGGGCAGTTACATTTGGTGAAGACTGAATCAGTCGTCTCAAACCATCATACAAGCCCTACAGCTCCCTTGGCTCCGCTGTAGGTATGTGGCTTACAATCCATGAACACTTTGTATGTGCATCCAGATGGTCTTGTATTCACGTGTCAGGGTAAAGGAATCAAACTGAAAGAATTAATCACCTAACGGGATATTCTTCTAAATGATGACTAGTGTCACCGTTTACCTCCAAACTATGCAGGTTGTGTGTTCAATGCCGCTTGCACGTGTTGGGTTATTATCGCAGCTTGTTTAGCTGGGGTCATGTTCACGTTGACGATGCCACGTCCACCATCACGCCCTCAGCCACGTCCATGTCCTCTGCCTCTGCCGTCCATTTTTCACTTTACATTTACAAATACCATAATGAGTAACATCTAACATATATTCCCATTGAAGTATAGTAAATAATAAGAAATAATGTACCGTCACAACCATAACATTTCTAACCAAAATGATAACGTATCATAATTAATTTGTAAGTAACTAACAAAATATCCAATCAATGTAAAAATTTATGTTTTCAGTTGTGTGGGAAACAACCCTTCCCACATAGGTTTAAGAAAAACACTATGCAATCAAAGTCATAAGAACAAAGAAAATCAATCGAACAAAGCTTATTTGTCACTTTCTCCACCATCCGAGGCTTCTTCTGGTTCTTCCTTAGGGTCTTCATTGGGGTCTTCAGAAGATGCAAGGTTGTCCTACATTTGTAGTGCTACAAGTTGTGCTTCCATTCCGGTTAGTCTGCTCTCGATGCCCACATTGTGCAGATCCTGCTCGCCCGTACGCTTAATAAGATCCATCACTCTGCCAGCCATCTTGAAATTTCCTTTGATAGACATCAAAACTACTCCTGAATTATGGCCATCTTTAGCCATAATCAACGTATATCATCCTTTATTGTGGAGTTCTCATCAGTGAGCCCTCCAACTCATCGATGCTCAGTCTCAAGTGTCGCGGTCAATGCCACCACGACCTGCTCAAGGAGTACATCTAGAGATGGGAGAGAGGGTGCTACAAAAGTAGTTGTTGACCTAGTCCTAGGCTAACAGTGGCCAGCTTCAGAACACGCTCTCTACGAATCAGGCGATTTATACAACCTGAATAATAACTCGAATCTTGTGGAGGGTCGTGCTCAGGTGGCACAAACGGTTGATCCCAGTCCATCTCACCACGGGGATAAGGATGTTGCAGCCAGTCATACACTCGGTGAGGTACAGGTGGAGGGGACTCAGAACGAGCACGCCTTTTTCCCAAAACTTGGGATGATGATGCCATGTTGCAGTGCAAGTGATGTATATGCTAATAAGTATATAGTAAAAGGATAAGTCAGGAGTAACTAACTAATTGTGTGCGGTTATAGACTAGTGTGTATGCAACCTATTTCCCTATAACCAATCTATCACACCCTCAAAATCCACATGCGGAGTTTTACCGCGAGGCGTGTGAACAAACTAGGATCATAGTCGTTAGTTACTTAGATCGACACTATATGCAACATTCAAAACAAACCTACCAATGTTTAAACGTTTAAAACCATGCGGAAGCGTTTTGTAAATAAGACAAATCCAAAGTAAATAAATGCATAATATGGCGGGACCCATGTTGTGCTCCTAATGGCAAGCAGAGCTAACCACCAAAGAATAGCATACTAAAAAATGTCAACATGATGGTTGGTGAGTTCAAGAGTTTGTATTTATCATAAACATTACAGTTTTATAACATAAGAACTGTATTGATATAAGGCCCCGTTCTCGGGAACCTCACAGTCGGTCATTCACCGCAATTGAAACATTAAAACATTATAATTGTACAATCTTAAGCAGCGGAAATAATTTATCAAAAATCATTCATTTCATTTAAACCACTATGGTTGAGCAATACAGCACTGTTTAACTGATTACAAAAGAATTGTTTTACTGCATTACAAAATAACAGAAACATAAAGTACGAATGGATGTCAGTCTTTTCCTGCCAAGTAGCTACACCCTCGTGCCATCCTCAGCAATAATTACCTGCCAACTAAAAATGTATAAAAGTCAGCGTTGCTGAGTGAGCTCTAGCTTTATAAGTAATAAAATACTTTGTGTAGGTATACATATGAAAATACTCTGTTCATGAAAACTTCATCTCTTTATACGTGAGCACGCATTAACTATACAATCAGGTAATGCTTTATCTCTTACTGTATGCCTTGTTTACTCTGTATTCTTTTATATTTATCTTTCACTGTCTATGCAGACCAATGAGCAATACCCCAACTATGTGCGTGATGGAAAACGGGTGATGGGCCATCTATATCCCTCGAAAGGGTCAACTGTATCCCCCGAAAGGGTTCTGTGTACTATGAACAAGGCCAACCCAGTCCCCCAAGGTAACATACATAAACTTTGCAAAAATATTTTAATACATTTTCAACCTCAAAGATAGTTTAAAACAAGTAAGAACCGGGGTCTAGAACTCACCTGGTGCAACTTGGGTGTTTTCTTCCTTTCTAACCCGCTTGCAATGAGTTCAAACACCTAAAATAACACCACACACACACACGACCAAAAACACAAAACATAAGCATATAATCACATAACCGGGATAAAACCCATCATAAACACATGAAAACCATGAATTCTTACCTTGAATTCGTTCACTTCTTCTTCTTCTTCTTCAGCCGAGAACTCCTCTGCTCTCTCTCTCTCTAGAACCAAAGAAAGATTGATGTGAGGTGAGGGTGGGCGGCCATGCCCACCTTTACACCAACTTTTCAAAGTTTTGTTCTTTTGGACACTTTTAGTCCCTCCACTTGGACTTTATTGCTTTTCTTTCTTTTTATTCTTCATTTCTTGCCTTTTAAAATAACCGGGTGTTACGATTGAAATAGATAGCTAGTATATATTCACAAATAATAAACACCGTGATTTCACGATAGAAGCTTATTGTGTTACATTTGTTGCCTCCTATCACGACTTACTAGGTCGTGACGATGTTTGTGTTTAGGACAATATTGCACCCGTTTGACCTCGAGTCGCACAGGTGGGGCTCATCACACCCAATAGTACTACCCAAGATTTGTTGCTCGTTACCATTATTAACGATTCTAAAGTGTGAGGACTTTTCAAGGTATTAAGCACTATGTTAAAACATACACAACTTATAATAATCAAATAGTGTTTGAGTACAAGTATGCTACCTCCCCCAGAAGAAGGTTTATAAAATAAAGGGGCATGAACTCACGTGGTGTATATTGATAATGAATAAAGAGACTTGTGATTGGTGCAAAGACAACCCCTCAAAGGTTACCTAGATCACACAAGTACATAAGTACGTGTACATAGAAAACTTAACAACCCTAAGTTAACCCAGTTGACCCGTTTGACCAGTTGGTGACATATTAGATCGAATATTGTTTAATCATGCAATTCAACTTATCATACATCAATATCACGTAAGTTATCCATGTGCATCACATCATCAACCCAAGTTCTACCTAGGTCATCATACCACATTAGATCATCATACACTCATGCAAATCTAAAATAATCATCATGCTTAAATATTATAAATACATCACATCAAACAATTCATATGTGAAGTCTAATCATACACTACATGCCTTATGAAGTCACCAATGACCTCACATCCTAAACCTGCGAATCCTACTAAGTAGGGGCCTCAGATTCGCATGTGTGTATGACAATCATAACCACATTACTAGCATATATAGTGACAACCAAATTTCAAACCCAATCATGATCTCCTAATCACTAACCATAATTCATCATCATGTACGATCATCAAAATCTATACTTCATACATGATCAACCAAATATCCATACAACCCAATTACACATTCTAACACAACAAACATCATCCACAATCACTCTAATATGATCTCAACATCAAAAGCATGTCCAAATCATCATATCTAAAGTTCTACAAAAATAAAGTTTCCCTTTTGGGAAAGTAATACCCAAAAGTGATCTAACATCCAATTCAACCATAATTTCAACAATTATATACTTAATCAAGTTCATAGCATTCACTCTAACTTGTTAATCACCTCCAAAACATCCAAATTGTCAACATCATACGCAAAAGTTTCTACTTTTAGTAAGTCATGATCAATATCATAATTTCATGGATTTTCTCATACAATTCAATTAAACTAACATCTAAGCATCATCAAATCATCAATTCCAAGAACAAAAAGTTTCCTCTCATGGCAATGTATGAACTAGATGATCAAACCCTAGATTTCTTGCACAATCAACATAATCTAGCATTCATACAACCAAACTAACATCATATAATCATCTAAAAATCATCAATTTCATATAATCATTATCAATTTTCAGATTTGGGTTCATCTTGAATCAAAATTGATGAACAACATGACAAAACATACCTTTAAACGTGTAGAATCAAGAATTGGACTTGCTAACACTATGGAACACTTGAAACTTGATTAAAATCGACTGTTTATGTGTGTTTCTTGATCAAAATCGCAAAAGAGAGAGTGGTGAGAGGGGTTTCGGCTGAATGGGGGGGGGGGCGGTTTGGGGGCTAGGGTTTTGTTAATTATCGTAATATTTAGTTTTAGAATATTGACCAAATAACCCCTTTAATTTCTCTTATATAAAAACCAATCTTTCTAATACTTTTTAATTACCAAACACAAGTATTATTAACCAATAATAATAATCCTAGACATTTACAGTAAGTCACACAACACACGAAATATATATTACACGTTGTCCCGTTATCGTGTAAAATTTATAAAACAAACATTTAAAATTCTATAAAATCATGAACCACATAATCACAACTAATAATGAACATTATTAATTAGATTACTATTGTTTATCATAGATTATTATTATTAAGTCACCAATGTTCAACGAAAACTAGTGTGTGCTCACGACACGTTTATGTAAGACTTAACGGAACTAATGGAGTTTGGTAACGGAAAAATTACCGGATGTCACAAAAAGAAATTCTGGAATAAAGCCAGATCAGCAAGTGATATAGTACGAAATGTGCTACAAACAAGAAAATCAGTTTCTGAATTGTTGAATGCAATGATTGTGACTGTTAAAACAAAAGAGTGAGAATAATCGCATGGAAATATGATGAGATTTTTGATTCCTTTCTTATCAAAAGAGTTAATGCTATTTGTGATGTATATCATTTCTACTCAAGCATCATTGCCTTACCAGTGCAAGATTTGAAAGAATTACAAAAGTTACCACTGATTAATCTTACGAAGGCTGAAAAAGGTGAAATATTTGTGAAGTTGGTTGATAGAGGTATATCTACAATGCCAGCATTTCTTCAAACTCGGTATGACCAAGAAGACAAAAGCTATTTTGCTAAGATGAAGAAGAAATCAAACAAATGTGAATAAAGTGAGGCTCTACATGATTGTTACTTAGAGAAATTAAGTGATAAGTATTTTGAAAAGGTAACAAATCCTGGATTGAAAGTTATAGATGGCACTCAATCATCAAAACCAATTTTGAGATGGTTTTATGATTCATCTACTTTTTATATGAAGCTTGTAAGGAATTTAACTAATTGGGATAATGATATGATCAGTTTGTTTGGAGTATTTGAACTCAAACTCCTTTATCCTAGTTATATCTCATTCTTGTCCAATCAGATTTTTGAAGCAGTATCATCAGTAGAAGCAGATATTAACAGAATATACTTTTTGACCATTATTAAAGTGATGAATGCTGCTATGAAAATAATCTTATTGAAGAAGGCAATGGCATATGCAAATATTGTGAAAAAATATATAAAGGATATTGAGTTTATGAGAATTTCAAGAAAGGGAGTATTAAAGATATATACAATAAAGATGTATGCTAATGTTGACATTGTAGGCTTATCAAAAGAAACACTGTTGGTGATGGAAGCAATGGAGATTAAGACTAATGACTTCAAGCCAGAGCAAGGAATTCTAGTTGGAAAGTTCAAGTCTTCAATAAAGAAAGCACTTAGTGAACTAGAGCTCTGCAAAGATAAGCCAATGTTCAAGATTAAAGAAGAATCTAAAGACTATTTTTGCTGAAGACAAATGCGAATTTTAGGGGGAGTATTGTTAGAAACCTAGAAAGATTAGCATTTTAGTCTTTAGATAAATTTTGTCATAGTTTAAGGACTTCTAGTGTAAATATATGTTCTTTTTTATTTCTTGATTATTAGTATAAATAGGATTGCTTGTGTATGTGCAGGTTAAGACTTTAGATATTTTCTCTCAATTTGCACTTTGTAATCCATCTAATATCAATGAAAACTCTATGAGATATTTGTTTGTTTTGATTCCTTTGTTCATATTATTGTCAATTGTTTGATATCAATTACAAATCGATCCATTTGAACCTATCATTAAGAAAAGTAGGAAACGTGATATAAGTGTATTGACGACATTGTGAATGAACGAGTTTTAAAAGATTGTTCATTTGTTGTCAGTTTAATCAAAATCTAAGATGTTGAAGTATTGTTCTTACAAATCATAATGTAAAAGTATCAATTGTTGATCTTGCAGAATTGGAAACCTGGATATGATTGTTTCTTATTATTTAATTAAATTTGTTTTAAAGTTTCTTGCTTTATGCAATTGTGATCATTAATTCATTCAAAATTTCCATTTTTAGTTACGAAGTTTGTGTCTTTAAGTTAATCGAGTAGTATTCATCAAACACTTTTCACATATTTCATCTGGAGACGATCTTACTTACCTTTACGCAATAAAGGTAGCTAATACCGATAAATTAACTTCTTTTTGATCAGTCTCGACAACCAAATCAGATTGCTATGAACTAGTTGAGGGATATAATTGATGAATCAGTTATTGTACTTGATGATTTTGGGTTGCTCGATGCTACTTTTCGGAAGTGGAAAATTTATTGATGCTTTTGGTAGGATTCCATAAATTTGGCATGCAATTGGTGTTAGGATTTTGCTAGATTTAATGTTAAGATCATTCAAATTATCAGAATTAAATGATTAGATTGTATGTATGCTATCTTGGTAATGGTTGATATGCTAGTGATTGAGAAGTAACGGTGCAATGTGTTGAAGCTATGTTGGAAAATTAGGGTTTTATACTTTGATAATGCTAATTAGTATGTATAATTGTTTAGTTAGTATAGTTCATGTTTGCAATTGTGACGATGAGCATCACATATGTATACGAATTTGAGTCCACTACTTACTATGATTAATAATTTTTAGGATGTGAAGTAGTTAGTTATTTCATATGACATGTAATGCATAATTAAATTCAATGAATGATTAGGTATTTGTGATTATTATATTTGTAATCAGCCTGGTAGTAGATATTGAGGTTTGATTGTTACTTGTGTAAACAATACTTAAAGAAAGAAAGATTTTTTCCAAGAAAAACGATTATTTGCTTTAGGCAAAAGATACAAATCATATAATTTAAGGTACACAATTAGGGCTATGCATGAGGAGGCATCTCTCCGTGAAGATTAGTATATGATACCAAATTTATTATGTACAAATTGAATTTGTTAATCTTATAAAGCTAAAGAAGTTCTAGATACAAAAATTATAAATCTCCGTAAATAATAACTATATATTTTTTCTTTCACAAAGCCAATATATTATATCGTATCTTTTTTAATTAAAGAAAACAAGACTTTGAATCGTGGGTTCCATAGGCATTACGTTAAGAATTAAATATTAAGCAGACTTTTTGTAACATTCGAAGAGAAAAAAATGCTTCGACGACCAAGAGTTATAGGTCGAGTTTGACCTGGTAGAGCTTAAAGATAAAAAATAAAAAATACAACCTACGTCAGTAATTTCTATCGTTTAAATCATAGAACACCATGTCATAATTTTCCTCTTTAAGAAAACAAGGATATCAACATTGGGTTTTAACGCGAGCACGTCAAATTAGGCCTATGCAATTTGCATTCTAAAACAAGTATGCATGCATTTACTTGTTAACTTTCAAACACAAAACGTGTTTTTTATTAGTTATTGACGAACACAAACTATCTACACTAGACCAAATCAACTTCCAAAATCTCAATAACAACACTCTGTGATATTTGAAGTAACAAACATTTGGTTAGATTCGTTATATTGGGAACAAATTCACAAAACTGGTTTGGATGTCAAAAAATAATTGTTGGTCAAATGAGCAGTTCTATTTATTCAATATCTTGACAACTTAAAAGGGAATTGTAATTAACATTGTCTTTAATGTGTTAGCTTTACATATGGCTAAATTCATCAATGGTAAATTGTAAAAACTAAAAAGGACATGGATAATAAATTGAAAACCTCAGACATCTTTCCTCAAAAAGTGATACATCTATTAACTAAACTTCATAAAACGGCTTGAGTGAAAAAAACCTTGGACTGTTAGTGATCTTGCTAGAGTTCGATCAAGTTATAAACCTATTCCTTTTATTCGGGCTTGAAGCCAATTTGAATTAGCAATCTGTTGAGTCAAAGGAGACTAACCGAGGGAACTAAAACGAACCAAGTTGATTTAGCAATGTGTTGATTAAAAAACATTAACCAAACAGAATAAAAAAAACTAAGAAATAGATTAACAATCTAATTAACAAGCAGAACGTGAAATCTAGAGTAATCAAGAAACTAAGAAAGAACCATCTAACAAGTTGGAATCAAAACTTATTAATCAAATAAGAAAGAATTAAGTTAAAATCAAAGCAATTCAATCTAATAGATTAGCAATCTAACAAGCAATGAAGCAAACTATTAAAAAAATTAAAAACAAGTAGATAATAATAGATTGGGAATCGTAGTATGCTACGACAGTAAATCAGAGAATGAAAATAAAATTAGCGAATCAGATGCTAGATTATGATATCGCTGAATCCATGCCAGTCATTAGCAAAGTGCAAATTGTGAAATTGGTATGAAGTATTTACTAATTCAAAGGGTTAGGCCGTATGCAAAGAAGTAAGAAAAATTGCGTTAATTATATGATGAGAAAATTACAAAAATAGTCCCTGTGGTTTGATCAAATTGCAAGTTTAGTCCCCAGATTTTAAAATTTGCAAATTTAGTCCAAACATTTAGATGTTTGTTGCAACTTTAACCCCCACCGTTAGTGTCCGTTAGCTTTTAACGGTCTGGGACTAAATGCAATATGATCAAACCACACGGACTAATTGTGCAATTTGCTCAAAAAATAAAAAAATTGAAAATAAAAAAATTAAAATTAAAATAAAACATAAGAAATTCAAATAAACATCAATTAAAATTTCAATAATTTTAAAAAATAAAATTAAGGTTAAAAAATATAATCAGATTCCAGAATAGATTAAGTAAAATAAAACGTATGCAAAAGAGAAAACGAGAAGTATTGAAAAAAAGTATGTGAAGAAAGTAAAAAAATTAAATAAAAACCAAGTAAAAATAAAAAATACAATCGAATAAACATTTACAAAACTCAAATATATATTGAAAAAATCATATTAAAGTTTAAAAAAATAAAAAAAACCGGTTCGATGTCACTTTGGTTTTTCGAATTTATACTTTCACAAGATTTTTGTATTCTTCGATTTAAACATGACATATGAACTTTATAATAAAAAAAATTTATGCATACTTCCATTTTCCCCTTTTCTATTTTTATGCATATTATGTTACTTTTATTTAGTTTTTAAATTTAGTTTTATTTTTATATTCTTTTAACGATTATTGAATTTCTGCATTAACTTTTTTTAACACCCGGATATTTTCTTTGAAGCCGACGTAAGAAGAAAAAAAATAAATTCTAAAGTCGAGGGACCAAACTTGCCAAAAGGGAGAAAGATTGGAAGAGTGGGGGTATGAAGGGGGGAAGGCAGCCCATACCCTCCCCCACACTCATAATTTTCAGGTCTAGGGAGAAAAGAGGAAGAAAAGTGGTCAAAAGCTTCGGTTATCTTGAATTCGAGCACAAAAGTTGAAGTGTAGCGTGTTAGATTGAAGCTCTACTCGACGGTGTTATTTATATGAGTTCTAGGACCCCTCTTTTATAAGTTTTTAACTGATTTGGGGTTTGAACACATAGTTAAACCCATTTTTGGAATGTGTATGTTGAACCCGTGTGTATGTGTTTGTGTGTGGTGTGAGTGGAGTTTGCTTTCGGGCTTGTGGTGCTTGAATGGTATTATGGTATGTTTCTAAGGTTTAGGATGGTTGATTTGGGCTTAAAATGAGTTTGGAAGGGTTTGGAGGCCGAAAAGTGCAGATTGGGTTCGGGATGAATTGCATTCTGCATCAGTTAGGGTTAGGAGACCGAATGGCATGCGAGTGAGGCCATACGGCCAAAAGGAGTGCGACTGAGGTTCATTCGCATGTGAGTCATGCAACTGAGGTCCATTCACTTATGAGTCATACAACTGAGGGCCATTTGCATGGGGAGTAATGTGACTGAGGTCCATACGCCTAGATCTATCCGCATTAGGTCCATTCGCATGAAATTCACCCGCATTAGATTCATTCGCATGTGAGTAGTGCGATTGAGGGTCCATGCGCATGTGTTCTCATCTGTATTGGGTCCAGTCGCCCATGGTGTCCATCCGAATTAGTGTCCATTCGCATAGGGTTCATTCGCCTGATGTCCATTCACCTAATTGTTCAGTCGCCTGGGAGGCCATGCGACTGAAGGGTGCCCATACGTCCAAGTAGGGTTTGTGTACCCGAGGGAATGTAGTTTAATTTCTGACTTTCGGGGGAAAGTGCAGATGTAAGTTTTGACATGGAAGATTCTCAGGAGTTCATGTAAGATGACTTTTGAGGCCATAGAGGTTATGTTGGGCGTGGATGATGATGTTGTATGATTATGCACGATGTATGTTATGTATGTATGATGCCCGGTATGATGATGTTGAATGTGTATGTTGTGTTCCTTATTATGTATATAATTTTTCTCATGGCTTTACGTTGAATGTTAATGAATGAAATGAAAGTATTATGTAACATAAAGTGGAAGATAATGAAAAGAAGAACGAAATGAAGAATGCACGCATTAATGAATGAACAAATGAAAGAACGACTTGCAAGAAAATGTATGGAGGTTTACAGTCAATGCGGAGTGTTAGCTCAACCGTGTGCGGGCTAGCTACCCTATGAGGATGCACATTAAGGCGTAATCCGCGTGATTAAGCAAATGTATGGATATTCATACCCAATGAGGGGTTGTCAGCTCAACTGTGTGCTGGTTATATATTCCATGAGGATGCACACAGAGGTTCAGTCTTTATGATTGACCAGACGTATGGGGTCCTTGTCGCTTCACCCTAGATGAATTATGTGGTGCTCTAGAGGGGGGTTAAGCACTTGACAAGACCTAGATGAAAACGAGAAGATAATAAAAGTACGAAAGGAGAAGTTGTACGCCAAGTTCTCTAAGTGCGCATTCTGGTTGCATGAGGTTCAATTCTTGGGTCATGTGGTAAATCCTGATGGGATCATGGTGGACCCGACAAAGGTGGAGGCGGTGATGCAATGGAAGTCACCAAGGACGCCATCTGAGATTCGTAGCTTCTTGGGTTTGGTGGGCTACTACAGAAGATTTATCTAGGACTTCTCTAAGATCGCTTCTCCACTAACTAAGTTGACCCGGAAAGATGTGAAGTTTGTATCGGGTCAAGCTTAAGAGATGGCATTCAAGGAACTAAAGGCAAGGTTGACTCAAGCTCATGTTTTGTCATTACCCAATGGGAGTGAAGATCTGGTGGTTTATTCTGATACTTCCTACTCGGGGTTGGGGTGTATGTTAATGCAGAGGGGAAAATTTATAACCTATGCATCCCGACAGTTGAAGGTTCATGAGGTCAACTACCCTACTCATGACTAGGAGCTAGCAGACATGGTCTTTGCACTAAAGATTTGGAGGCACTATCTATATGGGATGAAGTGCACCATATTCACTAACCACAAGAGCTTGAAATACTTTTTTGAGCAGAAGGACCTGAACATGAGACAAAGACGATGGTTGGAGCTTATAAAGAATTTTGACTACAAGATCCATTACCATCCGGGCAAAGCCAACGTGGTGGCGGATGCCCTTAGTCGGAAAGAGAGGCCCGAACCAATTCGGGTGAAAGCGTATCAGCTAATCATGACCTCTGACGTGATGAAGCAAATAAAAGAGTTTCAAGATGAGGCATTGAAGGAAGATCATCTTAACTCGGAAAGAATGAGAGGTTTGAGGTCCATACGCCTAGTTTCATACGCATTAGGTCCATTCGCATAAGTGTTCATCCGTATTAGGTCCATTTGCATGGGTGTTCATTCTAACATTATCCATTCTCATGTTGTTCAGTCACCTGGGAGGCCATGCGACTGAAGGGTGCCCATACGCCCAAATAGGGCTAGTGTACCCAAGGAAAACGTAGTTTATGTACTGACTTTCGGGGGAAAGTGCAGATGTAAGTGTTGACGTGGAAGGTTCCCGTAAGTTCATGTAAGATGACTTTTGAGTTCATAGACGTTAGGTTGGGCATCATGATGATGTATGGTGTATTAGGATTATGCATGATGTATGTTATGTATGTATGATGGTGTCCTGTGTGATGATGTTGACTGTGTATGTTGATGTTTCTTATTATTATGTATAATTATTTTCCTTTGGCTTTACGTTGAATGTTAATGAACGAAATGAAAATATTACGTAACATAAAGTGGAAGATAATGAAAAGAGGAACGAAATGAAGAATGCATGCATTAATAAATGAACGAATGTAAGAAAGACTTGCAAGCAAATGTACGGAGGTTCACACTCAATGCGGAGTGTTAGATCAACCGTGCGCGGGTTAGCTACCCCATGAGGATGCACACTGGGGCTTAATCCGTGTTATTAAGCAAATCTAAGGAGGTTCACACCCAATGAGGGGTTGTCAGCTCAACTGTGTGCGGGTTATATACCCCATGAGGATGCACACAGGGGTTCAGTCTTTGTGATTGACCAGATGTATTGGGTCCTTGTCACTTAACCCTAGATGAATTACTTGGTGTTCTAGAGGAGGGTTAAGCACATGATAGGACCTAGATGAAAATGAGAAGATAATAAAAGTACGAAACGAACGATGATGAAGATAATAAATATTATCTATGTGTATGTAGGATGTGTGATCACATTTTTAAAGGTGTTACATTTTGAAAGAACGGTTTTCAAAGAAAGATAAAGTATGTTTTATTTTAAAAATAGAACTCACTCAACAACACTGACTTTTATGTGTGTCCTATTGGCAGGTAATGTTACTGCGGATGGCTCGGGACGGCTACTCAGCTTTTTGGATGACATCTATATTTATAATGTTTTAGTGATGTAATGCAACATGTATTATGTAACTTGATAACGATGTATTGTTTTGCAAAAGCTTTTATAATGAAACATATATATATATATATATGTATATATATGCGTATATATATACGATGTATATACGTATATATATATACATATATATATATATATATATATATATATATATATATACACACACGCATATATATATATTCGAATATATATATATATATTATATATATATATATATACGTGTATATATATATATATAGATATGCATATATATATATATACACGTATATATATATATTCGAATATATATATATATACGTGTATATATATATATATATAGATATGCATATATATATATATATATATATATATATATATATATATGCATATCTATATATATATATACACGTATGTATATATATATATATATATATATATATATATATATATATATATATATATATATATATATATATATATATATATAATATTCGAATATATATATATATACGTGTATGTATATATTATATATATATATATATATATATGTAAAGATAAAGTATATTCTATTTTAAAACATGAAGTAACTCAGTAACACTGACTTTTATGTGTTTCCAGTTGGCAGGTAATGTTGCTGAGGATGGCTCGGGATGGCTACTCAGCTCTTTTGGATGGCATCCATATTTATAATGTTTTAGTGATGTATTGCAACATGTATTTTGTAACTTGATAACGTTGTATTGTTTTGCAAAAGCTTTTATAATGCAACGAGATGTCTATTTTGATAATTCCGCTGCGAGGTTTTATAACGATGAATTGTTTTGCAAAAGCTTTTATAATGATCGACTAGCTGTAAGCATCCCGAGAACGGAGCCTTACATATATTTGTATATATATATATGTGTGTGTATATATATATATATGTATATGTATATATATGTATGTATGTATGTATGTATGTATGTATGTATGTATGTATGTATGCATGTATGTATGTATATATATATATATTATTTATTTATTTATTTATAGGGGGAGTTCCATTGAAAACCCTATTTTAATTGAAAACCAAAAAAACCAAATTATAGCCATTGATTTATTTAATCTATGGTTAAGATTGTTTAGTGGCATGATGGTAATTAAATAGTGTTTAAAAGATTTAATTAAAATGTAACGCCCGGAAATTTTCTTTGAAGCCGACGAAAGAAGAAAAAGAAATAAAGTCCAAAGTCGAGGGACCAAACTCGCCAACGAGTGAAACTTCGATGAGTGGAAGTATAAAAGGGGGAACCAACCATTCCTACCATTTTCAGCCAAGAAGAGAGGAGAGGAGAAGAGAAGGAGAAAAAGAGAAGAAGTGTTGGTTCGGGTTGGTTCTGGCGGCCAAAATCGACGTGTAGCGTGTCAAATCGAAGCTCTACTCGACGGGATTGTTAAAGTGAGTTCTAGGACCCCTCTCTTCCAAGATGAATGATTTTGGGGCTGGAACGCATCTGAAAACCTTTTTTTCGAGTTTTTGGGTGTAAACCTGTTTTATGCATATGTGTATGTGTATGATTCGTTTGGAGCTTTATTTCGGGCTTTGGTATGCTTGAATGATGTCATAGTATGTTTCCCTAAGGCTTAGGATCGTTGATTTGTGCTTAGAATGGGTTTAGATGAGTTTGGAGGCTGAAAACCCTTGGCTGCAGTCGGGATGAACTGCATTCTGCATCAGCTAGGGCTAGGCGACCGACTGGAGGGAGACTGAAGGCCATTCGGCCAACCGGAGGGAGACAAAAAGCCATTCAGCCGATTGGAGGGAGACTGAAAGCCATTCGGCCGACTGGAGGGAGACTACAGGCCATTCGGCCCACTGGAGGGAGACTGAAGGCCATTCGACCGACTGGAGGGAGACTGAAGGACATTCGGCCGGCTGGAGGGAGACTGTAGGCCATTCAGCCGACTGGAGGGAGACTGAAGGCCATTCAGCTGATTGGAGGGAGATTGAAGGCCATTCGGCCGACTGGAGAGAGACAGAAGGCCAGTCACCCGACTAGAGAGAGAATGAAGGTCTAGTCACCCGACTGGAGGGAGAATGAAGGTCTAGTCACCCGACTGGAGGGAGAATGAAGGTCCAGTCACCCAAATGAACGTCCAGTCACCCGAATAAGGGTCCAGTCACCCGCATGAAGGTCTAGTCACCCGCATGAAGGTCTAGTCACCCGAATGAAGGTCCAATCACCTGAAGTAAGGTCCATTCACCCGAATGATGGTCCAGTCACCCGAATAAAGGTCTAGTTGTCCGAACAGAGGGCCAGTCGCATGGAGGCCAAGCGACTGAAGGGTGTCCATATGCCCGATTGGCCGTAGTATTGTTCGAATTTCGAAAAGTGCGGACTTAGACTCGGACCCTCGGGGTTGTAGATGATGAGATGGGCATGGGTGATGCAAGATGATGTATGATGTTGAGTTGACGACGATGATATGTATGATGTTATGTGTGATGTATGCTGACGGTGCGTGTGATGCATTGCATGTCAGATGTGTGTTATGTATGTATGATGATGCCTGTATGGTGATGATGTATGTTTATGATTATGTGTATGTTCCTTATTTTTATGTATGTCGTCCCTTGGCTTTGCGTTGAACGTTAATGAATGTAATGTAAGTGTTAAGTAACATAAAGTGGAAGATAATGAAAAGAGGAATGTAATGAATGAATGCGAGCATAAACAAATGAATGAGAGTAAGGATGGCTTGCGAAAGAAATAAAAGTGGTTAACAACTCATTGAGAGTTGTTAGCTCAACTGTGTGTATCATAGCGTGCGATCTTGGCTTACTCACAAGGGGACATAGACACAGTGTGAGTTCAGTTTTAGTAAGTGCTCCGATACGTGCGATGTGGTATTTACCATGTTCTATGTAGCGTGCGATTTTGGCTGCCTCATGTGGTTTATATAGCGTGTGATCTTGGCTAACCCATGAGATGGCGTGAAATTTTGGCTAAACCCCGAGAGTTCTCTCACACACAGGGGAAGTCGGTCTTCATGAACATTCCGATGGTGCGATTGGTGCGATATGTGCGATGGACGGCATAAGGGTAGCGTGCGATTTTAGCTGCCTCGTGTGGTTTATATAGCGTGCGATCTTGGCTAACCCATGAGATAGCGTGCGATTCTGGCTTCCTTATGTGTGCGATCCATGCGATATGTACTTCGGGTACGATGATGCAAAGGTGCGATTTGAGCAAAAGTGCAATAATGAATGAATGGGATCCTTGTCATTCGACCTCAGTAATCCTGGCTGAGTGCCATGAGGAGGGTAAAGCTTGACATGATCTAGTTGAGAAATTAATGATAATAAAAGTATGAAATGTGCGAACGTGCGCTATGTATGTAACGAACGTTAATGAATTATCATAATAATGTGCGATACGAATCCTTGTCATTCGACCTCAGTAATCGTGGCTGAGTGCCACGAAGAGGGTAAGGTCTTACCAGATCTCGAGAAAAGTGAAAGATAATAATGTACGTTGAATGAATGAGAGTTAATGAACGAATGATGAAGATAATAATGATATTATCTGTATGTACGTATGATGTATGATCGCATGAAAGAAAAGAACGGTTTTAACGAATGAAAAGTATGTTTTATTATAAAGTAGAACTCACTTAGCAACACTGACTTTGATGTGTTTCCAGTTGGCAGGTATGTTGCTGAGGATGGCACGAGGCAGCTACTAAGCATATTATGGAGGGCATCCAATATTATAATGCTTTTGTAAAAGAAATTGTGAAATGAACGGTTGTAATGTTTTGCAAAAGTATTTTGATGAAATGAAGATATAGTTTTTAATGTTTCCGCTACAACGTTTTATTAAAGTGAAATGTAATATTATGTTTTATGTGAGATGAGGATCCAGCTGTAAGCGTCCTGGAAACGGGGCCATACAAGTTGGTATCAGAGCCAAAGTTTAAGTGAATTGGGTAAATTTTTTTGAAAAACCTAATCTTAAACTGAAAATGGGACGGAAAGGGAAGGGATGCCAGTCTGAGTAGCTGCGTGCCATAAGGTATTTTCTTTAATGATAACCGATATTATGTGTGCATGTTATGTGGCTTATGTGCTGTTTGTAGATTTAGATACTGATGTAGTCAGGATAGGTAATGCTTGGGGTATGAAGAGTAAAGTAAGTGGCTATTCATAACTAGCCACTGCAATTAGGGACTTACTATACTTGACATAAACTGAGCTATTCCATTGAATGACTGTGCTGGTGTTGGAATCTTTCAGTGTGTTCAAGGATGGCCAGAGGTAGATCATCTAAAGCTTCGCGTGGTGGAGGTCGTGGTGGACGTGGTGCTGAACCACGGGACAAAACAGGAAAAGCTAGAGCCGAAAAGGTGGTTCATAAAGAACCTGAGACCCCTCATCCGGAAGGCGGTGATGACAGTGCTAATTTGAGAACCTTAGTGAAGGAGGATGTTGTTGAAGAAGTGCATCAAGTCATGTAGACGATCTTACCGTCTGTAGTGACTGAAGTGATAAGGGCTGTATGGGAAGGGGAATGGAAAGAGAGGAATAGGTCTTCGGGAGGACGGGAGCGACCGGAGACTGGAACGTTTCTCTTCGATGATGAAGAAGAGGAAGAAGAGATCGCACCGGAGGCGACATGAGGCTGCAACTACGAGGCATTTCAAAGATGCAAGCCCCTTACTTTTAATGGTAACGACACTGATGTTGCTGCACACCGGTGGGTGAGAGAGACGGAAGCTGTTCTTGATCTCAGTTAGTGTTGGGAAGACCAAAAGGTGAAGTTTGCTGCCCACTCGTTTATGGAATCATCTCTGTGTTGGTGGGACAATATTGTCCTAACCGAGGGTAGTCGGGCAATTGAGAGGATGAAGTGGGCAGAGTTGAAGAATTTGGTGATCGAGGAGTTCTGTCCTTAAAGCAAATGGATATGGTAGAAAGGGAGTTCCTACAACTGGAGGCGGGAACAATGACTCATCAGCAATACACCACGAAGTTTAATGAGATGGTAGGGCTGGTGTCAGATCAGGTGACGCCTCTGTCACGAAAGATTAAGCGGTATATTCAAGGCTTTCCGGCGGATATCCGTAGGCACATGATCGCTGCCCGACCGAGAACGTTTAGGTCAGCGGTTGATTTGGCAGGAAGGTTGTATAACAAGAGAGAGGTGGTGGTGGCTAAGGTTAGCAAGAAGGGTGGTGGCGACCGGAATTGGAATAGAAAAATGTTTGGTCGGGGTGGTGCCCCGACGAGTAACAAGAAGGCATGGGTGGATGACCGCCTTGTTGTCACACCTGGTGCGGGATTGAATAGGTGTGGCAAATGCGGGAAGGAGCATTCGGGAGAATGCAAAAGGGGATCCAACATCTGCTTCAAGTGTGGGAAGCCTGGTCATATAACTAGAGATTGTGGGGTTATAAGGTGTTACAACTATAGTGAAAGTGGTCACATGAGTTGGGACTGCAAGAAGCCGAGTGCTGAAGGTTCAGGGTCAAGAAGGCTGGAGGGGAAGGACAGAGGGCGAGCGCCAGAACGTTTACAATGACGCATGATGAGGTGAGGACGGACCCTGATGTTGTGTCAGGTGTGTTTCTAGTAAACCAAACTTTAGCCTCGGTGTTATTTTATTCTGGAGCTAGTAAAAGTTTTACTTCTGCAGCTTTATGTGCTAAACTGCCTGTTAGTAGTAGGCGTGTAGACGCGCCCTTTGATGTAGAAACTGCCATAGGTAAGTCTACTAGGATTTTTGAGATGATAGAAGGTTGTGATGTGGATTTGGAAGGTCATAAGTTTCCTGTTAGACTGCTCGTGATGACCTTAGGCGGGTTTGATGTAGTCCTAGGAATGGATTGGTTCGCGGACTACGAGGAAAACATTATGTGTCACAAGAAGATGATTTAGACAGTGCCTCACAGGAGTTTGGTGATGGTTTACGGGGATCGAGTCACGGTGATTCCGAAAGTGAGTTCAATGGTTGTGAAGGGAAAGTGCATGAGGCGTGGATGTAACGCCTACTTGGCTTTTGATAAGGACGTGGATACACCAACCCCACAACTGTTCGATGTACCGGTTGTGTGTGACTTTCCAGATGTATATCTTGAAGACTTACCAGGAGTGCCACTCGACCGTGAGATCAAGTTTCAGATGCACTTGATACCGGGTGCCCAACCTGTAGCTAAGGCACCGTATCGGTTGGCTCTAACTGAGATGAAGGAGTTGATGGAGCAACTGCAAGAGATGCTTGATAAGGGGTTCATTAGACTGAGTATCTCTCCTTGGGGTGCTCCGGTCTTATTCGTGAAGAAGAAGGACGGTAGCATGAGGATGTGTATCAACTACCATGAACTGAATAAGTTAACGGTAAAGAACCGATACCCGTTACCGAGAATTGATGATTTGTTTAATTAGCTTCAAGGTGCCAGTTGGTTCTCAATGATAAATCTTCGATCGGGCTACCATAAGCTGAAGGTGAAGGAGCAATATATTCCTAAAATAGCTTTTCGCATGCGTTATGGACACTACGTGTTTTTTGTTATGTCTTTTGGTTTGACTAACGCGCCAACTGTCAGCCGATATTGGATAAATCAGTTATTGTGTTTATTTAAGATATCCTGATTTATTCAAAGAGCGAGAATGAGCATGCCGGTCACTTTCGAGAAGTGTTGGAGACGTTGAGGAAGGAGAAGTTGTACGCTAAATTCTCCAAGTGCGCATTCTGGCTACGTGAGGTTCAATTCTTGGGTCACGTGGTGAATCCCTAGGGGATTATGGTGGATCCGGCAAAGGTGGACGCGGTGATGTAGTGGAAGTCTCCAAAGACGCCAGCCTAGATTCGTACTTCTTGGGCTTGGCAGGCAATTACAGAAGGTTTATTCAAGACTTCTCTAAGATCGCTTCTCTATTAACCAAGTTGACCCAGAAAGATGTAAAGTTTCTATGGGGTCAAGCTCAAGGGAAGGCGTTTGAGGAGTTAAAGGCGAGACTGACTCAAGCACATGTCTTGTTGTTACTTGATAGCAGTGAAGATCTGGTGGTTTATTCTAATGCTTCCTACTTAGGGTTGGGATGTGTGTTGATGCAGAAAGATAAAATTATAGCCTATGCATCCCGACAGTTGAAACTTCATGAAGTTAATTATCCTACTCATGACTTGGAGCTAGCATTCGTGGTCTTTGCGCTAAATATTTGGAGGCACTACCTGTATGGGACGAAGTGCACCATATTCACTGACCACAAGAGGTTGAAGTACTTCTTCGAGCAGAAGGACTTGAAAATGAGGCTGAGGAGATGGTTTTAGCTCATAAAGGATTATGACTGCAAGATCCATTACCATTCGGGCAAAGCCAATGTGGTGGCGGATGCCCTTAGTCTAAAAGAGAGACCCGAGCCGATTCGGGTGAAGGCATAATAGTTGATTATGACCTCAGATGTCATGAAGCAGGTCAAGAGGTTTCAAGATGAGGCGTTGAATGAATATCATCTTAACCTTGAAAGGATGAGCGGTCTGGTTGCGGAAGTGGGTGACAACACACTAAGTGTTAGAACCCAATTCAGATGAATGTGGATTCCTCGTCTTGGGGATCTACGCATGAAGATTATGGTTGAAGCTCATAAAACTCAGTACTCTATTCATCCCAATGCTATGAAGATGTACCAAGACATGAAGAAAGATTATTGGTGGCCGGGTATGAAGCGTGATGTGGTGGAGTATGTGAGTAAATTCCTTACTTGTTTACAAGTGAAAGCCGAGCACCAAAAGCCATATGGAAAGATCCAACCATTGGATATATTAGAGTGGAAGTGGGAGCACATCACCATGGATTTTATTACGAAGCTGCCACGTACCATGAAAGGGTATGATGCCATATGGGTGATAGTTGATCGTCTGACGAAGAGTGCTCAATTCCTACCGATCGCGAGACATATTCATCTGAGAGATTGGCGGATCTATTCATCAAGGAGATTGTGACTCGTCATAGTGTGCTGGTGTCTACTATGTCTGATCGTGACACCCGGTTTACATCTAAATTTTCGAAGAAATTCAACGACGCAATGGGGACGAGGTAATATATTAGCACGGCTTATCATCCTCAGATGGATGGTTAGTCTGAAAGGACCATTCATATGCTTCGGGCATGCATCATTTATTTTGGAGGAAGTTGGGATGACCACTTACCGTTAGTTGAGTTCTCATATAACAACAGTTATCATGCCAGTACTGGTATGCCTCTTTATGAGATGCTATACGGTAGGAGATGCATAACACCCGTGTGTTGGGGTGATATCGGCCATAAAGAGTTAGAGAGCATCAAGGTAATCGAGGCTATAACTAAGAAGCTAGAAAGGTTCAAGGCCTTCATGAAGGCAGCCAACGATAGATAGAAGTCATATGCTGATAAACGACATAGACCGATTGAGTTCCAGGTGGGTGATAGAGTCATGTTGAAAGTCTCACCTTGGAAGGATATCATTCGGTTAAGAAAGTGGGGCAAGTTGAGCCCAAGGTACATAGGGCCATTCCGAATCATAGCTTGAGTAGGGGAAGTGGACTATAGACTAGAATTACTAGAGTTAAGTGGAATTCACCCGACATTTCATGTATCTCATATAACAAAATGTTTAGCAGACAAGGATATGGTTGTACCACTGGAGGATATCGAGGTAGATGAAAGGCTCAACTATGTGGAGTGACCAGTGGCGATCATTGATTGTAGAGAGAGAATGTTAAGGAATAATGTGGTTCCCCTTGTGCGCGTATAGTGGAAGCACAAAAAGGGATCTGAGTCTACATGGGAGACTGAAGAAGAGATGAGACAACATTACCCACGTTTGTTTGATGAATAACAGGTTTCGGGGATGAAACCTATATAAGGAGGGTGGACTTGTAACACCCGGTTATTTTCTTTGAAGCCAAAGAAAGAAAAGAAATAAGGTCCAAGTTGAGGGACCAATTTTGCCAAAAAAGACCAACTTTAGAAGAGTGGGTGTAAAAGGGCATCGCTGCCCACACCCCTCTCCATACTTGTCTTCAATCGGCCGGAGAGAAAGAAAAGGGAGAAAAGGGCAAAAGTTTGGGTTTCTTGGAAATCAAGTGCAAAAGTCGAAGTCAAGCGGCTTTGTGGGAAGCTATACCCGAAGAGTCAGTTAATGTGAGTTCTAGGACCCCTCTTTTACACGCTTTGAGTGATTTTGGGGCAGGAACGCATACATAAACTATTTTTGGTTGTGTTGGCGGTTGAACCCGTTTGCGTGTGTTGTGTGTGGTAAGCGACCGGGTAGGGGTTCGGATTTTGGCAGGCTATGTTGAGGATGATGTTATGGCTGTGTTTTTAATGCTTAAGATGTTTTTCGTAAGCTTAGAACAGGTTAGAGAGGGTTTGGGGACCGGAAACTGCAGTTCAGGTTTGAAGAGACTGCATTCTGCACCTAGCTAGGGCTCATGTGACTGGACGCCATGAGACCGAATGGTATACGACTGGAGGCCATACAGCCGAAAGGTATACGACTGGACTTCATACGCCCGAAAGGCGTGCAACTAGAGGTCATACGCCTGGAAGGCGTGGGACTGAAAGGTCATGCGACTGAAAGGTCATGCGACTTAAGGCAATACGGCTAAAAGGCATGCGGATAAAGGTCACACGACTGGAAGTCATGCGACTGAGTGTTCGTACGCCTAAGTGATTATTCGCCCCATAGTGTTCTTATGAACCCGAAAGGGACTTAGTTTATTTTCTGATTTCGGGGGAGAAGTGTTATGTAGGCTTGACTTGGGAGGTTCCCGGGGGATAAGTATGTTGAATTTTGGGAGTCATAGACGCTGTTTTAGGCACTTATGGCATGGCATGTATGATGTATGATTGATGCCTATGCATGATGATGTGTAATTGTATGATTGTATGTTATGTTCCTTATTACCTATGATGATGTGACTTTACGTGGTGTGATTAATATGATGAATGTAAAGTATTATCTTAATGAAGTCAAAATTTTAAGATAATGAAAGTGGAACGTAATGAAAAAATGAAAAGCATTGCAAGCAAATGAAAGGAGGTTCACAACTCATTGAGAGTTGTTAGCTCAACTGTGTATATCTACAGCATGCGATTTTGGCTAGCTCATAAGGATTCATACACACAGTAAGAGTTCAGTCTCAGTGACTGCTTCAATATGTTCGATTTCCTAATTACTGTGTGTTATACAACGTGCGATTTTGGATAACCATAAGAGTGCACACATGTAGGGGGAGTCAGTCCTGGTGACTACTCCGTACGTGCAATATGGGGTCCTTCTCACTTAACCCTAGATGAATTTCTTAGTGCTCTAGAGGGGGGTTAAGCACACGACAACACCTAGATGAAAGTGAAAAGATAATAAATGTACAAAAAGTGCGATAAGTACGGGATGTGCGGAATGTACGAAACGAACGATGATGAAGATAATAACTATTATCTATGTGTACGTACGATGTGTAATCATGTACTAAAGCTCAGTATGATGTGAAAGAAAGTAAAGAACGGTTTTAAACGAATGATAAAGTATGTTTTAATATAAAACTAGAACTCACTTAGCAACGCTGACTTTTATGTGTTTCCAGTTGGCATGTAAAGGTTACTGAGGATGGCACGGGGCGGCTACTCGACTCATTTTGGATGGCATCCATTTTTATAATGCTTTTGTGATGTAACGCAACTAGTATTTTGTAATTCGATAACAATGTATTATTTTGCAAAAGCTTTTATAGTGACATGGAATGTTTGTTTTAATGTTTCCACTATAATGTTTCTTTAAGTTAATGAAATTATATGCTTTGTATGCGATGATTGACCAGTTGTAAGCGTCCTGGGAACGGGGCTTTAGAGAAATGCTCAAGTTTGATGTCATCTTTAAGGTTTACACACATCTAGGATTTGACCTAAATTAATAACTGAATTGTCTTGGATTATTTCATCTTCTGTTATGTTTGTTTTCTTATTTGAGACTTATGTTTGTAATTTACATTAAAACTTATGATAATAATATTTGGATTAAATGATAGCATTATGTGGATGTGAAGAATCTTAACCCTCACATCTCGATGATTCCGCCGTAAAGATTCGGGTGTGACAGATTGGTATCAGAGCCTGTAACTATAGGGATTCAGGTTATTGGAAATGGTGACCTAGACTATAGTTTATGCCTGAACCTTATAGAATAATACTTATATTCTTGTAAATATATATTGTTTACATGCCTTCTTATGTGCAACTTGATGCCTTAGCATAGGATTGCCTTGTAAATGCTTAAACTTTGTTTCTTGTCTCCCCTAGACTTATCCTTGATTCTTTTATTCTCCCCGACGAATGAAACTTCCTAAACTTATTCTCAATGACACATGGGATTGTACACTTATATCGTGGGTTTATCTTTAGACTTTATGTATAATCTATGAATATCTCATCAAGGTTTTATTCCATGAACCTAAGAAATATTATGTGACACATAGACACCTGTTTTCTAGATTTCCTGGCAAAAAGCCTTCGGGCTAAGGTAAGCATTTTGTATAAATTCTACAGTACTAGTTATGCTTACCTGGGAATTCTGGGATGAGTGATAAACTATGGTCAACATACAAAAGTTTCTAAAGCAAATGAGTTATTTACCTTCACGTGTTAATGATTCCAAATGGTAATGTGTTACCAAAGGAATTCACTCCATGTGCCTTACAACTCTTGATTTATCCTTGTTTAAATTATTGTACTTTATATCCATATTCCCGTGGCTAAGTCACCATATTGACTGGCACCATTGGAAATGCAAGAGCTAGATAGTCATCTGAAGAACTAGCCGATAAGGTCTTATTTATCCTAGCCTTTCACCTTGGGGTACACCTGTTCTATTCGTGAAAAAGAAAGATGGATCGTTTCCTATGTGCATCGACTATCGTGAACTTAACAAGCTTACCATAAAAAACAGTTAGCCTCTTCCTCATATCGATGATCTTTTTGACTAACTTCAAGGAGCTTTCACATTCTCGAAGAATGATTTAAGTTCTGGTTATCATGAATTACGAGTCCACGACGATGATATCCCAAAGACTACGTTTCGTGCTCATTATGGGCATTATGAGTTCATGGTTATGCCTTTTGATTTAACAAATGCTCGTGCTGTCTTCATCGATCTCATGAATCGAGAATGCAAGCCTTATCTAGACAAGTTTGTGATCATCTTCATTGATGACATACTTATCTATTCCAAGTCCAACACCAGTCATGAACTCCATTTGCGACTAGTTCTTGAGTTGTTGAAGAAAGAATAATTGTATGCGAAGTTCTTAAAATGTGAATTTTGGCTTGAGGAAGTTCAATTTCTAGGGCACGTGGTGAATAGCCAAGGAATTTATGTTGACCATCCAAAGGTGGAAGCTGTGAAGATTAGTGTGTTCCTACAACCCCAACCGAAGTTCGTTCTTTTCTTGTTCTTGCTAGTTATTACCGACAATTCATTCCCAAGTTTTCGAGGATCGTGAAGCCGCTTACTTCTTTGACACAAAATAATAATCCATTCGAGTGGGGGTCCAAGCAAGAAAAAGCTTTTGAAGCGTTTAAAACACAAGTTGTGCAATGCTCCTATCTTAACCCTACCCGATGGAAATGACGATTTCACCGTATATTATGATGCATCTAAACAAGGCCTTGGTTGTGTTCTCATGCGACGAGGAAAGGTCATAGCCTATGCATTTAGACAATTAAAGGTTCATGAAGTGAACTACACAACCCAAGATCTTGAACTTGGTGCCGTGGTTTTTGCTTTAAAGATCTTGCAGCACTATCTTTATGGGATGCAATGCATAGTCTACACCGATAATAATATTCTCCAACACGTGTTCAATCAAAATGTTCTTAACATGAGACAAAGATGTTGGATCAAGTTGATTAGCGATTACGACTGTGACATTCGCTATCACCCTGGAAAGGCGAATGTTGTAGCCGACGCATTGAGTCATAAGATCCACAACAAGAATGTCTCGCTCCAAGAAATCTGAGATCGAAGATAGTGGTTTGACACATTAGGGGAATTTGATACTAAGATTAATGTGGATGTTAATGAGGCTACTATCATGCTTCAAAACTTAAGGATTCATAGTGATCTCGAGTTATGTATTCGCGAGGCTCAATAAGCAGCGTTAACCGAGGAAGGGAAATATGAAGATTTGGTGTTTAACGTTAAGTCACAACTGAAGACAAAACCAAATGGCATGTGGTATTTCTTGAATCGACTTTGGATCCCAAATCGTGACAATCTTCGTCACTTCATCATGAACGAAGCTCATCAAACCGATATTCTATTCATCTTTGCTCCATAAGATGTACATGGACCTGCGTGGTCAATATGGTGGCCTGGAATGAAGAAAGACATAGTGTCTTATGTTTCAAAGTGCCTCACATGTGCAAGAGTCAAAGCCGAACACCAACGACCGAGTGGTTTACTTGAACAACCCGAAATCCCTATGTGGAAATGGGAACATATATCCATGGATTTCATAACCAAGTTACCACGTACCCCTCATGGCCAAGACAGTATATGGGTGATTGTTGACCGTTTGACCAAAACCGCACACTTCATACCAACACGAGACACTTACAAGGTTTCAAGATTGGCTGGTATCTACAGTAATGAAATTATGAGTTGTCATGGTGTGTTGTTGCACATTATTTCCGGTCATGATGCTCGTTTCACTTCACATTTCTAGTCCTCGATGCAAGAACTCTTGAGTACTCAATTGGATTTAAGCACGGCTTACCATCCTCAAACGGATGGTCAAACTGAACGAACAATTCAAACCCTGAAGGACTAGCTACTTCTTTGTGTCCTTGACTTTGGTGGTGACTAGGATACGCATTTACCGTTAGCATAATTCTCATATAACAATAGTTGTCACTCCGATTTGTTGAACTGACATTGGTGAGAATCTCATCATTGGTCCTAAACTTATTCAAGAAACGACCAACAAAGTTTCAAGTATTCGAAATAACCTTGAAGTGGCTAGAAGTCGTCAAAAGAGTTATGCCGATAAAAGACGCAAACTGTTGGGGTTTCAAGTCGACGACATGGTTCTTCTTAAGGTCTCTCCTTGGAAGGGTGTTGTTCCCTTTTTGAAGAAAGGTAAGTTAGCCCCATGTTTTATAGGACCTTTCAAAATTCTAAAAAGAATTAGAAAAGTGGCTTACAAACTAGAATTACCTTCTGAACTTAGCGGAGTTCATCTTGTCTTTCATGTCTCAAAGCTGAGGAAATGCCTGACTAATTAAAATGTGCATGTTCCTCTAGAGGAAATTCAAATAGATGAGTCATTGCATATCGTTGAGAAGCCTGTTGAGATTATGGACTGAACCTGAAGAAGATCCGAACAACTACCACATCGATCGTCAAGGTCCGTTGGGAAAACAAACATGGAGCTGAGTTTACTTGAGAACGTGAAGAACATATGAAGAAGTACCGTATTTGTTCATAAAGGTTCATTCTTAATTTTGGGATGAAAATCTTTTAAGTTGGGGAGGCTGTAACATCTTTTATTTTCGTTAAATTAAAAAGTTAACGTCGTTTATTCTTGTAACGACCATTGTTGGCATTTATGAAACTTATGGGTTGCATATATTCATTTATCAGTTAGAAAGTTAATAGTTTATTTAATTGAATATAATAATAGATAATAATAATAATAATATATTACTAAAATAATAATAATAATAATAAATCATAATAATAAAAAGAATAATAATAACAATGAATAATAGTAATAATAATAATAATAATAATAGTAATAGTAATAGTAATAATAATAATAGTAATAATGATGATAATAATAAGTTATAAAAGTTAACAAGTTAAATTATGTAAACATAAAGTTTAGTTAAGTTTAAGGGGACTTAATATCAATTTAGAAACTTTAAAAAATAAAGTTTATGCACAAAATGTTAAGAATCAAATCGCAAGAGCCATTTGTGTAAAAGTTCAAATATCAAACCCTTTTTCCTTCTCTCTCCCCGATTTCCAGCCACCGTGCAAAAACAAAACCCAAACGCTCTTAACTGGTTCGTGAAAACGATTCGAACACAGTTATGAACTTAATTGTGATTAAACAACGGTTACGAACCCCATACAATTCGAATAACCGAGACTTTTAATCATAGAACCGTTCGAACATTGAAAGTCAATGATAATCAAATTAATTGAAACCTAATCGATGGGTTAACAATTACTAAACTTAAATACAACACAATTGCATTGGAAACACACTCGAATACCACATCCGAATCTCATTTACATCGTCGACCTGCACCCAAGCTATTCACCTTCGTCTACTCGATTACAATCAAAATTAATAGAGGGCTTTCGATCACTAAGACCCTTGGAAGATTCCTGTACAACGAATTCGATTGTTATTCTCATTTGCAACCTGAACCACTTTCGACATGTTCACAACTTGTTCTTCGTTTGTCTCATCATCATTTCAACTTCAACCGGGTAATTAGTCCATATATACACTCGATTTGACATAGGGAACAAAAGCCAATGTCTATTACAGTAATCATCAACGTTTTATCCTTCAATTGGATTGAATTCGAGACTAGGGTTTATGTGGTTTAGGGGAAACTTCTTAATTCGGGTTTAAGGGAATTTAAAACCAAAGTAACCAAGGTCGTGGCCCTGGTTCACTGGTTAAGACATTTGTAGCATCAACATGAGGTCCCAGGTTCGAAACTGAGGCACCCTCATTTATTATTATTTTTTAAAAGGCTTTTTAGCCTTAAATAAATTATAAATTTTTTAATATATATAAATATTATTTTTATAAACATCAAATATTTTAAAAGCTGCCAAATTTTTCTGTAATTTTTCTTATATTTTGTTAATAAAACATTTAACAAAGATTTTTTTAACAATTTCTTGTAAAATGGAATATAAATATTGATTAATAAAATATTATTGGTTCAAACGTTCTTTTCAAATAATATTTAAATAATGTTTATTTCCTTTAATAAATTTAATCAAACTTATAAATATATTATTATAAATTCTTTTCACATCTTGGTATAAAATAAATACAAAATTTTCATGAAAACATGAATGATTTCCATGTGTTAAATGTAATTATTTGATAAGTTCCAAAAATCCACTTTAAACCCTTGTTCTTGTTAAAATGTTAAAATTAAACTTAAATCTTGTGTGTGTGTATATATATATATACATATACATACATATATTTAGGTACCTGGTGAAGGATTACGTTGGAACGGCGACTATTATTTTTTTTACTAATCATCAATTATATATTTATTGATCATGTGAGTTGAAAGGCTCCTTTCCCGGGACGCTTACAGCTGGTAAATCATTGCACATAAAACATATAACTTTACATTTAACATTCGTAAACATTGCAGCGGAACATTTGTAAGGCACCGTTCCTGGGGACCTCACAGGTGGTCAATCACAGCACTTAAAACATTAAACATTATAATTATACAAACTTAAGGAACGAAAATAATTTATCAAAAACCATTCATTTCTTTTAAACCACTGTTGTTGAGCAATGCATCATCGTTTAACTGATTACGAAAGAATTGCTTTACTGCATTACAAAACAACAGCAACATAAAATACGAATGGATGTCAGTCTCTCCCTGCCGAGTAGCTTCACCCTCGTGCCATCCTCAGCAATAATTACCTGCCAACTGAAATGTATGAAAGTCAGCGTTGTTCAGTGAGTTCTACTTTTAAAAGTAATAAAATACTTTATTTATGTTATATATGAAAATACTATTTCTGTGAAATACAACTCTTTACTGTATATGCAAGCACGCATTAACTATATGAACAGATATTGTTCATTCTCTTTACTGTATGCCTTGTATGTTCTGTAATCTTTTATCTTTATCTTTCACTTTCTGTATGGACCAATGAGCAATACCCTAAACTGTTTACGCGATGAAAACCGGTGATGGGCCATCTATGTCACACCCCCACTAAGAGCGGAAACACGGGGATGTAACGAGACGGGATCGTCATAACACATGGTAAGCGATAGAGATGAAATATAATAATGATGACATGCGTGTCATGACCACACCCAACAACAAGGGGACTTGTGTCGTGTTTAGTCAAGATTCAAGATAACATAGCCATAAGCATAAACATGATAAATGATTCACATAACAAAGATGATAACATTGTATGCAATTCCCACAACCCGGGAACAAGTTACAAAAGTATAATGTAGTTTGAAACAGTTTACAACAATGTTTTCAAAATGAAAAGTTTAGCCACAAAATACATCCTAGGGTCTCCACTAAGGCAGCACACCTAGATCTTTAGCTAGCATGTTCACCTGAAAAGATATGCTCAAAATGGTCAACAAAATTGTTGGTGAGCTGCTAGGTTTAAATGTAAAAAACGTAATTGATGCTGCATAATAGTTTGTTGCAGAATACCATGCATACAGTTATTAGTAAGAAAAATCACATGACCTGAGCTTTACAACCAAACCTAATGACGTACACAAAGAATCTTGTCAGAATATATTCAGCCAGGGCCCATTCCTAGCGACTGTTGGTACTAACTAGTATACCAACAACGAGGGCGGGGGTGTCAACCCAAGTAGTACTACCAATACCTCTCCGTCGGTTCCACACTAGAATTAAATGGTTGTAAGAAAGAACCACACAACAGACTCAAGCATGTATCAGATAAGTACTCACAAAACAGTAGCACGTTGATTCGAACTATGTAAATTGTATGTATGTTATACAACACAGAAAACGGGTGAGCATACTTTTCCCTCATGTTTGTAAATGATTGAAAGTTGTATAAGCATAAAAAGGGGCCACGAAACTCACTTGTTAAGTGGTAGGTATGAATGATCAATTTCCCAAAATGTTGTATGAAAAGAACGATCAAACACCTATTGATAGTTATAGTAAGCATTAATGATATGTATAAGCATATAATAATGTTCAGTCGGTTCGGGTTGTATTGGTTCGGTCGTGGGTAACACACACACAATAGACACACGTATTAGATCTTATGTAGATCCAAGCACCAGAAGGAGTGGTCATTGCCAATGTCATTCGTATAAAGATCCATTGTTATAAGAGAAAGTACTTGTTAAATATTGTAGTCCCAAATGGGTTGTTGATAATTGTAAAATATAGGTGATTTATATTGAAATAGTATCTGCATGTTGATAGCGTTGACTTTAATCTTTGTGGTCAAGCAATGACACTTGTATTGATGTTACCTTATCATGATATGACATTCAAGAAGGGAACTCACACACACAACATCATTTGTCACACAATAGGACCAGACGCTCGACTCAACACTCCATTCGTACGAATCAACCTTCAATCATACGAATCAACTTCATTCGTACGACTGAACCTTCATTCGCACGACTAGCATTCAGTCGTACCACACCACACCCAATCGCACGACTTAACCTCCATACGCACGAATCAACCTTCATTCATACGAATCAGCTTCATTCGTATGACTCAACCTTCTTCGTACGATTGGCCTTCATTCGTACGATTGGCCTTTAGTCGTGCGATAAGCATAATCCCATACCGTCACTCGGTCGCATGACTCAATCGCACACCACATTCATCCGCATTGATTGAATGACACAAATCACTCATCCGCATTTACTCAATCGCACACATCATCATCCGTATTGACTCAATCGCACACATGCATTTGATCGCACGACTCAGTCGCATGACATCCCCAGTCGCACGAGTCCGTCGCACGATGACTCAGTCGCATGACAGACCTAGTCGCCTGAATGCAGGTTCATGACTGCTAAAGTGAAGAGCAGCCTTCGGTTGCCCCGAGCATCAGTTTACACAACAAGAATCTCCAGAAACACACTACAAACACACATACACAAGAAACACACGCAGAAAGACATCCCATGCACCCACACGACCTCTTGTGTTCGGGTTGACCTGAACACCCGAAACCCTAGAAATGGACAGCAGTAAAACGAACAAGAAAGGGACAACCAAGGTCGTCTACCTGCAAGGATGGAGTAGACTAGGTTGTAGTGGAGTCTAGATGACGAAAAAGAGATGAAACGGGGCAGTTTTGGTGTGAAGATGAAGAAGATGTGAGGTGGAGAAGAATGAAGAAGAAGAAGATGAAGTGAGGAAGAATGGCTGGGAATGGGGTTTTTATACCCATCCCAAGTTTGCAAAATGTCAATTTTAGTCCCTGCACTTTGCCCCGAGTTACCAAAGTTTGCTTTGGTTGAAAACGACTTTAAAGGTGTTTGTTATATTAATGTTAAAAATATATTTAATGTTAATTGGCACTTAATGGTTTTATTAATGACAATGATTTTATGTAAAAACAATATATTTCGTGATATCAACGATGGAAGTTTGTAAAAGTTTTAAGCATAGCACACGTTCATGAAAGAAACACAAGCACCAAGATAATAAAGCAAGTATGATATCCACACAAGGAGTAAATAAAATGAGGAATGAACGATCAATGAAAAGTTAACGGATAATCACGTTAATTGACGGACCTTGTGGTGACAGATGTCACAGTATCCCCCAGTTGAGAGAATTTCGTCCCGAAATTCAGCTGGAGTTAGGTCCAAGAGTGTCATCCTCGAATAGATATGGATATCTGAGTTTCATCTGATCTTCCCGTTCCCACGTAAACTCTGTCCCTCGTTTGAATTTCATCTCACACATACAATTGGTATTTTACTGCGCTTCAGTTGCTTGACCTTTCGATCCATGATGTCAATGGGTCCTCGACAAATGAAGCTTTTCGTCAATCTTGATATCCTCAATTGGTATGTGAAGTGACTCATCGACCAAACACTTCTTAAGGTTCGACACGTGGAATGTATCATGTACGCCGCTGAGTTCTTGTGGCAACCTCAATTGGTAAGCCACTGGACCATTTCTTTCTGTAATTTCGAATGGTGCAACGTATCTTGGGGCTAACTTCCCTTGCTTTCCAAACCGAACAGTTCCTTTCCAAGGAGAGACTTTGAGTAAAACATGATCTCCAACGTTAAATTCCAGAGGCTTCCGACGGTTGTCGGCATAGCTCTTTTGGCGATCTAGAGCTTTTAGTCTGTCTTTGATTTGGAAAATCTTGTCGGTTGTTTCTTGAATGATCTCTGGGCCTGTTAGCTGACTTTCACCAATCTCGGCCCAACAAACGGGTGATCTACATTTTCTTCCGTACAACGCTTCAAATGGAGCAAATCCAATGCTGTATGGTAGCTGTTGTTGTAAGAGAACTCAATCAACGGTAAATGAGTGTCCCAACTACCACTAAAAAGTCGATTACACACACCCTCAACATGTCTTCTAGCGTTTGTATAGTTCGTACACTTTGGCCATCTGTCTGAGGATGATAGGCTGTGCTCATATCCAATCGAGTGCCCATCGCTTTCTGCAGTGTTTGCCAAAATCGTGAAGTAAATCAGCTGTCGCGGTCGGATATGATCGACACCGATACTCTGTGTCTTGTCACGATTCTTTTGTGTACAATCTCGCTAATTTAACCATTTTGTAATCTTCTCGGATCGGCAAGAAATGAGCGACTTCGTCATCCGATCACCATGACCTATATCGAATCATGCCCACAGCTCATTCTAGGGATTTTGGTAATAAAATCCATAGCTATGTTCTCCTATTTCCACTCGGGAATTTCTGGTTGCTGCAATAATCCCGATGGTTTCTGATGTTCGGATTTAACTTTCGAGCATGTCAAGCATCTGCTTACGTACATAGCAATGTCTTTCTTCATGTCGGGCCACCAGTACAAATCCTTAAGATCATGGTACATCTTATGTGCACCATGATGAATAGAATATCGTGTCTTGTGTGCTTCATCCATGACCAAGGTACGTACACCTCCCCATCTAGGTACCCATATACGATCTATGAAGTATTGTACACCATCATCCTTACAAATCATTTGTTTATCCAACCCCCGGAATTCTTCTCCCGCAAGGTTTTCTTCTTTCAACACCTCACTTTGTGCAATTTGGATCTGAGCCTTTAAATTCGTTTTGGATAGTCAATCCCAACGCTCGAGCACGTAGCAGTTTCACGCGTTCTTTGCGGCTTAAAGCATCAGCCACCACGTTATCTTTCCCCGGATGATACCGGATTTCATAATCGTGGTCACTGAGAAGCTCTACCCAACGTCACTGACGCATATTAAGATCCTTTTGATCCATGATATGTTGCATGCTCTTATGATCAGTGTAGATGATGCATTTGGTTCCATATAGGTAATGCCTCCAAATCTTAAGTGCAAATACTACAGCACCCAACTCCGAATCATGGGTTGTATAGTTCTTTTCGTGCACCTTAAGTTGTCGCGAAGCGTAGGCAATCACCTTATCTTTCTGCATTAGCACACATCCCAACCCTTGTTGTGAAGCATCGCAATATACCACAAAATCATTAGTTCCATCAGGAATGGACAATATTGGTGCATTGCATAACTTCTCTTTCAACGTTTGGAACGCTTGTTCTTGTGGATGTCCCCAATCAAACTTCTTTCTTTCTGCGTCAGTAGCGTTAACGGTTGAGCGATCTTTGAAAAATTCGCGATGAAACGACGATAGTACCTGACCAATCCTAAGAATTGTCGTATCTCTGAAGGTGTCTGGGGTGTATCCTATTTCTTCACCACTTTGATCTGCTGGGATCTACATGAATCCCATCCTCGTTAACCACATGACCCAAAAACTTCACTTCCCGCAACCAGAATTCACACTTCGAGAACTTGGCGAAAAATTTCTCTTCTCGTAACAGTTCTAGAATTGCCCCAAGGTGTTCTTCATGATCCTCTTTCGATCGGGAGTAGATAAGTATATCGTCTATGAATACGATCACAAACTTATCCAAGCAACGCTTACATACCCGATTCATTAGGTCCATAAACACAACTGGTGCGTTAGTCAACCCAAATGGCATGACCAATAACTCATAGTGCCCATAACGAGTTCTAAACGCTGTTTTCGGTATGTCCTCCTCGAAAACCCTTAGTTGATGATTTCCAGAATGAAGGTCGATCTTGGAGAAATACGAAGCTCCTTGCAGCTGGTCAAACAGATCGTTGATCCTTGGGAGAGGATACGATTCTTCACGGTTAACTTGTTCAGCTCATGGTAATCGATGCACATTCGGAACGAACCATCCTTCTTTTTGACAAATAATACTGGTGCCCCTATGGTGAGTGACTCGGTCGAATGAAACCCTTCTCCAGTAGTTCCTGTAACTGACTAGATAATTCCTGCATTTCAGACGATACTAACCGGTATGGTTTTTTCGCTACCAACGTAGCTCCAGGAACCAACTCTATACGAAATTCCACCTATCGTGGAGGAGGCAAACCATGCAAGTCATCAGGAAATATATTTGGGTAGTCCCGTACTACTAGAATATCTGCCAGTTTCCTCGCTTCTTCCTTCTTTTCTACCACCTGAGCCAGAAAAGCGTAGCACTGTTTTTGTAAACTTCGGCGTGCTTTCATGCAGGAGATAAGCTTTAAGTTTCTTCCCGGTCGTTCTCCTTGTATTTTAAGTACCTCTCCGTCTGGCATTGGGATTCGTACTACTTTGTCCTGACAGACAATCTCAGCTTCGTGTTTCGATAACCAGTCCATTCCCACAATCACGTCGAAGCTTCCTAACCCAAAGGGTATCAAGTCTATATCGAAGGCATGGTCCTCCAATGTCAACGAGCACTTTCTAATGATTTCATCAGCCTAAACAACCCTACCGTTGGCCATTTCTACTGAGTAGCTAGTTTCTAGCCTACTAGGACTCAAATCAAGCAATTGCACAAACTCAGAAGATAAAAAACTATTGTCTGCTCCAGTATCAAACAATATAGATGCAAAGTGATTATTGAGTAAGTGCGTACCTGTGATAACATTCGGGTCCTGACGGGCATCGTTAGCTCCAATGACGAATGCACATCCCTGAGCTGTATTCCCTTGATTTCCTGAGGCTTGATTTCCAGCTATGCCCATCATTGGTTGCTGGTTGTTCCCTTGTTGACCCGGTGCCCGATTCAGTCTGGGGCACATGTTTCTGTAGTGATCCGGGCTTCCACACTCAAAACAGCCACTGGCATTCCCAGCGGGGTTAACTGCGTTGACTGGTGCCACCATGTTCGGCGCTGTTCTGCAGTCTCTCGCTAGATGCCCCGGGCGTCTACAGTTCGCGCACACCCGGCACGACACTGCTGGGGGATGATGGAAATTGCACTATCACATTGGGGTGCAGCCCAACATACTCTCTCCTGCCCTGCGTCACAGCCACAAAGTTTCTGGTTGTCTTGGCCCTTTTATCAAACTTCCCGGCACTCGACCGGCTCATTTCCCCAACATCTCCTCTCTTCTCTACTCCCCTTCCGAATACCCCTGTTCTCACCATCTCATCAGTTAGAGCGCCAGCTTTCAGAATTGTTCTCTGAATCGTAGGGGGAGCAGCTACTGTTACCATTGCCCGGATTTGAGGCGCAAGTCCCCAGATATACCTCTCGATCCTCTTTGATTCCGAAGTGACTAGGTGCGGGACCAATCTTGCCAACTCATGAAAACGATCAGTGTAAGCGGCGTGCCTAACCCCCACCATAGCATGATTCCAGAATTTAGCTCCAGTTTCTGCATCTCGTTGAGGGGGCAGTATTCATAAGTGATCAAGGCTTTAAACTCATCCCATGACATCTGCATCGCCGATTCTCTTCCCCAGCCTCTGTCTGAGTGTTCCACCAAGTTAGTGCGTTGCCCTGTAATGAGCACGTGCCATACTTTATCTTTTGGCTGTCGAGGCATTCACTGATGGCAATCACTGCTTCCATCTTCTCCAGCCATCTGGTCAGGGCTATGGCTCCACCTTTGCCATCAACTCCTTTGTTTATAGGCTACAAACTCCTTGTATGAACACCCCCTTCTAGCATTAACAACCCTAGTCTCATTAACAATCCCAGTCTCATTACCGGCTATACCACCATTCCCGGTCTCCTGATTGCTTTCATTCCCTGTCGGGTTTCCATTGTCACCATTATCATTGCCACCAACCCCGTGGGGGTGGGGATTCTTAAGAGCATTGCTTACTTGGGCCACAATAGTCGGGATCAGTGCGGCCAGTTGCTGAGCGATCAGAGCTGCCACATCCGCGTTTCTTATTCCCTAATTGTTGTTGGCAGGCCCATCATTTCTTCTTGGTGCTCTACCTATGCCTCTGCCTCTGCCCCTCGAGGCTTCACTCCCACCACTATTGCTACGAGTAATTTTTCAAGGCGACATTTTCTAATCATAGAAGTAGTAAACATATAAGCTTTAACCATTTCAAAGCATATAATCCACACCACTCATCAAAATTTAGCATTCCAAGTTGATATCACACTTGTGGTTACCATACTTTACATACAAGTCATGTAATTCTCACACCATGAATAGGTAATGTTCAAACAGTAGTCCATGATAATAATTGCAACCCATGCATACAATCACGTTAGTCTAGCGAAGGTTGTCCATTTCCTCCTCTTTCGAGGTTTCAGACATAACCGCCTCAGGGTAAATCTCAGTGTCCAAGGTCAAGCGCATTAGCATGATCTATGGAGATCTCTTCGGGTTAATACCCGGTTTGATAAACCAACTCGGCACGCAGAGGGAAAGGAAGATCCGATAGAAGCATCCCATAAAGAGTGAGCACAAGGGCTCTCTCATAGGGTGAAAAGATCACGAAACAGATAGATAAACGAACAAGTGACGAGGACACATACACGAGATATAAAATGCACACAACCCTAGCATGGAAATCTACATGAAGGTTCCTAGGTTATAGTCTAGGTTAAGTGAATTGCCTAATTCTCTATAACCAATGGCTCTGATACCAGTCTGTCACACCCCCACTGAGAGCGGAAACACAGGGATGTAACGAGACGGGATCGTCATAACACATGGTAAGCGATAGAGATGCAATATAATAATGATGACATGTGTGTCATGACGATACCCGACAACAAGGGGACTTGTGTCATGTTTAGTCAAGATTCACGACAACATAGCCATAAGCATAAACAGGATCAATTATTCACATAACAAAGTTGATAACATTGTATGCAATTCCCATAACCCAGGAACAAGTTACAAAAGTATAATGTTGTTTGAAACAGATTACAACAAATGTTTTCAAAATGACAAAGTTTAGCCACAAAATGCATCCTAGGGTCTCCACTAAGGCAGCACACCTAGATCTTCAGCTAGCATGTTCACCTGAAAAGATATGCTCAAAATGGTCAACAAAATTGTTGGTAAGCTCACAGGTTTAAATGTAAATAAGTAATTGATGCTGCATAATAGTTTGTTGCAGAATCTGTGCATATAGTTATAAGTAAGAAAAATCACATGATCTGAGCTTTACAACCAAACCTAACGACGTACATGTGAAGTGGGCTTGGATCGATTAACATCCGAGCATGTTCTTGACAGAAGGATAATATGATCTATAATTGAATGGTTTCATTGATAAAACCTAACGATTACAAGCACGTTACAACATAAGAACACGACTCTTGGCAAGGGGAGGATCGAGCATGATCTCCCCTCTCATCCGGCAGCCCCAGGCTCCGGGCAGACTTCCTCTCAAAAACCTTTTCGAAATCCTTTATCTCTCTACACATTGAAACTGGTATATATAGGCCTTGGCCCATATTAGATGCGACTGGGCCCATTCGTGCGATTGGACCATGCATATGGTTCAATCGTACGACTGGACCATGCGTATGGTTCAATCATATGACTTGACCATACTTATGGTTTAGTCTTACGAATGTCCTAATCACATCTCTCAGTTGCACGACTGGTCCATTAGCATGGCTCAGTCGTACGACTGAGTGTCATTCGCATATGCTCCTGCGAATGACCCAGTTTCATGTGTTTACAACATATCAGGTGTATAACATTAAGCCTAGATATTCGACAAGCGACGGACACACTATATATGCCTATATATGCTCCAACAGTACACAAAGAATCTTGTCGGAATATATTCACCCAAGGCCCGTTCCTAGCGACTGTTGGTACTAACTAGTATACCAACAACGAGGGTGGGGGTGTCAACCCAAGTAGTACTACCAATACCTATACGTCGGTTCCACATTGGAATTAAATGGTTGTAAGAAAGAACCACACAGCCGACTCAAGCATGAATAAGATAAGTACTCATATAACAGTTGGACGTTGATTCCAAGTATGTTGTACAACATAGAAAACGGGTGAGCATACTTTTCCCCCATGTTTGTAAATGATTGAAAAGTTGTATAAGCATAAAAAGGGGCCATGAAACTAACTTGTTAAGTGGTAAGTATGAATGATCAAGTTCAAATGTTGTATGCAAAGAACGGTCAAACACCTATTGATAGTTATAGTAAGCATTAATGATATGTATAAAGCATATAGTAATGTTTAGTTGGTTCGGGTTGTATTGGTTCGATCATGGGTAACACACACACAAACAGACACATGTATTAGATCTTATGTAGATCCCAGTACAAGAAGGAGTCGTCATTGCCAATGACATTCGTATAAAGATCCCATTGTTATAAGAGAAATTACTTGTTAAATATTTGTAGTCCCAAATGGGTTGTTGATAATTGTAAAATATAGGTTGATTTATATTGAAATAGTATCTGCATGTTGATAGCGTTGACTTTAATCTTTGTGGTCAAGCAATGACACTTGTATTGATGTTACCTTATCATGATATGACATTCAAGAAGGGAACTCACACACACAACATCATTTGTCACACAATAGGACCAGACGCTCGACTCAACACTCCATTCGTACGAATCAACCTTCAATCATACGAATCAACTTTATTCATATGACTGAACCTTCATTCGCACGACTGGCATTCAGTCGTACCATACCACACCCAATCGCACGACTTAACCTCCATACGCACGAATCAACCTTCATTCGTATGAATTAGCTTCATTCGTACGACTGAACCTTCATTCGTACGACTGAACCTTCATTCGTACGACTGAACCTTCATTCGTATGATTGGCCTTCAGTCGTGCGATGCACGCACAATCGCATACCTTCTTTCGGTCGCATGACTCAATTGCACACCACATTCATCCGCATTGACTCAATCGCACAAATCACTTATCCGCATTGACTCAATCGCACACATCACTCATCCGCATTGACTCAATCGCACACATTCATTTGATCGCACGACTCAGTCGCATGACATCCCCAGTTGCCCGACTTTGTCGCCCGAATGACTCGATCGCATGACAGACCCAGTCGCCTGAATTGCAGGTTCGTGACTACTGAAGTGCAGAGTAGCCTTCGGCTGCACTGAGCACGAGTTTTACACAACAAGAATATCCAGAAACACACTACAAACACGCATACACAATAAGCACACGCAGAAAGACATCACACGCACCCACACGACCTCTTGTGTTCGGGTTGACCCGAACACTCGAAATCCTAGAAGTGGACAACAGTTAAACGAGCAAGAAAGGGACAACCAGGTCGTCTACCTACAAGGATGGAGTAGACTAGGTTGTAGGTGGACTCTAGATGACGAAAACGAGATGAAACGGGGCGGTTTTGGTGTGAAGATGAAGAAGATGTGAAGTGGAGAAGAATGAAGAAGAAGAAGATGAAGTGAGGAAGAATGGTTGGGAATCGAGTTTTTATACCCATCCCAAGTTTGCAAAGTGTCAATTTTAGTCCCTGCACTTTGCCCCGAGTTCCCAAAGTTTGCTTCGGTTGAAAACGACTTTAAAGGTGTTTGTTATATTAATCTTAAAAATGTGTTTAATGTTAGTTGGCACTTAAAAATGGTTTTATTAATGACAAAAATTTTATGTAAAAACGATATATTTAGTTATATCAACGATGGAAGTTTGTAAAAGTTTTAAGCATAGCACATGTTCACGAAAGAAACACAAGCACCAAGATAATAAAACAAGTATGATATTCACACAAAGAGTAAATAAAGATAAGGAATGAACGATCAATGGAAAGTTAACGGATAATCACATTAATTGACGGACCTTGTGGTGACGGATGTCACAATCTATATCCCTCAAGAGGGTTCTGTTTACTGTATACAAGGCCGACCCAAACACCTAGGGTACGCTACAGAGGTTCTGCCAATCTCCAAGACTGGCCCTGTGTGCATAATAGGGTAGCTCACCCGCAGCAAAGTTGAGCTAACGACAACACGGTCGTGTACCTCCTGTAAGGTTGGAAGACTTGTTAATATTTTATTAATGTTCCTCTTCTTTTCTTTATTATTCTTTCTCTTTATTATTACAATATACTTTACGTTATGATAATAAACATACCATGTAAAGTCACACACTATAAGTAATAATAATAATAATAATAGCAATAATAATAATAAGGAACAATCATAATCATGCATGAAACCCATAATTAAGAAACCCTAGTCAACCCACAGTCAAACCCTAAGAGCACAAACTCCCAAAAATTATATAATAAATTCTAAATGTTGGGCGCTTAGACACTATTTGGGCGCATGAGCCCTGTTTGGGCGTTTCATCACTATGTAGGCGTATCAGCCAACACTTAATCATTTTAACACTTAGGCGCATGAACTATTTAGGCACATGGACACTATGTGGGCGTATGAACACTTGGGCGCCTGGTTTATTCGACGCATGGACACTTAGGCGCATGGGCCACTTGGGCGCATGGGCACTATTGGGGTGCATGGCCCTACACTTAGTCGTCAGACTAATATTTCTAGGTGCATGGACCACTCTTGAGGCGCATGGGCTATACTTAAACATTTCTATGGCAAATTTTAGGCGTATGGGCTACTGTTCAGGCGCATGGGTTGCACTTAAATTTTTCTAAGGCATTCCCAGGCGCATGAGCCTTATCTTGGCGCATGAACCTTCTGTCCAACATGTTTCTAGTATCTTTTCAAACTCAATCATCAAACCCATCTGTTCTAAGCTTAACCTGCTATTCTAAACATGAACAACCTATAAGCATTCAAGAATCAACATCCAACATGCATAATACATAACGTCAAACATACATAAACATTGTAAAAACCGTTTTAAATACATTTTCAGCCCCAAAGATGTTTAAAACAAGTAGAAACCAGGATCTAGAAACTCACCTGGTGCAAATTGGGTGTTTCTTTTTGCAACTGAGTTCAAACACCTAAAAACCCTACCAAACACACATACCTGAGCACATACACAAACACATAAGCACGTAAACATATAACCGAGATAAAACCCGTCATAAACACTTAAAAACCTTGAACTCTCACCTTGAATTCGATATCTTCTTTTCTCCTTCTTCAAAACTTGAAGTTTTGCTCTCTTCATTTCTCTCTCTCTCTCTCTCTCTAAACCGAAGTGAAAGTGATGTGAAAGAGGGTGGGCGGCCATGCCCACCTTTACACCAACTTTTCAAAGGTTTTGTCCTTTTGGAAACTTTTAGTCCCTCCAATTGGACTTTTTTGCTTTTATTTCTTATATTCTTCATTTCTTGTCTTTTTAAAATAGCTGGGTGTTACAAGTCCACCCCCCTTATATAGGTTTCGTCCCCGAAACCTGTTATTCCTCAAATAGATGAGGATAATGCTGCCTCATCTCCTTCTCAGTTTCCCTTGTATATTTGGGTTCCTTCCAGTGCTTCCACTATACACACACAAGAGGAACCACTTCATTCCTTAATCGCTTCTCTTTATGATCGATGATTGCCACTGGTTGCTCCACATAATTGAGCCTTTCGTCTACTTTGATATCCTCTAGTGGAACTATCATGTCTTCCTAAACGCATTCTCAGATGAGATACATGGAATGTCGGGTGAATCCCTCTTAACTCATCTGGTAACTCCAACCTATAGGCCACCTCTCCTACTCGTGCAATGATTTGAAAAGGGCCTATATATCTTGAGCTCAACTTGCCCTGCTTCCTGTATCGGATAATACCCTTCCAAGGTGAGACCTTCAACATAACCCGGTCACCTACCTGGAACTCGATCAGTCTGGGTCGTCTATCGGCATACGACTTCTGCCTATCTTTAGCTGCCTTCATGAAGGTTTTAATCTTCTCAAGCTTCTCAGTCGTAGCCTCAATTACCTTGACGCTCCCCATTCCTTTTAGCCAATATCACCCCAACAAACGGGTGTTCTACATCTCCTATCGTATAGCATCTCATATGGTGGCATGCCAATGCTTGCATGATAGCTGTTGTTCTATGAGAATTCAGCTAACGGTAGGTGGTCATCCCAGTTTCCCCCAAAATCAATCACACATGGCCGAAGCATGTCTTCCAATGTCTGAATGGTCCTTTCTGACTAACCATTAGTTTGGGGATGATAAGCCGTGCTAATATGTAACCTCGTCCCCATGGCATGATGAAATTTCTTACAGAATTTAGAGGTAAACCGGGTGTCACAATGAGACACAATGGACACCAGCACACCAGGACGAGTTACAATCTCCTTGATGAATAGGTCGGCTAACCTCTCGGATGAATATGTCTCGTGGATCGGTAGGAAGTGGGCACTCTTCGTCAAACGGTCAACAATCACCCATATGGCATCGTACCCCTTCGGAGTACATGGCAGCTTCGTAATGAAACCATGATGATGTGCTCCCACTTCTATTCCGGTATATCCAAAGGTTGGATCTTCCCATATGGCTTTTGATGTTCGCCCTTCACTTGCAAAAAAGTAAGGCACTTACTCACATACTCCACTACATCACGCTTCATACCCGGCCACCAATAATCTTTCTTCATATCTTGATACATTTTTGTGGCACCAGGATGAATGGAGTATCGAGCCTTGTGAGCTTCATCCATAATCCTCACACTTAGATCCCCGAAACGAGGAATCCACACCCGTCCAAATCGAGTTTTAACACCAAGTGTGTTTTCACCCAATTCCGTAACCAGACCTCTCATTCTTTTAGAGTTTAGATGATCTTTCATTAATGCCTCATCTTGAAACTCCTTGACTTTCTTCATTACATCAGAGGTCATGATCAGTTGATATGCTTTCACCCGAATTTGCTCGGGCCTCTCCTTTCGGCTAAGAGCATCAGCCACCACGTTGGCTTTGCCTGGATGGTAATAAATCTCAGAATCATAATCTTTTATGAGCTCCAACCATCTTCTCTGCCTCATGATCAGATCTTTTTGCTCGAAGAAGTACTTCAAGCTCTTGTGGTCGGTGAATATGGTGCACTTCGTCTCGTACAGATAGTGCCTCCAAAACTTCAATGCAAAGACCACGACTGCTAGCTCCAAGTTATGAGTGGGATAATTGACCTCATGAACTTTCAACTGTCGGGATGCATAGGCTATAACCTTCCCTCTCTATATTAATACGCACCCCAACCCTGAGTAGGAAGCATCTGAATAAACCACCAAATCCTCGCTTCCTTCGGGTAATGATAGAACAGGAGCTTGAGTCAACATTGCCTTTAAATCTCGAAAGCTTGCTCTTGGGCTTGACCCCATATAAACTTTAAATCCTTTCGGGTCAACTTGGTTAGTGGAGAAGCGATCTTGGAAAAGTCTTGAATGAACCTTCGATAATATTCCGCCAACCCTAAGAAACTACGAATCTCAGATGGCGTTTTCGGAGACTTCCATTGCATCACTTCCTCCACCTTTGTGGGGTCTACCATAATCCCCTCAGGATTTACCACGTGACCTAAGAATTGAACTACGCGCAACCGGAACGCGCACTTGGAGAATTTGGCATACAACTTCTCCCTTTCTATGGTCTCAACACCTCCCGGATGTGTCCGACATGCTCTTCCTCGCTCTTCGAGTACATCAGGGTATCATCAATGAACACAATCACTGATCTATCCAACATCGGCCGACACACTCGATTCATCAAATCCATAAAGGCAGCTGGCACGTTAGTTAGACCAAAAGACATAACGAGGAACTCATAGTATCCATAACGCGTACAAAAAGCTGTCTTAGGAATGTCTTGTTCTTTCACCTTCAATTGATGGTAGCCAGATCATAGATCTATTCTCGAGAACTAACTGGCACCTTGGAGCTGGTCAAATAGATCATCAATTCTTGGTAAGGGGTATCTCTTCTTCATCGTCAACTTGTTCAACTCTCGGAAGTCGATGCACATTCGCATACTTCCGTCTTTTTTCTTTACAAACAATACCGGAGCACCCCACGGAGAGATACTCGGTTGTATGAATCCCTTTTCCGTCAACTCCTATAATTGGCTCATGAGTTCCTTCATCTCAGTATGAGCTAATCAATATGGTGCTTTGGCAACGGTTTGAGCACCGGGTATCAAATCAATCTGGAACTCAATCTCGTGATCCGGTGGCACACCGGGTAAGTCTTCCGGGAATACGTCCTGAAAGTCGCACACCACTGGTACCTCGGATAATTGCGGTACCAATGCATCCAATCTTTTACGTAGGCCAAGTAGGCACTACATCCACGTTTCATGCACTTTCCCGCCACCGCCATCAAAATCATCTTCGGATCGTAGTAACGCGATTTCCATAAATCGTAACCAAACTTCCATCGAACACAACTACTCGAACCATCTTCATGCGACATACGATGTTTTCTTCATAGGTTGCTAACAAGTCCATCCCTAGTACTACATCAAATCCACCTAGGGGCATCACGTGTAACCTAGCAGCAAACCTATGAGCTTCTAGTTCTATGGCACAGTCCTCTATCACATCAGTAATTCTAGTTGACTTGCCAATAGAAGTTTCAACATCGAATGGTGCACTGACCTTTCTACTACTAACAGGCAACTTAGCATAGAAAGTTGTGGAAATAAAACTCCTGCTAGCACCGGAATCAAACAATAATGAGGCATAAATTTGGTTTACTAGAAACATACCTAACATAACATCGGGATCAGCTCTGGCTTCCTCCCGTGCCATAGTGTAAGCTCTAGCACTTACCCTCTGCCCTCCTTCCTCCGGCTTCTTATTCCCCTCTCTTGAGCTCTCCGCCCTCGTCTTCTTACAGTCTCTAGCGACGTGGCCAGGCTTGCCACACCTGAAGCATACATTCATTCCCATCCTGCACTCACCAGTATGCTCCCTTCCATATTTGCCACACTTCTTCAACCTGAACCAGATGTGACCACACGTCGGTCACCCACCTTCGCCACCTTATTGTTTGGAGCGGCTCCACCACGTCCAAACCATTTTCCATTCCAGTTCCAGTCACCACACCCTTATTGTTCACCTCTGCCACCACCACCTCACGCTCATCATATAATCTACCAGCCAAGTCAACCGCCGACCAAAAAGTGCTCGGTCGGGCGGCGATCATATGCCTATGGATATCCGCCGGCAGCCCTGGATGTATCTCTTAATCTTTCGTGGCAGTGGTGTCACTTGATCATGCACCAGCCGCGCCATTTCATTGAATTTTGTGGTGTACTGCTAGTGTGTCATCGTCCCCGCCTCTAGCTGCAAGAACTCTCTTTGTACCTTATCCATCTCTCTGTGGGGACATAATTCCTCAATCACTAACTTTCCGAAGAGTGGGTAGAAAATTTCACCTTCTGATCTTCACAACACTCACTGATATCGAGAACATCCTCCATTTCCCTCACTCACTGGTGAGCTGTAGCAGCAGCGCCGTTTCCATCGAATGTAGGGGGATTGCATCTCATAAACGCCCCGTAGTTACAGCCTCATGCCGCCTCTGGCGCAGGCTCTTCTTCCTCCTCTTCATCATCAGAGAGAACCATTTTTGGCTCCGGTTGCTCTCGTTCTCTTGAGGACCCGTTCCTCTCCTTTCTATCCCCTTCCCGCACCGCCTTGATAACTTCGATCACTACAGACGGTAAGATTGTCTGCATGACCTGATGAACTTCTTCCATAACAGCCTCCTTTACTAAGGCTCTCAGATTGGTTCTCCGTCGCCACCCTCCGGATGAGGGGTCTCTGGTTCTTCATGAACCACTTTCTCGACTCTGGGTCTCCCTCTCTTGGGTCGTGGAGCAGCACTGTGACCTCCACCACGAGAGGCTTTCGAAGATCTACCGCCAGCCATCCTCTAAACGCACACTATAAGATTCAAACACTGACATGGTCATTCAAGGTAGTAGCTCAGTTATGTCAAGTATAGTAAGTCCCTAATTATAGTGGCCAGTTGTGATTAGCCACTTACTTTACTCTTCATACCCCAAGCATTTCCTATCCTGACGTAATCAGTATCTAAATCTACTAAGAGCACATAAATGAAATAGCATGTGCACATAAAACCAGTTAACATTAAGAAAATACATACCTAATGGCACGTAGCTACTCGGGCTGACATCCGTCCATTTGTTCCATTTTCAATTTAAGTTTAGGTTTGAAAAGTTTATTTAACCCAATTCTCTTAAACTTTGGCTCTGATACCAACTTGTAAGGCCCCTTTCCCGGAGACCTCACAGTTGGTCAATCACAGCAGTTAAAACATTAACAGTATAATTATACAAACTTAAGTATTGGAAATAATTTATCAAAAACCATTCATTTCATTTAAACCATTGTTGTTGAGCAATACATCATCATTTAACTGATTACAAAAAAATTGTTTTATTGCATTACAAAACAACAGCAACATAAAATACGAATGGATGTCAGTCTTTTCCTACCGAGTAGCTTCACCCTCGTACCATCCTCAGCAATAATTACCTGCCAACTGAAAATGTATAAAAGTTAGCGTTGCTGAGTGAGTTCTAGTTTTAAAAGTAATCAAATACTTTCTGTATGTTGTATATGAAAATACTCTTTTTGTGAAATACAACTCTTTACTATATATGCGAGCACGCATTAACTATATGAACAGATACTGTTCATTCTCCTTACTGTATGCCTTGTATGTTCTATAATCTTTTATCTTTATCTTTCACTTTCTGTATGGACCAATGAGCAATACCATAAACTGTATGCGCGATGAAAACTGGTGATCGACCATCTATATCCCTCAAGAGGGTTCTGTTTACTGTATACAAGGTCGACCCAAACACCTAGGGTACGCTACAGAGGTCCTGCCAATCTCCAAGACTGGCCCTGTGTGCATAATAGGGTAGCTAACCCGCAACACAGTTAAGCTAACGACAACACGGTTGTGTACCTCCTATAAGCTTGCAAGACTTGTTAACATTTGATTAATGTTCCTCTTCTTTTCTTTATTGCTCTTTCTCTTTATTATTACAATAACTTTACATTACGATAATAAACATACCACGTAAAGTCACACAATATAAGTAATAATAATAATATCATTAATAATAATAAGGAACAATCATAATCATGCATGAAACCCATCATTAATAAACCCTAGTCAACCCATGGTCAAAACCCTAAGAGCACAAACTCCCAAGAATTCTGTAATAAATTCTAAGTGTTGGGTGCTTAGACACTATTTAGGCGCATGAGCCCTGTTTAAGCATTTCATCACTATGTAGGTGCATCAGCCAACCCTTAATCATTTTAACACTTCGGCGCATGAACTATTCAGGCGCATGGACATTATACGGGCGTATGAACACTTAGGTGCTTGGGTTATTCGGACGCATGGAAACTTAGGCGCATGGGCACTATTGGGGCATATGGCCCTACACTTAGTCATCCGACTAATATTTGTAGGCGCATGGACCACTATTCAGGCGCATGGACCACTATTCAGGCGCATGGACCACTATTCAGGCGCATGGGCTATACTTAAACATTTCTAAGGCAAATTGCAGGCGCATGGGTTACAATTAAATTTTTCTAAGGCATTCCCAAGTGCATGAGCCTTATCTAGGCGCATGAACCTTCTGTTCAACATGTTTCTAGTATGTTTTCAAACCCAATCGTCAAACCCATCTGTTCTAAGCTTAACCTGGCTATTCTAAACATGAACAACCTATAAGCATTCAAGAATCAACATCCAACATGCATAATACAAAAGGGCAAACATACATAAACATTGTAAAAACCGTTTTAAATACATTTTCAAACCCAAAGATGTTTAAAACAAGTAGAGAACAGGGTTTAGAAACTCACCTGGTGTAACTAGGGTGTTTCTTCCTTCTAACCCTTTTGCAACTGAGTTCAAACACCTAAAAACCCCACCAAACACACACACCCGAGTACATACACAAACACATAAGCACGTAAACATATAACCAAGATAAAACCCGTCATAAACACTTAAAAACCTTGAATTCTTACCTTGAATTCGATTTCTCTTTTCTCCTTCTTCAAAACGTGAAGTTCTGCTCTCTTCCTTTCTCTCTCTCTCTAAACCTAAGTGAAAGTTATGTGAAAAGAGGGTGGGCAGCCATGCCCACCTTTACACCAACTTTTCAAATATTTTGTCCTTTTCGACACTTTTAGTCCCTCCAATTGGACTTTATTGCTTTCTTTCTTTTATTCTTCATTTCTTGTCTTTTTAAAATAGCCAGGTTAGAACATTAAAATAACTCTTTGTTTCCTTATAAATGCTTTTTCAAGTTAATACAATCGTTCATTTTAAAAATTGCTCGTTCACATTACAATCCAAAAATATTAAACAAAAGAATGCCATCCCAAAAGAGCTGAGTAGCCGCCCGTGCCATCCTCGGCAACATTACCTGCCAACTAGAAACACATAAAAGTCAACGTTGTTGAGTGAGTTCTAGGTTTATAATAAAACATACTTAGCTATCATTAAAACTGTTCTTTACTTTTACATGTGATCATACATCATATGTACACATAGATAATATAATTATTATCTTCATCATTCGTTCATCAACTTTCGTTCATTTATTTGTTTGTCATAACCATTCACTTTCATTACTTTCATTCATACGTTCATCATTACTTCGTTTCCTTCCATCAATACCATGAACTTTACCCCACTTTCATGGATAAAGCGGGTACTGGGCCAAAGTCTATCATCCACCTTCCATCATGGCACACAGCAGCGTGGCCACAGTACCTAAGGGTAAATTTAGGCATACCATTGTCATGTGCTATACCCACCGTCATGCATAAAGCGGATACTAGGCCTAAGTCTATCATAGACCTTCTGTCATGGGGCACAGCAGCCTGGCTACAGTATCTAGGGTAAGCGACAAAGGTTCTATACACAGTATCATGGTCTTCTGTCTTCAAAATCTTCAGTCGTTGTCTTCTTTTCTATCTTCATCTTATCTTCAACCTTTATCTTCAACTCTTTATCTTCATCATTCAAAGAAATCTTCTGGTTCTTCTTTGACTTAAACATCGGCTTCTGTTTGAACATCTCTAATTCTTTCAAAGCTTTTGAAATTTCAGACTTGAATTTACTTGCAAGAATGCCTTGTTCGGGTTAGCTTCATTGTTTTAATTTCCATCTTGTTCATTCTTTCCAACGTGTCTTTTGAAAGACATGAAATATCAATATTAGCGTATAACTCAATAGGCTTGTTACTTTCCTTTGAGTATACTTCTAACACTCCTTTCCTTGATATTCTCATGAATTCAATATCTTTAATATCTTTCTTGACAATGTTGGCATAAGCAAGAGCCTTTCTTAGAGATATTCTTTCCATGGCATCATTCATCATATTAATAATGGAAATGAAATATTTCTTAACTTGCTCTACTATTTCAGGACATACTTTCTCAAACTTTTGTACAGACAAAAATGAGATATAGCTCGGATGTAAGAGTTTTAGTTCAAAAACTCCAAATAAAGTAATCATGTCCTCATCCCATCTTTCTAGATTTTGGACCAACTTAAGCTCAAATGTCTCAGTGTTATAAAACCATCTGAGAATTGGCTTTGAGTTTTGATTACCATCTATCACTTTCAGACCAGGATTTGTAACTTTCTCAAAATATTTGTCACAATATTCAATCATATAATGTTCCTCCTCTGAATGTACTCCCTTGAGCTTTTTGTTTTTCTTCAGAGTAGCAAAGTACTCTTTATCTTTTTGATCATATCTCGTGCTAAGGAAATTACTTGATCTATCTAATACTCTTCTTAATAATTCTACAAACATCTTGCCACGTTTGAATCAGAAGGATTGATCAGAGGTAATCTATTCAGCTCTTTTAAATCTTGCACTGGAAGTTTTATGATACTAGAGTAAAAGTGATATACATCACACACAACATTTACTCTCTTTATCAAAAATGCATCGAATACTTCATCATACTTCCATACAATAATCTTTACTTGATTGGTAAAATCTAGAGCAATCATAGCATTCAGCAGTTTAGCAACTGATTGTCCTTTTTCCAATACGTTTCTTACCAAGTCTCCAGTTGTTCTTGAATTATCAAGAGCCTTTGTTCAGTAGATGCTTTGTAACTTTGTCTTTCTGGATCAAGAAACATTTCAATCAACTCTTTTCTGTGAGCATGAGCATCATCAAATCTTGACATTTGTTTGATCTCCTAAGGCTATAACATTCTTGTTCTCTTTGTTATTTCAAGATACTGAGGATTATCTGTATCAAGTACTATCATTTTCTTCATTTGTTTTTCAGTATCTTGAAAACTTCTAACAAGATTCCTCAGAGATATAGATTGTAATTTCTTTAGCTTCCTCCACAGGTAGTTTCCAAATTGCAACCATGATCTTAAAGCTGGAATACTCATATCATCTGGATCAGTATGGTGCAACTCAGAACTAGATAGTTCTTCTACATTTATTACTACTTTTGCTCTTGTCCATTCACCATGCTCAACAACAATCTCATTTGGATCTATTGAAGCAACTGACTTTGCATAGATACATTTCTCATATTCATCGTTAATCTGAGAAACAGTCAGTCCGTCCAAATATACTCGATTATATTTCATCTTCACAAGATAATTGTATCTTTCTTCAAAGTTTTGTGGTACTTCATCTTGGTCTTGAGTATGTTCTTGTGAAGAGAAGTGTGATACAAATTCAACTTCATCAATTTCTTCATTATCAAGAACTTCATCATACCAATCATCATTGTATATTTCCTCAATATCTTCTAAAGCCTCAATCTGTTTTTGAACATTTTGTTCTTCAACAGATTCTTCAGTTCTTTGAAGCTTAAAAGAAGATTCAGTTTGAATTGTATCTTCTAATTCATTCACTTTTCTTTTGCCTTTTATCTGCTCAAGATTTTCATGAACATGTATCTCAGTACTTATCACATGTACTGGTGAGATAGGCTTCTGAGCTTCTTTTTCTTTTAGCAATTTAGCTTTGAGATTTTCATTTTCTTCAGTTAATTTCTTGAATTTCTCCTCAAGAATATCATAATCTTTAATCATAACTTCAAAGTTCTTGATTACATCTTCTTTATCTTTAGTAAATCTTACAATCTTTTCATCTTTAAAGGCATTTTCTTCAGACAACTTTAATTTTCATCTTAAGCTTTTGAATTTCTTTTTCAAGAGATATGTTTATCTCTTTCATTCTTTCATTCTCCACTTTCAACTCTTCAATCTCTTTCTCTTTGCTCAAATTTTCTTCTTTCAATCTGTCAATCTCATCAATGTCAACTATTTACTCGTTTGTGTAGACACATTGTGTGACATACTAACAGGAATTCTTCTACTCCTTCATTTGCATCAAATTCAAATATTGGATTGAATAAAATATCATTCATAAACTCAGACAAATGTTTGATTTTGAGAATCCATTTCTTGTACAGCTTCCTCATGATTGACATCAACATTTTCTTCATTCATAGGATGTGGTTCATCTCCAGTATCTTCTGCATTTCTTTCTTGAGATTCTTCTTGATGTACTTCAGTGGCATCATTATTTACATCATCATCATTGACATCACTTTCTTCACTTGATGAGCTTTCAGAAACATCATCCTCACTTTCTTCATCATCTTCTACATCCTCAATTAGATCATTTGGATCTATTGGTTCTTCTTCAGTTAGATGAAAGTGTGGCTGATTAATATCAACTACATCCATTAATACAATTCTGATATAATAAAATACTGGAATGTTTGAGCATCGGTGATCATTGCCAGTCTTTTGTAAACAGCCTCTGACATGTGCTCTAACTGTAACTTTCCACTGTTAACATCTTCAGCATATAAATCTGGATTTGCTTCATTAATGAGAAGTTGGATGAATCTTGGGTACATGAAGTATTTATGCCTCACTCCTCTTTCAAGATTGAAAATGAAACCATTCATTATCCACTTAGACATATTGAATCTTCTGTTTGTAGCTAAGGCAATAATGGGAGATGCAATGTCTACAGGGAATGAATCCCAACCAGCACTTCGTTTAGACATGCAATGTTGAAAAATATAGCATAAAAGCTTCCAATGCTTAAACACTCTAGCTCTGAAAAATTTCTTTTTGGGAAAATGATCTGGATGACCAATTTGTAGAAAAACCTCTCTACATTCATTGAAAGAATATTTTGATATGTCTTCAGGATCATTGTCACCAAGTCTTAGAGCTATTCTGATTGCTTCTTCAGATACTTCAAGCATTCTTTCTATTGTAATAAAAGCTCTTAGCACTTGTTTCCTTCATCATCTCTTTCAATCTGAGCAGTTCGCAAGAATCTCTTAATCATTCTTAACTCTTTTGAGATCATCTCCTTAAAGATCATCTTCTGGATAAGGTTCTAGAGAATCTTTAGTGTACACAAACCCACTATCAGGTCCATCAGTTATTATAGGAATGTATGATCCTTTTTCTGTAGATTTCCAAAGATCAGTGTCAATGGAACTAAAATGTTGTTTTAGCCTAAGAGACCAATTTTTGAAATCAGCTCTGTTTCTAAGTTTTGGAACTCTGTTTTCAGAATCTTCTGATTTCACCATTTTTGTATTTTAGTTGTTTTATATTTTGAATTTTTAAAAAAAATTGAAAAAAAGTTTTCAAAGAATTTTCTTTTTTTTTAAATTCTAAGTATCAAGGTTGAAACGTCTTAACAGTATTCAAACGCCTCAACAGTGATGCGTCTAAGTTGAGATTTGTCTAAGGGAATGCCTTAGAAAATTTTTCCAAAACTCCTAAAATTGATGCACCTGAACAGTTGTAAAACGTCTGAACAGTAGTGATGCGTCTACACTGTGTTGATGCGCCTACACAGTTGTCAAACGTCTAAACAGTTCAAAAACTTCTGAACAATGATACGTCTGGACTCTCTCGAACAGTGGTCAAACGTCTGAACTGAAAACTTCTACACAGTGTTGGTGCGACTAAACAGTAGTCAAACGCCTAACACTTGGACAATTTTTCAGCAAACTTCAACCCTAATGCATCACATTCATCATGTTTATATGAAAATAACAGACTCAAATCTTCTGAATTCTTCAAATGTTGATGAAATCAATTGAAACTTTCCAATTAAGCTAGTTTTATGCCGATAAACATTCTTCTAATACCAATTTCTTCAATTTCAACAACAAATCACTCAATTTTTTTAAATTTCAGTCCAAAAACTTCAACTCTTTTTCGAACAACAAATTCAACAAATTTAGTTGAATTTGATGAATTGAACTGCTAATTGTGCTTCAAATCATTTTTCTGATGATGAAACACAACTGAAATTCACAGATTTTCAATTGAATTGGATCTCAATCACAGATTCAGTGAGATTTTTGAGGTTTCCAAGTTCGATAAACTTGAAAAATCAATTACTAACAGCTTACCAACAGCTCTGATACCATTTGATAGGATCAAATGAATCAATCCGTGATTATTTATGAACACAATTCAAAGAAAATTCACACAAAGTAATCAAACCAAAACAAGATATTAATAAAATTCACGGTTTCATTAATATCAAGCTAGGACAATTACAAGTATGAAAACAGGTTCGAATCACTTTTTATCTACCTGCAAGACTAAGCTAATTGTACTGACAACAAAAAGTAAGGGAACTAACAAATTACACAAATAGTCCCTATATTATTACAAAATGTTAAAAGACAAATAAAGAAAACATGTTAATCTTTCTTAGAGCACTTAACATGGTCAATCACAAAGAAAGACCCCGATTTGCATCCTTCAGGGGTAGCTAACCCACACACCGTTGGACTAACACCCTTCATTGGGCGTGTTCCAACATACAAGGCTTGCAAGACTTCTTTACTTTCCATTGTTTTTTAATGCATGCATTCATTCATTATGTTCCTCTTTCATTATCTTCCACTTTACGTTACATAATACTTTCATTTCATTCATTAACATTCCACGTAAAGCCAAGGGAAAATAATCATACATAATAATAAGGAACATCAACATACATAGTGAACATCATACAGGGCATCATCATACATACATAACATACATCATGCATAATCATTCAACATCATACACCATCATCATCCATGCCGAACATAACCTCTACGGCCTCAAAAGTAATCTTACATGAACTCCGGGAAACTTGCACATCAAAACATACATCTGCGCTTTCCCCCAAAAGTCAGTAAATAAACTAGGTTCCCTTGGGTACACAAGCCCTACTTGGGCGTATGGCCACCCTTCAGTCGCATGGCCTCCGAGGCGACTGAACACCATGCAGATGAACACTAGGCGAATGGGCCCCATGGAATGGACCTAATGAGGATGGACACAATGCGGATGAATCCTATGCGAATGGACCTAATGCGGATGAACACCTATGTAAATGGACCTAATGTGGATGGACCTAGGCGTATGGACCTCAGTCGCATGACCCCATGCGAATGACACTCAGTCGCACAATTCATAAGCATATGGACTCCAGTCGCACGACTCGCATGCGAGTGAACCTCAGTTGCATGCCATTCGGTAGCATAGCCTTAGCTGATGCAGAATGCAGTTCATCTCGAACCCAATCTGCACTTTTCAGCCTCCAAACCCTCTCAAACATGTTCTAAGCCCAAATCAACCATCCTAAACTGTAGAAACACATACCACAACACCATTCAAGCACATACAAGCCTAAAAACAAACTCCACTTGCATCACACACAAACACATACATATGGGTTCAACACACACACACTTCAAAAACGGGTTTTACTATGTTTTCCAGTCTCGAATCAGTTGAAACCGTGTAAAAGAGGGGTCCTAGAACTCACACAAACAACACCGTCGAGTAGAACTTCAATCAACCTCGTACACCTCAACTTTTGCGCTCGAAACCAAGAAAACCAAAGCTTGAGACCACTTTCTTCCTCTTTTCTCTCTAAACTAGAAAATTGTAAGTGTGGGGGAGGGTGTGGACTGCCTTCCCCCATCTTATGCCCCCACTCATTGAAGATTTTCCCATTTGGCAAGTTCGGTCCCTCGACTCTGGACTTCATTTATTTTCTTTCTCTTTTCCTTTGGCTTCAAGGGAAACAACCAGGTGTTACAAATCCACCCCTTAATAGGTTCATCCCTGAAACCTGTTATTCCTCGAACAGATGTGGGTAATGCTGTCTCATCTCTTCTTCAGTCTCCCACGTAGACTCGGATCCCTTTCTGTGCTTCTGCTGTACGCGCAGAAGTGGAACCACTTTATTCCTCAACCTCTTCTCTTTTCGATCAATGATCGCTACTGGTTACTCCACATAATTGAGCCGATCATCTACGTCAATATCCTCCAGTGGTACAATCATATCTCCTTTGCTAAGCACCTTCTGAGATGAGATACATGAAATGTCGGGTGAATTCGAGTTAACTCATCTGGTAACTCCAGTCTATACGCCACCACTCCTACTCAAGCAATGATTCGGACAGGCCCTATGTACCTTGGGCTCAACTTGCCCCACCTTCTGAACCGAATAATACCCTTCCAAGAAAAGACTTTCAACATGACCTTGTCTCCGACCTGGAATGCAATTGATCTACATCGTTTATGAGCATACGACTTCTTTCTATCTTTGGCTGCCTTCATGGAGGCTTTGTGTCACACCCTCAAAATCCACGTGCGGAGTTTTACCACGAGGCTTGTGAACAAACCAGGATCCCAGTCAATAGTTACCTAGAGCGACTCTATATGCCAACGTTAAAATCAAATCAACCAAAGTTTAAACTTGAAAACTATGTGGACGCATTTTGTAAGTAAAAAAACCCAAAGTATATAAATGCATACTATGGCAAAACATGCGCCAACACAAATGAGTAAACATTAATAAACAAAACCAACAAAGATGTCTTTAAGATAGAGTCTTAGAATGCATGATGAATCCATGTAGTGATCCTAAAGGCAAGCGAAGTTAATGACCTAAGAATAGCATATTCAAATGTCAACACAACGGTTGTAAGTTCAAGAGTTGGTTTGCAAATATAAACAATTTAACAGTTATGATATCTAAGCAGTGCATTGTAACAAATAGCTAGTCTATTAACAAAAAATATTGATTCAAAGTGATATCGCAATTGAAGCTGACTGTGATAAGTTGTTGCCTCATGTCACGACTTATCAAGTTGTGACAAAATTCTTTAGGACATATTGCACCCGGTTGACCTTGAGTCACATAGGTGGGGCTTGTCTGACCCAGTAGTACTACTCAAATTTCCCCGCTATTCAATATTAACAATTCAAAAGTGTGAGGATTTTTCCAAGGTAATCAATACTATATTAATATTATACACAACTTAAACATATATAAAGCGTTTGTAAATTACCAGTACGCTATCTCCCCCAAAAGAGATTAAATAAAGAGTGGGGCATGAACTCACCTGATATGTGTAACAACTTAGGGTTTACTTTGGAAGCAAGAGTGGACAGATAACCTTGAGAGGTTACCTAGGTCATGTAAGTACATGGGTACGTGTAAACAGAGAAGATGTGGAACCCTAAGCACACTACCACCAAAGACTCAAGATTTCATAAAACAGACACGTTTGACTCGGTTGACCCGTCGCTAACATCATGAGTTATAATTCAATTAAGCAAACGTGAACATATAACATACATGATTAACATTCAAATTGATCACATGAGGTGCTACATTACCAATGCATTACTTAGATCATCTTACCACAAAATATCATATAAGTCATGCGAATCTAAAACATTAACATGCCCACCAGTTACAACATAACTAACACGCCACACAAAGATCAAATCACGCACTACATGCCATGTGAAGCCACTCACGACTTCACATCCTAAACCCTGCCAATCCTACTAAGTTGGGGCCTCAAATTCGCACGCGTGTATGATGATCAAAATCATAATCATTAACCCTGTTCATGCATTCAACATACACCATAATAATAATTTCAAGTCCCAAACATGATGTCTTAACTACTAGTGAATCATCAACGTCATACATGATCATCAAAGTCCATACATCACCCATGATCATCCAAGCATTCCGTACAACTAAATTAACATATTCTATCACATTAGAAATCATCCATGAACATACTAACATGCTCCTAATATCCCAAACATGCTCAAACTATTATCTTTCAAACTTTGTGCAAATAAAGTTTCCTTTTTGGGAAAGCACGTCCCAAAATCTATCAAACACCCAATGTATTCATAAATTCATTAATAATACACCAATTCAAGTTCATATCAACATCTAAGCATGATCAACAACATCCAAATATCATAATTCACTAACCTTCATGATCAAAAGTTTCTACTTTTGGAAATCTATGAACTACAACATTCATTCCTAGTTTTCTAGCATCCATATCATCAATCTATCATACATACATCATCATAAACCCTTTAACAACATCCATCCATCATCAAATCATCATATCATGAAAATAAAGTTACTATTATTAGTAACCTATGAACACAACGTTCAATTCATCAACTTCTTGCAAGATTAATGTAATCTAGCATTTATACAACCTACTAATCATCATATAATCATCATACAATCTTCAATCTCATATAATCACATCAATTTTCGAATTAGGGTTTATCATGAATCAAAGTTCATGAACAATTAATCAAAAACGTATCATTCTTGCATAATCAACGTTAAATAACATGTATACGATCTAAATAACATGATTGCATCATAAATTGACCAAAATTCGATATCATGAACACCTTTACACGAATTATGGTTCGGCCAAATAGAAAACTCCTCAAAACTTGTAAAATTTTAACCTTTAAACATGTAATGGCTTGTATTTGATGATTCTAACTTGTTATAACCCTTGAATCGATCAAATCCGATGCTTTCTTGCTTGTTCTTGGTTGAAATCGCAAAGGCAGGGGGTATGGGGATGAAGTCACGGCCGATGGGTGTGGGGGGGCTAGGGTTCTGTTTTATTTAATTTTATTTTGTATAATTACCATTTAAGCCCTTGTTGTTTATATTTTTATAAGAATTAGCTTTTAACTCCTTTTTAGAAGTGTTTTTAACTAAGTTATTAAGCATATAGACTCATAGTCACAATTATGTATTTTATTTTTATAAAACTCAATAGATACGAATTAATACACACGTTTCCACGTTACACGATTAATTTCCACAATGAACATTTAAATCGCGTAAACACATAAACATAAAACAAAAATCACATAATCAGTTAAGTTATAATTAATTAAAGTTATTAATTATTATTAGGTCACCAACGTTAAATGACAACTAGTGCGTGGTCAAGACACGTGACGTAATGAAATTAACGAAGTTTGGTAACATAAAATTACCGGATGTCACATTTTCCCCATGTTGAAAGAATTTTCGTCCCGAAAATTGCGTTACATGGTGAGTGTTCCATCACTGGTCTACTGCATTGGCACACAGAAACCGAAATCGAGTGAGTTTTGGATGAGTTTCACATCATCCCCATGTTGAAAGAAATTTCGTCCCGAAATTTAAATCAATACCTTCGTCTGCTCGCATAGTCTTTTCGAATAGTTGAGGGTACTTTAGCTTCATTTGATCTTCTCGTTCCCACATGAATTCCGGTCCACGTCGCGAATTCCAGTGGATTTTGACTATGGGTATCTTGCTTTGCTTAAGGGTTTTCACCTCACAGTCCATCACCTCAACTGATTCTTCAATCAAGCGTAATTGTTCATCCACTTGAACTTCTTCTAGTGGTAAGACCATTGTTTCATCAGTTAGACACTTCTTTAGGTTCAACACATGAAATACATCGTGGATTCCACTTAGCGAATCAGGTAGGGCTAGTCGATAGGCCACTGGACCTATTCTTTCCACTATTTCAAATGGTCCGACCTACCTTGGATTTAGCTTTACTCGTTTGCCAAACCAAACTACGCCTTCCATGGTGAAACCTTCAATAAAACCTTGTCACCAACCTGAAACTCTAAAGGTTTCCATCTCCTGTCAGCATAACTCTTTTGTTTGTCTTGTGCTGCAGCCATCTGGTTTCCTATCTGCACAATCTTCTCAGTTGTCTCATTAATTAACTCGGGACCCGTCAATTGACTATCACCAATTTCCGCCCAGCAAACTGGTGATCTACATTTTCTCCCATACAGCGCCTCGAAAGGTGCTGCCTATAAGCTAGTATGATAATTGTTGTTATATGAAAACTCCACCAATGGCATATGAATTTCCCAGTTATTCCCGAAGTCAATCACACAAGCACGTAGCATAGCCTCCAACGTCTGTATGGTACGCTCACTTTGGCCATCCGTCTGTGGATGATAAGCAGTACTCATATCCAATCGTGTACCCAGAGATTTCTACAATGATTGCCAGAAGTGTGACGTGAAACGAGTGTTGTTGTCAGAAATAATTGAGATTGGTACACCGTGTCTCGAAATGATCTCTTTAAGGTACAATCGGGTTAACTTCTCCATCTTTTCAGTTTTCGTAATTGCAAGGAAATGAGCAGACTTTGTCAATCGGTCCACAATAACCCATATCGTGTCACAACAAGTATTAGTTTGGGGTAACTTGGTAATAAAATCCATGGAGATTTGTTCCCATTTCCACATTGGTATCTCGGGTTATTGCAACAGTCCGGATGGTTTTTCGTATTCCACCTTTACTTTTGAGTAGGTCAAACACTTGCTCACATATGTAGCTACATCCGCCTTCATGTTAGGCCACCAGTAGTGTACCTTTAGTTCATGGTACATCTTGTCGGATCCAGGATGTATAGAATACTTAGATTTGTGAGCCTCACTCATAACTAAATCACTTAGATTTTCATAAACAGGCATCCAAAGTCTATCCATGAAGTACCAAATTCCATCCTCCTTCACCACTAGTTGTTTATCCATTCCATTAACGACTCAGAACCAACATTTTCTGATTTTAAGGATTCTATCTATGCCTCCTTACCTTGTTTGGGCAGTTGGTTACTGATAGTAAGCTGTAAAGGTCGCACCCGTCTAGGTTTAGCTGTTTCCTTCCAGCTTAAGGCACCGGCAACCACGTTCACCTTTCCCGGATAATACTTGATAGCGCAATCATAGTCGTTTAGTAGCTCCACCCAACGTTGTTGTCTCATATTCAACTCCTTTTGCTCGAAGATATGTTGAAGACTCTTGTGATCGGTGTAGATAGTGCACTTGGTACCGTACAAGTAATGCCTCCAAATCTTTAAGGCAAAAACCACTGCACCCAATTCTAAGTCATGGGTGGTATAGTTCTTCTCGTGAACCTTTAGTTGTCTCGAGGCGTAGGCTATTACCTTTTCTCGTTGCATCAAGACACAACCCAATCCTTAAATGGATGCATCCCAATACACATGAAATCATTCGTTCCCTCTAGCAGTGCGAATATCGGGGCACTACAAAGTTTATGTTTTAATAATTAAAAAGCCAATTCTTGGCTCTCACTCCATTTGTATGTCGTTCCTTTGTGAGTCAAGGCCGTGAGAGGTTATGCGATCTTAGAAAATCCCTCTATGAATCGTCGGTAATATCCTGCTAATCCCAGAAATTGTCTTATCTCGCTCGGTGTTTTGGGTGTAGTCTAATTCTTTATCTTCTCAATCTTGGCACGATCAACATGTATCCCTTTCTCATTAACAATATGACCTAGAAATTGCACTTCTCGTATCCAAAAGTCACACTTAGAGAATTTGGCACAAAACTATTCATTCCTCAATAGTTCTAGGATCATTCGTAAGTGCTCTTCATGATCCTCCTTGGTCCTAGAATATATCAGTATATCATCGATAAACACAATGACGAACTAATCAAGATAGGGTTTGCATACACGGTTCATGAGGTCCATAAACACAGTAGGTGCATTAGTCAACCCAAAAGGCATGACCAAGAACTCATAATGACCATAACGAGTACCAAACACATTTTTGGGAATGTCTTCTTCTCTGACTCTAAGTTGATGATAACCGGATCTCAAGTCAATCTTCGAATAATAGCTTGATCCCTGAAGCTGATCAAACAAGTCGTCAATACAAGGTAAAGGGTATTGGTTCTTGACTGTTACTTTGTTTAACTCCCTATAATCGATGCACATCAGGAATGTGCCATCCTTCTTCTTAACAAAAAGAACAGGGGCTCCCTAAGGTGATGTGCAAGGTAGAATAAAGCCCTTATCTAAAAGTTCCTGAACTGTGATGACTACTCTTGTAGTTCATTCGGTGCTAATCGATAAGGTGCCCTAGCAATCGGGGTTGTGCTGGGAGTCAACTCGATTTGTAATTCCACTTGACGGTGAGGTGGTAATCCAGGAAGATCCTTTGGAAACACCTCTGGATAGTCACGCACTACGGGAATGTCGTCCATTCTCCGTTATTCCGCTTGCTTATCAGTGACGAGTACCAGAATAGCCAAATGACCTTTTCGCAACAACTTTTGGGCTGTCATGTATGAGATGATGCCTATCACAACACCACTCCTATCACCTCTAACTGTAAGGATGTCCAACATGAATTCGTATGATCTTCTCATGACATATGACTTCTGCTTGCTTGCTAGAGAGCCAATCCATGCCTATCACTACATCAAAACTCACCAGCGTAACATGCATAAGATCTATAGCGAAAGTATGATCGCCAAGCTCTATGTTACAATCTCTAAGGATATGTGTTACATGGATCTGTTCGTCGTCATCCAATTCTACAGTGTATTTAGATTCTAAGGCAGAGGGCATATCACTTAAAAGATTACATAACTTTAAGGACACGAAGCTTCTATCAGCTCCAGTATTGAATAGTACCATAGCAAAACACCCATTAATAGAAAACCTACCAGTAATAGTTGTGGGGTCATTTAGAGCCTCACCTGAGCCAATGACAAAGGCTCTCCTTTGGCTCCATTCTTATTGCCACCATTACCAGTACCATTGCCACCATTGTTGTTGTTATCGTGGTTGTTGTTGTTGTGGGCAATGTCGTTATTTCCATTACCATTATTCCTCAGTTGTGGGCAGTTTCGCCTGTAATGCCCTTCCTTCCCACATTCAAAACAACCTTTGGGAGTCTCCTGAGGTTGTTGTGGCTTCCTTAACAGTTCGCCACGACAAGTTTTAGCAGCGTGTCCAATCTTACCACAGAACTGACATTTGAAATTATCACACCTTCCCACATGATAATAATTACACAGAATGCACTTCAGATTGTTACCACCATAACCACTGGGTCCTTGATTGTTTGAAGCTGTCTGGTGGAAGTAATAGTTATTATCGAATATCCGTTGTTCTTGCTGAACTGGTTGTTGTTGTTGTTGAGGTTGGGGTTGACCGCTGGATGATGATTATTTGCTGTTGTTGGAACTATCCACTTCCTCTTGTTGTCGGCCACGCTCGCCATAGTGCCCCGCTTAGGTAAACGTCCTTATTCCACTGCTTGGTCAGTTAGCTTATGAGCTAACTGGATGGCTTGCTGAATCATGGCCGGGTTGGAAACACTCACCATGCTTTGAATTTCGGGTACTAATCCCCGTATATAATGCACACCCCTCTTGTGCACTTCGTTCACCATTCCGGGGTATTGGGTGGCTAGTTCATGGGTTCGGGTGGTGTAGGCCTCGATTTTCGAGCCCTGCATCTTAAGTTGCCAAAACTCCATCTCCAACTTTTATACTTCATTGCGAGGACAGTACTCCTCAGTCATTATCTCTTTGAATTCAGTCCACGAAAGCCCATTTTCCATTGCTTGTCCTCGCATCTGGACTTGCGCATTCCGCCAGGATAGAGCGGCACCTTCTAGAGTCCCGGTGGCATATTTCACCTGATCAGTAGGTGGGCAGTTGCATATGGAGAAAACATACTCTGTCTTCTCAAACCATTGTACAAGTCCTACAGCCCCTTTAGTACCGCTGTTGGTGTGTGGTTTACAGTCCATAAAGAACTTATAGGTAAACACCGGTGGTCCTGTTTTAACACAACAAACATTGATCAGATATCCTATACGGTTATTCAGGATATTTGATTTAGCTTTCTATCATTGTTTACTTGCTGGCTGTCCCGTCTGGGCAGCAGCCACCGCTACCTGAACATGCTCGTTTATTAGGGCAGCTAATTCCGCAGGGGTCATGTTTATGGCACCACCGCCATGGTCTCCAGCGCCACGTCCACGTTTGTGTCCACGTCCACATCCACGTCCACGGGCGTCCATTTTTCACTTTACATTCACAAATACAATAATGCGTAACATCAAACACATTTATCCCATTAAAGTACAATAAACAGTAAGGGATAATGAATCATCACAACCATAACATTCATAACAAAAATTGTTAGACCAAAAGAATCAATGAGCCTCATCAGAAAAACCTCTAAGTCCCACAGACATTACAACTGCTGAAGAAGATCACAACAGCTGAAGACATCAGCTGATCACAAAGTCTGAAGACAAGAACTGAAGACTACTACTGAAGACAAAGTCTGAAAGTAAAGTACTGAAGACAAAGTCTGAAGCTATCAGCTGAAGACAAAGTCTGAAAGTAAAAGTCTGAAGAACAAAGACTGAAGACCAAAGTGATCAGTAGTTGTCACAACAGCTGAAGCTATCAACTTCAGTAGTTGTGATGGTTTCCTTTCAGTACTTTTGTAATTTACTTTTCAGTAGTTATAGTTTCAGTAGTTTAGTTTCAGTAGTTTTATGTTTCTTGTACTTAGCATTCTCTGAGATGTAATCAGTAGTTGAGAACATTCTTAGTAGTTTGCATAGTTCAGTAGTTTGAATAATTATGTTAGATGTCACTATCAAGTGACATCAGCAGACGTCACATATCCTATATAAGGAATGTTGACCTAATTGTAAAGTGTGACATTGAGCCACCACGAAAGCATATGAATGAAATATCTCTTTTGCAGAATACTCTTTTTCTATAACCATTTACTGTTACATTGAATATCAATTGTGTTCTTGTGAATTGTTTAAATTCATTGTTCGAATTCCGCTGCAATACTCTCTAATCAATCAAACATAGATTACTGATCCTAACAAAAATGATAACCAAGATAAATAAATTGTAAATGAGTCATAATGTATTCACTAGTGTCATAATTTAAGTTTGTCGTTAGGGTGGGGAAACAACCCTTCCCACATAGGTTTCAAAAGAGAGAAAACACTACATTGTCCAAGTCATATAAAGGAAATCAATTGACAACATCCGACCCATCACTGTCATCTTCCATCTCCACCGGTTCCTCCTCCCCGTGTTCCTCCTTGGGATCCTCATCCTTAGGGTCCTCTGCAGGAGCAGGAGCTATGGCATTCTGAAGCGCTGCCAATTGGGCTTCTAAGATAGCAATTCTGTTATCGGCTACTGCATCCCACTGTTCACGAGCAATTACGCGTCCTCTAAGTGCTATAAGACTGTCTTCCATGTGGTGACACCCATTTAGGGTCTTCCTGTGTCGCTCCTCAAGTCCATCCATTTGATGTCATGGTTTGTACACCTCATGCAGCAGTGTACAAACATCACTCGGGAGTCACCTGACTCGTTGCTGCTTAGTATCCAGTGCAGCCACCAGTGCAGCAATCAGTTGCTCATTGGACTGCATCGCCCGTGGGAGTGAAGGCATTGGTTGATCAGCATTACTCCTAGTCCGGGGCCTCGGACAGGTATGCGCTCCCTATGCATTTTGTGATCAACGAATTTGGGGTAGAAACTCCAGTCTCGTGGGGGGTCACGCTCCATCAATGCAAAAGGTTGATCCTAATCAATCTCCCATCGAGGATAAGCTAGACGGGGCCAGTCGGGTACAGGTGCGGGAGATGGGGACTCAGATCGTGTAGGTGATGCAGGTCGCGTACCCAGAGTTCTTGATGACGATGCCATACTGCAGAGAGTGTGATGTGTTTGCTAATGAGTATACACTAGAGGAAATAAGGCACATGTAACTAACTAACTGTGTGCGGTTATAGTCTAGTGTGTATGCAACCTAGTTCCCTTTAACCAATTGCTCTGATACCAATCTATCACACCCTTAGAATCCACGTGCGGAGTTTTACCACGAGGCTTGTGAACAAACCACGATCACAGTCAATAGTTACTCTGAATGACTCTATATGCCAACGTTAAAATAAAATCAACCAAAGTTTAATCTTGAATACTATGCGGAAGCATTTTTTATGTAAAGAAACCCAAATTATATAAATGAATACTATTGCAAAACATGCGCCAACCCAAATGAGTAGACATTAAAAAATAAAACCAACAAAGATGTCTTAAAGATAGAGTCTTAGAATGCATGATGAATCTGTGAAGTGCTCCTAAAGGCAAGCGAAGTAAATGACCTGAGAATAGCATACTAAAATGTAAACACAACGGTTGGTTAGTTCAAGAGTTGGCGTGCAAATATAAACAATTTAACAGTTGTGATATCTAAGCAGTGCATTGTAACAGATAGCTAGTCTATTAACAATAAATATTAATTCATAGTGATTTCGCAATTGAAGCTGACTGTGATAAGTTGTTGCCTCCTATCACGACTTATCAGGTCGTGACAAAATTCTTTAGGACAAATTGCACCCGGTTGACCTCGAGTCACACAAGTGGGCATCGTCAGACCCAGTAGTACTACCTAAATTTCCCCGCTATTCAATATTAACAATTTGAAAGTGTGAGGACTTTTCCAAGGTAAACAACGCTATATGAATATTATAGACAACTTAAACATATATAAAGCATATGTAAGTTACCAGTATGCTATCTCCCCAAAAGAGATTAAATAAAGAGTGGGGCATGAACTCACCTGATATGCATGACACCTACTTAGGGTTTACTTTGGAAGCAAGAGTGGATAGACAACCTTTAGAGGTACCTAGATCATGTAAGTACGTGAGTACGTGCAAACAGAGAACATGTGGAACCCTAAGCACACTACAACCAAAGACTCAAGGTTTCAGAAAACAGGCACCTTTGACTCAGTTGACTCGTTTGACCCATTGGTGACATCATGAGTTATAATTCAATTAAGCAAACGTAAACATATAACATACATGATTAATATTCAAATGGATCACATGAAGTGCTACATTACCCAATGCAATAATTAGATCATCATACCACAAAATATCATATAAGTCATGCGAATCTAAAACATTAACATGCCCACCAGTTACAACATAACTAACACGCCACACAAAGATCAAATCACGCACTACATGCCATGTGAAGCCACTCACGACTTCACATCCTAAACCCTGCCAATCCTACTAAGTTGGGGCCTCAAATTCGCACGCGTGTATGATGATCAAAATCATAATCATTAACCCTATTCATTGCATTCAACATACACCATAATAATTAATTTCAAGTCCCAAACATGATGTCTTAACTACTAGTGAACCATCAACATCATACATGATCATCAAAGTCCATACATCACCCATGATCATCCAAGCATTCTGTACAACTAAATTAACATATTCTATCACATTAGAAATCATCCATGAACATACTAACATGCTCCTAATATCCCAAACATGCTCAAACTATTATCTTTCAAACTTTGTGCAAATAAAGTTTCCTTTTGGGAAAGCACGTCCCAAAATCTATCAAACACCCAATGTATTCATAAATTCATTAATAATACACCAATTCAAGTTCATATCAACATCTAAGCATGATCAACAACATCCAAACATCATAATTCACTAACCTTCATGATCAAAAGTTTCTACTTTTGGAAATCTATGAACTACAACATTCATTCCTAGTTTTCTAGCATCCATATCATCAATCTATCATACATACATCATCATAAACCTTTCAACAACATCAATCCATCATCAAATCATCATATCATGAAAATAAAGTTGTCATTATTAGTAACCTATGAACACAACCTTCAATTCATCAACTTCTTGCAAGATCAATGTAATCTAGCGTTCATACAACCTACTAATCAACATATAATCATCATACAATCATCAATCTCGTATAATCACATCAAATTTCGAATTAGGGTTTATCATGAATCAAAGTTTATGAACAATTCATCAAAACGTATCACTCTTGCATAATCGACATTAACTAACATGTATACAATCTAAATACCATGATCGCATCATCAATTGACCAAATTCGACATCATTAACACTATACACGGATTAGGGTTCGGCCAAATAGAAAACTCCTCAAAACTTGTAAAATTCTAACCTTTAAACGTGTAATGGCTTGTATTTGATGATTCTAACTTATTGCAACTCTTGAAATTGATAAAATCTGATGCTTTCTTGCTTGTTCTTGGTTGAAATCACAAAGGGAGGGGGTATGGGGATGAAGTCACGGCCGATGGGTGTGGGGGGCTAGGGTTTTGTTTTATTTAATTTAATTTTGCATAGTTACCATTTAAGCCCTTGTTGTTTGTATTTTTATAAAAATAGCTTTTAACTCCTCTTTAGAAGTGTTTTGAACTAAGTTATTAAGCATATACACTTATTGTCACAATTATATATTTTATTTTTATAAAACTCAACACGTACGAATTAATACACACGTTTCCACGTTACGCGATTAATTTCCAAAATGAACATTTAAATCGCGTAAACACATAAATATAACACAAAAATCACATAATCAGTTAAATTATCATTAATTCAACATTATTAATTATTATTAGGTCACCAAAGTTAAACCACAAGTAGTGCATGCTCAAGACACGTGTATGCAAGACGTAACGGAACTAACGGAGTTAGGTAACGTAAAATTACCGAATGTCACACTTTGATCTTTTTAAGCTTCTCAGTCGTAGCCTCGATTACGTCGACGCTTCCTAACTCCTTCTGACCAATATCACCCCAACACACGGGTGTTCGGCATACTAATTCTGGCATGATAACTGTAGTTATATGAGAACTCAGCTAATGGTAAGTGGTTATCCCAACTCCCTCCAAAATCGATAACACATGCCCAAAGCATGTCCTCCAATGTTTGAATGGTCCTCTCTGACTGACTATCAGTATGGGGATGTTAAGCCGTGCTAATGTGTAACCCCGTTCCATAGCATCATGGAATTTCTTCCACAATTTGTATGTAAACCGGGTGTCACGGTCAGACCCAATAGACATCGGTACAGCATGATGAGTTGCAATCTCCTTAATGAAAAGATCCTCCAACCTCTTAGATGAATATGTCTCGCGGATCGGTAGGAAGTGAGCACTCTTCGTCAAACGGTCAACTATCACCCATATGGCATCATACCCTTTCGGGGTACGTGGCAGCTTTGTAATAAAATCCATTGTGATTTGCTCCCACTTCCATTCCAGTATATCCAATGGTTGGATCTTCCCATACGGCTTATGATGCTCCACCTTAACTTGTAGGCATGTAAGGCACTTACTCACATACTCCACCACATCACGCTTCATACACGACCACCAATAATCTTTCTTCATGTCTTGGTACATCTTTGTAGCACCGGGATGAATAGAGTATCGAGTCTTGTGAGCTTCATCCATGATCTTCATACGTAGATCCCCATAACGAGTTATCCACATTCGTCCAAATCAGGTTCTAACACCAAGTGTGTTTTCACCCAATTCCGCAACCAACCTCTCATTCTTTCAGAGTCAACATGATCTTCTTTTAATGCCTTATCTTAAAACTCTTTAACTTGCTTCATCACATCAGAGGTCATGACCAACTAGTATGCTTTCACTCGAATCAGTTCGGTCTCTCTTTCTGGCTAATGGCGTCCGCCACCACGTTGGCTTTGCCAGGATCGTAATGGATCTCGCAATCATAGTCCTTTATGAGCTCTAACCATTGTCTATGTCTCATGTTCAGGTCCTTCTACTCAAAGAAGTACTTCAGGCTCTTGTGGTCAGTGAATACGGTACACTTTGTCCCATAAAGGTAGTGCCTCCAAATCTTTAACGCAGAGACCACGACTGCTAGCTCCAAGTCATGAGTACGGTAGTTGACCTCATGAACCTTCAACTGTCGGGATGCATAGGCTATAACTTTTCCCCTCTGCATTAACACACACCCCAACCCTGAGTAGGAAGCATCTGTATTAACCACCAGATCTTCACTTCCATCGGGTAATGACAAAACAAGAGCATGAGTCAACCTCGCTTTCAATTCTTCGAATGCCTTCTCTTGAGCTTGACCCCATACAAACTTTATATATTTACGGGTCAACTTGGTCAGTGGAGAAGCGATCTTAGAGAAGTCTTGAATAAACCTCCTATAGTAGCCCGCCAACCCCAAGAAACTACGGATCTCGGATGGCGTCTTTGGAGACTCCAATTGCATCACCGCCTCCACCTTTGTCGGGTGCACCATAATCCCGTCGGGATTCACCACGTGACCCAAGAATTGGACCTTGGGCAACCAAAATGTGCATTTGGATACTTTAGCACACAACTTCTCCTTTCTCAATGTCTCCATCACCTCTCGAATGTGACCGACATGCTCCTCTCTACTCTTGGAATAAATCAGGATATTATCGATAACACAATCACTGATTTATCCAACATCGGCTGAAACACTTGGTTCATCAATCCATAAAAGCAGCTGGCACGTTGGTCAAACCAAATGACATAACAACGAACTCTTAGTGACCATAACGCTGTGAAAAGCTATTTTAGGGACATCCTACTCTTTCACCCTTAGTTGATGGTAACTCGATCGAAGGTCTATCCTTGAAAACTAACTGGCATCTTGAAGCTGATCAAACAAGTCATCAATTCTCGGTAAGGGATATCAGTTCTTTATCGTCAACTTATTGAACTCACGGTAGTCTATACACATCCTCAAACTACTGTCTTTCTTTTTCACGAATAAGACCGGAGCACCCCACGGAGAGATACTCGATCTAATAAACCCCTTATCAAGCAGCTCTTGCAATTGCTCCATTAATTCTTTCATCTCCGTAGGAGCCAATCGATATGGTGCCTTGGCAACAGGTTGGGCACCTAGTACCAAATAAATCTGGAATTCGATCACACGGTTAGGTGGCACTACTAGTAAGTCTTCAGGAAACACATCTAGAAAGTCACACACAACCGACACATCAGACAGTTGTGGTGTTGGTGTTTCCGCATCCTTCATATAAGCCAAATAGGTGCTACATCCATGCCGCATACACTCCCGCCACCTCCATTGAGATTACTTTCGGGATCATCGTGACCCGATCCCCGTAAACCGTTACCGAACTCCCGTCAGGCGCTGTCAGACGAATCATCTTCTTGCGACACAAAGTGTTCGCCTTGTAGTTCCCTAACCAATCCATTCTAAGAACCACATCGAAACCACCTAAGGCCATCACGAATGGTGTAAACGGGAATTTGTGACCTTCTAATTCCACGTCACAACCCTCTATCACCTCCAAAATTCTGGTAGACTTACCTATGGCAGTTTCTACATCAAAGGGCGCATCAACACTCTTACTACTAACAGGCAGTTTCGCATAGAAAGCCACAGAAATAAAACTTTTACTCACACCAGAATCGAATAACACAGATGCTAAAGTTTGGTTTACTAGAAACATACCTGACACGACATCAGGGTCTATTCTAGCTTCCTCCTATGTCATCATAAACGCTCTGGCGCTCGCCCTCGGTCCCTCTCCTCCAGCCTTCTTCACCCTGGAACCTTCAGCCCTCGGCTTCATACAGTCTCTACTCATGTGGCCCTTCACGCCATAATTAGAACATCTACTCGCATGACAGCCTTTGCCATGTGTCCCATCCTCCCATACTTGAAGCACAAGTTCGATCCCAGCCTACATTCTATAATATGCTCCTTTCCACATTCATCGCACTTCTTCGACCCTACACCATGTGACCCCGCGACGGTCGTCTACCCGTGCCTTCTTTTTACTCGTCGGGGCACCACCTCGACCAAACCTTTCCCATTCCAATTCCGATCACCACTCCCTTTCTTGTAACCTTCAACCACCACCACCACAGCTCTCTCGTCATACAACCTCCCTGCCAAATCCACCGCCGACCTAAACGTGCTCGGTCGGCCAACGATCATGTGCCTGTGAATATCCGCTGGCATGCCCTGAATGTATCTTTTAATCTTTCATGAGAAAGGTGTCGCTTGGTTCGGAAACAAACGTGCCATCTCATTGAACTCGGTGGTGTACTGCTGATATGTCATCGTCCCCGCCTCCAACTGCAGGAACTCCCTCTCAACCTTATCCGTCTCCCTATGAGGACAAAACTCCTCAATCACCAACTTCTTCAGCTCCGACCATCTCGTCCTCTAAATTGCCCGACTACCCTCGGCTTGGACTATATTATCCCACTAACACAAAGCCGAGTCCACAAAAGAGTGGGCAGCAAACTTTATTTTCTAATCCTCCCTGCACTCGCTGACGTTCAAAACAGCTTCCATTTCTCTCACCCACTAGTGAACAGCGGTAGCAATATCGTTACCATCAAAAGTAGGGGGCTTGCATCGTGTGCCGCCTCCGGCGCAGGCTCTTCTTCTTCCTCTTCTTCTTCGTCATTAGACAGAACCATCTCAGTCTCGGCCTATCTTCTTTCACCCATAGGTCTACTTCTTTCCTTTCTCTCCCCCTCCCGTACAGCTTTAATCACTTCATTCACTACAGACGGTAAGATTTTCTGCATGACATGATGCACCTCTTCAAGCACAGCCTCTTTCACCGAGCCCCTTAAGTTTGCACTCTCATCACCACCCTCTGGATGAGGGGTCTTGGGTTCTTCATGAACCACCATTTCAACTCTGGGTCTTCATCTTTTAGGTCACGACTCTGCACCACGACCTCCACCACGTGAAGCTTTTGAAGATCAACCACCGGCCATCCTCACACATAGTGAAAGATTCAAAAACCAAGATGGTCATCGAAGGAAACAGCTCAGTTTATGTCAAGTATAGTAAGTCTCTAATTACAGTGGCCAGTTGTGATTAGCCACATACTTTACTCTTCATACCCCAAGCATTACCTGCCCTGACTACATCAATATCTAAATCTACAAACAACACATAACCGCATAACATGCGCACATAATACGGATTAACATTATGAAAATACCTAATGGCACACAGCTACTTAGACTGGCATCCCTTCCCTTTCCATCCCATTTTCAGTTGAAGTTTATGTTTATTTTGAAAATTTACCCATTTCATAAACATTGCAGCGGAACATTAAAATAACTTTTTGTTTCCCTTTAAATGCTTTTTCAAGTTAATACAATCGTTTATTTCAAAACATTGTTCATTTACATTATAATGCAAAAACATTAAACTAAAGAATGCCATCCCAAAAGAGCTTAGTAGTCGCCCCATGCCATCCTCAGCAACATTACCTGCCAACTAGAAACACATAAAAGTCAGCGTTTCTGAGTGAGTTCTAGTTTTATATTAAAACATACTTTGCTTTCATGAAAACCGTTCTTTACTTTTACATGTGATCATACATCATACATACACATAGATAATATCATTATTATCTTCATCATTCGTT